>SWDC01000158.1:953790-1553790 GCA_004919715.1 Linderniella brevidens
AAGGCATTTTACGTGTTCAAAAGGGCATTCGACTTAGTCAACAAGGCATTTTACTTGTTGAACAAGACATTCAACTTGTTCAAGAAGGCATTCTACTTGGCATTCGACTTGTTTAACAAGGCATTCTACTTGGTGAACAAGGCATACGACTTGGTCAACAAGGCTTTCGACTTCGTCAACAAGGCATTCGACTTGTTCAACAATGCATTACTTGGTCAATAAGGCATTCCACTTGGTCAACAAGGCATTCAACTTGTTTAACAAGGCATGACTTTGCCAACAAGGCATTTGAGTTGTTCAACAAGGCATTCTACTTGTTGAACAAGGCATTCAATTTGTTCAACAAGGCATTCTACTTGGTTAACAACGCATTCGACTTGTTCAACAAGGCATTTTACTGGACAACAAGGCATGATTTTTTGAGCAAGACATTCGACTTGTTCAACAAGGCTTTCCAGTTGGTCAACAAGGCATTCGACTTGTTCAACAAGGCTCTCCACTTGGTCAACAAGGTATTTGAGTTGTTCTAGAAGGCATTCCACTTGTTCAACAAGGCTTTTGACTTGGTCAACGAGGCATTTAAGTTGTTCAGTAAGGCATTCGACTTGTTCATCAATGCATTCCACTTGGTCAACAAGGCATGACTTAGTCAACAAGGCATAGTCAACAAGGCATTGGACTTGTTCAACAAGGCATTCCACTGGTTCAAAAAAGGATTCGACTTGGTCAACAAGCCATTTAAGTTGTTCAACAAGGCATTATACTTGTTCAAAAGGGCATTCGACTTGTTAAACAAGGCTTTTCACTTGGTCAACAAGGCATTTGAGTTGTATAACAAGGCATTCGACTTGTTCAACAAGGCTTTTGACTTGGTCAATGAGGCATTTAAGTTGTTCAGTAAGGCATTCGACTTGTTCATCAAGGCATTACACACTTGGTCAACAAGGCATGATTTCGTAACCAAGGCATTCGACTTGTTCAACAACGCAATCGACTTGCTTTACAAGGCATTCGACTTGGTCAACAATGCATTCAACTTGTCAACAAGGCATTCGGCTTGTTCAACAAGGCCTTTTACTTATTCAAAAGGGCATTCGACTTAGTCAACAAGGCATCTACTTGTTGAAAAAGACATTTAACTTGTTCAACAAGGCATTCTACTTGGTCAACAAGCCATTCGACTTGTTCAACAAGGCATTACTTGGCCAACAAGCCATTTAACTTGTACAACAAGGCATTACTTGGTGAACAAGGCATTCGACTTGGTCAACAATGCATTTAGATGTTCAACAAGGCCTTTAGTGTTCAAAGGGCATTCGACTAGTCAACAAGGCATTTTACTTGTTGAACAAGACTTTCAACTTGTTCAACAAGGCATTCTACTTGGCATTCGACTTGGTCAACAAGGAATTCTACTTGTGAACAAGGCATTCGACTTGGTCAACAAGGCATTCGACTTGGTCAACAAGGCATTCGACTTGGTGAACAACGCATTCGACTTGTTCAACAATGCATTACTTGGTCAATAAGGCATTCTACTTGGGCAACAAGGCATTCGACTTGTTCAACAAGGCATGACTTGCCCAATAAGGCATTTGAGTTGTTCAACAAGGCATTTGCCTTGTTCAACAAGGCATTTTACTTGTTCAAAGTGCATTCGACTTAGTCAATAAGGTATACAAGGCATTCTACTTGTTGAACAAGGCATTCTACTTGGTTAACAATGCATTCGACTTGTTCAACAAGGCATTTTACTTGTTCAAAAGGGCATTCGACTTGGTCAAAAGGCATTCGATTTATTCAACAAGCCATTCGACTTGGTCAACAAGGCATTCGACTTGTTCAACAAGGGATTACTTGGTCAACACGGCATTTGACTTGTTCAACAAGGCATTTTACTTGTTCAAAAAGGCATTCGACTTAGTCAACAAGGCATACAATGCATTCTACTTGTTGAACAATGCATTCTACTTGTTGAACGATGCATTCTACTTGGTCAGCAACGCATTCGACTTG
This sequence comes from Linderniella brevidens, assembly GCA_004919715.1. Classification (NCBI taxonomy): domain Eukaryota; kingdom Viridiplantae; phylum Streptophyta; class Magnoliopsida; order Lamiales; family Linderniaceae; genus Linderniella; species Linderniella brevidens. The sequence continues at coordinate 955,807 of SWDC01000158.1, forward strand.
CTGAAGAAGGCATGACTTTGTCAGCAAAGCATTAGACTTGGTCAACAATGCATTCCACTTGTTCAAAAACGCATTCGACTTGGTCTACAAGGCATTTGAGTTGGTCAACAAGGTATTATACTTGTTCAAAAAAGCATTTGATTTAGTAAACAAGGCATTCGACTTGTTCAACAAGGCATTCGACTTGTTCAACAAGGCTTTCCACTTGGTCAACAAGGTATTTGAGTTGTTGTAGAAGGCATTCCACTTGCTTAACAAGGCTCCCGCACCTATTAATTTAGCTCCTTCTAACATCTGGTCTTGAGGACAGTCCAAGGGGAATAGCTCCTACTTTAGAGCTCTCGTACTTAGTGACGTTGCGTTGACCCTTTCCTGAACCAGAACCCCTTGATTCATTCCTTCAACCCTGAATTACATCCTCGCAACCACAGGGGCCTGCCCAGCTAGGCTAGAGTGGGCTCAGCCTCCATTTGAATTATGCATCCACAGCTCCGCCCGGCCTTTCCCAACCAAGGGAGAAGTGGCTCGACTGTAAGGATGAGGAGGGAATGCCGCGGCGAACAGGAAATTTATTTCAAAACGTTTTGACTTGGTCAACGAGGCATTTAAGTTGTTCAGTAAGGCATTCGACTTGTTCATCAAGGCATTCCACTTGGTCAACAAGGCATGACTTAGTCAACAAGGCATAGTCAACAAGGCATTGGACTTGTTCAACAAGGCATCCCACTGGTTCAAAAAAGGATTCGACTTGGTCAACAAGGCATTTAAGTTGTTCAACAAGGCATTATACTTGTTCAAAAGGGCATTCGACTTGTTAAACAAGACTTTTCACTTGGTCAACAAGGCATTTGAGTTGTATAACAAGGCATTCGACTTGTTCAACAAGGCTTTTGACTTGGTCAATGAGGCATTTAAGTTGTTCAGTAAGGCATTCGACTTGTGCAACAACGCAATCGACTTGTTTTACAAAGTATTCGACTTGGTCAACAATCCATTCAACTTGTTCAACAAGGCATTCGGCTTGTTCAACAAGGCCTTTTACTTATTCAAAAGGGCATTCGACTTAGTCAACAAGGCATCTACTTGTTGAAAAAGACATTTAACTTGTTTAACAAGGCATTCTACTTGGTCAACAAGCCATTCGACTTGTTCAACAAGGCATTACTTGGTCAACAAGCCATTTAACTTGGACAACAAGGCATTACTTGGTGAACAAGGCATTCGACTTGGTCAACAAGGCATTTTAGATGTTCAACAAGGCATTTTACGTGTTCAAAAGGGCATTCGACTTAGTCAACAAGGCATTTTACTTCTTGAACAAGACATTCAACTTGTTCAACAAGGCATTCTACTTGGCATTCGACTTGGTCAACAAGGAATTCTACTTGGTGAACAAGGCATTCGACTTGGTCAACAAGGCATTCGACTTGGTGAACAAGGCATTCGAATTGTTCAACAATGCATTACTTGGTCAATAAGGCATTCCACTTGGTCAACAAGGCATTCCACTTGTTCAACAAGGCATGACTTGGCCAATAAGGCATTTGAGTTGTTCAACAAGGCATTTGGCTTGTTCAACAAGGCATTTTACTTGTTCAAAGTGCATTCGACTTAGTCAATATAGTATACAAGGCATTCTACTTGTTGAACAAGGCATTCTACTTGGTTAACAATGCATTCGACTTGTTCAACAAGGCATTTTACTTGTTCAAAAGGGCATTTGACTTGGTCAAAAGGCATTCGATTTATTCAACAAGCCATTCGACTTGGTCAACAAGGCATTCGACTTGTTCAACAAGGGATTACTTGGTCAACACGGCATTCGACTTGTTCAACAAGGCATTTTACTTGTTCAAAAAGGCATTCGACTTAGTCAACAAGGCATACAAGGCATTCTACTTGTTGAACAATGCATTCTACTTGTTGAACGAGGCATTCTACTTGGTCAGCAACACATTCGACTTGCTCAACAAGGCATGACTTTGTCAGCAAAGCATTAGACTTGGTCAACAAGGCATTCCACTTGTTCAAAAACGCATTCGACTTGGTCAACAAGGCATTTGAGTTGGTCAGCAAGGTATTATACTTGTTCAAAAAAGCATTTGATTTAGTAAACAAGGCATTCGACTTGTTCAACAAGGCTTTCCAGTTGGTCAACAAGGCATTCGACTTGTTCGACAAGGCTTTCCACTTGGCCAACAAGGTATTTGAGTTGTTGTAGAAGGCATTCCACTTGTTCAACAAGGCTTTTGACTTGGTCAACGAGGCATTTAAGTTGTTCAGTGAGGCATTCGACTTGTTCATCAAGGCATTCGACTTGTTCATCAAGGCATTCCACTTGGTCAACAAGGCATGACTTAGTCAACAAGGCATAGTCAACAAGGCATTGGACTTGTTCAACAAGGCATTCCACTGGTTCAAAAAAGGATTCGACTTGGTCAACAAGCCATTTAAGTTGTTCAACAAGGCATTATACTTGTTCAAAAGGGCATTCGACTTGTTAAACAAGGCTTTTCACTTGGTCAACAAGGCATTTGAGTTGTATAACAAGGCATTCGACTTGTTCAACAAGGCTTTTGACTTGGTCAATGAGGCATTTAAGTTGTTCAGTAAGGCATTCGACTTGTTCATCAAGGCATTACACACTTGGTCAACAAGGCATGATTTCGTCAACAAGGCATTCGACTTGTTCAACAACGCAATCGACTTGTTTTACAAGGCATTCGACTTGGTCAACAATGCATTCAACTTGTTCAACAAGGCATTCGGCTTGTTCAACAAGGCCTTTTACTTATTCAAAAGGGCATTCGACTTAGTCAACAAGGCATCTACTTGTTGAAAAAGACATTTAACTTGTTCAACAAGGCATTCTACTTGGTCAACAAGCCATTCTACTTGTTCAACAAGGCATTACTTGGTCAACAAGCCATTTAACTTGTACAACAAGGCATTACTTGGTGAACAAGGCATTCGACTTGGTCAACAAGGCATTTTAGATGTTCAACAAGGCATTTTACGTGTTCAAAAGGGCATTCGACTTAGTCAACAAGACATTTTACTTGTTGAACAAGACATTCAACTTGTTCAACAAGGCATTCTACTTGGCATTCGACTTGGTCAACAAGGAATTCTACTTGGTGAACAAGGCATTCGACTTGGTCAACAAGGCATTCGACTTGGTCAACAAGGCATTCGACTTGGTGAACAAGGCATTCGACTTGTTCAACAATGCATTACTTGGTCAATAAGGCATTCCACTTGGTCAACAAGGCATTCGACTTGTTCAACAAGGCATGACTTGCCCAATAAGGCATTTGAGTTGTTCAACAAGGCATTTGCCTAGTTCAACAAGGCATTTTACTTGTTCAAAGTGCATTCGACTTAGTCAATAAGGTATACAAGGCATTCTACTTGTTGAACAAGGCATTCCACTTGGTTAACAATGCATTCGACTTGTTCAACAAGGCATTTTACTGGTCAACAAGGCATTCTACTTGTTCAAAAAGCATCCGACTTGGTCAACAAGGCATTTGAGTTGTTAAACAAGGCATTATACTTGTTCAAAAGGGCATTCGACTTGGTCAAAAGGCATTCGATTATGTCAACAAGCCATTCGACTTGGTCAACAAGGCATTCGACTTGTTCAACAAGGGATTACTTGGTCAACACGGCATTCGACTTGTTCAACAAGGCATTTTACTTGTTCAAAAAGGCATTCGACTTAGTCAACAAGGCATACAAAGCATTCTACTTGTTGAACAAGGAATTCTACTTGGTCAGCAACGCATTCGACTTGCTCAACAAGGCATGACTTTGTCAGCAAAGCATTGGACTTGGTCAACAAGGCATTCCACTTGTTCAAAAACGCATTCGACTTGGTCAACAAGGCATTTGTGTTGGTCAGCAAGGTATTATACTTGTTCAAAAAAGCATTTGATTTAGTAAACAAGGCATTCGACCTGTTCAACAAGGCTTTCCAGTTGGTCAACAAGGCATTCGACTTGTTCAACAAGGCTTTCCACTTGGTCAACAAGGCATTTGAGTTGTTCTAGAAGGCATTCCACTTGTTCAACAAGGCTTTTGACTTGGTCAACGAGGCATTTAAGTTGTTCAGTAAGGCATTCGACTTGTTCATCAAGGCATTCCATTTGGAGAACAAGGCATGACTTTGTCAACAAGGCATAGTCAACAAGCCATTGGAATTGTTCAACAAGGCATTACTTGGTCAACAAGCCATTTAACTTGTACAACAAGGCATTACATCGTGAACAAGGCATTCGACTTGGTCAACAAGGCATTTTAGATGTTCAACAAGACATTTTAAGTGTTCAAAAGGGCATTCGACTTAGTCAATAAGGCATTTTACTGGTTGAACAAGACATTCAACTTGTTCAACAAGTCATTCTACTTGGCACTCGACTTGGTCAACAAGGAATTCTACTTGGTGAACAAGGCATTCGACTTGGTCAACAAGGCATTCGACTTGGTGAACAAGGCATTCGAATTGTTCAACAATGCATTACTTGGTCAATAAGGCATTCCACTTGGTCAACAAGGCATTCCACTTGTTCAACAAGGCATGACTTGGCTAATAAGGCATTTGAGTTGTTCAACAAGCCATTTGGCTTGTTCAACAAGGCATTTTACTTGTTCAAAGTGCATTCGACTTAGTCAATATGGTATACAAGGAATTCTACTTGTTGAACAAGGCATTCTACTTGGTTAACAACGCATTCGACTTGTTCAACAAGGCATTTTACTTGACAACAAGGCATGATTTTGTCAGCAAGACATTGGACTTGGTCAACAAGGCATTCCACTTGTTCAAAAAGCATCCGACTTGGTCAACAAGGCATTTGAGTTGTTAAACAAGGCATTATACTTGTTCAAAAGGGCATTCGACTTGGTCAAAAGGCATTCGACTTTGTTCAACAAGGCTTTCCACTTGGTCAACAAGGCATTTGAGTTGTTCTAGAAGGCATTCCACTTGTTCAACAAGGCTTTTGACTTGGTCAACGAGGCATTTAAGTTTTTCAGTAAGGCATTCGACTTGTTCATCAAGGCATTCCACTTGGTCAACAAGGCATGACTTAGTCCACAAGGCATAGTCAACAAGCCATTCGACTTGTTCAACAAGGCATTCCACTGGTTCAAAAAAGGATTCGACTTGGTCAACAAGGCATTTAAGTTGTTCAACAAGGCATTATACTTGTTCAAAAGGGCATTCGACGTGTTAAACAAGGCTTTTCACTTGGTCAACAAGGCATTTGAGTTGTATAACAAGGCATTCGACTTGTTCAACAAGGCTTTTGACTTGGTCAATGAGGCATTTAAGTTGTTCAGTAAGGCATTCGACTTGTTCATCAAGGCATTACACACTTGGTCAACAAGGCATGATTTCGTCAACAAGGCATTCGACTTGTTCAACAACGCAATCGACTTGTTTTACAAGGCATTCGACTTGATCAACAATGCATTCAACTTGTTCAACAAGGCATTCGGCTTGTTCAACAAGGCCTTTTACTTATTCAAAAGGGCATTCGACTTAGTCAACAAGGCATCTACTTGTTGAAAAATACATTTAACTTGTTCAACAAGGCATTCTACTTGGTCAACAAGCCATTCGACTTGTTCAACAAGGCATTACTTGGTTAACAAGCCATTTAACTTGTTCAACTAGGCATTACTTGGTGAACAAGGCATTCGACTTGGTCAACAAGGCATTTTAGATGTTCAACAAGGCATTTTACGTGTTCAAAAGGGCATTCGACTTAGTCAACAAGGCATTTTACTTGTTGAACAAGACATTCAACTTGTTCAAGAAGGCATTCTACTTGGCATTCGACTTGTTTCACAAAGCATTCTACTTGGTGAACAAGGCATACGACTTGGTCATCAAAGGAATTCGACTTGTTCAAGATGGCATTCGACTTGGTTAACAAGGCATTCGACTTGTTCAACAAGGCATTTTACTTGTTCAAAAAGGCATTCGACTTAGTCAACAAGGCATACAAGGCATTCTACTTGTTGAACAATGCATTCTACTTGTTGAACAAGGAATTCTACTTGGTCAGCAACGCATTCGACTTGCTCAACAAGGCATGACTTTGTCAGCAAAGCATTGGACTTGGTCAACAAGGCATTCCACTTGTTCAAAAACGCATTCGACTTGGTCAACAAGGCATTTGTGTTGGTCAGCAAGGTATTATACTTGTTCAAAAAAGCATTTGATTTAGTAAACAAGGCATTCGACCTGTTCAACAAGGCTTTCCAGTTGGTCAACAAGGCATTCGACTTGTTCAACAAGACTTTCCACTTGGTCAACAAGGCATTTGAGTTGTTCTAGAAGGCATTCCACTTGTTCAACAAGGCTTTTGACTTGGTCAACGAGGCATTTAAGTTGTTCAGTAAGGCATTCGACTTGTTCATCAAGGCATTCCATTTGGAGAACAAGGCATGACTTTGTCAACAAGGCATAGTCAACAAGCCATTCGAATTGTTCAACAAGGCATTACTTGGTCAACAAGCCATTTAACTTGTACAACAAGGCATTACATCGTGAACAAGGCATTCGACTTGGTCAACAAGGCATTTTAGATGTTCAACAAGGCATTTTACGTGTTCAAAAGGGCATTCGACTTAGTCAACAAGGCATTTTACTGGTTGAACAAGACATTCAACTTGTTCAACAAGTCATTCTACTTGGCACTCGACTTGGTCAACAAGGAATTCTACTTGGTGAACAAGGCATTCGACTTGGTCAACAAGGCATTCGACTTGGTGAACAAGGCATTCGAATTGTTCAACAATGCATTACTTGGTCAATAAGGCATTCCACTTGGTCAACAAGGCATTCCACTTGTTCAACAAGGCATGACTTGGCTAATAAGGCATTTGAGTTGTTCAACAAGCCATTTGGCTTGTTCAACAAGGCATTTTACTTGTTCAAAGTGCATTCGACTTAGTCAATATGGTATACAAGGAATTCTACTTGTTGAACAAGGCATTCTACTTGGTTAACAATGCATTCGACTTGTTCAACAAGGCATTTTACTTGACAACAAGGCATGATTTTGTCAGCAAGACATTGGACTTGGTCAACAAGGCATTCCACTTGTTCAAAAAGCATCCGACTTGGTCAACAAGGCATTTGAGTTGTTAAACAAGGCATTATACTTGTTCAAAAGGGCATTCGACTTGGTCAAAAGGCATTCGACTTTGTTCAACAAGGCTTTTCACTTGGTCAACAAGGCATTTGAGTTGTTCTAGAAGGCATTCCACTTGTTCAACAAGGCTTTTGACTTGGTCAACGAGGCATTTAAGTTTTTCAGTAAGGCATTCGACTTGTTCATCAAGGCATTCCACTTGGTCAACAAGGCATGACTTAGTCAACAAGGCATAGTCAACAAGCCATTCGACTTGTTCAACAAGGCATTCCACTGGTTCAAAAAGGATTCGACTTGGTCAACAAGGCATTTAAGTTGTTCAACAAGGCATTATACTTGTTCAAAAGGGCATTCGACGTGTTAAACAAGGCTTTTCACTTGGTCAACAAGGCATTTGAGTTGTATAACAAGGCATTCGACTTGTTCAACAAGACTTTTGACTTGGTCAATGAGGCATTTAAGTTGTTCAGTAAGGCATTCGACTTGTTCATCAAGGCATTACACACTTGGTCAACAAGGCATGATTTCGTCAACAAGGCATTCGACTTGTTCAACAACGCAATCGACTTGTTTTACAAGGCATTCGACTTGATCAACAATGCATTCAACTTGTTCAACAAGGCATTCGGATTGTTCAACAAGGCCTTTTACTTATTCAAAAGGGCATTCGACTTAGTCAACAAGGCATCTACTTGTTGAAAAATACATTTAACTTGTTCAACAAGGCATTCTACTTGGTCAACAAGCCATTCGACTTGTTCAACAAGGCATTACTTGGTTAACAAGCCATTTAACTTGTTCAACTAGGCATTACTTGGTGAACAAGGCATTCGACTTGGTCAACAAGGCATTTTAGATGTTCAACAAGGCATTTTACGTGTTCAAAAGGGCATTCGACTTAGTCAACAAGGCATTTTACTTGTTGAACAAGACATTCAACTTGTTCAAGAAGGCATTCTACTTGGCATTCGACTTGTTTCACAAAGCATTCTACTTGGTGAACAAGGCATACGACTTGGTCATCAAAGGAATTCGACTTGTTCAAGATGGCGTTCGACTTGGTTAACAAGGCATTCGACTTGTTCAACAAGGCATTTTACTTGTTCAAAAAGGCATTCGACTTAGTCAACAAGGCATACAAGGCATTCTACTTGTTGAACAAGGCATTCAACTTGGTCAACAATGCATTCAACTTGTTCACCAATGCATTCTACTTGGTCAGCAACGCATTCGAGTTGCTCAACAAGGCATGACTTTTTCAGCAAGGCATTGGACTTGGTCAACAAGGTTATCACTTGTTCAAAAAGGCATTCGACTAGGTCAACCAGGCATTGGAGTTGTTCAGTAAGGTATTATACTTGTTCAAAAAAGCATTTGACTTGGTAAACAAGGTATTCGACTTGTTTAACAAGGCTTTCCACTTGGTCAACAAAACAAGTCGAATGTCTTGTTCAACAAGTCGAACATTGTTGATCAAGTCATGCCCTGTTGACCAAGTAGAATGCCTAGTTTACAATGTCGAATGCCTTGTCGACCAAGTCGAATGCCTTGTTCACCAAGTTGAATGCCTTGTTGACCAAGTCGAATGCCTTGTTGAACAACTCCAATGCCTTGTTGATCAAGTCGAATGCCTTGTTGAACAACACAAATGCCTTGTTGACCAAGTAATGTCTTATTAAACATGTAACGTGCCCTGTTGACCAAGTAGAATGCCTTGTTGAACAAGTCAAAATGCCTTGTTGACAACGTAGAATGCCTTGTTGAACAAGTCGAATGCCTTGTTGACCAAGTAAAATGCCTTGATAACCAAGTCGAATGCCGTGTTGACAAAGTCGAACACCTTGTTGAATAAGTCGAAGGCCTTGTTGACCAAGTCATGCCTTGTTGACCAAGTAGAATGCCTTGTTGAACAAATCGAATGCCTTCTTGACCAAGTAGAATGCCTTGTTGAACAAGACTTATACCTTGTTCAAGCCGTGCCTTGTTGAACAAGTGGAATGCCTTGTTAAACAAGTCGAACGCCTTGTTGAAAAAGTCGAATGCCTTGTCGACCTAGTCGAAGGCTTTTTTTAACAAGTTGAATGGCTTGTTGACCAAGTAATGTCTTGTTAAACAAGTCGAATGCCATGTTGAATAAGTCGAATGCCTAGTTGAACAAGTCGGATGCCTTCTTGACCAAGTAGAATGCTTTGTTGAACAAGACTTATGCCTTGTTCAAGTCATGCTTTGTTGACCAAGTAGAATGCCTTGTTGACCAAGTAGCATGCCTTGTTGAACAAGTAGAATGACTTGTTGAACAAGTCGAATGCCTTGTTAAACAAATATTATTTCTTGTTGACCAAGTAGAATGCCTTGTTGAACATGTCGAACGCCTTGTTGAACAAGCCGAAGGCCTTGTTGACCAAGTCGAAGGCCTTTTTTAACAAGTTGAATGCTTTGTTGAACAACTCAGATGCCTTCTTGACCAAGTAATGTCTTGTTAAACAAGTCGAATATCTTGTTCAATTCATGCCTTGTTGACCAAGTAGAATGCCTTGTTCAACAAGTCGAATGCCTTGTTGATCAAGTCATGCCCTGTTGACCAAGTAGAATGCCTTGTTGAACAAGTAGAATGCCTTGTCGAACAAGTCGAATGCCTTGTTGCACAAGGCGAATGCCTTGTTTACAATGTCGAATGCCTTGTCAACCAAGTCGAATGCCTTGTTCACCAAGCTGAATGCCTTGTTGACCAAGTTGAATGCCTTGTTGAACAACTCCAATGCCTTGATGATCAAGTCGAATGCCTTGTTCACCAAGCTGAATGCCTTGTTGACCAAGTCGAATGCCTTGTTGAACAACTCCAATGCCTTGTTGATCAAGTCGAATGCCTTGTTGAACAACACAAATGCCTTGTTGACCAAGTAGAATGCCTTGTTCAACAAGTCGAATGCCTTGTTGATCAAGTCATGCCCTGTTGACCAAGTAGAATGCCTTGTTGAACAAGTAGAATGCCTTGTCGAACAAGTCGAATGCCTTGTTGCACAAGCCGAATGCCTTGTCCACCAAGTCGAATGCCTTGTTCACCAAGCTGAATGCCTTGTTGACCAAGTTGAATGCCTTGTTGAACAACTCCAATGCATTGTTGATCAAGTCGAATGCCTTGTTCACCATGCTGAATGCCTTGTTGACCAAGTCGAATGCCTTGTTGAACAACTCCAATGCCTTGTTGATCAAGTCGAATGCCTTGTTGAACAACACAAATGCCTTGTTGACCAAGTAATGTCTTATTAAACATATCGCGTGCCTTGTTGACCAAGTAGAATGCCTTGTTGAACAAGTCAAAATGTCTTGTTGACCAAGTAGAATGCCTTGTTGAACAAGTCGAATGCCTTGTTGACCAAGTAGAATGCCTTAATAACCAAGTCGAATGCCGTGTTGACAAAGTCGAACGCCTTGTTGAACAAGTCGAAGGCCTTGTTGACCAAGTCATGCCTTGTTGAACAAGTATAATGCCTTGTTGACCAAGTAGAATGCCTTGTTGAAAAAGTCGAATGCCTCGTTTAACAAGTCGAATGCCTTGTTAAACGAGTCGAATGCCTTCTTGACCAAGTAGAATGCCTTGTTGAACAAGACTTATACCTTGTTCAAGCCGTGCCTTGTTGAACAAGTGGAATGCCTTGTTAAACAAGTCGAACGCCTTGTTGAAAAAGCCGAATGCCTTGTTGACCGAGTCGAAGGCTTTTTTTAACAAGTTGAATGGCTTGTTGACCAAGTAATATCTTGTTAAACAAGTCGAATGCCATGTTGAATAAGTCGAATGCCTAGTTGAACAAGTCGGATGCCTTCTTGACCAAGTAGAATGCCTTGTTGAACAAGACTTATGCCTTGTTCAAGTCATGCTTTGTTGACCAAGTAGAATGCCGTGTTGACCAAGTAGCATGCCTTGTTGAACATGTAGAATGACTTGTTGAACAAGTCGAATGCCTTGTTAAACAAATATTATTTCTTGTTGACCAAGTAGAATGCCTTGTTGAACATGTCGAACGCCTTGTTGAACAAGCCGAATGCCTTTTTGACCAAGCCGAATGCCTTGTTGACCAAGTCGAATGCCTTGTTGATCGTATCCATTGGCTACGAGTCGTGCTTTATTCCTGATAACTTCACCGTTTTCGTTCTTCTTATTCTTGGAAACCCATTTAGTACCAATTATTGTTTTGCCTTGCGGTCGAGGAACTAACGTCCAAACTTGTAGACGATCGAATTAGTTGAGTTCATCTTGCATTGCGATTACCCAATCCGGGTCTTTAAGAGCTTCGGCTACTTTAATTGGTTCGTTTTGGCTTAATAAGCATATGAATAAGTCGCTTTGAGTGGATGTCCTAGTGCGTACTCCAGTTGAAGGATCACCGATGATTTGGTTGAGAGGATGAACTCGAGTCCATATGCGTTCATGAGGAATAACCGAAGTAGATTCCTCGTTGATTGTAGATCGAGACATCCTGAATTGATGGGTTGATCATTCGTAGTTGGGAAATTTAATTCTGAGGTTGAATTGGAACTAATTTCCTCATCTCCATTTGTAGGAGCTGCAACACTAGTTGAAGATTCAGAGTTAGTAACAAGGCATTCTACTTGGTGAACAAGGCATACGACTTGGTCAACAAGACATTTGACTTGTTCAAGAAGGCATTCGACTTGTCCAAGAAGGCATTCGACTTGGTCAACAAGGCATTCGACTTGTTCAACAAGGCATTACTTGGTCAATAAGGCATTCCACTTGGTCACCAAGGCATTCCACTTGTTCAACAAGACATGACTTGACCAACAATGCATTTGAGTTCTTCAACAAGGCATTTGGCTTATTCAACAAGGCATTTTACCATTTCAAAAGGGCATTTGACTTAGTCAATAAGGCATACAAGGCATTCTACTTGTTAAACAAGGCATTCAACTTGTTCAAAAAGGCATTCTACTTGGTTTACAATGCATTCGACTCGTTCAACAAGGCACTTTACTGGACAACAAGGCATGACTTTGTCAGCAAGATATTGGACTTGGTCAACAATGCATTCCACTTGTTCAAAAAGCATTCGACTTGGTCAACAAGACATTTGAGTTGTTCAACAAGGCATTATACTTGTTTAAAAGGGCATTCGACTTGGTCAAAAGGCATTCGACTTGTTCAAGAAGGCATTCGACTTGGTCAATAAGCCATTCAACTACTTCAACAAGGCATTCGACTTGTTCAAGAAGACATTCGACTTGGTCAACAAGGCATTTGACTTGTTCAACAAGGCATTCGACTTCGTCAACAAGGCATTCTACTTGTTGAACAGGGCATTCGACGTGGTCAACAAGGCATTTTAGTTATTCAACAAGGCATTTTACGTGTTCAAAAGGGCATTCGACTTAGTCAACAAGGCATTTTACTTGTTAAACATGACATTCAAATTGTTCAACAAGGCATTCTACTTGGTCAACATCACATTCGACTTGTTTAACAAGGCATTCTACTTGGTGAACAAGGCATACGACTTGGTCAACAACGCATTCGACTTGTTCAAGAAGGCATTCGACTTGGTCAACAAGGCATTACTTGGTCAATAAGGCATTCCACTTGGTTAGCAAGGCATTCAACTTGTTCAGCAACGACTTAGTCAATAAGGCATACAAGGCATTTTACTTGTTGAACAAGGCATTCAAATTGTTAAACAAGGCATTCTACTTGGTTAACAATGCATTCGACTTGTTCAACAAGGCACTTTACTGGACAACAAGGCATGACTTGTCAGCAAGGCATTGGACTTGGTCAACAAGGCATTCCACTTGTTCAAAAAAGGATTCTACTTTGTCAACAAGGCATTTAAATTGTTCAACAAGGCATTATACTTGTTCAAAAGGGCATTCGACTTGTTAAACAAGGTTTTTCACTTGGTCAACAAGGCATTGTAGTTGTATAACAAGGCATTCGATTTGAAGGCTTTTGACTTGGTCAATGAGGCATTTAAGTTGTTCAGTAAGGCATTCGACTTGTTTATCAAGGCATTACACTCGGTCAACAAGGCATGATTTCGTCAACAAGGCATTCGACTTGTTCAACAACGCAATCGACTTGTTTTACAAGGCATTCGACTTGGTCAACAATGCATTCAACTTGTTCAAAAAGGCATTCGGCTTGTTCAAGAAGGCATTTTACTTATTCAAAAGGGCATTCCACTTAGTAAACAAGGCATCTACTTGTTGAAACAGACATTTAACTCTTTCTACAAGGCATTCTACTTGGTTAACAAGCCATTCGACTTGGTCAACAAGGCATTACTTGGTCAACAATGCATTTGACTTGTTCGACAAAGCATTTTACTTGTTCAAAAATGCATTCGACTTAGTCAACTAGGCATACAAGGCATTCTACTTGTTGAACAAGACATTCAACTTGTTCAACAAGGCATTCTACTTGGTCAGCATCGCATTCGACTTGCTCAACAAGGCATGACTTTGTCAGTAAGGCATTGGACTTGGTCAACAAGGAGATCACTTGTTTAACAAGGCATTCGACTTGGTCAGCAAGGCATTGGACTTGGTCATCAAGGCATTCCACTTGTTAAAAAAAGGATTCGACTTGGTCAGCAAGGCATTTAAATTGTTCAACAAGGCATTATACTTGTTAAAAAGTCATTCGACTTGTTAAACAAGGCTTTTCACTTGGTCAACAAGGCATTGTAGTTGTATAACAAGGCATTCGATTTGTTCAACAAGGCTTTTGACTTGGTCAATGAGACATTTAAGTTGTTCAGTAAGGCATTCGACTTGTTCATCAAGGCAGTACACTTGGTCAACAAGGCATGATTTCGTCAACAAGGCATTCGACTTGTTGAACAATGCCATCGACTTGTTGTACAAGGCATTTGACATGGTCAACAATGCATTCAACTTGTTCAACAAGGCATTCGGCTTGTTCAACAAGACATTTTACTTATTCAAAAGGGTATTGGACTTAGTCAACAAGGCATCTACTTGTTGAAAAAGACATTTAACTTGTTCAACAAGGCATTCTACTTGGTCAACAAGCCATTCGACTTGTTCAACAAAGCATTACTTGGTCAACAAGCCATTTGACTTGTTCAACAAGGCATTACTTGGTGAACAAGGCATTGGACTTAGTCAACAAGGCATTTTAGTTGTTGAACAAGACATTGAACTTGTTCAAAAGGGCATTCGACTTAGTTAACAAGGCATTTTACTTGTTGAACAAGACATTGAACTTGTTCAACAATGCATTCTACTTGGTTAACAACGCATTCGACTTCGTCAACAAGGCATTCTACTTGTTGAACAGGGCATTCGACGTGGTCAACAAGGCATTTTAGTTGTTCAACAAGGTATTTTACGTGTTCAAAAGGGCATTCGACTTAGTCAACAAGGCATTTTACTTGTTGAACATGACAATTAACTTCTTCAACAAGGCATTCTACTTGGTCAACAAGGCATATGACTTGGTCAACAAGGCATTCGACTTGTTCAAGAAGGCATTCGACTTCGTCAACAAGGCATTCGACTTATTCAACAAGGCATTACTTGGTCAATAAGGCATTCCCCTTGGTCAGCAAGGCATTCATTCCACTTGTTCAACAAGGCATGACTTTGCCAACCAGGCATTTGAGTTGTTCAACAAGGCATTTGGCTTGTTCAACAAGGCATTTTACTTTTTCAAAAGGGCATTTGACTTAGTCAATAAGTCATACAAGGCATTCTACTTGTTTTTTTTTGGGGAACGTTCACTACATAAATGAAATAAAAAACAGTAAAGCGCACATGATATGATTCATGTCGCAAAGACCAGTGACATGCCACTGTGTACAAGATGGATATAATTTCTATCCACCAAACAAACTACCATAAATAACGTTCATACATCTACCAAGCAATGTGCCACAGGCGACGCAGGGCACAATACTGTAGCTCATATCGACACGGTAGTAATGATAGGTGCATAAGCAATACCCTCAAAATATCCTCAACGAGCTGCTGAGGATGTTGTTGTCTGCCATCAGTCCAACGGTGGTTTCGCTCAGTCCAGATGTGGTGAATCGTCGAAGCCATAACATGTCGATATGCCAGATGCTGGAGGTGCATACCTTTCCACCGCAGGCCAGCCCACCTAATCCCTTGCTGCCAATCGCGGTAAGGCCAGAGAAACCGAATCTGCCGCCCAAGAAGTCGTAAGCATCGAGATGTGTATGGGCAATCAAAGAAAAGGTGATTGATCGTCTCCATCTCATCCGCGTTACACAATTAGCAACCACTCGACGCGGCCTTGAGCGAAACCCAAGGCTTATCTGTGGTAGCTAGGCGTTCACGAATAGCAAGCCATAAGATGAATTCATAGCTTGGAACCCTAAGCACCCCCCCAAATAGGGCTGCCCAATGAACCGGCGAGCGTTTCTGTCGGAACGCATCCCGAGCAGAAGCAGTGGTGAAAAGTCTTGTGGGAGACGGTAGCCATCGGTAAGAGTCAGCTTCCACTGGGTGAACGTCCGGGAGCATGGGTTCAATCATCATAAATTCCATCGAGGAAGTCATTGGCCACCTCCAACCGTCACTAGCAATGACTCGACTCAAACGTGAATCATCAGAAAGGCCCATAATTATCGGTTCTCGTGGAAATCGTTCCAGAAGCGGCCTATCATCGATCCATGGGTCCTGCAAAACCAAATAGTTTTGCCATTACCAATACGGATACTAACCTTCGATCGAAGCATAGGGCGAAGTTGTAAGAGTTTCCTCCAACTCCACGCCGATTGGGCGGTTCCCGATATAGTCCACAACGAGCGATTTTGCAGTCGCGTCTGGAGAAGCTACGATACCAATATAGAATTGGGATCCTTGCTCAGAATACTCCATAGGTGCTTAAGAAGAAGGGCATTGTTATCGTCCACAAGCGAGCGAATGCCCAAACCACCCTCATCCACCGGGAAACATACATCATCCCAAGCAACTTTCCAGCAGAACCCGCCCAGAGGAACGATCTGAATCGTTGCTCAATCACTCTAATAACGCCTTTGGGCAGGATGAACACCCCGGACCAATACCCATGCAGCGCAGCAAGGACTGAACGGATCAACTGTACCCTCCCAGCATATGAAAGAGAGCGATTGAGCCAAGAGCCTAAGCGTTGGTCAATGCACTGTAGAAGTGGATTACAGTCGTGAATAGTCAGTCGTGATGTAAGTAACGGGACACCCAAATACCTCACTGGTAAATTGCCTAAAGGAAAACCCATAATAGATAATAAGGGTTGGCAGCCGCTCGCTCGTTTGGAAAGAAACATCTCGCTCTTTCTAGGGTTAGCCCTTAACCCCGAAAGTATCGCAAATTCATCCAACCCCGCTTGGAAAGTCTGGATGGATTCAGTGTCCGCGTGACTGAAAAGAAGAATATCGTCGGCAAATGTCAGCATGAAAATACGGGAAGGCTCGCATCTCCAATGGAAAGTAAATCTCCCCTCCGAAAGAATCTTGTTCCGAAGAATACCATGAAGCACCTCCATGGCCAACGTAAAAAGATACGGAGATATAGGATCGCCCTGACGAAGACCCCGCTGTCCCGGAAAATACCCCTCCGCTCGACCATTGATATTGATCGAGTAATAAGGAGTCGTCAAACACACATGGATCCATGCAACGAACCGCGAAGGAAAACCCATGGCCTCCAACACACACACTAAAAAGTCCCACTCGACATAATCGTATGCCTTTGCCAAGTGAACCTTCAGCGTAGCCCGTGCCGGTAAGCTCTGATTCCGGTAGCCAGAGCATAACTCCTGAGCGAGGAGAATATTATCGCTGATCCTGCGACCAGGGATAAATGCAGTCTAGGAGACATCCACTAAGCCTGGGAGATAAGTCTTCAGACGATTAGCCAAGATCTTCGACATAATCTTGTATAAGACATTACAGCACGATATAGGCCGAAAGTCAGCAGGTCGTCGTGGGGAGTCCTCCTTAGGGATCAACGTAAGAAGTGTAGTATTCAGCTCCCTCAGAAGATGGCATGTACGAAAAAATTCATGAATAGCAGATATGATGTCCCCTCCAATAGTAGGCCAAGCGGCTTTATAGAAAGCCGAAGTGAAACCATCCGGACCCGGTGCTTTGTCATCCGTAATAGAAGAAAGCGCCAGCTTAATCTCACCTTCGTCGATAAGCCGAAGTAGATCTCCCGGTGCGTGATTGGGTAATGTGCGAGATATGGCCGCATAGATAGCAGAGCGATCCAGCGGGCCGCTCCGAGCGGTCGTACCCAAGAGGTTCTTGTAGTGTCTAAGAAGCTCGCCCTTATTTGTGGCTCCCCTTCAATTAAGTTCCCAGCATCATCCTCAAGCGAGAAGATACGGTTTGCCACCCGTCGTATGGCAACCTTCTTGAAGAAAAAAGCGGAGCAACGGTCGCCTTCTTTGAACCAAGGCAGTTTGGCCCGTTGTGCTAGGGCTGATTGCTCCATTGCTACCGCAGCTGCATAGAGACGTCGACATATAGATTGTAGTACCAGAAAACGATAATCATGCGGGTACAATGAGACAAACTCCTGGGCAATGTCAAGGAAATTTCGCGCCTCCACCACGTTACGCGCCAGATTCCCTTTAGCACGCCTCATATCCTTGAACGCTCGCTTGAGGGCCTTCAGACGTGCAAGGACCCGAAACATCGGGTATCCCGAAATAGGAAGCTGCCACCCTGAGCTTACGACAGAGCCAAACTGTGGATCCAACGTGAGAAAATTATCGAATCGAAACACCGTACCTCGAGAAAACGTCGATCGCCTCGGCTCCAGAATAAGAGGAGAATGGTCAGAAGTGGCTGGTAGGTCACATCGATATCCAAGATCCCCAAATTTTGCAAACCACGTCGGGTTAGCAACCATCTTATCCAAACGGTGCCAAATATCCGCATCACCTCGTCGTTGATTAAACCACGTGAAATATTGACCCGAGCATGGTAAGTTATGGAGATCAGCCGAGATGAGACATCGAGTCAGATCATGATAGTCTGCTGGATGTGGAGATCCTCCCCGTGCTTCATTAGGTTCCACTATCGCATTGAAATCACCGACCACTAACCAAGCGTCATCCGCGCGAGCTTCGGAGATCGTAACTAACTCATCCCATAATGCGCAGCGCTCCTCCCGCTGATTGAGCCCATATATGAATGTAATAAAGAAAACCAGACGAGTCGCCAACGATAGAACTCTGCAGTGTAGGGCTTGCGTCGTCATCCCGATAACATCAACACGAAGATATCGCGCGTCCCATCCTAGCCAGATACGCTTCCCGGGGCCCATATCATAATCGAAGAACCATGCCCACTACTTAATATTGTTGGCAATCGAATCAGCGTTCGCCACTGTTACTCATATCTCTAGCAATCCAACAAGCTTAAGGTCAAAACGACGAATCAAATCCCCTACCGCTCTCCCATGGTCTCTCTTGTTGAGACCACGTACATTCCAGCAGCCAAATGGTATCATAAAAAAACCCCATGAAGGGCTGCGTCATTATCAGGGCCCGGATGTAGGAAGTCCCCATCTTCATCAATGAGGTGAAGCATGTCAAACGGGTTCGTAGGAGGTGGTGTCATCTGAGCAGGGCTTGGCACCACCACCATGCCATTCTCGATGGTTGGCCGAATCACGCCTCCTGTACCCGCCGAGTCTGGAGAGGATCCATGATGAGGTTGCCTGGAACATTCTCCCTGCTGCTCACTGGAGACAATGGGTACGAGAGGCCTTATGTTGCTCAGTGGCTACGCGGCGTGTCTCACCCGTCAACTTGGCCTTCGCGATTGGACGCCAGATCCGCGTAATAGTCGGGGCTGCCCGATTTGTTGTAGCCTTCGGGGCCGTTGGGGTGGTCATGGGGCATGCACGAGTCGAATGACCCATAGTCGAACACGTCGAACATCGTGGCGGTTTCCATTCATATTCCGCTCGAATCATGATCACCCTGTCCGTATTGGGTAGGCGAAGGTTGAAAGCTTCAACATATGGATCAGCGATCTTCTTCATAATACAAACGCGCGCAAAATCGATACGCTCCATGCTGATCGTAAAAGCGTCGGGAAATAACGGTGTACCAACCGCGCTGGCCACGAGTCCTAATCCCTCCGGAGTCCAGTATTCCGATGGGAGGTGGCGAAAACGAACCCACGTCGGGACCTCATCATGCGGTCGTTTTTCCAAAGTCATCCCTTGCTGCCACTCCTCAAGAAAGAGGGGCTGGCCACACAATAACCATGGGCCACCCTCCAAAGCATCAACCATCGTAGCCGTGGAGTCGAAACGGAATTTGAAGAAGCCATTCGAGGTAGCACGCACTTCCACCAGCCCCGGCCATCTTGTGCGGAAATGGCGATCCACATGTGGGAAGTAAGGTTTGCGTCCCAAGAAATATCCCACCGCTGTATTAGCCCATTCAAGGCAGCTCTTCGACGCTATCTCTTTAGTTGGCTGAACCTCAATCATTCCATTGACAAGCATAGGTGCAGTATACTGGAGGTGAACCCTATCAGCCCGTTGACGAGTATCGGTAGGTGTAGATGGACGTCTCCCTTTGAGAATATCTGCGAACGATGGCGTCAGAACGGGTTTAGAAACCCTAGTGTCATTCCCATGTTGTACTGCCGATAAGATTCTCGGCGTGTTCCCACCATTGCCAGCTGATGTAGACTGGGTCAACAAGGCATTCGACTTGTTTAACAAGACATTACTTGGTCAATAAGGCATTCCACTTGGTCAGCAAGGCATTCGACTTGTTCAACAAGGCATGACTTGGCCAACAAGGCATTTGAGTTGTTAAACAAGGCATTTGGCTTGTTCAACAAGGCATTTTACTTGTTCAAAAGGGCATTCAACATAGTCAATAAGACATACAAGGCATCTACTTTTTGAAAAAGACATTTAACTTGTTCTACAAGGCATTCTACTTGGTTAACAAGCCATTCGACTTGTTCAACAAGGCATTCCTTGGTCAACAAGCCATTTGACTTGTTCAACAAGGCATTACTTGGGGAACAAGGCATTCGACTTGGTCAACAAGGCATTTTAGATGTTCAACAAGGCATTTGGCTTGTTCAACAAGGCATTTTACTTGTTCAAGAGGGCATTCGACTTAGTCAATAAGGCATACAAGGCATTCTACTTGTTGAACAAGGCATTCAACTTGTTTAACAAGGCATTCTACTTGGTTAACAACGCATTCGACTTGTTCAACATGGCACTTTACTGGACAACAAGGCATGACTTTGTCAGCAAGACATTGGACTTGGTCCACAAGGTATTCTACTTGTTCAAAAAGCATTCGACTCAGTCAGCAAGGCATTTGAGTTGTTCAACTAGGCATTATACTTGTTCAAAAGGGCATTTGACTTGTTAATCAAGGCTTTTCACTTGGTCAACAAGGCATTTGAGTTGTATAACAAGGCATTCGACTTGTTCAACAAGGCTTTTGACTTGGTCAATCAGGCATTTAAGTTGTTCAATAAGGCATTCGACTTGGTCAACAAGGCATTCGACATGTTCAAGAAGGCAATTCGACTTGGTCAACAAGGCATTCGACTTGTTCAACAAGGCATTACTTGGTCCATAAGGCATTCTACTTGGTCAGCAAGGCATTCGACTTGTTCAACATGGCATGACTTGCCCAACAAGGCATTTGTGTTCAACAAGGCATTTGCTTGTTAACAAGGCATTACTTGTTCAACAAGGCATTCTACTTAGTCAAAGGCAACAAGGCATTCTACTTGGTAACAAGGCATTGACTTGTTCAACAAGGCATTTACTTGGTCAACAAGGCATTCGACTTGTTCAACAAGGCATTTACATTGTTTAACAAGGCATTATACTTGTTAAAAAGGGCATTCGACTTGTTAAACAAGGCTTTTCACTTGGTCAACAAGGCATTGTAGTTGTATAACAAGGCAGTCGATTTGAAGGCTTTTGAGTTCGTCAATGAAGCATTTAAGTTGTTTAGTAAGGCATTCGACTTGTTCATCAAGGCATTACACTCGGTCAACAAGGCATGATTTCGTCAACAAGGCTTTCGACTAGTTCAACAACGCAATCGACTTGTTTTACAAGGCATTCGACTTGGTCAACAATGCATTCAACTTGTTCAAAAAGGCATTCGGCTTGTTTAACAAGGCATTTTACTTATTCAAAAGGGCATTCCACTTAGTCAACAAGGCATCTACTTGTTGAAAAAGACATTTAACTCTTTCTACAAGGCATTCTACTTGGTTAACAAGCCATTCGACTTGTTCAACAAGGCATTCCTTGGCCGACAAGCCATTTGACTTGTTCAACAAGGCATTACTTAGGGAACAAGGCATTCGACTTGGTCAACAAGGCATTTTAGTTGTTCAACAAGGCATTTGCCTTGTTCAACAAGGCATTTTACTTGTTCAAAAGGGCATTCGACTTAGTCAATAAGGCATACAAGGCATTCTACTTGTTCAACAAGGCATTCTACTTGGTTAACAAGGCATTCGACTTGTTCAACAAGGCACTTTACAGGACAACAAGGCATGACTTGGTCAACAAGGCATTGGACTTGGTCAACAAGGCATTGGACTTGGTCAACAGGCATTGGACTTGGTCAACAAGGCATTCCTCTTGTTCAAAACGCATTCGACTTGGTCACCAAGGCATTGTACATGTTCAAAAGGGCATTCGGCTTGGTCAAAAGGCATTCGACTTGTTCAAGAAGGCATTCGACTTGGTCAACAAGCCATTCGACTTGGTCAACAAGGCATTACTTGGTCAACAATGCATTTGACTTGTTCGACAAGGCATTTTACTTGTTCAAAAATGCATTCGACTTAGTCAACTAGGCATACAAGACATTCTACTTGTTGAACAAGGAATTCAACTTGTTTAACAAGGCATTCTACTTGGTCAGCAACGCATTCGACTTGCTCAACAAGGCCTGACTTTGTCAGCAAGGCATTGGACTTGGTCAACAAGGAGATCACTTGTTTAACAAGGCATTCGACTTGGTGAGCAAGGCACTGGACATGGTCAACAAGGCATTCCACTTGTTCAAAAAAGGATTCGACTTGGTCAACAAGGCATTTAAATTGTTTAACAACGCATTATACTTGTTAAAAAGGGCATTCGACTTGTTAAACAAGGCTTTTCACTTGGTCAACAAGGCATTGTAGTTGTATAACAAGGCATTCGATTTGTTCAACAAGCCTTTTGACTTGGTCAATGTCGCATTTAAGTTGTTCAGTAAGGCATTCGACTTGTTCATCAAGGCATTACACACTTGGTCAACAAGGCATGATTTCGTCAACAAGGCATTCGACTTGTTCAACAACGCAATCGACTTGTTTTACAAGGCATTCGACTTGATCAACAATGCATTCAACTTGTTCAACAAGGCATTCGGATTGTTCAACAAGGCCTTTTACTTATTCAAAAGGGCATTCGACTTAGTCAACAAGGCATCTACTTGTTGAAAAAGACATTTAACTTGTTCAACAAGGCATTCTACTTGGTCAACAAGCCATTCGACTTGTTCATCAAGGCATTAGTTGGTCAACAAGCCATTCGACTTGTTCAACAAGGCATTACTTGGGGAACAAGGCATTCGACTTGGTCAAAAAGGCATTTTAGTTGTTCAACAAGGCATTTTACGTGTTCAAAAGGGCATTCGACTTAGTCAACAAGGCATTTTACTTGTTGAACAAGACATTCAACTTGTTCAACAAGGCATTCTACTTGGTCAACAACACATTCAACTTGTTTAACAAGGCATTCTACTTGGTGAACAAGGAATACGACTTGGTCAACAACGCATTCGACTTGTTCAAGAAGGCATTCGACTTGGTGAACAAGGTATTCGACTTATTCAACAAGGCATTACTTGGTCAATAAGGCATTCCACTTGGTCAGATAGGCATTCGACTTGTTCAACAAGGCATTCGAGTTGTTCAATAAGGCATTTGACTTGTTCAACAAGGCATTTTACTTGGTCAAAAGGGCATTCGACTTAGTCAATAAGGCATACAAGGCATTCTACTTGTTGAACAAGGCATTCAACTTGTTCAACAAGGCATTCTACTTGGTTAACAACGCATTCGACTTGTTCAACAAGGCACTTTACTGGACAACAAGGCATGACTTTGTCAGCAATGCATTGGACTTGGTCAACAAGGCATTCCACTTGTTCAAAAAAGGATTCGACTTGGTCAACAAGGCATTTAAATTGTTTAACAATGCATTATACTTGTTAAAAAGGGCATTCGACTTGTTAAACAAGGCTTTTCACTTGGTCAACAAGGCATTCGATTTGTTCAACAAGGCTTTTGACTTGGTCAATGAGGCTATTAAGTTGTTCAGTAAGGCATTCGACTTGTTCATCAAGGCATTACACTTGGTCACCAAGGCATGATTTCGTCAACAAGGCATTCGACTTGTTGAACAATGCAATCGACTTGTTTTACAAGGCATTCGACTTGGTCAACAATGCATTTAACTTGTTCAACAAGGCATTCGGCTTGTTCAACAAGACATTTTACTTATTCAAAAGGGCATTCGACTTAGTCAACAAGGCATCTACTTGTTGAAAAAGACATTTAACTTGTTCAACAAGGCATTCTACTTGGTCAACAAGCCATTCGACTTGTTCAACAAGGCATTAGTTGGTCAACAAGCCATTCGACTTGTTCAACAAGGCATTACTAGGGGAACAAGGCATTCGACTTGGTCAAAAAGGCATTTTAGTTGTTCAACAAGGCATTTTACGTGTTCAAAAGGGCATTCGACTTAGTCAACAAGGCATTTTACTTGTTGAACAAGACATTCAACTTGTTCAACAAGGCATTCTACTTGGTTAACAACGCATTCAACTTGTTTAACAATGCATTCTACTTGGTGAACAAGGGATACGACTTGGTCAACAACGCATTCGAGTTGTTCAACAAGGCATTGGACTTGGTCAACAAGGTATTCGACTTATTCAACAAGGCATTACTTGGTCAATAAGGCATTCCACTTGGTCAGCAAGGCATTCGACTTGTTCAACAAGGCATGATATGGCCAACAAGGCATTTGAGTTGTTCAACACGGCATTTGGCTTGTTCAACAAGGCATTTTACCTGGTCAAAAGGGCATTCGACTTAGTCAATAAGGCATACAAGGCATTCTACTTGGTTAACAACGCATTCGACTTGTTCAACAAGGCACTTTACTGGACAACAAGGCATGACTTTGTCAGCAAGATATTGGGCTTGGTCAACAAGGAATTTGGGTCGTTCAACAAGCATTATACTTGTTCGAAAGGGCATTCGACTTGGTCAAAAGGCATTTGAATTGTTCAAGAAGGCATTCGACTTGGTCAATAAGCCATTTGACTTGGTCAACAAAGCATTCGACTAGTTCAAGAAGGCATTCGACTTAGTCAACAAGGCATTCCACTTGTTCAACAAGGCATTTTACTTGTTCAAAAAGGCATTCGACTTAGTCAACAAGGCATACAAGGCATTCTACTCGTTGAACAAGGCATTCAACTTGTTCAACAAGGCATTCTACTTGATCAACAACGCATTCGACTTGCTCAACAAGGCATTTTACTGGTCAACAAGGCATGACTTTTTCAGCAAGGCATTGGACTTGGTCAACAAGGCATTCAACTTGTTCAAAAAAGGATTCGACTTGGTCAACAAGGCATTTAAATTGTTCAACAAGGCATTATACTTGTTCAAAAGGGCATTCGACTTGTTAAACAAGGCTTTTTCACTTGGTCAACAAGGCATTGTAGTTGTATAACAAGGCATTCGATTTGAAGGCTTTTGACTTGGTCAATGAGGCATTTAAGTTGTTCAGTAAGGCATTCGACTTGTTCATCAAGGCATTACACTCGGTCAACAAGGCATTCGACTTGTTCAACAACGCAATCGACTTGTTTTTCAAGGCATTCGACTTGGTCAACAATGCATTCAACTTGTTCAAAAAGGCATTCGGCTTGTTCAAGAAGGCATTTTACTTATTCAAAAGGGCATTCCACTTAGTAAACAAGGCTTCTACTTGTTGAAAAAGACATTTAACTCTTTCTACAAGGCATTCTACTTGGTTAAGAAGCCATTCGACTTGTTCTACAAGGCATTACTTGGTCAACAAGCCATTTGACTTGGTCAACAAGGCATTTTAGTTGTTCAACAAGGCATTTGCCTTGTTCAACAAGGCATTTTACTTGTTCAAAAGGGCATTCGACTTAGTCAATAAGGCATACAAGGCATTCTACTTGTTGAACAAGGCATTCAACTTGTTCAACAAGGCATTCTACTTGGTTAACAAGGCATTCGACTTGTTCAACAAGGCACTTTACTGGACAACAAGGCATAACTTTGTCAGCAAGGCATTGGACTTGGTCAACAAGGTATTCCACTTGTTCAAAAAAGGATTCTCGTTTGTCAACAAGGCATTTAAATGGTTCAACAAGGCATTATACTTGTTAAAAAGGGAATTCGACTTGTTAAACAAGGCTTTTCACTTGGTCAACAAGGCATTGTAGTTGTATAACAAGGCATTCGATTTGTTGAACAAGGTTTTTGACTTGGTCAATGAGGCATTTAAGTTGTTCAGTAAGGCATTCGACTTGTTCATCAAGGCATTAAACTTGGTCAACAAGGCATTCGACTTGTTGAACAATGCAATCGACTTGTTTTACAAGGCATTCAACTTGGTCAACAATGCATTCATCTTGTTCAACAAGGCATTCGGCTTGTTCAACAAGACATTTTACTCATTCAAAAGAGCATTCGACTTAGTCAACAAGGCATCTACTTGTTGAAAAAGACATTTAACTTGCTCAACAAGGCATTCTACATGGTCAACAAGGCATTCGACTTGTTCAACAAGGCATTACTTGGTCAACAAGCCATTCGACTTGTTCAATAAGGCATTACTCGGGGAACAAGGCATTCGACTTGGTCAAAAAGGCATTTTAGTTGTTCAACAAGGCATTTTACGTGTTCAAAAGGGCATTCGACTTAGTCAACAAGGCATTTTACTTGTTGAACAAGACATTCAACTTGTTCAACAAGGCATTCTACTTGGTTAACAACGCATTCAACTTGTTTAACAAGGCATTCAACTTGGTGAACAACGAATACGACTTGGTCAACAACGCATTCGACTTGTTCAAGAAGGCATTCGACTTGGTCAACAAGGTATTCGACTTATTCAACAAGGCATTACTTGGTCAATAAGGCATTTGGTCAACAAGGTATTCGACTTATTCAACAAGGCATTTTGGTCAACAAGGTATTCGACTTATTCAACAAGGCATTACTTGGTCAATAAGGCATTCCACTTGGTCAGCAAGGCATTAGACTTGTTCAACAAGGCATGACTTGGCCAACAAGGCATTTGAGTTGTTCAACAAGGCATTTGGCTTGTTCAACAAGGCATTTTACTTGTTCAAAAGGGCATTCGACTTAGTCAATAAGGCATACAAGGCATTCTACTTGTTGAACAAGGCATTCAACTTGTTCAACAAGGCATTCTACTTGGTTAACAACGCATTCGACTTGGTTAACAAGGCACTTTACTGGACAACAAGGCATGACTTTGTCAGCAATGCATTGGACTTGGTCAACAAGGCATTCCACATGTTCAAAAAAGGATTCGACTTGGTCAACAAGGCATTTAAATTGTTGAACAAGGCATTATACTTGTTAAAAAGGGCATTCGACTTGTTAAACAAGGCTTTTCACTAGGTCAACAAGGCATTCGATTTGTTCAACAAAGCTTTTGACTTGGTCAATGAGGCATTTAAGTTGTTTAGTAAGGCATTCGACTTGTTCATCAACGCATTACACTTGGTCACCAAGGCATGATTTCGTCAACAAGGCATTCGACTTGTTGCACAATGCAATCGACTTGTTTTACAAGGCATTCGATTTGGTAAACAATGCATTTAACTTGTTCAACAAGGCATTCGGCTTGTTCAACAAGGCATGACTTGGCCAACAAGGCATTTGAGTTGTTCAACACGGCATTTTACTTGTCAAAAGGGCATTCGACTTAGTCAATAAGAATACAAGGCATTCTACTTGTTTAACAAGGCATTCAATTTGTTCAACAAGGCATTCTTCTTGGTTAACAACGCATTCGACTTGTTCAACACGGCACTTTACTGGACAACAAGACATGAATTTGTCAGCAAGATATTGGGCTTGGTCAACAAGGAATTTGAGCTGTTCAACAAGCACTATACTTGTTCGAAAGGGCATTCGACTTGGTCAAAAGGCATTTGAATTGTTCAAGAAGGCATTGGACTTGGTCAATAAGCCATTTGACTTGGTCAACAAAGCATTCGACTAGTTCCAGAAGGCATTCGACTTAGTCAACAAGGCATTCCACTTGTTCAACAAGGCATTTTACTTGTTCAAAAAGGCATTCGACTTAGTCAACAAGGCATACAAGGCATTCTACTCGTTGAACAAGGCATTCAACTTGTTCAACAATGCATTCTACTTGATCAACAACGCATTCGACTTGCTCAACAGGGCATTTTACTGGTCAACAAGGCATGACTTTTTCAGCAAGGCATTGGACACGGTCAACAAGGCATTCCACTTGTTCAAAAAAGGATTCGACTTGGTCAACAAGGCATTTAAATTTTTCAACAACGCATTATACTTGTTCAAAAGGGCATTCGACTTGTTAAACAAGGCTTTTCACTTGGTCAACAAGGCATTGTAGTTGTATAACAAGGCATTCGATTTGAAGGCTTTTGACTTGGTCAATGAGGCATTTAAGTTGTTCAGTAAGGCATTCGACTTGTTCATCAAGGCATTACACTCGGTCAACAAGGCATTATTTCGTCAACAAGGCATTCGACTTGTTGAACAATGCAATCGACTTGTTTTACAAGGCATTCGACTTGGTCAACAATGCATTCAACTTGTTCAAAAAGGCATTCGGCTTGTTCAAGAAGGCATTTTACTTATTCAAAAGGGCATTCCACTTAGTCAACAAGGCATCTACTTGTTGAAAAAGACATTTAACTTGTTCAACAAGGCATTCTACTTGGTCAACAAGCCATTCGACTTGTTCAACAAGACATTAGTTGGTTAACAAGCCATTCGACTTGTTCAACAAGGCATTACTAGGGGAACAAGGCATTCGACTTGGTCAAAAAGGCATTTTAGTTGTTCAACAAGGCATTTTACGTGTTCAAAAGGGCATTCGACTTAGTCAACAAGGCATTTTACTTGTTGAACAAGACATTCATCTTGTTCAACAAGACATTTTACTTATTCAAAAGGGCATTCGACTTAGTCAACAAGGCATCTACTTGTTGAAAAAGACATTTAACTTGTTCAACAAGGCATTCTACTTGGTCAACAAGCCATTCGACTTGTTCAACAAGGCATTAGTTGGTCAACAAGCCATTCGACTTGTTCAACAAGGCATTACTTGGGGAACAAGGCATTCGACATGGTCAAAAATGCATTTTAGTTGTTCAACAAGGCATTTTACGTGTTCAAAATGGCACTGGACTTAGTCAAAAAGGCATTTTACTTGTTGAACAAGACATTCAACTTGTTCAACAAGCCATTCTACTTGGTCAACAACACATTCAACTTGTTTAACAAGGCATTCTACTTGGTGAAGAAGGAATACGACTTGCTCAACAACGCATTCGACTTGTTCAAGAAGGCATTCGGCTTGGTCAACAAGGTATTCGACTTATTCAACAAGGCATTACTTGGTCAATAAGGCATTCAACTTGGTCAGCAAGGCATTCGACTTGTTCAACAAGGCATGACTTGGCCAACAAGGCATTTGAGTTGTTCAACAAGGCATTTGGCTTGTTCAACAAGGCATTTTACTTGTTCAAAAGGGCATTCGACTTAGTCAATAAGGCATACAAGGCATTCTACTTGTTCAACAAGGCATTCAACTTGTTCAACAAGGCATTCTACTTGGTTAACAACGCATTCGACTTGTTCAACAGGGCACTTTACTGGACAACAAGGCATGACTTTGTCTGCAATGCATTGGACTTGGTCAACAAGGCATTCCACTTGTTCAAAAAAGGATTCGACTTGGTCAACAAGGCATTTAAATTGTTCAACAAGGCATTATACCTGTTAAAAAGGGCATTCGACTTGTTAAACAAGGCTTTTCACTTGGTCAACAAGGCATTCGATTTGTTCAACAAAGCTTTTGACTTGGTCAATGAGGCATTTAAGTTGTTCAGTAACGCATTCGACTTGTTCATCAAGGCATTACACTTGGTCACGAAGGCATGATTTCGTCAACAAGGCATTCGACTTGTTGAACAATGCAATCGACTTGTTTTACAAGGCATTCGACTTGGTCAACAATGCATTTAACTTGTTCAACAAGGCATTCGGCTTGTTCAACAAGGCATGACTTGGTCAACAAGGCATTTGAGTTGTTCAACACGGCATTTGGCTTGTTCAACAAGGCATTTTACTTGGTCAAAAGGGCATTCGACTTAGTCAATAAGGCATACAAGGCATTCTACTTGTTTAACAAGGCATTCAACTTGTTCAACAAGGCATTCTACTTGGTTAACAAGGCATTCGACTTGTTCAACAAGGCACTTAACTGGACAACAAGGCATAACTTTGTCAGCAAGGCATTGGACTAGGTCAACAAGGTATTCCACTTGTTCAAAAAAGGATTCTACTTTGTCAACAAGGCATTTAAATGGTTCAACAAGGCATTATACTTGTTAAAAAGGGAATTCGACTCGTTAAACAAGGCTTTTCACTTGGTCAACAAGGCATTGTAGTTGTATAACAAGGCATTCGATTTGTTCAACAAGGTTTTTGACTTGGACAATAAGGAATTTAAGTTGTTCAGTAAGGCATTCGACTTGTTCATCAAGGCATTAAACTTGGTCAACAAGGGATGATTTCGTCAACAAGGCATTCGACTTGTTGAACAATGCAATCGACTTGTTTTACAAGGCATTCAACTTGGTCAACAATGCATTCATCTTGTTCAACAAGGCATTCGGCTTGTTCAACAAGACATTTTACTTATTCAAAAGGGCATTCGACTTAGTCAACAAGGCATCTACTTGTTGAAAAAGACATTTAACTTGTTCAACAAGGCATTCTACTTGGTCAACAAGCCATTCGACTTGTTCAACAAGGCATTAGTTGGTCAACAAGCCATTCGACTTGTTCAACAAGGCATTACTTGGGGAACAAGGCATTCGACATGGTCAAAAATGCATTTTAGTTGTTCAACAAGGCATTTTACGTGTTCAAAAGGGCACTCGACTTAGTCAAAAAGGCATTTTACTTGTTGAACAAGACATTCAACTTGTTCAACAAGGCATTCTACTTGGTCAACAACACATTCAACTTGTTTAACAAGGCATTCTACTTGGTGAAGAAGGAATACGACTTGCTCAACAACGCATTCGACTTGTTCAAGAAGGTATTCGGCTTGGTCAACAAGGTATTCGACTTATTCAACAACGCATTAATTGGTCAATAAGGCATTCCACTTGGTCAGCAAGGCATTCGACTTGTTCAACAAGGCATGACTTGGCCAACAAGGCATTTGAGTTGTTCAACAAGGCATTTGGCTTGTTCAACAAGGCATTTTACTTGTTCAAAAGGGCATTCGACTTAGTCAATAAGGCATACAAGGCATTCTACTTGTTCAACAAGGCATTCAACTTGTTCAACAAGGCATTCTACTTGGTTAACAACGCATTCGACTTGTTCAACAAGGCACTTTACTGGACAACAAGGCATGACTTTGTCAGCAATTCATTGGACTTGGTCAACAAGGCATTCCACTTGTTCAAAAAAGTATTCGACTTGGTCAACAAGGCATTTAAATTGTTCAACAAGGCATTATACTTGTTAAAAAGGGCATTCGACTCGTTAAACAAGGCTTTTCACTTGGTCAACAAGGCATTGTAGTTGTATAACAAGGCATTCGATTTGTTCAACAAGGTTTTTGACTTGGACAATGAGGAATTTAAGTTGTTCAGTAAGGCATTCGACTTGTTCATCAAGGCATTAAACTTGGTCAGCAAGGGATGATTTCGTCAACAAGGCATTCGACTTGTTGAACAATGCAATCGATTTGTTTTACAATGCATTCAACTTGGTCAACAATGCATTCATCTTGTTCAACAAGGCATTCGGCTTGTTCAACAAGACATTTTACTTATTCAAAAGGGCATTCGACTTAGTCAACAAGGCATCTCTTGTTGAAAAAGACATTTAACTTGTTCAACAAGGCATTCTACGTGGTCAACAAGCCATTCGACTTGTTCAACAAGGCATTAGTTGGTCAACAAGCCATTCGACTTGTTCAACAAGGCATTACTTGGGGAACAAGGCATTCGACATGGTCAAAAATGCATTTTAGTTGTTCAACAAGGCATTTTACGTGTTCAAAAGGGCACTCGACTTAGTCAAAAAGGCATTTTACTTTTTGAGCAAGACATTCAACTTGTTCAACAAGGCATTCTACTTGGTCAACAATACATTCAACTTGTTTAACAAGGCATTCTACTTGGTGAAGAAGGAATACGACTTGCTCAACAACGCATTCGACTTGTTCAGGAAGGCATTCGCCTTGGTCAACAAGGTATTCGACTTATTCAACAAGGCATTAATTGGTCAATAAGGCATTCCACTTGGTCAGCAAGGCATTCGACTTGTTCAACAAGGCATGACTTGGCCAACAAGGCATTTGAGTTGTTCAACAAGGCATTTGGCTTGTTCAACAAGGCATTTTACTTGTTCAAAAGGGCATTCGACTTAGTCAATAAGGCATACAAGGCATTCTACTTGTTGAACAAGGCATTCAACTTGTTCAACAAGGCATTCTACTTGGTTAACAACGCATTCGACTTGTTCAACAAGGCACTTTACTGGACAACAAGGCATGACTTTGTCAGCAATGCATTGGACTTGGTCAACAAGGCATTCCACTTGTTCAAAAAAGGATTCGACTTGGTCAACAAGGCATTTAAATTGTTCAACAAGGCATTATACCTGTTAAAAAGGGCATTCGACTTGTTAAACAATGCTTTTCACTTGGTCAACAAGGCATTCGATTTGTTCAACAAAGCTTTTGACTTGGTCAATGAGGCATTTAAGTTGTTCAGTAAGGCATTCGACTTGTTCATCAAGGCATTACACTTGGTCACCAAGGCATGATTTCGTCAACAAGGCATTCGACTTGTTGAACAATGCAATCGACTTGTTTTACAAGGCATTCGACTTGGTCAACAATGCATTTAACTTGTTCAACAAGGCATTCGGCTTGTTCAACAAGGCATGACTTGGTCAACAAGGCATTTGAGTTGTTCAACACGGCATTTGGCTTGTTCAACAAGGCATTTTACTTGGTCAAAAGGGCATTCGACTTAGTCAATAAGGCATACAAGGCATTCTACTTGTTTAACAAGGCATTCAACTTGTTCAACAAGGCATTCTACTTGGTTAACAAGGCATTCGACTTGTTCACAAGGCACTTTACTGGACAACAAGGCATAACTTTGTCAGCAAGGCATTGGACTTGGTCAACAAGGAATTTGAGTTGTTCAACAAGCATTATACTTGTTCGAAAGGGCATTCGACTTGGTCAAAAGGCATTTGAATTGTTCAAGAAGGCATTCGACTTGGTCAATAAGCCATTTGACTTGGTCAACAAAGCATTCGACTAGTTCAAGAAGGCATTCGACTTAGTCAACAAGGCATTCCACTTGTTCAACAAGGCATTTTACTTGTTCAAAAAGGCATTCGACTTAGTCAACAAGGCATACAAGGCATTCTACTCGTTGAACAAGGCATTCAACTTGTTCAACAATGCATTCTACTTGATCAACAACGCATTCGACTTGCTCAACAAGGCATTTTACTGGTCAACAAGGCATGACTTTTTCAGCAAGGCATTGGACTTGGTCAACAAGGCATTACACTTGTTCAAAAAAGGATTCGACTTGGTCAACAAGGCATTTAAATTGTTCAACAAGGCATTATACTTGTTCAAAAGGGCATTCGACTTGTTAAACAAGGCTTTCACTTGGTCAACAAGGCATTGTAGTTGTCTAACAAGGAATTCGATTTGAAGGCTTTTGACTTGGTCAATGAGGCATTTTAAGTTGTTCAGTAAGGCATTCAACTTGTTCATCAAGGCATTACACTCGGTCAACAAGGCATGATTTCGTCAACAAGGCATTCGACTTGTTCAACAACGCAATCGACTTGTTTTACAAGGCATTCGACTTGGTCAACAATGCATTCAACTTGTTCAAAAAGGCATTCGGCTTGCTCAAGAATGCATTTTACTTATTCAAAAGGGCATTCCACTTAGTAAACAAGGCATCTACTTGTTGAAAAAGACATTTAACTCTTTCTACAAGGCATTCTACTTGGTTAACAAGCCATTCGACTTGTTCTACAAGGCATTACTTGGTCAACAAGCCATTTGACTTATTCAACAAGGCATTACTTGGGGAACAAGGCATTTTAGTTGTTCAACAAGGCATTTGCCTTGTTCAACAAGGAATTTTACTAGTTCAAAAGGGCATTCGACTTAGTCAATAAGGCATACAAGGCATTCTACTTGTTGAACAAGGCATTCAACTTGTTTAACAAGGCATTCTACTTGGTTAACAACGCATTCGACTTGTTTAACAAGGCACTTTACTGGACAACAAGGCATGACTTTGTCAGCAATGCATTGGACTTGGTCAACAAGGCATTCCACTTGTTCAAAAAAGGATTCGACTTGGTCAACAAGGCATTTAAATTGTTCAACAAGGCATTATACTTGTTAAAAAGGGCATTCGACTTGTTAAACAAGGCTTTTCACTTGGTCAACAAAGCATTCGATTTGTTCAACAAAGCTTTTGACTTGGTCAATGAGGCATTTAAGTTGTTCAGTACGGCATTCGACTTGTTCATCAAGGCATTACACTTGGTCACCAAGGCATGATTTGTTTTACAAGGCATTCGACTTGATCAACAATGCATTCAACTTGTTCAACAAGGCATTCGGATTGTTCAACAAGGCCTTTTACTTATTCAAAAGGGCATTCGACTTAGTCAACAAGGCATCTACTTGTTGAAAAAGACATTTAACTTGTTCAACAAGGCATTTATTGTTCAACAAGGCATTAGTTGGTCAACAAGCCATTCGACTTGTTCAACAAGGTATTACTTGGGGAACAAGGCATTCGACTTGGTCAAAAAGGCATTTTAGTTGTTCAACAAGGCATTTTACGTGTTCAAAAGGGCATTCGACTTAGTCAACAAGGCATTTTACTTGTTGAACAAGACATTCAACTTGTTCAACAAGGCATTCTACTTGGTCAACAACACATTCAACTTGTTTAACAAGGCATTCTACATGGTGAGCAAGGAATACGACTTGGTCAACAACGCATTCGACTTATTCAAGAAGGCATTCGACTTGGTCAACAAGGTATTCGACTTCTTCAACAAGGCATTACTTAGTCAATAAGGCATTTCACTTGGTCAGCAAGGCATTCGACTTGTTCAACAAGGCATGACTTGGCCAACAAGGCATTTGAGTTGTTCAACACGGCATTTGGCTTGTTCAACAACGCATTTTACTTGGTCAAAAGGGCATTCGACTTAGTCAATAATGCATACAAGGCATTCTACTTGTTTCAAGGCATTCAACTTGTTCAACAAGGCATTCTACTTGGTTAACAACGCATTCGACTTGTTCAACAAGGCACTTTACTGGACAAGAAGGCATGACTTTGTCAGCAAGGCATTGGACTTGGTCAACAAGGTATTCCACTTGTTTAAAAAAGGATTCTACTTTGTCAACAAGGCATTTAAATGGTTCAACAAGGCATTATACTTGTTAAAAAGGGAATTCGACTTGTTAAACAAGGCTTTTCACTTGGTCAACAAGGCATTGTAGTTGTATAACAAGGAATTCCACTTGTTCAAAAAGCATTCGACTTGGTCAACAAGGCATTTGAATGTTCAACAAGCATTATACTTGTTCAAAAGGGCATTCGACTTGATCAAAAGGCATTTGAATAGTTCAAGAAGCCATTCGACTTGGTCTACAAAGCATTCGACTAGTTCAAGAAGGCATTCGACATGGTCAACAAGGCATTCCATTTGTTTAACAAGGCATTTTACTTGTTCAAAAAGGCATTCGACTTAGTCAACAAGGCAGTCTACTCGTTGAACAATGCATTCAACTTGTTCAACAAGGCATTCTACTTGATCAACAACGTATTTGACTTGCTCAACAAGGCATTTTACTGGTCAACAAGGCATGTCTTTTTCAGCAAGGCATTGGACTTGGTCAACAAGGCATTCCACTTATTCAAAAAAGGATTCGACTTGGTCAACAAGGCATTTAAATTGTTTAACAAGGCATTATACTTGTTCAAAAGGGCATTCGACTTGTTAAACAAGGCTTTTCACTTGGTCAACAAGGCATTGTAGTTGTATAATAAGGCATTCGATTTGAAGGCTTTGGACTTGGTCAATGAGGCATTTAAGTTGTTCAGTAAGGCATTCGACTTGTTCATCAAGGCATTACACTCGGTCAACAAGGCATGATTTCGTCAATAAGGCATTCGACTTGTTCAACAATGCATTCAACTTGTTCAAAAAGGCATTCGGCTTGTTCAAGAAGGCATTTTACTTATTCAAAAGGGCATTCCACTTAGTCAACAACGCATCTACTTGTTGAAAAAGACATTTAACTCTTTCTACAAGGCATTCTACATGGTTAACAAGCCATTCAACTTGTTCAACAAGGCATTAGTTGGTCAACAAGCCATTCGACTTGTTCAACAAGGCATTACTTGGGGAACAAGGCATTCGACTTGGTCAACAAGGCATTTGCCTTGTTCAACAAGGCATTTTACTTGTTCAAAAGGGCATTCGACTTAGTCAATAAGGCATACAAGGCATTCTACTTGTTGAACAAGGCATTCAACTTGTTCAACAAGGCATTCTACTTGGTTAACAAGGCATTCGACTTGTTCAACAAGGCACTTTACAGGACAACAAGCCATGACTTTGTCAGCAAGGGATTGGACTTGGTCAACAAGGCATTCCACTTGTTCAAAAAAGGATTCTACTTTGTCAACAAGGCATTTAAATTGTTCAACAAGGCATTATACTTGTTAAAAAGGGCATTCGACTTGTTAAACAAGGCTTTTCACTTGGTCAACAAGGCATTGTAGTTGTATAACAAGGCATTCGATTTGTTCAACAAGGTTTTTGACTTGGTCAATGAGGCATTTAAGTTGTTCAGTAAGGCATTCAACTTGTTCATCAAGGCATTAAACTTGGTCAACAAGCATGATTTCGTCAACAAGGCATTCGACTTGTTGAACAATGCAATCGACATGTTTTACAAGGCATTCGACTTGGTCAACAATGCATTCAACTTTTCAACAAGGCATTCGGCTTGTTCAACAATACATTTTACTTATTCAAAAGGGCATTCGACTTAGTCAACAAGGCATCTACTTGTTGAAAAAGACATTTAACTTGTTCAACAAGGCATTCTACATGGTCAACAAGTCATTCGACTTGTTCAACAAGGCATTACTTGGTCAACAAGCCATTTGACTTGTTCAACAAGGCATTACTTGGGGAACAAGGCATTCGACTTGGTCAACAAGGCATTTTAGTTGTTCAACAAGGCATTTGCCTTGCTCAACAAGGCATTTTACTTGTTCAAAAGGGCATTCGACTTAGTCAATAAGGCATACAAGGCATTCTACTTGTTGAACAAGGCATTCAACTTGTTCAACAAGGCATTCTACTTGGTTAACAACGCATTCGACTTGTTCAACAATGCACTTTACTGGACAACAAGGCATGACTTTGTCAGCAAGGCATTGGACTTGGTCAACAAGGCATTCCACTTGTTCAAAAACGGATTCTACTTTGTCAACAAGGCATTTAAATTGTTCAACAAAGCATTATACTTGTTAAAAAGAGCATTCGACTTGTTAAACAAGGCTTTTTACTTGGTCAACAAGGCATTCGATTTGTTCAACAAGGTTTTTGACTTGGTCAATGAGGCATTTAAGTTGTTCAGTAAGGCATTCGACGTGTTCATCAAGGCATTAAACTTGGTCAACAAGGCATGATTTCGTCAACAAGGCATTCGACTTGTTGAACAATGCAATCGACATGTTTTACAAGGCATTCGACTTGGTCAACAATGCATTCAACTTGTTCAACAAGGCATTCGGCTTGTTCAACAATACATTTTACTTATTCAAAAGGGCATTCGACTTAGTCAACAAGGCATCTACTTGTTGAAAAAGACATTTAACTTGTTCAACAAGGCATTCTACATGGTCAACAAGTCATTCGACTTGTTCAACAGGGCATTACTTGGTCAACAAGCCATTTGACTTGTTCAACAAGGCATTACTTAGGGAACAAGGCATTCGACTTGGTCAACAAGGCATTTTAGTTGTTCAACAAGGCATTTGCCTTGCTCAACAAGGCATTTTACTTGTTCAAAAGGGCATTCGACTTAGTCAATAAGGCATACAAGGCATTCTACTTGTTGAACAAGGCATTCAACTTGTTCAACAAGGCATTCTACTTGGTTAACAACACATTCGACTTGTTCAACAAGGCACTTTACTGGACAACAAGGCATGACTTTGTCAGCAATGCATTGGACTTGGTCAACAAGGCATTCTACTTGTTCAAAAAAGGATTCGACTTGGTCAACAAGGCATTTAAATTGTTCAACAAGGCATTATACTTGTTAAAAAGGGCATTCGACTTGTTAAACAAGGCTTTTCACTTGGTCAACAAGGCATTGAAGTTGTATAACAAGGCATTCGATTTGTTCAACAGGGCTTTTGACTTGGTCAATGAGGCATTTAAGTTGTTCAGTAAGGCATTCGACTTGTTCATCAAGGCATTACACTTGGTCAACAAGGCATGATTTCGTCAACAAGGCATTCGACTTGTTGAACAATGCAATCGACTTGTTTTACAAGGCATTCGACTTGGTCAACAATGCATTCAACTTGTTCAACAAAGCATTCGGCTTGTTCAACAAGACATTTTACTTATTGAAAAGAGCATTCGACTTAGTCAACAAGGCATCTACTTGTTGAAAAAGACATTTAATTTGTTCAACAAGGCATTCTACTTGGTCAACAAGCCATTCGACTTGTTCAGCAAGGCATTACTTGGTCAACAAGCCATTTGACTTGTTCCACAAGGCATTACTTGGGGAACAAGGCATTCGACTTGGTCAACAAGGCATTTTAGTTGTTCAACAAGGCATTTTACTTGTTCAACTTCAGAAATGAATTTCTCTCTTACGAATGATTAGGCTATCAATTCAAGATGTCCCGACCTTAATATCAACGATGATTATACTTTGGTTCTTCCTCATGAACGAAAGTGGACTCGAGCTCATTCCGTCGATCAAATAATAGGTAATCCTTCAAGTGGAGTACGCACTAGGAAATCTACACAAAGTGGACTATTCATGTGCTTCTTAAGCCAAAACGAACCACTCAAGGTAGTCGATGCCCTTAAAGACCCTGATTGGATGATCGCAATGCAAGATGAACTCAACCAATTCGAACGTCTACGAGTTTGGACACTAGTTCATCGACCGCATGGCAAAACAATAATAGGAACTAAATGGGTTTTCAAAAATAAGGAAAACGAAAACGGTGAAATTATCAGGAATAAAACACGACTCGTAGCCAAGGGGTACAATCAACAAGAAGGCATTGACTACGACGAGACGTATGCCCCGGTTGCTCGTATCAAAGTTATTCGATTCTGGCATACGCGACTCATAAAGACTTCAAAGTCTATAAAATGGACGTCAAAACCGTCTTTCTCAACGGCGTGTTAAAAGAAGAAGTTTACGTCGCTCAACCCGATGGGTTCGTGCATGAGAATCATCCTGATTATGTCTACCGATTGAAAAAAGCTCTCTACGCACTAAAACAAGCCCCTCATGCTTGTTATGATGTTATGAGCGAAGTTCTAGTCAAGTCCAACTTTATAAGAGGAACAATCGATACGATACTTTTCATCACAAAGCAAGGCAAGGACTTGATGATCGTTCAAGTGTACGTTGATGACATCATTTTCGGCTCGACAAATGCACGACTATGTCAGAAATTTGGTGATCTGATGAAGACCAAATTCGAGATAAGCTTAATGGGAGAACTCCAATTCTTTCTTTGATTCCATGTCAAGCAACTCGAAGATGGAATCTTCATCAGTCAAACCAAGTATATACGAGATATTCTGAAGTGATTTAATCAAGACAAGAGCACACCTATGAATACTCCCATGTCAACAAACTGTAAATTGGATGTTGATCCTTCTGACATGGCAGCCAACATCACAACCTATCGGAGTAATATCAGATCTCTTCTTTACTTAACGTCAAGCCGACCCGACATCATGTTTGCTACTTGTCTTTGTGCTCGTTTTGAAGCTGACCCCAAGGACTCCCACATGCACACCGTCAAGCGAATTCTACGCTATATTAAAGGAACTCCCAACTTAGGGTTATGGTATCCTAAATACACTGATTTTAGCTTAATTGACAAGTCGAACGGACAGAAAAAGCACGTCTGGCGGAGCACAATTTCTACGCGATAAGTTGGTCTGCTGGTCCTCAAAGAAACAGAATTGCGTGTTAATGTCGACGGTCGAGGCTGAGTACGTCGCGGCTGGCAGCTGTTGCTCGCAAGTTCTATGAATGCGGACGCAACTACGAGTTTGAATTTAATAACATTCCCATTGATAGTGATCGAAAGCATCGAAGCAAGTTCAACCCTAAAGCATTCGAAGTCGTCTTTGTTGGATATTTATCAACTTCAAAAGCATACCACGTCTATATTAAGTCTTCCCGTACAATATTGGAAAGTTACAACGTTACTTTTCACGAGGTGACTAAGTTGGCTTCTGAACAAGACAATTCAGAACCCGGGCTTATAGGCGTGTTGGTACAAAGGCAACAAATTCCGACAACATCTGCCTCACGTTCAGTAGAAGCACTTCTCACTGATTTGGAGGATTTGGATTTTCTCTTCGAACAATTTTATCGGAATGAGTCTCAAACGCCTGCTTCATCGCAATCTATACCAAGCAGCGCACCTTCCCCTTCTTGGTGGAAATTACAAACGAAATTTCCGATTCTCAAAGTCCAACCAATGTTAAAGATTCTCAAGATTCTGAATCACCAACTAGTGTTGCCGCTCCTACTAATGACGATGATGAAATTCCAACAACTTCAACTTCAAAAATGAATTTCCCTCTTATGAATGATCAGCCTATCAATTGAGGATGTCTCGACCTACATAACAATGATGGTTCTACTTCGGTTCTTCTTCATGAATGCAAGTGGACACGAGCTCATCCTATCGATCAAATAATTGATGATCCTTCAAGTGGAGTACGCACTAGGACATCTACACATAGCGGACTTTTTACGTGCTTCTTAAGCCAAAATGAACCAATCAAGGTAAGTGAAGCCCTTAAAGACACCGATTGGGTGATCGCAATACAAGATGAACTCAACCAATTCGAGCGTTTACAAGTTTGGACACTAGTTCCTTGACCACATGGCAAAACAATTATAGGAACAAAATGGGTCTTCAAAAATAAGAAAAACGAGAACGCTGAAACTATCCGGAACAAAGCACGACTTGTAGCCAAGGGGTACGACCAACAAGACGACATTGACTATGACAAGACGAATGCCCCTGTTGCTCGTATCGAAGCTATTCGATTATTTTTTGCGTACGCGGCTCATAAAGACTTGAAAGCCTATCAAATGGACGTAAAAACTGCCATTCTCAACGAGCGTGTTAAAGGAAGAAGTCAACTCAACCCTGAAGCGTTCGTGCACGAAAATCATCTTGATTTTGTCTATCGCTTGGATAAAGTTCTCTACGGACTAAAACAAGCCCCTCGTGCTTGGTATGATGTTCTGAGCGAATTTCTAGTAAAATCCAACTTTATAAGAGAAACAATGTCTCTTTGATTCAAATTGAAGAATTTTTAAGCTCACTAATCCCAAAATTATCCTACCCTTTTAGTCAAAGCCTAAAAATAATAATCCCTTCAAAGTCTCTTTGATTCAAATTGATGGACTTTCACTTGGTAAGTTGATTACATACGCTACGAACAAATTCATTGATAAAAACATGTCGTGTTGATATGAGTGATATATCTACTAATTATTCTCATGATAAAAATAAAATGAGTGCTATGAGCGAACTATGCGATAGTTGTCGAAGTGATTCAAACTATGATCTTCAAATATTAATTTAGTTACATTATTTGACGGCAAGTTATTATTCTGTGTCATGTGAAATTTTTACGTGACAATACTGAAAATGGAAAATCTGACCCCAAAACAAAAATATCTTCGCACATTTTAAATGCATTACTCATGCATTGGTCCGAAATTGACAAAATGCGAAATTTTATGAAAACGCAAAATTTTCGTATACATGATTAAGGGATCATGAATCTACGTTAAATTGATTAAATGCGTTACTTGTGTTTATATCGTATATTCTCATACGCATAATTGTGTTAAATATGTGCATTTGTAGAGGGGGAGCTTACATGAATATTTGTTATTATCTCCTAAATAATTTACTTTCAATCACGACGTCTCATGTTTCATTCTATGTTTTACAGAGAATTTTGAGCACATCTGAGGAGTCCAGTGATGAATTTCATTGCACGTTGGGAGTTAATTGCAATTATTTCAGAACTTCGGGGATCTCTATTAAAATTTCTTTTGGGTGCAAAAGTAAAAAGATTAAAATTTTCATTAAACAGACTTGATTTTAACGAAAGCCCAAAATAATTTCCACGGCCCAAAACCCTTTAACTTTACCTGATCGAAAAGTATTTATACACTTTTTCGATCGAAAAACTCTTTCTCACGCAAACGAAAACGATCGAAAAACTCTTTGCATTCTCAAAAGCTTCAAACAGTGATTTCGATAAAAAAATCTTAACCTTCTAAGATTTTCTGTCAAAAACTCGCCTAATTTGAAGGTAGCATCCAGTTTTGGTTCATTTTTTTGTTCGAACATTTCTCAACTTCGCGAGTTTTCGACTCATACTTCTTAAGAAATCCAGGTTTCTGTGTTTAGATTCGACCATTTTGATTAAATGCATGATATTTGGATTCACAACAGTTTTCTTTGCATTACGAGTCCAAATTAACTCATGTTTTA
Source organism: Linderniella brevidens (assembly GCA_004919715.1). Classification (NCBI taxonomy): domain Eukaryota; kingdom Viridiplantae; phylum Streptophyta; class Magnoliopsida; order Lamiales; family Linderniaceae; genus Linderniella; species Linderniella brevidens. Next base: position 998,242 of record SWDC01000158.1, read on the forward strand.
CCCATAATCGTTATTCGTGTTTTTCAGAATTTACTATTTGATTTCAATTTTTTAGGTCGAAATCGTCGTATTGCAAACAGTACCATCGAAGGACTTTAGTTTTTGCTCAGTTTTATTCTATCGCAAAATTCAGCGACAAAAACTTTATGTTTTTGATATGTTTTTATTCGATCGTAAAACTTAGCAGCAAAAACATAAGTTTTTCGATTAAATTTTATTTGATCGCAAAAATACTCGGCAAAACTTTATGTTTTTCGATCGCAAAATTCAGCGGCGAAAACCTGATGTTTTCGATACGTTGTTATTCGATCGTAAAACTTAGCAGCGAAAACTTAAGGTTTTTGATAAAATTTTATTCGATCGCAAAAATACGCGGCGAAAACTTAAGTTTTTCGATAAAATTTTACTCGATCGCAAAACTACGTGGCGAAAAACTTAAGTTTTTAAACAACATTTTATTCGATCGCAAAACTACTCCGCGAAAAACTTTAGTTTTCGATACATTTTTATTCGATCCCAAAACTCAGCGGCGAAAACCTTGAGTTTTCGTTAAGTTTTTATTCGATTGCAAAACTTAGTGTTCGAAGAAATTTTCGCTCGAATAAAACCATGCCGCAAACAGTATATACTTTAAACACGGACAAAAAATTTCAATATTTTTCTAAGTCATTCGTTATATATATAAACACTGTTTGCGGCTCGACAAAAATTTAAAATTTTCAACATTCACAATTGTTTAATATAATTTGCATTTGATTATTCCAATCTAATGACTCTTATTCATTTTTTTTCTTCAGAAATGGCCCATCAAGAATACTCATTCATCTATCCTTCCGAAGGTTGGCTAACCTTCCACGGCAACAACTATCAATTGGATCTAGACACCTTCCGATGTCCAGATGAAGTCATTATTTCCATACTCAAAGGATACCCCTGATGGCCAGCCCTCACCTTGACTGCAACAGTCCAGATGGTATATCTCCAGCAGTTCTGGGGATGCATGAATAGCCAGAAGTTATGGGGATGCATGACGTGACCTACACAACCAAGATAAACCAGAAGCACGTCATCATCGACAAAAATCGTCTGGCTATGTTCCTCGATCTAGCGCATCATGAAGTATACGACCCTCTACCGACAAATGCGGAGATATTAGAGAAATGCTTTGGATGGGATACAAGCCACCGCTGACCAAACTGGCCAACTTTCAGAACAGCGGGATCCCTCACCCATGGAGGACATTATTTGGAATTATCAACACATATCTCTCCTCGAAGCACTCATATTTTTTATTCTCAGAATCTTCCATGGAGTCATCTTCTCAAAGAACTATGACGTGGCCCAGCTAATCTGGAATGATCTAGCGGACCAAATGCGTCGACGGGAAACAAAACCGACGGCAAAGTTCATGCCTTACGTGCGATGGTTTGCGATGCAGATCTCCCACCTGATGAAAGTACATCCGGAGATCCCTCGTCTACCACCTGTCGGAGGATACACACCGCCGAGGCTGCGGTTTTTCCACAATTCGAAGGCATCGGATCTGGCACTCCAACCGATGTTGATTACGTTGGAGCTTCTACGCCTAGCAGACCCCACTAACGTGGCCTACCAAGATTATTGCCCAACAATTCAATCACAGAGGCCATGGTACGGTCAATCGATCCGGCTCCGATGCCTAGCCGACATGAATCACTGGTGGAGACACACAAGCCCGAAGCTGCGGCTTAGGAGACTGGAACACCAGCCATTGAACCCGAAGGTGTCGCCCGTGAACCCACACCTCCAACAACCGAGTCTCTTGAAGCCACCAAATCAGACGAGAAGTGCAGATTACAACGAAGGGGCTCCCGCAGACAACAAATTGCTGCCCCATCTGCATCTACCTCCACCACAACGACTTCAGTGTTACCTCCTCCACACCACTGGTCCTGACGACCACACAAGTTCCCATTGAACTTGTCCCAACTTCAATAGAGATGAGACCTTCAGTCTCATCTCAATGATTGGATGGAAGTCCTGTTGGTCACCCGATATCTTCGAAGACAACAACGGGCCAACCCACCGAAGTGGTGACTTCTGGGTTGTCAACGGGTGTCTATCGATGTCCCGGAATAACAAGTCCTTTAATAGGCAGCACGTCAGTTCTATTCTCTGACGTTGTGACAGTGGAGCGCCTCCCTAACCCCACTCCGGAGGTACCAATCTTCGTGACGGAGCATCGCCTACAAGATGTTCTTTCTACAACCATCAATTCTCTGTGATGGGACGTTGAAACACGTAAGGAATAACATCAAAAGGAGGTTGGTGGAGATCGATGAATAAACGATCTTTGAGGACCTCGGAGAAGAAGAGGCCCCGCTCCTAATTGAGCTTCTCAATGCCATCAATTAAAGGTTGGAGCTAAGGAATGTTGTCTGAGACTACGAGACAGCCTTGGGATTGAGGAAGTTCTTCTACGCCCGACAAGGATAAACAGAGTTGACGTTCAAAAAAGCACAAAGAGGGAGATTGAAGAAGACTTAGAAATTGTGCTTTGTTTATTAGTTATCCTTGTAATTAGGGGCGTAGCTTGTATTTTTTATAGTGTAGGACTAATTAGTAAATATACCATGTATTGAGGTATATATACAATGTACACTACAAAAATCAACACACGCAAGAATTTCAGAAAATTCACAAGGCTAAAATTCACATTCTAGAGAGAGAAACACAAACATAAACTTCCTCACTCTAACATTTCTCTATAGTGATCTTCAACCGAGATATTCGACCGAAGGTAACATTCGATAATCTATATTTGAATATCTATGCCTAGATAGCTTGATTAGTTGATAAATTAGGACCTGGCAGATCTTTTATAAAAAGAGAATAACTATGTGTTTCGTGTGCAAGTAATGGCAGTAGCACTTTGATAACCACTGTAAATGGGAATATTATTAAATTCAAACTCGTAGTCCCGTAGTTGCGTCCGCATCCACAGAACTTGTGAGCAGCACCTTGCAGCCACTCCGTACTCCGCCTCGACCGTCGTTGATACGCAATTTTGCTTATTTGTGGACCAGCAGACCAACTTATCGCCTAAGAATTATGCTCCGCCTGGCGTGCATTTCCTGTCCATTGGACAACCTGCATAGTCAGCATCAGTATATCCAATTAATCGAAAATCAATGCCTTTTGGATACCATAACGCTAATGTGAGAGTTCCTTTGAGATAGCGTAGGATTCGTTTTACCGCGTGCATGTGAAACTCCTTCGGGTCAGCTTCAAACCGAACATAATGTCGGGTCGACTTGACGTTAGGTAGAGAAGAGAGCCAACGATTCTCCAATAAGTTGTAATGTTGAGTGCCTTGCCAGAAGGATCATCATCCAATTTACAGCTTGTTGAGATGGGAGTACGCATAGGTGTGCTCTGGTCTTGATTAAATCTCTTCCGAATATATCTTATATACTTGGTTTGACTAATGAAAATTCCATCTTCGAGCTTCTTGACTTGTAGTCCAAGAAAGAATTGGAGTTCGCCCATTAAGCTCATCTCGAATTTCGTCTTCATCAGATCACCAAATTTCTGACAGAGTCGTGATTTGTCGAGCCGAAAATGATGTCGTCGACGTAGACTTGGACGATCATCAAGTCCTTGCCTTGCTTTTTTATGAACAGTGTCGTATCGATTGTTCCTCTTATAATGTTGGTCTTTACTAGAAATTCGCTCAGAACATCATACCAAGCTCGAGGGTCTTGTTTTAGTCCGTATAGAGCTTTGTCCAATCGATAGACATAATCAGGGTGATTTTCGTGGACGAACCTTTCGGGTTGAGCGATATAGACTTCCTCTTTTAACACGCCGTTGAGAAATGCGGTTTTTACGTCCATTTGATAGACCTTGAAGTCTTTATGAGCCGCATACGTAAAAAGAGTCAAATAGCTTCTATTCGAGCAATAGGAGCATACGTCTCGTTGTAGTAAATTCCTTCATGTTGGTTGTACCCTTTGGCTACGAGTCATGCTTTGTTTCTGATAATTTCACCGTTCTCGTTCTTTTATTTTTGAAGACCCATTTGGTTCCTATAATTGTAGACGCTCGAATTGGTTGAGTTCGTCTTGCATTGCGATCACTCAATCCGTGTCTTTAAGAGCTTCAGCTACCTTGATTAGTTCGTTTTGGCTTAAAAAGCATGTGAAAAGTCTGCTATGTGTAGATGTCATAGTGCGTACTCCACTTGAAGGATCACCAATTATTTGATCGACAGGATGACCTCGTGTCCACTTGCGTTCATGAGGTAGAACCGAAACAGAACCATTGTTGATAAGTAGTTCGAGACATCCTGAATTGATAGGTTGATTATCCGTATGAGGGAAATTTATTTCTGAAGTTGAATTTGATGGAATTTCCTCATCTGGAGAGCTGCAGCAGTTGGTGATTCAGAATAATGAGGATCTAGAACATCGGTTGGACTTTGTAGGTTGGGAATCTCATTTGGGATTTCTACCGTAGAAGGGGAAGGTGAGATGCTTTGTATAGATTGTAATGAAGAAGGCGTTTGAGACTCTTTCCGATAAAAATATTCAAAGAGAGAGTTCAAGTCTTCCAAATCAGCGGGAAGAGCTTCTAATCATTGTGAGGCAGCTGTGCCGAAATTTGTTGACTTTGTGCTAACACGCCTATAAGCCCAGGTTCTGATCAGTGCAGAATTCTAAATAATCAGAATCATGAACTTCTTACAGGAGCTCGAAGATCTAATCTTTATACTATAAATCTGACAACAGTACGACCTTTGACTGGTGTATGCCTCATCTTTCTAACGACAATTAAATGGAAGAACTTATGGCATCAACGTACGTCTCATCTAAATTTCAAGCTCTTCACAAAATTTTTTCTAAAAAGTTGGTTAATGGCCTGCCAACCATCTCACTTCAACAAGAGCATCAATGTTCGGCTTGTCAAATGGGGAAAATGAAGCGAGCATCGCACAAACTCAAGGAAGTAGCTTCCACATATACACCTTTGGAATTACTAAACATGGACCTCTGCGGACCTATGCGAATACAAAGTATCAACGGTCGCATGCTAGTGATTGTCGATGAATATTCTCGCTACACTTGGACAAGGTTTCTACGAACTAAACATGAGATTGGAGACTTGATAATAAATTTTGTGAATACAACTCAGAATCTCCTGCAACATAAAATCCAAGTAATCAGAACTGACAACGGGACAGAATTCAAGAGTCAGTCACTTGGAATTTGTCAATAATTCTCAGCCGCTAAAACGCCTCAACAAAATGGCATCGCCAAAAAAACCGGACTTTGGTTGAATCTGCATGAACTATGCTTATACATTACGGTCTTCCTCACTTCCTATTTGCTGAAGCATTGAGTACAGCTTGCTTTACGCAAAATCGAAGGATTATTAACAACCGATTCGAAAAGACACCGTACGAGATAATAAATCAAAGGATTCCGAATATCTCATTCTTCAAAGTCTTCGGGTGCAAGTGTTTTATGGGGAACGATCGAGAGCATCGACGCAAGTTCGATCCTAAAGCATTCGAAGTCGTCTTTTTCGGGTATTCGTTAACTTCTAAAGCATATCGTGTCTATATATAGTCTTCTCGTACAATAATAGAAAGTTACAACGTTACTTTTCACGAAGTGACGGATTTGGGTTCTGAACACAACAGTTCAGAACCCGGGCTTATAGACGTGTTGGCAAAAAGTCAAGAAATTTCGGCCCAGTCTCCATTGCCGTCAGTAGAAGCTCTTCTCGCTGATTTGGAAGACTTGGACTCTCTCTTTGAACATTTTTATCGACATGAGTCTCGAACGCCTGCTTCATCACAATCTATACCAAGCAGCGCACTTTCCCCTTCTACGGTGGAAATCCCAAATGAGATTTCCGACCATCAGAGTCCAACCGATGTTCTAGACTCTCATTATTCTGATTCACCAACAAGTGCTGAAGCTCATACGAATGGAGATAAGAAAATTGCATCGATTTTGAAGAAGACGTAGAAATTGTGCTAATTTATTAGTTATCCTTGTAATTAGAAGCGTAGCTTGTATTTTTTAGTGTAAGAATTACTAGTAAATATATCATGTATATCTTATATATACATTTAAATGTAGGCTCTCTATATGGCTGCCACGCCACGTGTCCTCCTAAAAAAGATATTAAAAAAAAATTCACTACCCCACCCATGTTCTTCGTAAAAAATAAATAGTAAAAATATTAAAGCAAATGAAAACACTGCATAAAGATTGAATACCATTGCAATTGAAAAAATAATAGGTTGAATATCGTTGCGACACGTGTCACTTAAAAATTTAAATATATATATCAATTTACCCCACTATCATTTAAAATAAAACTACCCACGCTTACCCACAATCAGGTCAAATCCCCTACTGTCAAAATTTTTATAATTTGATAGCTAGAAGACACAATTGATTCTGAAAGGACAACTGAGCTCTCATGGCATTTCTTGACGATACCTCAGACGCAAGCTCAACGAAGAGGTCTAATAACGAAAAAGTATCAACATCATGTCAAGAGGTAGCTAACTTGAATCTACATTATTAATCATGTTAGAATATTTACAAATTAAATATGCTAACATGAAAAGTGAGCGGAAAAGTACAAAAAAGTTACAGGAGAGACTAGCTCTTAGCAAAAATAATTTTTAAATGCAATTAGATAACATATTTCACTTAGACATTCTCTTATCTAATGCTAAGGAAACTATAAATAGTCTTGAATCTAGGATAGCTACTTCTGAGACTAACATTAACGACCTTAGTAAAAATCATAGCGATAGTCAGAGAGAGTTAGAAATTTATAGAAATAATTATAAGGAAATCTCTGATGAACGTAAGAAGCTTTACTCTATGATTATGACTTTAGATGATCTTTTATCAAAAAGGGGACAAACAGATCAGACTATTTTCTAAATCAGGCACATGATATAGAATTTTATAATCCTGTTGAAGGCTTAAGTTTTAATAATCCTTGTAACTTGAAAAAGGTTAACATAAAACTATTATATGATATCAAGTACATGGGTTTAGGATTAACTCCTTTAATGGCTTTTACTAACGTTTCAGAAATAAATGTCTTAGAAGAATCCAAAGAAAAGCCAAAACTAGAACTAACATTCCCTTTGATTACACTGTTTTGAATATTAGTTACAAGACATGGGAAATAAACTTGTCTAGTGACTATAATTTATTATATCCTATGGAAAATATTCCTTAAATCGAGGAAGAAAATAATGATCATATTAAAAATTCTACTTTCTGTTATATTTCTGCTATTGTTAAGAAAATAGCTGATTTAAACTCCTCCTTAGAATCAGAAAGAAAGAATTTTGAAGTAGAAAAGAATGCGCTTTTGTTGGAGATTTAAAATCTCAAAAGTTCCTGAGTTTTGCCTAACGCTTTAAAATATTGCCTTACTTAAATTTTGAAAGAAAAATCATTAATCAAAGACAAGATCAAATTTAAGAAAACATTTCCCTTTATTTAAAAAAATATTTCAAAAGATGACAAATTTTCTTTAAAAAACGTCAAGGCAGAAAAAGAGTCCTTAAATGCTTCGAAAGCAAAAATGTCTATTACTAATTTCTACTCCATCCACAGGTAGAGTAGTTACAGAGACGAAGCATGCTAAGGAGAGAGTGTCTAGTATAGAAATTAAGAAGAAAAATAATGATAGAAAAGACTCAGTTTCAAAATTTACTTCTGTACCAAAAACAAAGGACACTCGTAAAAAGAGAGCTGTTTCTAATTTTCGTGTTGTTGCTTCAACTTATGCTTTGGAATCACAAATTGTTAGATCCTAATTTATCAACTACCGAGAAAACAAGGCATGAACTCTAGATATTCGAGTATAAAATTACGATTTGTTACCTTCAGTCGAATATCTTTTTGAAGATCACGAGAGAGAAAAACTTAGAGTGAGAAAGTATTTCGTGTGTGTTTCTCTCTCTAGAATGTGAATTTTTAGCCCTTGTGAATTTCTGAATTCTTGTGTATTGATTTCAATATACATGGTATTTATACATATTTACATGGTATATTTACTAGTAAGTCCTACACTACAAAAAAATACAAGCTACGCCCCTAATTACAAGGATAACTAATAAACGAAGCACAATTTCTGAGTCTTCTTCAATCTCCTCCTTCGTGCTCGTTTGCTCTTCAGCTCTGTTTATCCTTGTCGGGCGTAGAAGGGCTTCCTCAATCCCAATTCTCTCTCGTAGTCGGACAACATTCCTCAGCTCCAATCGTTCGTTGATCGTGTTGAGAAGCTCATTCAGAGCGGTGCTTCTTCTTCTCCAAAGTCCTCGAAGATCGTTTCTTCATCGATCTCCGCTAACCTCTTTTTGATGTTCTTCCTTATGAGCTTTAATGTCCCATCGCAGAACTTCTGTACCTCAGACTTCATCATTGCTCTCGTTTTTCCGATGAATGGAAAGTGATGACGAGGCCTGGCTTCTTGAATACGTAGTTCTCCGGGAAGTCGTTGAGCGGGAAGCCTTTCATGAACGACGATTCCATGTTGACCTTCTTCATGTTATTCTCCACTGCGATCTGAAGGCCGTGTACGGTGGGAAATTTAATCTGTCGCACCATGAATCTTTTGAATCCCTTGAGCCCTCCTTCTAGATGTACCCAACATGTGTCTGGTATTTCTTCTTGTACATCTGGAACAGACGGTAGACTTTGTCTAGTGGAAGGAATGGTAGATAGCTTTCGTCTATCTCTTCTCGAGTATGTTTGGCATCCGCTCGCTCTATTATAAAGATCGGACTTGGGTAAGGTCCAATCGTGTGTGATACGCCCACGAGTTAGAAGATCAGTTGCTTGTCCGTGAAGATTCTTCTGAGTTGATCTGTTGGGATGCTACTTCGATCCGGACCAAGGTAAGTAAGCATGAAGATGTGTTCCATCTTCTTCCATTCTTCCCAATGAGAAATCCCCCCGTAGATTAAGCTCGTTCAACTTCTTGATATGGTTTGGTGCTCTCTAGATCTACTTCCTTATGTCGTGAAGGAAGGGCACTTCAATCCGATCGTTCTCCCTTGGCGTCTCGACTCGGACAATCCCCTTTGAAGGAGGGGCGTCTGCTCGGTCTCTAATCGTCTCTGGCAGCTCCGGGAGTTCCGCATTGTAGTCTTCGCCTTCTTGAAGTTCTTCATCTTCAAGCAGAACTAAATCGATCGAAACTTGTTGGAGGAAGTATCTGACGTTGGAGAGGCGAGCTTGGGTTGTTTCCTCTAGTTCCCAATGCGTCAGCCACTTCTCGTTCAGAATATAGTCGTCAATGATGGCGTGTGGATTGTAGTTAACTGTTGCTTCAGGTTGATCATGGAGCACGGGGGTTGGGATTGGGTTTGGCCTTTTGGGAGCCGGAGGTGTTGTGTGGGTGTGGGATGTGGTGGTTGTTTGTTGGCAGGTATTAGGTTGTGTTGTTGGTGGGTTGGTTGATGATCATCCAGCTTTACGTGTTGAGGATGTGTTTTCTCGACTTTGACCACGACCACTTTGTGATTTTTCACCTTTTCTCCCCCCCAGAGCGATCTTGATCGTCAGGATCATCATGTCTTCTCTTTGTTCGGAGCTTTCTTCTCGACAGCATGTTTAAGCAGGCGGCTCGGGGTCATCCACTAGCCGGCGGTAGAGACTCTCCTTAGCAGGGGCCCTTGTCTTGAGGGCTAGGAGGCGAGAAATTAGAATATCATGAAGCTGGGTGGTGGGTATGGTGTATGGGTTGATAAGAGAAGGAGATTGTGTTGGGGTGTTTAATATGGGTTGGATAGGAGTGTGTATGGTGGTGGTTAGTGGTGGTAAGGAAATGGGTTGCGAAAGGGGTTCGGATTGAGCGGCTTCAGAGACTGGTGCTTTCCCAGTATCCCGTCGTGAAGTCTCGATGGCGTGTAGAACTCTTTCCATCACCCAGTCTTCGAGAGTGTTGAGGGCCGTGGAAAGAGCGGCTTGTAATCTCTGCTCTGTCACGAATTGTGGTACCTCCGGAGTGGGGACTAGGAGGCGTTTCACTGGCACAACGTCACCAAATATTACTGACGTGTGGCCTATGAAAGGACTTGAGATTCCGAGACGTCGGAAGACACCCGTTGTCAACCCAGAAGTCACCACTTCGGTTGGTTGACCTGTTGTTGTTTCTGAAGATATCGGTGGACCAACGGGACTTCCATCCAATCCTTGAGATGAAACCGTAGGAATCATCTCTATGGATGTTGAGACAGGTTCGATTGGAACCTGTGTAGTCATCAACACTGTTCGTGGTGGAGGAAGCAAATCCGAAGCTGGTGTATTAGAGGGAGATGCCGACGGAGGGGAAGATCGTTGTCGGCGGGAACCCTTCGTAATAATCTGCATCCTCGTTTGAGTCGGTGGCTTCACGAGAGACAACCGTTGAAGGTGTGGGCACACGTGTTGCACCCTCGGGCTCAATGGCCGCTGCCTCATGCTCCGGAACCTCAGCTTCGGGTTCATGTGTAGAAAAACTGCAGCATCAACAGTGTGTATCCTCCGACAGGTGGTAGCGAGGAATCACCGGATGTACATCCATCAAGTGAGAGGCCATCACTGGGAACCAGCGGACGTAAGGCATGAACGTTGCCTTCGATTCGGTTTCTCGTTGACGCGTTTGGTCCGCCAGGTCATTCCAGATGAGCTAGGCCACGTCATACTTTTTTGAGAAGACGACTCCAGTGAAGATCCGTAGAATGTTCCCGTTCGCCTTATACAATCCAGAGTGCTTCGGAGAGAGACACTTGTTGATGATTCCAAACAAGGTCTTCCATGGGTGAGGGATCCCGCCGTTCTGAAAATTTGCCAGTTTTGTCAGCGGTGGCTTGTATCACATCCGAAGCATATCTTCAACTATCTCCGCATTTGTGGTAGGGGATCGTAGACGTCGTGATGTGGTAGATCGAGAACTAAGGCCAAATGATTCTTGTCGATGATGACGTGCTTCTAGTTGATTTTTGTTTGTGTAGGACACATCATCACCTACAACATGGCTCTTCATGCATCCCCATAATTGTTGGAGATACACCAGCTGGAGTGATGCAGTCATTGTGAGGGCTGACCATAAGGGATGTCCTTTCAGAATTGAGATGATGACGTCATCGGGGCATCTGAAGGTAGCTAAGTGTAGCTGATAGTTGTTGTCGTGGACAATTAGCCATGTGTGAGACGAATAGATGTAGAAATATTTTTGATGAGTAATTTCTGAAAAAAAAATGAATAAGAATCATTAGATTGTATAATTCAAATGCAACTTATAGTTAGTGTTGAGTAAATACAATTTTCGTTGAGCACATATCGTTGAGAAAATATTTGCATTTGACCTTTGTTTAGTTAGCGCAAACAGTTTTCACTTGAATAACATTTGTCTTTGAAATTTTCTAAGTGTTGAACGTGTATACTGTTCGCGGCGTGTTTTTATTCGAACGGAACTTTATTCGAACGCTAAGTTTTACGATCGAATAAAATATTATCGAAAACACAATGTTTTCGCTGTTGAGTTTTGCAATCGAATAAAACTTAACTAAAAACTAAAGGTTTTTGCGCTGAGTTTTGCTATCGAATAAAAAAGTACCGAAAACTAATGTTTTTCGCCGCGTAGTTTTGCGATCGAATAAAATTTTGTCCAAAAACTTAAATTTTTCGCCGCGTAGTTCTGCGATCGAATAAAATTTTATCGAAAAACTGAAGTTTTCGCCGTTAAGTTTTACGATTGAATACACATTTATCAAAAACACAAACTTTTCGCCGTTGAGTTTTGCAATCGAATAAAACTTAACGAAAACTAAAAGTTCTTCGAGGGTACTGTTTGCGATAAAACGATTTTGGACCAAAAAATTTTGAAATCAATCAGTAAAATTTTAAACTGCAAATGACGATTTTGCGTAAATCATGACTTAATATGGATTCGAAATGATCAGAAATCAGTTGCGAATCCAAATATCATGCATTTAATCATAAGTATATTCAGTCGAAACATCGCAAAGTTGAAAAATGCTGTGAATGAACATGAAATTCAGTCGCGATTCGTGAGTTCCCGAACAAAAAATATGAACCGAATCTGGATTCTACCTTCGAATAAGGCGAAATTTTAGCAGAAAAGTCAAGAATCTTGAGATTTTGAAATCGCCGTTTGAAGTTTTTAAGAATGCGAAGAGTTATTCGATTGATATGTTTGCGTGAGCGAAAGATTTTCGATCAAAAAAGTGTATAAGAACTTTTCGATCATGAAACGTGAAAAAATTTTTCGCCGTGAAAATCATTTTGGGCTTTCGTTAAAATTAGGTCTGGTTAGTTTTGTAACGGAAATTTACTCTTTTACTTTTGCACCCAAAAAAATTAATAGAATTCCCCCGAAGTTCTGAAATAAATGCAATTAACTCCAAATGTTTGATGAAATCATCACTTGACTCCTCGGATGAGCTCTAACTTATCTGTAAAGCTTAGAATGAAGCATGAGAAGTCGTAATTGTAAGTAAGCTCCCCCCAACAAGTGCACATATAATGTTTTGGCAATTTAGCATATATACACATATTCAACACCATTATGCATGAGAATTTCAACCTATATATGACATAAGCACAATTAATACATTTAATCAATTTAGCGTAGATTCATGATCCCCTAATCATGTATATGAAAAATTTGCGTTTACATGTATTAAATTTCGCATTTTGACAATTCCGTACCAATGCAAGTGCTAATGCATTTAAAAATGTGCGAAAATAATTTTTATTTTGGGGTCAATTTTTCCATTTTGATTATTATCACGCAAGAATTTCGCATGACACATAGAGTAATAATTTGTCGTCAAATCATGTCACTAAACTATTATTCTATGATCATAGTATGAATTATTTCAACAACTCTCGTGTGGTTCGCTCATAGCACTCAATTTATTTTTATCATGGGGCTATTTAATAGATATATCACACAAATCAACACGACAACATTTTATCAATTAATGTGTTATCGTAGCGCATTAATCAATCTTACCAATTGAAAGTCGATCAATTTGAATCAAAGGGGTTTTGAAGGGAGTACTATTTTAGGCTCTGACTTAGAAGGGTAGGATAATTTTTGAATTAGTGAGCTTAAAAATTCTTCAATTCCAAGGGCCCTTTTTAAATTCACTTCTGCTCCTTTGTCTTTTCTTTTCTTATGCACTAGATCAAGCTGAGTCTCTTCTTCTTTACAAGGCTTGTGAGATGAAATCTTCTTTTGTTCTCAGGCCGACACCGTGTTACTTTTGAAGGTTCACAGTTATGGAATTCGAACCCAAGGCCGTGCTCCTCTTCTCGTTTTCTCGATATAAGATCTAGATTATCCTTGAAGAAGTTCACTTCGAGGTGCTTCTCTTTTAGCAGTTTTGATGAGTATACGAGATTATCTAGGAGAAGTTCACAGCGAGAGCCATGTTTCTCTTTAATAATTAAGAGATTATTTGAGCATTCATTATGTGCGCCTCCTTTTCTGCACCTCATTTTCTTGTTGGAGCAACCCCCGAAACTTATGAATAAGGTTGAAGGCTTGATCGGGTTTCAAATGAAAAAGAATATTGGAGAAGGCTCAAAGGAGATTACTAGAGGAAATAGTAAATGATTTATAATGGAATCTCCTAATTGCCCTTATTATTTTCTTGACGAACTAACATAAAGCAAGAATGAGGCCACGAAACACAATCAAGAGACAAGTATTTGAAGTGTGACACACTTAAATTGAAGCTCAAATTCTCCCATATATGATGTAGCTTTGTGGCTGAGTGAGACATACTAAGTTCTTTGGACAAAAGAATGTCACATGAATTTTTAAGCAAATATCTAAACTTGTATCACAGAAATATCGTTGTGAGTAAACCAAAATGAACAAAATCATCGTCATCCCCCCTTTTATTATTATATTATTATTATAATTATAATTATAATTATTATTATTATTATTATTATTTTATTTTTTATTATTTTTATACTATATAATATTTATTTTAAAAAATATTTAAGAAATAAAATCATGCAAGATATAATGAAGAAGATCAAGAACCACATAGAATATCATACGTAAACATAATAGAGCATGTGAAGCACATTTCAAGCAAGATTGAGATTCAACATGCCTAGCTTAGCAATTAGGAATTGGAATCGTTTCTCATCCAATGCCTTAGTGAATAAATCGGCAAGTTGAAGCTCCGTCTTAAAAAAATACATATATATAGTCCCTTTTTATACATGATCTTTTATAAGATGATAGCGAATATCTATGTATTTCGGGCGTGAGTGATGAACATGATTGCAAGTAATGACAATAGCACTTTGAGAATACTATAAATGGGAATGTTATTAAATTCAAACTCATAGTCGCGTAGTTGTGTCAGCCTCGGCCGTCGAAGTTGATACGCAATTTTGCTTCTTTGAGGACTAGCAAACCAACTTATCGCCCAAGAATTGTGCTCCACCAGACGTGCTTTTCCTATCCATTCGACAACCTGCATAATCAGCATCAGTATAGCCAATTAATCTAAAATCAGTGCCTTTTGGATACCAGAACCCTGAGTTGGGAGTTCCTTTTAGATAGCGTAGAATTCGCTTGACCGCGTGCATGTGGGACTCTGTTGGGTCGGCTTGAAAATGAGCACAAAGACAAGTGGCGAGCATGATGTCGGGTCGGCTTGACGTTAAGTAGAAAAGAGATCCAATGATGCTCCTATAAGTTGTGATGTTGACTGCCTTGCTAGAAGGATCAGCATCCAATTTACAGTTTGTGGACATGGGAGTACTCATAGGTGAGCTCTTGTCTTGATTAAATCTCTTCCGAATATCTCGTATATACTTTGTTTGACTAATGAAGATTCCATCGTCGAGTTGCTTGACTTGTAATCCAAGAAAAATTTGGAGTTCGCCCATTAAGCTCATCTCGAATTTTGTCTTCATCAAATCACCAAATTTCCGACAAAGTCAGTCATTTGTCGAGCCGAAAATGATGTCGTCCACATAAACTTGGACGATCCTCAAGTCCTTGCCTTGTTTTTTGATGAATAGTGTCGTATCGATTGCCTTGTTTTTTGATGAATAGTGTCGTATCGATTGTTCCTCTTATAGAATTATCTCAGAGTATCATACCAAGCTAGAGGGGCTTGTTTTAGTCCATAGAGAGCTTTATCTAATCGATAGACATAATCAGGATGATTTTTGTCTACGAAGCCTTCTGGTTGAGCAACGTAAACTTTTTCTTTTAACACGTAGTTGAGAAAGGCGGTTTTTACGTCCATTTGATAGACTTTGAAGTCTTTATGAGCCGTGTAGGCCAAAAATAATCGTATAGCTTCGATACGAGCAACATGTGCATACGTCTTGTCGTAGTCGATGCCTTCCTGTTGATTGTACCCCTTGGCTACGAGTCGTGCTTTGTTCCTGATTATTTCACCGTTCTCATTCTTCTTATTTTTTAAGACCCAATTTGTTGCTATAATTGTCTTGTCATGCGGTCGAGGAACTAGTGTCCAAACTTGTCGACGCTCGAATTGGTTAAGTTCATCTTGCATTGCTTCGGCTACCTTGATTGGTTCGTTTTGGCTTAAGAAGCACATGGATAGTCCGCCTTGCGTACTTCGCTCGCTCGCTCCAACGCTCGTTTAGTAACTCTTTCACGGACACGTGGAGTCGAACGTCTCTCCTTTTTCAGTGTGTGTACACGCGGAAAAGTAGATGTCCTAGTGCATACTCCACTTAAAAGATCATCAATTATTTGATCGACATGAGGAGCTAGTGTCCACTTGCATTCATGTGGAAGAACCGAAGTAGAATCATCGTTGATATGGAGGTCAAGACATCCTCAATTGATAGGCTGATCATTCATAAGAGGGAAATTCATTTATGAAGTTGAAGTTGTTCGAATTTCCTCATCGTCATTAGTAGGAGCGGCAACACTAGTTGGTAATTCAGAATCTTGAGAATCTTGAACATTGGTTGGACTTTGAGGATCGAAAATCTCATTTGTAATTTCCACCGTAGAAGGGGAAGGTGCGCTGCTTCGTATAGAATTTGAAGAAGCAGGCATTTGAGACTCATTTCGATAAAAATGTTCCAACAGAAAGTCCAAGTCTTCCAAATCAGCAGTAAGTGCTTCTACTGATAGTGAGGCAGATGTTGTCGGAATTTGTTGGCTTTGTGCCAACACGCCTATAAGCCCGGGTTCTGAACTGTTTTGTTCAGAAGCCAAACTGGTCAATTCATGAAAAGTGACATTGTAACTTTCCTTTATTGTACGAGAAGACTTGATATAGACTTGGTACGCTTTTGAAGTGGACGAATATCCAACAAAGACGACTTCAAATGCTTTAGGGTCGAACTTGCTTCAATGTTCTCGATCGTTCGCCACAAAGCAATTGCACCCGAAGACTTTGAAGAAAGGGATATTCGGTATCCTTTGATTTATTATTTCGTATGACGTCTTTTCAAAGCGTTTGTCAATAATCGTCTGATTTTGCATAAAGCAAGTTGTACTCACTGCTTCAGACCATAGAAAGTGAGGGAGACCGTATCATATAAGAATTGTTCGTGCAGCTTCAACAGAAGTCCAGTTTTTTCGTTCTACGACGCTATTTTGTTGAGGCGTTTTAGCGGCTGAGAATTGTTGAACGATTCCAAGGGACTGATAGTAAGTGCTGAGACGTTGATTCTTGAATTCAGTCTCATTGTCAGTCCTGATTACTTGGATATTCTGTTGTAGGAGATTCTGAGTTGTTTTCACAAAATTTATTCTCAAGTCTCCAGTCTCATCTTTAGTTCGTAGAAATCTTATCCAAGTGTAGCGAGAATAGTCGTCGACAATTACTAGCACATATTTACGACCGTTGATACTTTGTGTTCGTATTGGTCCACAAAGGTCCATGTGTAGTAATTCCAAAGGTCGAGATGTGGAAGCTACTTGCTTGAGTTTGTGTGACGCTCGCTTCATTTTTCCCATCTGACAAGCCGAACATTGATGCTCTTGTTGTAGTGTAATAAGTGGCAAACCATTGACCAACATATAGTAGAAAGCTTTTGAAGAGCTTTGAGGTTAAGATAAGACATTCTTTGATGCCATAAGCTATTTCTTTTGATTGTCGTCTGAGATATGAGGCAAACAGCCGTCGAAGGTCGGATAGTTGTCAGATTTAAGGTGTGGAGATTTGATCTACGAGCTCCTGTAAGAGTTCCTGATTCTAACAATTTAGAATTCTGCACTGATCAGCTAGAAATACCACTTGAAAGCCTTTATCACAGAATTGTCCTATGCTGAACAGGTTGTCTTTGAGACCTTTGACATAAGAGACTTCTTTTGTTGTCAGATACTTCAGAATGATATCTCGAAAGCCTAGAACTGGAGCTGAATCGTTGTTTCCAAATCAGACTTTATCGTTGTATTGGTCTTGATAGTTGCTCAACAGTACTTGATGTACCATCATGTGTGTGGAGCAACCGGAATCTAGATACTACATATGATGGATCTGCATAGAAAAGTTTAGAGAGACTTAGGTACCCACTTATAAATGGGTCCTCTCGGATTGGCAGATTTAGTAGTAAAAGGTTGTTCTTTTGGTTCCTAAACCAATGTTGTTTTTAGGTACCCAAACCAACTTAGAGGTAGTTGGTTTAGATGGTACCTCTTTAGGCAATTGAGCCTTTTTGGCTTGTGTTGGCCTAGATGGTGTTTTAGAAACCCATTGAGGGTGAACCTTACACTGTAGATTAATTTCAGCTTGCATAAATGTCATATCCATCTTAGTTGAGGAGTATATCTTTTCTCTAGCTAGTCACCTAAGGTGTTTAGCCGAGTGTACTTGGATTGGGTACCTTAGGTGAGAGCAAGAGTGAATCGAGCTATCAGCTTGCTTAATAGTTGGATCTTGTCTCATACAAGACATAAGACTCACATTTGTCTTAGAATGGGTGTTTTTAATTTTTGAAGTGGAGCATATTTCAAAATTTGTGCTTTCAAAATTAATAGATTTTAAAGCATAAGTTGAGGCAACAACATGAAAATTAGAAACGGCCTCTTTTTACGAGTGTCCTTAATTTTTAGTACAGAAAAAATTTTGAAAATAAGTCATCAATATTTTTCTTCTTAATTTCTAAGCTAGGCACTCTCTCCTTAGTATGCTTATTCTCTTTAACTACATTACATGTGGATGTAGTAGAAATAGAATTAATAATCGACTTTTTCGCTTTCGAAACATTTAAAGAATCTTTTTCTCTCTTGACGCTTTTTAAAGAGGATTTTTCTTCTTTTGACATATTTTGTAAAATAGCGGAAGAATTTTTCTTAAATTTAGTGAAGAAACATAGAAGTTGTGCTTTGTTATTTAGTTATCCTTGTAATTAAGGGCATAACTCGTAATTTTGATAGTGTAGGACTTAATAGTAAATATACCGTGTAAATAGGTATAAATACAATGTACACTATCGAAATCAATACACAAGTTATTTTCAGAAAATTCACAAGTATTGAATTCACATTCTATAGAGAGAAAGGCGATCGAAAACTTCTACTCTCTAATCGTTTCTCTCTCCCGGTCTTCAAACTCAATATTTCACCGAAGGTAATTCTCGAGATTTCTTATCCGAATATCTAGAATTCATGTTTAGATTGACTGTTAGTTGATGAAAAAAGGACATCACAATTGGTATCAGAGCGAATTGTGATCACTTTTGGATTGAATTCGTTGTACAAAGATCAAAATAATTTTCCAGATTTTTCGATTCAAAAACTTACGTGTAATGTATTTTGATCAATGTGCTTAATTTTTGCGAATTTAATTGATGATCTTGCTGTTAAAGTGATAGATTATATGTAGGAAAGAATTACGTACTGATTTTAATCGCTTAGAACTTCATATTATTTCAGATTTTCGATTTCGATCGATATTTGTGTGTGCGATTAAGTTTTGAATACGATTTGATTTTCTTCATAATCGATATATTTTGCTGAAAAACGTAGTTAATCATGTATTTGTTCATATTCAGATCATAGATTTGAGTGATTATCCAGAATCTCAGCACATAACTTGAACTTTTCGGTTGAATCTGGATTTTCATTGTTCCGTTAAATACGAAGGTTGTTCTTCGATCGTTTTTCGATCGAAAAACTTGACTCGAAATATATTTTTGGATTAAGTTTACAGGCAAAAAGTTTCCCGATACAAACACTGTTTTGGTGTGTTTTACTCAAATATAAGACTCGAAAAACATTATTTTCGATAATTAGTTTTTATCGATTCATATATAAATATCTTTTTCGAGCGTAACAAAGCGTATTTGTTTTCGATGGATACTGTTTTCGCTAAATAAATATCTAATTTTGACTCGAAAAACTTGTTTTACTATTACAAGTTTTTCCATCTTAAGATTTTCGATCATCTAAATTTTCGAGTAAAAATTTAGCGAAAACATATCTCGATCGAATAATTCACACTTGAACTTTTAGTCAACAATTTGAGTCAAACTTAACGAAATATTTCGATCACTCTTAATTTTTCGATAAAAGTTTTTGCGATCAAGAAAATTATTCGACAAACTATTTTTGGATAGGATATTTACTTTGCAAAACTCTTACGTTCGAAAAATAATTTTCGATAAATATACCACGAAAACCTTATACGACCAAAAGTTTTTTTCGATTAAAAGATCAAATTTTTTTAAATCAAAACTCTACTGCTCGAAAAAATTTTCGACCACTGAACTTTTAAACCCACACACATTTTACAATGATTTGAAAGAAATCAAAATTCGTAATTTTCAAAATTTACAAAAAATATTTGTCTCTGAATTATCTTCTTCGATACTCAAAATTTTCGATCATAAATTCAAAATACGTTAACGAAATTTTGAAGTATCAATTCTTGTATAGAATATTTTTTGAAATCAAAAGCATTTCCTCTTTAAAACCGAAAAATAGGTTTGGAATGGAAATTGCTCGAAGTACGAGCCAAACATTACTATCGAAGTTTATCACTTGTGAAGCATTTTTTTTCAATTACAAACTTTCACGAGATCCTACCAATCAATTACAAATGGATGCCTACTCTCTTGGAAATGATGTCCGTCCTGTAATTCTACGAAGAGGCGACTACACCGTATGGAGAAGACGATTCATGAACTTCTTTGAAACAAAAGATAAAGCTACATATTTGATAGCTTCTCTTGAAGAAGGTCCCGCTCAATTTTGGCTTATCCAAGAAGGCGATGCCACAAATAATCCTCTCATTCCCGCCACTAAAAAACTCAAAATTCCTAGTGAATACACGGAGGGGAGCGATTACGAGCCAAAGTAAATTAAGGAGCCAAAACTTTCCTAATGCAAGGAATTCCGAATGACATCAATATGCAAATAGGTAGTCTGTCTAATGCAAAAGCTATGTGGGACGAGCTCCACAAAATGATGCAACTGACCGAAGTCGGAATCAAGGCTAAGAAACCAAACATTCTCACCACATATGGCTCATTCAAAGCAAAGACGGAGGGAAAAGTCTATGAACTCTATAAACGCTATTTAACTCTTCTTAACGAGATGAGGAAAATAGAAATTTTCAAGACCAACATGGAGGTAAACATCCCATTTCTCTCTTCTCTTCAACCGGAGTGGAAGAAAATATCCATGCAAATCCGTCAAAACAAGGATTTGGACGAGATGGATATCCACGCCGTATTTGATACTCTCGCCCAACACGATGATGATATAAATGAGATACAAAAAGAACTTAAGGGCAAACAGATCGAATACTCTGTAGCTCTAGTTACTGAAAGAAAAACTAGTCGATCTCGCAAAGATAAAAACATCAAGTTGCCAAGTTATTCAGAAGATGAAGACGAATCAGAATCGGACTCCGAGCCAGATATGAAAGAGTTCAAGAAACAATTGGCTCTCATTACTAAAATGATGAGCAAAAAGTTCTATGAAAAGAAATCCTCCTCTTCGGCTAATAGACTTCGGACATCAAGCTCTAAGTACAAGGAAAGACCGGCCGAGTTATCAGAAACCAAAAAGGCTAAAGACCGACAAAAATGCTACAATTGTGGAAAGATATGGTACTTCGCCAGAGAATGCAATCTTCCTAAGAAGAAACACGCCGATTAGTACTCCAAGAAATTTTAACTAACCAAACAAAAGGAGGCTTGAGTAGCTCTAATGGCCGAACAAGAGCATTGGCTATAAGACACAACGGATTCCGACAACGAAAATCTAGCTCTCATGGCATATCTCGACGACGCATCAAACGAAAACTCAACAAGGAGGTCCGACGACGAAGACAAAGCATCAACCTTATAACAAGAGGTAACTATGCCTAATTCTACATTATTAAACATGTTAGAATCTTTAGAAATTAAGTATACTAACATGAAAAATGAGCGGAAAAGTACAAAAGAATTAGATGAGAGACTAGCCCTTAGTGAAACTAATTTCCAAAAGCAACTAGATAAGAAAATTCACCAAGAAATTTTCTTATCTAATGCTAAGGAAACAATATATAGTCATGAATCAACAATAGCTACTTCTGAGACAAAAATCAATGACCTTAGTAAGACTCTTAGCGATTGTCAGAGAGATTTATAAATTTATAGAAATATTTTAAGGAAATCGCTGATGAAGGTAAGAAGCTTTACTCTAGGATTAAAATTTTAGACGATCTTCTAACGAAAAGGGGCCAAACGGATCAAACCATCTTTCTAAATCAACCTCATGATATAGAATTTTATAATCCTAAAGAAGGCTTAGGTTTTAACAATCCCTGTAACTTGAAAAAGGTCAATGTCAAACAGTTATATGATATCAAGTATATGGGATTAGGATTAACGTCTCTAATGGCGTTCACTAATTCTTTCGAAATAAATGCCTTAGAAGAATCTAAACAAAAAGCCACAAATAGGACTGACATCCCCTTTGACTACACCAATTTGAATAATAGTTATAAGGCGTCGGAAATCAACATGTCTTGTGATTATAAGTCATTATATCCTCTAGAAGATTTTCCTAAAGTTGAGAAAGAAAATTTTGATCATTTTAAATTCTACTTTCTGTTATATTCTTGCTATTATTAAGAAAATAACTGATTTAAACGCTTCCTTAGAGACAGAAAGAAAGGATTTCAAAGCAGAAAAGAATGAGCTTTTAGTGGAGATTTCTAATCTAAAGAATTCCTCAATTTTAAAATTTTCTCCTGATTTTACTTTGAAAGAAAAACCATTAATTAAGGACAAGATCAAATCTAATAAAACATCTTCCATTGTTCTACAAAATATTTTAAAAGAAGACAAATCTTCTTTAAAAAGCGTAAAGGGAGGAAAAGAGTCCTTAAATGGTTCAAAACGGAAAAAGATTTTTACTAACTCTTTTTCTACTCCATCCACAGGTAGAGTAGTAAAAGAGGTGAAGCATGCAAAGGAAAGAGTGCCTAGGATAGAAGTTCAGAAGAAAAATGATAGAAATGACTTATTTTCAAAACTTTCTTTTGTATCAAAACTTAAGGACACTCGTAAGAAGACAATCATTTCTAATTTTAATATTGTTGCTTCAACTTATGCGTTAAAGCCAATTAATTTTGAAAGCACAAATTTTGAAATCGACTCTACTTAAAAAAACATAATTCATCATTCTAAGACAAATGCAAATCTTAAGTCTCGTAGGAAACAAGATCCAGCTATTGAGAAAGCTTATAGCTCGATACATTCTTGTCCTCATCTATGGTACCCATTCAAAGTAGGCTCAGCCAAACACCTTAAGAGACTAGTTAGAGAAAAGATTTTCTCATGCACTAAAACTAATAACACATTTGTCCGCACTGAAATTAACCTCCCATGTAAGGTTGAACCTCAATGGGTTCCCAAGACACCATCTAGCCCAACGCAAGCCAACAAGGCAAAGTTGCCTAAAGAGGTACCACTTAAACCAACTACTTCTATGTTGGTTAGGGTACCTAAGTGCACCAATGGTTTAGGAACCAAAAATACACAAACCTTACCTACCAAATATGCTAATCCGAGAGGACCCATTACTAAGTGGGTACCTAAGTCTCTCTAAAATCTTTTTATGCAGATTCATCATGTGTGATATTTAGATTCCGGTTGCTCCACATACATGACGGGAAATCAAGAACTGTTGAGCAACAAGCAAGACCGTTACAACAAAAAAGTCAGATTCGGTCACAACGATTCAACTCCAATACTAGGCTTTGGAGATATTCTACTGCAGAATCTGACAATCAAAGATGTCTTACGTCGAAGGTCTTAAACACAACCTGTTCGACATAGAATAATTCTGCGATAAAGGGTTTCAAGTGGTGTTTCTAGATGATCAGTGCAGAATCTTAAATAGTCAGAATCAAGAACTTCTTACAGGATCTCAAAGATCTAATTTATACACCATCAATCTGACAACTGTACGACCTTCGACAGCTATTTGTCTCATCTCACAGACTAACATCAAGAGCCAGAAGTTGAGGCTCAGGAGATAGAAACACCGGCTATTGAGCCCGAAAGTGTCCCTCAACAAGCCGAATCTCCTGAGGCGACCGAGTCTGATGAGGAATGCAGACTACAACGACAGGGGTCACGACAACAACAAATTTCTACCCCTTTGCATCTCCTTCAACTAAAATAGCTTCAACGCCAACTCCTTCACCACTTTCAGTTCAGACAACCACACATTGAATCTGTCTCAACACCCATAGAAATGGTACATATCGTATCATCTCACTGAAGTGGTGACTTCTGGGTTGTTAACGGATGTCATTGGCCGTTGCGGTATTTCAAGTCCTCTCTCATGCGGCACATCGGAAATCGTCTCCGATGTTGTGACAGTGAAGCGCCTCCCTAGCCCCACTCCACCATGGTCGTGACGGAACAACGCCTGTAAGAAATCCTCTCCTCAGCAATCTCTTCTCTTGAAGACCGACAGATTGTCAGAATGCTCCAAGCTATTGAGACTTCCCGAGGGGATACCGGGAAAGCACCAGTCTCAGAGGTAGTTCCGTCCGAAGCACACACCACACCCGTATCCTCACCACCACTAACAACCACCTACACACCCCCATATAACCCACCCTGACAACTCCAACTCAATCACCTTCCCTCATCAATCCATACACCATCGCTATCACCCAGCTTCATGACATCCTCATTTCTCGACTACTAGCCCTAGAGACCAGGACCCCAGCTCAGGAGAGTCTCAACAAACGGCTAGTAGATGAACCTGAGCCGCCCGCCCAAACACGGTTCCGTGAAGAAAGCTGCCACACGAAGAGAAGACATGATGATCCCGGTGATCCGGATCGCCATGAGGGGGAGAAACGGCAAAGACCACACGAAGCGGCCATGGTCAGAGTCGAGAAAAACAAAAAACTACTCGAGAAGCTGGAGGATCATCCACTAACCCACCAATCACACAACCCACTACCCACCAACAAACAACCACAACGCCCACCATATCCCACACACAAACACTACCTTCCACTCCCAAAAGTCCAAATTCAATCTCGACCTCTAACCTTCTCCAAAATTAACTAGAAGCAGTCGTCTTTGATCCACATGCGATCGTAGATGATTACATCTTAAACGAGAAGTGGCTGTCGCAATGGGAACCAGAGGAAGCTGTTAATGCCAGACTCTCCAACGTCAGATACTTCTTACAAAAAGCTTCTGTAGATTTGGTGCTGCGTGAAGACGAAGAACTTCAGGAAGGCGAGAACTACAACTCCACACTCCCTGAACTACCCGAGATGATCATGCATCGAGTCGACTCCCCTTCCGGCTTATCAAATGGATCGTCAGAGTCGAGACGCCTTGGGAGAATATACGGATTGAAGTTTCGTTTATTGAAGATCTAAGGAAGCAGATTCGGAGGGCTCCTAATCGCATCAATAAGCTTAATGAGCTGAATCTACGGGGTATCTCCCACTGGGAAGATAGTAAGAAGATGGAACACATCTTCATGCTCAACTACCTTGGTCCAGATCGAAGTGGCATCCCAACGGATCAACTCAGAAAAAATTTCAAGAACAAGCCACGAATCCTCCAACTCGGGGGCGATATACGCACACGATTGGAAGTTATCCAACCCCGATCTATCACATCAAGCGAGTAGACAACAACCATACTCGAGAGGAGATAGATGAAAGCTATCTGTCGTTCCTTCCACCAGACGAAGTTTATCGTCTATTTCAAATGTACAAGAGAAAATACCAGATGCCCTCTGGTTACATCAAGATGGAAGGACTCGAAGGGTTAAAGAGATTCATGGTGCGGCAGATCAAGTTCCACACCGCACACGACCTTCAAATTGCGGTAGAGAACAATATGAAGAAGGTCAACATGGAGTCTTCGCTCATGAAAGGCTTCCCGCACAACGACTTCCCAGAAAATTATATCTTCAAGAAACCAAGCCTCACCATCACTTACCGGAATCCAATTATTGAAAAGACGAGAGCTATGATGAAGTCTGAAGTTCACAAAATTTGTGACGAGACGTTGAAGCTCGTGCAGAAGAACATGGAGAAGAGGTTGGCGGAGATCACTAAAGAAACGATCTTCGAGGATCTTGGTGAAGAAGAGACCCCTCTCCTAAATGAGCTTCTGGATGCAATAAATTAAAGATTGAAGCTGAGGAATGTTGTCCGACACTACGAGACAACATTGGGATTGAAGAAATCATTCTACGCTCGACAAGGATAAACAGAGCTGAAATGAGAACAAGCACGAAGGGAGAGATTGAAGAAACATAGAAGTTGTGCTTTGTTATTTAGTTATCCTTGTAATTAGGGGCGTAACTCGTAGTTTTGATAGTGGAGGACTTAATAGTAAATATACCATGTAAATAGGTATAAATACAATATACACTATCAAAACTTCTACTCTCTAATCGTTTCTCTCTCCCGATCTTCAAACTCGATATTCGACCGAAGGTAATTCTCGAGATTTCATATTTCGAATAACTAAAATTCATGCTTAGATTGACTGTTAGGTGATGAAAAAAGACCTAACATTTGGTCTTGTCCTCGATTAATGATTTTGCTTTCAAAATTAAATCAGGATAAGATTTTAAAACGCTAGTCAAAATTGAGGAATTTTTGAGATTTGAAATCTCCAATAAAAGCGCATTCTTTTCTGCTTCAAAATTCTTTATTTCCGTTTCTAATGAGGAATTTAAATCAGCTATTTTCTTAATAATAGAAGAATATAACAGAAAGTATAATTTTTAGAATGCTAATTATTTTCTTCCTCGTTAGGAATATTTTCAATAGGATATAATGAATTATAGTCACTGAAAAGGTTTATTTCCCGTGTCTAGTAACTATTATTCACATCACTGTAACCAAAGGGGATGTCAGTCCTAGTTTTTACTTATGTTTTGGATTCCTCTAAGGCATTTATTTATGAAGTGTTAGTAAAAGTCATTAAAGAAGTTAATCCTAAACCCATGTATTTGATATCATATAATTGTTTTACATTAACCTTTTTCAAGTTACAATGATTTTTAAAACCTAATCCTTCAACAGGATTATAAAATTCTTGTTAGGTCCTAATTAATCAAGTAACGAGAGATCTAGGCACGAATTCTAGATATTCGAATATAGATTATCAAATGTTACCTTCGGTCGAATATATCGGTTGAACATCACGAGACATAAATGCTTAGAGTGAAAAAGTTTTCGTTTTTGTTTCTCTCTCTGGAATGTGAATTCTTTGCCTTGTGAATTTTCTGAAATTCTTGTGTATTGATTTTTGTAGTGTAAATTGTATATATACATATATACATGGTATATTTACTAATTAGTCCTACACTATAAAAAATACAAGCTACACCCCTAATTACAAGGATAACTAATAAACAAAGAACAATTTCTAAGTCTTCTTGAATCTCCCCCTTTGTGTTTGTTTGCTCTTCAACTCTGTTTATCCTTGTCGGGCGTAGAGGGACTTCCTCAATCCCAATGTTGTCTCGTAGTGTCGGACATCATTCCTTAGCTCCAACCTTTTGTTGATGGCATTGAGAAGGTCATTTAGGAGCGGGGCTTCTTCTTCTCCAAGGTCCTCGAAGATTGTTTCTTCATCGATCTCCGCTAACCTCCTTATGTTGTTCTTCCTTACAAGCTTCAACGTCCCGTCACAAATCTTATGAACTTCAGACTGTCCGATCGCAAAACTTTGAGTTTTTCGAGACATTTTTATTCGATCGCAAAACTACCGAAAAACTTACGTTTTTCGACAACATTTATTCGATCGCAAAATTACTCAGCAAAAAACTTTAGTTTTCGATATGTTTTTATTCGATCGCAAAACTTAGCGTTCGAATAAATATTTGCTCGAATAAAATCACGTCGTAAACAGTATACACTTAAACACTTAGAAAAATTTTCAAAATTTTCACTAAGTCATTCGATTATACACTTAAACATTTTGAAAAATCTATCAAATTTTTTTCCTAAGTCATTCGTTACACATAAACACTGTTTACCCCTTAAAAACAATTTAAATTGAAAAATTTAAACACTCACAATTGCTTAATACAATTTTCATATGATTATTCCAATATAATGAATTTTATTCCTTCTTTTTACAGAAACGACTCATCAAAAGTACTCCTTCATCTACCCTTCCGATGGTTGGCTGACCGTCCACGACAACAACTACCAACTGGAGTTGATGATGGTTGGCTGACGTCGTAGTTGATGGCGTGTCTTACACAAGAAAGATAAACCAGATGCACGCCATCATCAACAAAAATATACTGGCCATGGTGCTCGATCTACCGCATCACGGAGTTTACGACCCACTTCCGACAGATGCAGTGATCACATAAGACATACTTCAGATGGGATATAAGCCACCGCTGACCAAATTCTCAAACTTCCAGAACAGCGGGATCCTACATCCAAGGAGGACATTATTTGGAATCATCAACAGATGTCTCTCCTCGACACTCTGGATTTGACAAGGCGAACGAGAACATTCTCAAAATCTTTCACGGAGTCGTCTTCTCGAAGAACTACGACGTGTCCCTGCTAATGTGGAATGATCTAGCGGACCAAATACGTCAAATGGAAACAAAGTCGAAGGCTAAATTTCTGCCTTACGTGCGGTGGTTCCCGGTGCTGATCTCCAACTTGATGGAAGTAGATCAGGAGATCCCTCGTCTGCCACCCGTCCGAGGATACATACCGCCGACGCTGCGGTTCTTCCAAACCCGAGGTGTCAGATTTGGCGCTCAAACCGATGCTGATACCGTTGGAGCTACTACGCCTAGTTGATACCACCGACGTGGCCTACCAAGTTTATTTCCAAAACAACTCGATCACGTAGGCAATTATACAGTCGGTCGATTGGCTCCAATGCCTTCCCGAGGCGAATCCCCGGTGGAGACTCACGAGCCCGAAGTTGCGGCTCAGGAGATAGAAACACCGGCCATTGAGCCCGAAGGTATCACTCGTCAAACTACACCTCAAGCCGAATCTCCTGAAGCCACTGAATCGGATGAGGAGTGTAGATTACAACGAAGAGGCTCCCGCAAATAACAAATCTCTGCCCCATCTGCATCTACCTCTACACCAACGGTTTCGATGTTATCTCCTCCACTGCCATCGGTTCAGACAACCACACAGGTTCCCATTGAACCTGTTCCAACATCCATGGTATCATCTCAAGGATTAGATGGAAGCCCCGTTGGACCCCCGACATCTTCAGAGCCAACAACGGGCCAACCCATCAAAGTGGTGACTTATGAGTTGTTAACGGATGTCCTTGGACGTTCTGGAATCACAAGTCCTATCATAGGCAGCACGTCAGGGATATTCTTTGACGTTGTGACAATGGAGCGCCTTCCTGGCTCCACTCCGGCAGCACCCATGATCGTGACGGAGCAGAGACTGCAAGAAGCCCTTTCACAGCCGTCACTGCAAGAAGACCGGCTGATGGAACGAATGCTACACACCATCGAGACTTCTCGACGGGATACTGGGAAAGCACCAGTGTCAAAGACAGCTCCCTCCGAAACCCACTCCCAACCCATCTCCTCACCACCGCTAACCACTACCATACAGACTCCCCTCCAACCTACCTTAACCACCCCAACTCAATCCCCTTCCCTCACCAACCCATACACCATATCAATAACTTAACTTCACGACATACTTATATCTCGCCTACTAGCCCTTGAGACAATGACTCCTACTGAGGAGAGTCTCTACCGTAGGCTAGCAGATGAACCTAAGCCGCCTACTCAAATGCGTTGCCGCGAAGAAAGCTCCCAAACGAAGCGAAGACATGGCGATCCCGATGATCTGGATCGTCCTGAGGGGAAGAAACGACAAAAGACCACAAGAAGCGGTCGTGGTCAGAGTCGAGAGAAGTCATTCTCGACTCGTGAAGCTGGAGGTTCATCCACTAACCCACCAACCATACAACCCACAAACACCCGCCAACAAACACCCACCACATCCCACACCCAACCCACACCTTCATCTCCCAAAAGTCCAAACTCAATCACGACCTCCAACCTCCAAAATCAACATGAAACAGTCATCTACGATCCACATGCAACCGTAGATGACTACATTCTGAACGAGAAGTGGCTGACGCATTTGGACCAGAGGAAGCTGCTCAAGCCAGACTCTCCAATGTCAAATACTTCCTACAACAAGTTTCAGTGGATTTGGTACTACTTGAAGATGAAGAATTTCAAGAAGGCGAGAACTACAACTCCGAACTCCCTGAACTTCCAGAGATGATCAGGCACCGAGTCGACACCGCTCCTCGCTTATCAAATGGGACTGCCAGAATCGAGACGCCGTGGGAGAACGTACGGATTGATTTCCCGTTCCTTGAAGACATAAGGAAGCAAATAATGCTCCAAATCGGATCGAGAAGCTAAATGAGCTTAACTTACGGGGTATCTCTCACTGGGAAGAAAGAAAGAAGATGGAGCACATCTCGTGCTGACCTACCTCGGTCCGGATCGAAGTTGCATCCTAACGGATCAGCTTAGAAGAAATTTCAGGGACAAGCCACAATTCTCCAACTCGTGGGTGTATCACACACAGTTGGAAGCTATCTAACACCGATCTACCATATCGAGCGAGCGGACAACAACCACACTCGAGAGCGATGATGAAGTATGAAGTACACAAATTGGAATCCAATCATTCAGAATAGAGTCATCTACGATTGCATGTGGATCGTAGATGACTACTTCATGTTGATTTTGGAGGACGGACGTCGGGATTGAGTTTGGACTTTTGGGAGATGGAGGTTAGTGATAAGACGATTTTCGACCTAAAAAATTTGAAATCAAACAGTAAATTCTTAAGAACGCGAATTATGATTTTGGGTAAATCATGAGTTAATCTGGACTTGTAATGACCAGAAATCAGTTTCAAATCCAACTATCATGTATTTAATCAAATGGTCGAATTTAAACACAGTAAATTTGATTTCTTTAGAAGTTTCAGTCAAAAAGTCGCGAAGTTGAGAAATATCTTCGTATGATTTTGAAAAACTGTCGCGATTCATGTTTTTCGGAACAAAAAGAAGAACCGAAACTGGATTTTACCCTCAAATTAGCCGAGTTTTTAACAGAAAATCGGAGAAGGTTAAGATTTTTTCGAAATCGCCTGTTTGAAGCTTTTCAGAATACGAAAAGTTTTTCGATCGTTTTTTTTGTGTGAGAAAGATTTTTTCGACTGAAAAAAGGTATAAATACTTTTCGATCAGGTAAAGTTAAGGGTTTTGGGCCGTGAAAAATTATTGGGCTTTCGTTAAAATCAAGTCTGTTTAACGAAAATTTTAATCTTTTTACTTTGGCACCCAAAAAGAAATTTCATAGTGCTCCTTGTCGTTCTGAAATAAATGCAATTAACTCCCAATGTCCGATGAAATTCATCACTTGACTCCTCGATTGAGCTCAAAATTATCTGTAAAACTTAGAAAGAAAACATGAGAAGTCGTGATTGCAAGTAAATCAGTTAGGAGATATTAGCCAATATTTATGTACACTCCCCCGCAACAAATGCATATTAAAATATACGTTATAAGCACACGTAACGCATTTAATCAATTCAGCTAGATTCATGATCCCCCTAATCATGTATACGAAAATTTTGCGTTTTCATAAAATTTCGCATTTTGTCAATGCCGGACCAATGCAGGTATTAATGCATTTAAAATTTGTGACAATATTTTTTGTTTTGTGGTCAGATTGTCCATTTTAAACATTATCACACAATAATTTCTCATGAAACATAAAATAATAATTTGTGGCTTGTCCCTGAAATTATGTAGCTAAACTAATATTTTAAGATCATAGGATGAATCATTTTGACAACTCTCACGAGGTTCGCTCATGACTCTCAATTTATTTTTATCATGGGAATGTTTAGTAGATATATCACTCATATCAACACGACAAATTTTATCAATTAATCTGTTATCGTAGCGCATTTAATCAACTTACCAAGTGAAAGTTCATCAATTTGAAACTTCACAAGGGACTTTGAAGGGATTATTATTTTTAGGCTCTGACTAAAAGGGTATGATATTTTTGGGATTAGTGAGTTTAAAAATTCTTCAATTCCAGGAGCCCTTTTGAAATTCATTTTTGCTCCTTTTTCTTTTCTTTTCTTCCTGCATTTGCTCAAGAGGAGTCTCTTCTTCTTTACGAGGCTGTGTGAGATGAAATCTTCTTTTGTTTTTGGGCCGAGATTGTGTTCAGGTTCACAATTATAAAATTCGAACCCAAGGTCGTGCTCCTCATCTCGTTTTCTCGATATAAAATCTAGATTATCGTTGGAGAAGTTCACTTAGTAGGAGCGGCATCACTAGTTGGTGCTTAAGAATTTTGAGAATCTAGAACATTTCTTAGAGTTTGAGGGTTGAGAATCTTAATTGTAATTTCCACCGTAGAAGGGGAAAGTGCGCTGCTTGTGATAGAATGGGACGAAGCAGACATTTGAGACGCATTCCGATAAAAATGTTCAAAAAGAAAATCCAAGTCTTCCAAATCAGCGGGAATTGCTTCTTCTGAAGGTGAGGTAGATGTTGTCGGAATTTAATGACTTTGTGCCAACACGCCTATAAGCCCGGGTTCTGAACTGTCTTGTTCAAAAGCCAATTCGGTCACCTCTTGAAAAGTGACGTTGTAGCTTTCCAATATTGAACGAGAAGACTTAATATAGACGCGGTATTCTTTAGAAGTGGATGAATATCCAACAAAGACGGCTTCAAATGCTTTAGGGTCGAATTTGCTTCGATGCTCTCGATCGTTGGCCACAAAGCATTTGCACCCGAAGACTTTGAAGAAAGAGATATTCGGAATCCTTTGATTTATTATTTCGTAAGGCGTCTTTTGAAAGCGTTTGTGAATAATCGCCCGATTTTGCGTAAAGTACGATGCTTCAGCCAATGGGAGACCGGAATGTATTAGCATTGTTCTTGCAGCTTCAACTAAAGTCCGGTTCTTCCGTTCTACGACGCCATTTTGTTGAGGCGTTTAAGCGGCTGAAAATTGTTGAATAATTCCAAGTGACTGATAGTAATTGCTGAGACGCTGATTCTTGAATTCAGTCCCATTGTAAGTCATGATTACTTGGATCTTCTTTTGTAGGAGATTATGAGTTGTATTCACAAAGTTTATTATCAAGTCTCCAGTCTCAGAAAGCTTGTCCAAGTGTAGCGAGAATAATCGTCTGCAATTACTAGCATATACTTACGACCATTGATACTTTGTGTTCGCATTGGTCCACAAAGGTCCATGTGTAGTAATTCCAAAGGTCGAGATGTGGAAGCTACTTGCTTGATTTTGTGTGACGGTCGCTTCATTTTTCCCATTTGACAAGCCGAACATAGTTGATGAAGGGAAATAGTTGGTAGACCGTTGACCAACTTTTTGGCAAAGAGCTTGCGTAGAGATTTGAGATTTAGATGAGACAGACTTTGATGCCATAGGCTGTTCCTCTTGATTGTAGTCTGTGAGATGAGGCAAACAACTGTCGAATGTCGTACTGTTGTCAGATTGATGGTGTATAGATTAGATCTTCGAGATCATGTAAGAAGTTCTTGATTCTAACTGTTTAAGATTTTGCACTGATCAGCTAGAAACACCACTTGAAACCCCTTATCGCAGAATTGTCCTATGCTGAACATGTTTAATTTAAGATCTTGGACGTAAGAGACATCTTTGATTGTCAGATTCTTCAGAAGGATATCTCCAAAGCCTAGTATTGGAGTTGAATCGTTATTGACGAATCTGACTTTTTCGTTGTATCGGTCATGATAGTTGCTCAACAGTTTTTGGTTTCCCGTCATGTGTGTGAAGCAACCGGAATCTAGGTACCACACTGATGGATCTGCATAGAAAGATGTTAGAGAGTCTTAGGTACCTACTTATTAATGGGTCCTCTCGGATTAGCAGATTTAGTAGGTAATAAATGTTGTTCATTTTTGGTTCCTAAAGCATTGGTTTTCTTATTGGTTTTCTTAGGTACCAAAACCAACTTAGAAGTAGTTGGTTTAAGTGGTACCTCTTCAGGCAACTTGGCCTTGTTGGCTTGCGTTGGCCTAGATGGTGTCTCGGGAACCCATTGAGGGTGAACCTTACATGGGAGATTAATTTTAGCTCGGACAAATGTCTTATCAGTCTTAGTGCATGAGAAAATATTTTCTCTAGCTAATCTCCTAAGGTGTTTAGCCGAGTGTACTTGGACTGGGTACCTTAGACGAGGGCAAGAGTGTATCGAGCTATAAGCTTGCTTAATAGCCGAATCTTGTCTCCTACGAAACTTAAGATTTGCATTTGTCTTAGAATGATGGTTTTTGTTTTTAGAAGCAGAGCAGATTTCAAAATTTGTGCTTACAAAATTAATAGACTTTAACGCATAAGTTGAAGCAACAACATGAAAATTAGAAACGGTTGTCGTCTTACGAGTGTCCTTAGTTTTTGACACAGAAGAAAGTTTAGAAAATAATTCATTTCTATTATTTGTCTTCTTAAATTCTATGCTAGACACTCTGTTCTTTGCATGCTTCAGCTCCTTAACTACTGTACCTGTGGATGAAGTAGAAAAAGAATTAGTAAAAATCTTTTTCGCCTTTGAAGCATTTAAGGACTATTTTCCTCCCTTTACGTTGTTTAAAGAAAATTCTTCTTCTTTCGAAATATTTTGTAAAATAATGGGAGGTGTTCTCTTAAATTTGGTCTTGTCCGTAATTAATGATTTTTCTTTCAAAATTAAATTAGGACAAGATTTTAAAACTGAGAAAATTTTTAGATTAGAAATCTCTAATAAAAGCTCATTCTTTTCTGCTTCAAAATTCTTTCTTTCTGTTTCTAGGGAAGAGTTCAAATCAGCTATTTTCTTAATAATATCGGGAATATCACAGAAAGTAGATTTTTTAGAATGATCATCATTTTCTTCCTCAACTTTAGGAAGATCTTCTAAAGGATATAATGAATTATAATCACTAGACATGTTTATTTCCCGTGCCTTGTAACTATTATTCAAATCAATATAGTCGAAGGGGATGTAAGTCTTATTTGTGGCTTTTCTTTTGGATTCTTCTAAGGCATTTATTTCGGAAGAGATAGTAAAAGCCATTAAAGAAGTTAATCCTAAACCCATGTACTTTATATCATATACTTGTTTGACATTTACCTTTTTCAAGCTACAAGGATTGTTAAAACCTAAGCCTTCTATATGATTATAAAATTCTATATGATGAGGTTGATTTAGAAAAATAGTCTGATCCATTTGTCCCCATTTTGTTAGAAGATCGTCCAAAGTCTTAATCCTAGAGTAAAGCTTCTTACGTTCATAAGAGATTTCCTTAAAATTATTTCTAGATATTTCTAAATCTCTCTGACAATCGCTAAGAGTACTACTAAGGTCGTTGATTTTTGTCTCTGAAGTAGCTAACCTAGATTCAAGACTAGTTATTGTTTCCTTAGCTTTAGATAAGAGAATTTCTAAGTGAACTGTCTTATCTAGTTTCTTTTGGAAATTAATTTCACTAAAGGCTAATCTCTCTTATAATTCTTTTGTATTTCTCCGCTCATTTTTCATGTTAGTAAATATAATTTGTAAAGATTCTAACATGATTAATAATGTAGATTCAGGTGTAGCTACCTCTTGAGATGATGTGGATGCTTTAGTCGCGTCGGACCTCCTCGTTGAGCTTACGTCTGGGCATCGTCAAGAAATGCCATGAGAGCTAGATTGTCGTTGTCAGAATCCGTTGTGTCTTCTAGCCAGTGCTCTTGTTCAGCCATTAGAGCTACTTCAGCTTCCTTTTGTTTGATAAGTTGAAATTTCTTGGAGTAGTAGTTGTCGTCTTTCTTCTTCGGAAGATTGCATTCTCTGGCAAAGTGCCCTATCTTTCCACAATTGTAGAATTTGTGGTTCTTTGGCTTTTTTGGATTCGGACAACTCGGCCGGTCTTTCATTGTGCTTAGAGCTTGAGGTCCGAAGTCTATTAACCGAGGAGGAGGATTTCTTCTTATAGAACTTTTTGCTCATCATTTTAGTAATGAGAGCCAATTGTTTCATGAACTCTTTCATATCAGGCTCGGAATATCAAATTCTGATTCGTCTTCATCTTCGGAAGAACTCGGCAATTTGATGCTTTTATCTTTACGAGATCGACTAGTTTTTCTTTCCGAAACTAGATCTATTGAGTATTCAATCTGTTTGCCCTTTTGTTCTTTTTGTATCTCGCTAATGTCTTCCTCATGTTGAGCGAGATTGTCAAATACGGCGTGGATATCCATTTTGTCCAAATCCTTGCTTTGACGGATTTGCATGGATATTTTCTTCCACTCCGGTTGAAGAGAATAAAGAAATTGGATATTGACCTCCATATTGGTCTTGAAAGTTTCTAATTTCCTCATCTCGTTAAGAAGAGTCAAATAGCGTTGATAGAGTTCGTAGAGATTTTCCTCCGTCTTCGCTTTGAATGAGTCGTAAGTTGTGAGTATGTTCGCTTTCTTAGCCTTGACTCTGACTTCAGTCCGTTGCATCATTTTGTGGAGCTCATCCCACATAGCCTTCGCACTTGATAGACTATCTATTTGCATATAGATGTCATTCGGGATGCCTTGCATCAGGAAACTTTTAGCTCCGAGACCTGCTTTAGCTCTTAATCGCTCCCCCTCAGTGTATTCACTAGGAATTTTGAGTCTAATAGTGGCAGGAATGGGAGGATTATTTGTGGCATCGCCTTCTTGAATAAACCAAAATTGAGCGGGTCCTTCTTGAGAGAAGCTATCAAACTTGTAGCTTGATCTTTTGTCTCCAAGAAGTTCATGAATTGTCTTCTCCATACGGTGTATTCGCCTCTTCGTAGAATTAGATGACGGACATAATTTCCAAGAGAGTACGCATCCAGTGTTTGTAGTTGATTGGTAGGAACTCATGAATGTTTGGAGTTGAGTTGGTAAAAGTGCATCACAAGTGACAAACTTGTTAGTAATGTTTGGTTTGTACTTTAGACAAATTCGTTTTCGGACCTATTTTTCGGTTTAAAAAAGAATTGTTTTGATTGCGAAAAATATTTGATATGAGAATGGATACATCAAAATTTTGCTAACGAATTTTGAATTTTTGATTGAAAACTGTGAGTATCGAAAAAGATTATTCGGAGTAAAATACCACCGAGGTACATTCCAATTATGCGTATAACGTTCTTTCAATATTTTAAATTTGCGCATATGAGCTACATTAAAAAATACCTATTATTGTTCAATATGGTACATTTTAAATATGCATTTTCAAAACTTTAAGAGATTTTAAATTCTAAATGCATATTACGCACGGAAATGATAAATACCATTTTTTTTAATATAACATTTTTAAATGAGCTTAATTTGAGGGGGAACTACTCTTTTATTTTAAAGAGGAACGATTCTTAATGTTAGGTCCTTATGCATCAACTTACCGATCGATCTAAGCACGAATTCTAGATAGCTTCTCTTCAAGAAGGTCCCGCTCAATTTTGGCTTCTCCAAGAAGGCGATGCCACTAATAATCCTCCCATTCTCGCCACTAGAATACTCAAAATTCCTAGTGAATACACTGAGAGGAGCGATTAAGAGCTAAAGCAGATCTCGGAGCTAAAACTTTCCTGATGCAAGGCATCTCGAATGACATCTATGTGCAAATAGATAGTCTATCAAGTGCGAAGGCTATGTGGAACGAGCTCCACAAAATGATGCAACAGACCGAAGTCGGAGTCAAGGCAAAGAAAGCGAACCTTCTCAACGCATACGACTCCTTCAAAGCTAAGATGGAGGATAATGTCTATGAACTCTATCAACGCTATTTAACTCTTCTTAACAAGATGAGGAAATAGAAATTTTCAAGACCAATATGGAGGTCAACATCCGATTTCTCTCTTCTCTTCAACCGGAGTGGAAGAAAATATCCATGCAAATCCGTCAAAACAAGAATTTAGACGAAATAGATATCCACGCCGTCTTTGATAATCTAGCTCAACACGAGGAACACATTAGCGAGATACAAAAAGAACTAAATGGCAAACAGATCGAAGACTCTATAGCATTAGTGTCGGAAAACAAAACTAGTCGATCTCGTAAAGATAAAAGCATCACATTGCCAAGTTCTCCCGAAGATGAAGATGAATCAGAATCGGATACCAAGCCCGATATGAAAGAGTTCAAGAAACAATTGGCTCTCATTACTAAAATGATGAGCAAAAAGTTCTATAAAAAGAAATCCTTTTCTTCAGCTAATAGACTTCGGACCTTAAGCTCTATGCACAAGGAAAGACCGGACGAGTCGTCAGAATCCGAAAACGCCAAAGAACGACAAAAATGCTACAATTGTGGAAAGATAGGGCACTTCGTTAGAGAATGCAATCTTCCGAAGAAGAAAGACGCCAATTACTACTCCAATAAATTTCAACTAACCAAACAAACGGAAGCCGGAGTAGCTCTAATGGCCGAACAAGAGCACTGGCTCGAGGACAAAACGGATTCCGACAACGACAATCTATCTCTCATGGAGTTTCTTGACGATGCCTCAGACGAAAACTCAATGAGGAGATCCGACGACGACGAAAAAGCATCAACCTCATCTCAAGAGGTAGCTACACCTAGCTACATTATTAATCATGTTAGAATCTTTACAAATTAAATATGCTAACATGAAAAATGAGCGGAAAAGTACAAAAAAATTAGGTGAGAGACTAGCACTTAGCGAACATAACTTCCAAAAGCAATTAGATAGAACAATTCACGTAGAAATTCTCTTATCTAATGCTAAAGAAACCATAACTAGTCTTGAATCCTGGTTAGCTACATCCGAGACAAAAATTAACGACCTTAGTAAAATTCTTTTCGATAGTCAGAGAGATTTAGAAATTTCTAGAAATAATTTTAAGGAAATCTCTAACGAACGTAAGAAGCATTACTCTAGGATTAAGACTTTAGACGATCTTCTAACAAAAAGGGGACAAACGGATCAGATTATTTTTCTAAATCAACCTCATGATATAGAATTTTATAATCCAATAGAAGGCTTAAGTTTTTAACAATCCGTGTAACTTGAAAAAAGGTAAATGTCAAACAATTATACGATATCAAGTACATGTGTTTAGGATTAACTTCTTTAATGGGTTTTACTAACTCTTCAGAAATAAATGCCTTAGAATAATCCAAAAGAAAAGCCACAACTAGGACTGACATCCGCTTTGACTACACCGTTTTGAATAACAGTTACAAGACACGGGACATCAACCTATGTAGTGATTATAATTCATTATATCATTTAGAAGATCTTCCTAAAGCTAAGGAAGAAAATTATGATCATTCTAAAAATTCTACTTTCTGTTATATTCCGATATTATTAATAAAATAGCTGATTTGAACTCTTTCCTAGAGAAAGAAAGAAAGAATTTTGAAGTTGAAAAGAATGAGCATTTATTGGAGATTTCTAATCTCAAAATTCCTCAGTTTTAAAAGCTTGTCCTAATTTTATTTTGAAAGAAAAAACATTAATTAAGG
This sequence comes from Linderniella brevidens, assembly GCA_004919715.1. Classification (NCBI taxonomy): domain Eukaryota; kingdom Viridiplantae; phylum Streptophyta; class Magnoliopsida; order Lamiales; family Linderniaceae; genus Linderniella; species Linderniella brevidens. The sequence goes on from SWDC01000158.1 coordinate 1,037,329, forward strand.
ACAAGTCCAAATTTAAGAAAACAGCTCCCATTATTTTACAAAATATTTCGAAAGAAGATGAATTTTCTTTAAAAAGCGTAAAGGGAGGAAAATAGTCCTTAAATGCTTCAAAGGCAAAAAAGTTTTTTACTAATTCTTTTTCTACTCCATCCACAGGTAGAGTAGTTAAGGAGATGAAGCATGCAAAGAAGAGAGTGTCTAGCATAGAATTTAAGAACACAAATAATAAAAATGACTTATTTTCTAAACTTTCTTCTGTATCAAAAACTAAGGACACTCGTAAGAAAACAACCGGTTCTAATTTTCATGTTGTTGCTTCAACTGATGCTTTAAAATCTATTAACTTTGAAAGCACAAATTTTGAAAACGGCTATACTTCTAAAAACAAAAACCATCATTCTAAGACAAATGCAAGTCTTTAGTCTCGTAGGAAACAAGATATGGCTATTAAGCAAGCTTATAGCTCGGTACATTCTTGCCCTCATCTAAGGTACCCAGTAAAAGTACAATCGGCGAAATACCTTAGGAGACTAGCTAGAGAAAAGATTTTCTCATGCACTAAGACTGATAAGATATTTGTCCAAGCTAAAATTAATCTACCATGTAAGGTTCACCCTCTATGGGTTCCCAAAACATCATCTAGGCTAACGCAAGCCAACAAGGACAAGTTGCCTAAATAGGTACCACTTAAACCAACCACTTCTAAGTTGGTTTGGGTACATAAGATAACATTGGTTTAGGAACCAAAAATGAACAACTAAATCTGCTAATCCGAGAGGGCCCATTTATGAGTGAGTACCTAAGTCTCTCTAAACCGTTTTATGCAGATCCATCATGTGTGGTATCTAGATTCTGGTTGCTCCACAAACATGACGAGAAATCAAGAACTATTGAGCAATTATCAAGACCGATACAACGGCAAAGTCAGATTCGGTAACAACGATTCAGCTCCAACATTAGGCTTTGGAGATATCCTTCTGAAGAATCTGACAATCAAATATGTCTCTTACGTCGAAGATCTTAAACACAACATGTTCAGCATAGGACAATTCTGCGATAAAGGGTTTCAAGTGGTGTTTCTAGCTGATCAGTGCAGAATTTTAAATAGTCAGAATCAAGAACTTCTTACAGGATCTCGAAGATCTAATCTATACACCGTCAATCTGACAACAGTAGGACCTTCGACAATTGTGTGCATCATCTCACAGACTACAATCAAGAGGAACAACTTATGGTATCAACGTCTGTCATATCTAAATCTCAAAGCTCTTCGCAAACTCTTTATCAAAAAGTTGGTTAACCGTCTACCAAATATTTCCCTACAACAAGAGCATCATTGTTCGTCTTGTCAAATGGAAAAAATGAAGCGAGGGTCACACAAACTCAAGCACGTAGCTTCCACATCTCGACCTTTGGAATTACTACACATGGACCTTTGTGGACAAATGAGAACACAAAGTATCAACAGTCTAAGTATGTGATAGTAATTGTAGACGATTATTCTCGCTACACTTGGACAAGATATCTCCGAACTAAAGATGAGACTAGAGATTTGATAATAAGCTTTGTGAATACAACTCAGAATCTCCTGCAAAAGAAGATCCAAGTAATCAGGACTGACAATGGGACTAAATTCAAGAATAAACGTCTCAGCAATTACTATCAGTAACTTGGAATTATTCAACAATTTTCAGCCGCTAAAACGCCTCAACAAAACGGCGTCGTAGAACGGAAGAACCGGACTTTAGTTGAAGCTGCAAGAACAATGGTAATACATTCCGGTCTCCCTCGCATTCTATGGGCTGGAGCAGTGAATACAGCGTGCTTTACGCAAAATCGGATGATTATTCACAAACGCTTTGAAAAGACGCCGTACGAGATAATAAATCAAAGGATTCCGATATCTGTTTCTTCAATGTCTTCGGGTGAAAATGCTTTGTCGCCAACGATTGAGAGCATCGAAGCAAATTCGACCCTAAAGCATTTGAAGCCGTCTTTGTTGGATATTCATCCACTTCTAAAGCACATCGCGTCTATATCAAGTCTTCTCGTACTATTTTAGAAACCTACAATGTCACTTTTCAAGAAGTGAACGATTTGGCTTCTGAACAAAACAGTTCAGAACCCTGGCTTATAGGTGTGTTAGCACAAAGTCAACAAATTCCGACAACATCTACCTCAACGTCAGAAGCAGTAATTCCCGCCGATTTGGATTTTCTATTTGAACATCTTTATCAGAATGAGTCTCAAATGTCTGCTTCGTCTCATTCTATACCAAGCAGCGCACCTTCTCCTTCTACGGTGGAAATTATAATTGAGAATCCGAACCCTCAAACTCCAACAAATGTTCCAGACTCTCCAAATTCTTAATCTTCAACTAGTGTTGCAGCTCCTACTAATGCCGATGCATACACCGTCCAATTCAACTTCAGAATTGAATTTCCCTATTACGAATGGTCCACCTAACAATTCAGGATGTCTCGACCTACATATCAACGATGGATCTACTTCGGTTCTTCCTCATGAATGTAAGTAGACTCGCGCTCATCATGTCGACCAAACAATTGGTGATCCTTAGAGTGGAGTACGCACTAGGACATCTACACAAACCGTACTATTCACGTGCTTCTTAAGCTAAAACGAACCACTTAAGGTAACCGAAGCCCTAAATGACACGGATTGGGTGATAGTAATGCAAGTTGAACTCAACCAATTCGAGCGTCTACGAGTTTGGACACTAGTTCCTCGTACGAGTTTGGACACTAGTTCCTCGACCGCATGACAAAACAATTATAGGAACTAAATGGGTTTATAAAAATAAGAAGAACAAGAACGGTGAATTATCAGGAATGAAGCATGACTCGTAGCCAAGGGGTACAATCAACAAGAATGTATTGACTACGACGAGACGTATGCTTCAGTTGCTCGTATCGAAGCTATTCGATTATTTCTAGCATACGCAGCTCATAAAGACTTCAAACTCTATCAAATGGACGTAAAAACTGCCTTTCTCAATGGCGTGTTAAAGGAAGAAGTCTATGTCGCTCAACCCAAAGGGTTCATGCACGAAAATCATCCTGATTATGTCTATCGACTGGATAAAGCTCTCTACGGACTAAACCAAGCCCCTCGTGCTTGGTATAATGTTCTGAGCGAATTTTTAGTAAAGTCCAACTTTATAAGAGGAATAATCGATACGACACGTTTCATCAAAAAGCAAGGCAAGGACTTGATGATCGTTCAAGTTTACGCAGATGACATCATCTTCGGCTCGACAAATGAACGACTCTGTCAGAAATTTGGTGATCTGTTTAAGACAAAATTCAAGATGAGCTTAATAGGAAAACTCCAATTCTTTCTTAGATTACAAGTCAAGCAACTCGAAGATGGAATATTTATCAGCCAAACCAAGTATATCCGAGATATTCTGAAGAGATTTAATCAAGACAAGAGCACACCTATGAATACTCCCATGTCAACAACCTACAAACTGGATGCTGATCCTTCTAGCAAGGCAGTCAGCATCACATCCTATCGGAGTATTATCGGATCTCTTTCTCTACTTAACGTCAAGCCGACCCGACATCATGTTCGCCACTTGCCTCTGTGCTCGTTTTTAAGCTGAACTGAAGGAGTCACACATGCACGTGGCCAAGCGAATTCTACGCTATCTCAAAGGAACTCCCAACTTAGGGTTATGGTATCCTAAAGACACTGATTTTAGATTAATTAGCGATATTGACGCTGATTATGCATGTTGTCGAATGGACAGAAAAAGCACGTCTAGCGGAGCACAATCTCTAGGCGATAAGTTGGTTTGTTGGTCCTCCAAGAAACAGATTGCGTGTCAATATCGACGACCGAGGAGGAGTACGTCGCAGTTGCCAGCTGTTGCTCACAAGTTCTATGAATGCGGACACAACTACGCGACTACGGGTTTGAATTTAATAACATTCCCATTAGAGTGGTTCTCAAAGTGCTATTGCCATTACTTGCAATCCTGTTCATCATTCACGCACGAAACACATAGATATTCGCTATCATTTTATAAAAGATCATGCAGAAAAAGGCACTATAGATATGTATTTTGTTAAAACGGAGCTTCAACTTGCCGACTTATTCACTAAGACATTGGATGAAAACCGATTCCAATTCCTTATTGCTAAGTTCGGCATGTTGAATCTCAATCTTACTTGAAATGTGCTTCACATGCACTATTATGCTTCTGTATGATATTCTATGTCCTTCTTGATCTTACTTGTTATATCTTGCGTGACTCTATCTTTCAAATTCTTTTTATATATATACAAAAAGATAAATAAAAATAAAGTAGTATGTATATATATAATAATAATAACATAAAATAAAATAAAAATGGGGGATGACGATAATTTTTCCTATTTGAATTAACTCACAAAAATATTTCGTTGATATATGTCTTGTTCTTTGCTTAAAAATTCATGTGGCATTCTTTTATTCAAAGAGCTTCGTTTGTTTCGTTAGACACAAAGTCACCTCATATATGTGAGATCTTTGAGCCTCAATTTTTTGAGTGTGTTACACTTCAAAAGCCTATCTCTTGATTTGTACTTCGTAGCGTCATTATTGCTTTTGTGTTAGTTTGTCATGAAAACGATAAGGGCAATTAGGAAATTCCTCACTTGATCCATATTATCAATCTTTTACTATTTTCTTTAGAGATCCCCTTTGAGCCTACTCCGACATTCTTATTCTTTTGAAACCCGATTTAACCTTCAACCTTATTCAAAAGTTTCGAGGTTACTCAATCAAGAAAAAGAGGAGGAGAGAAAAAGAGATGCACATGATGAAATTCTCAATCATCATAAAAGAGAAACGCGGATCTCGCCGTGAACTTCTCTTAGATAATCTCGTATACTCCTAGAAGAGAAGCACCTAGAGGTGAACTCCATAACCTGTTCGACTGTGAAACCTTCGAAATGAACACAGTCTCGGCCTAAAAACAAAAGAAGGTCTCATCTCTCAAAGCTTCGTAAAGCAGAAGAGACTCATCTTGAACAAGTGCGGAAGAAAACAAAAGAAAAAGGAGCATAAATAAATTTCAAAAGGGCCCCTGGAATTGAAGAAGTTTTCGATTAAATTTTATTCGTTCGCAAAAATAACCGCCAAAAACCTTAAGTTTTTCGATACATTTTTATTCGATCGTAAAAATCAGCGGCGAAAATCTTGAATTTTTCGATTAGTTTTTATTCGATCGCAAAACTTAGCGTTCGAATAAATTCACGCTCGCATAAAAACAACCTGAAAAGACTTAGAAAATTTTCTTAATTTTTTTTGCCTAAGTCTTTCGATAATACACTTTAACACTTAGCCGAATTTCTCAAAATTTTTCTAAGTTATTTTCGCCATCCCCAATTACTTAATAACAATTAGCATATGATTATTTCCATCTAATGAACTTTATGTCTTCTTTTCAGAAATGGCACATCAAGAGTCCTCCCACATCTACTCTTCTAATGAATGGCTGACGGTCCACGACAACAACTACCAATTGGACCTCGCCACCTTCCGGTGTCCGGATAAAGTAATAATATCCATCCTCCAGGGACATCCTTTATGGCCAGCTCTAACAATGACAACCTTTGTACAAATGGTCTATCTCCAGCAATTATGGGGATGCATGAAGAGCTACATCGTCGGCGATGACGTGCAATACACAACTAAGATCAACCAAAAGCACGTCATCATTGACAAGAACTTTCTGGCCATGGTGCTTGATCTACCGCATCACGAATTCTACGACCAACTACCAACAGATGCGGTGATCGTGGAGGATATGCTTTGGATGAGATATAAGCCACCGCTGACAAAATTGGCGAACTTCCAGAACAGCGGGATCCCACATCCATGGAGAACGTTGTTCGGCATCATAAACAAATGCCTCTCCCCAAAGCACTCCGGATTCGACAAGGCGAATGAGAACATCCTCTGAATCTTCCACGGAGTAGTCTTCTCAAAGAAATACGACGTGGCCCAGCTAATTTAGAACGACTTAGCCGACCAAATGCGTCAAAGGGAAACGAAGTCGAAGGCGAAGTTTCTCCCTTATGTACGGTGGTTCCCAGTGCTGATCTCCCTTACATACCCCGAGGCTGTGGTTCATCCAGAACCCGAAGGCATCCGATCTAGCACTTCAATTAGCTTGCTGATCCCACTGGAGTTGCTAAGCCTGGCTAATGCCACCGACGAGGGCTACCAAGACTATTGCCAAAACAACTCCATCACGGAGGCAATGGTACGGTTCCTCGATCAGGCCACGACGACCTCGTCCATGACAACCTCACAATCAAGGATGTCTCGTACGTTGACGGTCTCAGCCGCAGTCTCTTCGGCATTGGACAATTCTGTGATAGAAGACTTAAGGTCAACTTCCATGCTGAAGGATGCAATGTGAGTGATGAGAATGAAAGTGAAGAGTATATTAGAATTGTGCTTTATTATTTCATTATCCTTGTAATTAGGGGCGTAATTAAAAATATTGATAGTCTACGACTTAAGATAATTATACCTTAAATATAGGTATAAATATGATGTACACTACCAATGTAAATAACAATTCATTATCGAGTAAATAAAAGTTTCAAATTTATATTTTAAACGAGAGGAAATGCTCGAGAAACAAGGAAATATCTAACAACCTCTCAAGAACTTCAACGTGGATATTCGATCGATCGTACGTAATATTTCTTACTCGAATAACTATAATTCGTGCTTAGATTGTTCGTTTATTGATGAATAAGGACCTAACAATTGGTATCAGAGCAAATCGTGATAGATTTTGGACAAAATTCGTAATTTTCAGATCAAAATAGTTTTCCAGATTTTTCGATCGAAAAACTAACGTGACATATATTTTGATCGATATTCTTGATTGTGCGAATTTTGCTATTGATTTTGCTGATTAAGTGATAGATTATATGTTAGGATTGATTCACGTACTAATTTCAATCGCTTAGAACGTAATTATAATTCAAATTTTTGATATATATTGATTTTTAAGTTTGCGAATCAAGTTTTGAGTCAAATATGATTTTCTTAAATCTCGATATATTTTGCTATTAAACGTGGTTGATTCTGTGTTTAATCATAATTAAAACTGTTAAACCAGTGATTATCCAGAATTTCCGCATCTAAATTAAACATTTCGATTAAATCTGGAATTTTCACTGTTACATTGAACTTAATTGTTTTTCGATCGAAAAACATGAATTGAAAAATATTTTTTCGACCAAGTTACCGCCGAGAATATTTTTTCGACCACAAACACTATTTTCCGAGTGTTTTACTCAAATTTAAGACTCGAAAAACATTATTTCAATAATTAGTTTTCCGGTTCATATATAAATATATTTTTCGAGCGAATAAGTTTTTCGATCCATAATTAGCCATAACATATTTTCGATCGAAAAATATTCCATAAAAAAAAAATTTTACAGTCAACAATTTGAGTCAAACTATAAACAATTTTTTTCGATCACTAGTAATTTTTTTATCACAGGTAATTTTTCGATCACAAATAATTTTTTCGATCACAAGTTATTCGATTAACAAGTTTTGCGATAAGAGTTTTTGCGATCAACATAGTTTTTCGACAAAATATTTTTCGATAAGATCATCTTTTGAACAATTTTCGAAAAATATTCTTCGATAAACAAATAACTAAATCTTTAAACGTTCGAAAAACTTTTTCGATTAGAAAGCATAATATTTTTAAATCGAAAAACCCTAATGTTCGAAAAACATTTCAGCCACATCATTTCTTAAAAGAAATCAAAAATTGTGAACTTCAAAAATTACTAAATATATTTGACTCCGAACTATCAATTTTGGATACTCAATATTTTTGATCACTTATTCAAATTTCTTTAACGATTCTTGAAGTATCAATTTTTATTTACCAAATATTTTAATAAACATAACAATTTCTCTTCACGACTGGATCATAGGTTCAAAAAGGAAATTGGTTAAGTGCGAATCAAATATTTCTAACTAAGTTTGTCACTTGTGAAGCATTTTTCATTGTTATTCCAAACCTTCACGAACATCCTACCAATCAACAAAAATGGATGCCTACTCACTTGAAAATGGCGTCCGCCCTCGAATTCTTCGACGAGGCGAATACACGGTATGGAGAAGCCGGTTCTTGAACTTCTTGGAAACGAAAGATCAAGCCTCAAATTTGATCGCTTCACTTCAAGAAGGTCCAGCTCAATTCTGGCTCATCCAAGAAGGAGATGCCACAAACAATCCTCCTATTCTTGCAACCAGAAGACTTAAAGTCACTGGTGAATATACCAAGGGGGAGCATTTAAGAGCCAAAGCAGATTTGGGAGGCAAGACTTTCCTGATGCAAGAAATACCGAATGACATCTATATGCAAATAGATAGTCTATCAAGTGCAAAAGTCATGTGGGACGAGCTCCACAAGATGATGCAACGAACGGAAGTTGAAGTCAAAGCAAAGAAAGCAAATATCCTAACTGCTTATGACTCTTTCAAGGCCAAGACGGAGGAATCAGTTTATGAACTCTATCAAAGATATTTAACCCTTCTCAATGAAATGAGGAAGATTGATATATTCAAGACCAACATGGAGGTCAACATCAGATTCCTTTCTTCTCTTCAACCGGAGTGGAAGAAAATATCAATTCAAATCCGACAAAATAGGATCTGGACGAAATGGATATCCACGCCGTCTTTGACAATCTTGCACAACATGAAGAAGACATAAGCGAGATTCAAAAAGAACTAAAGGGCAAGCAAATCGACGACTCTATAGCACTTATCTCTGAAAGAAAACAAAGTCGATCTCTAAAGGATAAAATATCAAGCTGCCAAGTTCTTCAGAAGGTGAAGAAGAATCTGACTCAAACTCCGAACCTGATATATAGGAGTTCAAGAAACAGTTAGCTCTCATTTCTAAAATCATGAGTGAAAATTTTTACAAAAAGAAATCCTCGTCTTCGGCCAATAGACTTCGGATCTATAGCTCCAAGCAAAGGGAAAGACCGGCAGAGTCCTCAGAATTCACAAGTGTCAAAGAACCTCAAAAATGCTATAACTGTGAAAAGGTAGGACACTTCTCCAGAGAATGCAAACTACCCAAGAAAAAGGATGTCAACTACTACTCCAAAAAATTCCAACTCACTAAACAGAAAGAGGCTGGAGTAGCATTGATGGCAGAACAAGAACATTGGCTGGAGGATACCACAAATTCTGAAGACGAAAATCTTGCACTAATGGCATACCTCGACGATGCTTCAAATGATGACCCATCCAGGAGGCCTGACGACGACGCCGACAAAGCATCCTCTTCGTCACAAGAGGTACAATTGTCTAATTCCACGTTATTAAACATGTTAGAATCGTTACAGCTTAAGTACACTAACATGAAAATTGAGCGGAAACAACAAAGGAATTAGAAGAGAAACTAGCTCTTAGCGAAAGCAATTTCCAAAAGCAATTAGATAAGAAAATTCATCTCGAAATTCTCTTATCTAACGGTAAGGAAAAAATCTCTAGTCTTGAATTAACCGTAACCTCCTCTGAGACTAAAATTACTGAACTTAATATGATTCTTATTGATTGTCAGAGAGACTTAGAGATTTCTAAAAATAATTTCAAAGAAATTTCTAACGAACGTAAGAAACTTTATTCAAGGATTAAAACGTTAGATGATCTTCTAATAAAAAGGGTCAAACGAACAAACTATATTTCTAAATCAACCTCTTGATACAGAATTTTATAATCCTAAAGAGGGCTTGGGTTTTAACAATCCCTGTAACCTGAAAAGGTCAATGTTAGACAATTTTACGATATCAAGTATATGGGATTAGGATTAACGTCTTTAATGGCATTTACTAATTCTTCCGAAATAAATGATTTAGAAGAATCTAAACGAAAAGCCACTGATAGGTCTGCCATTCCTTTTGACTACACTGACTTGAATAATAGTTACAAGACAAGAAATATCGACTTGTCTAGTGATTATACTTCATTATATCCCCTATAAGATTTTTCTAAACATAAGGAAGAAAATATTGATCATTCTCAAAATTCTAATTTCTGTTATATTCCAGCTATTATTAGAAAAATAGCTATTTTACACGCTTCCTTGGAAACAGAAAGAAAAAATTTTAAAGCTGAAACGAACGAACTTTTATTGGAGATTTCTAATCTCAAAACTTACTCTATTTTAAAAACTTGTCCTGATATTATTTTAAAAGAAAAATCTTTAATGAAGGATAAGATTACAGCTAAGAAAGACGAATCCTTGAGTGCTTCAAAAAGGAAAAAGATTTTTACTAACTCTTTTTCTACTCCATCCACAGGTAGAGTAGTAAAAGAGGTGAAGCATGCTAAGGAAAGTGTGCCTAGATTAAATTTTCAGAAGCAAAATGATTTGTTATCTATTTTTTCTATGTCAAAAACTATGGACACTCGTCCAAAGACAGCTATTTCTAGTATTGTTAATTCAAATTATGCGGCAAAGCCTATTATTTTTGAAAGCACAAACTTTGAAATTGGCTCTACTTCTAAAAACAATATTCATTCTAAAACAAATGCAAGTCTCAAGTCTCATAAGAAACAAGACTCAGCCATTAAGAAAGCTTATAATCTATACATTCTTGTTCTCATCTAAGGTATCCAGTCCACGTACATTCAACTAAACACCTTAGGAGGCTGGCCAGAGAAAAGATTTTCTCCAGCAATAAGACAAATCAGACATTTGTTCGTGCTGAAATTAACCTCACATGTAAGGTTCAACCATAATGGATTCCTAAATCACCACCTAGGCAAAAACAGGCCAATAAGGCTAAATTGTCTAAAGATGTACTACTTAAACCAACTACTTCTAAGTTGGTTTGGGTACCTAAGCATTTCAATAATTTAGGAACCAAAAATGAACAAATCTTACTTATCAAATCTGCTAATCCGAGAGGACCCATTCAAAAGTGGGTACCTAAGTCTACCTAATATTTTCTATGCAGATCCATCATTTGTGGTATTTAGATTCTGGTTGCTCCACGCACATGACGGGAAAACAAGAACTGTTGAGCAACTACCAAGATCGTTACAATGGCAAAGTCCGATTTGACAACAATAACTCAGCTCCCATACTCGGATTTGGAGACATTCTACTGCCAAATTTGATTAAAGATGTCTCTTACGTCCAAGGTCTCCAGCACAATCTGTTCAGCATAGGTCAATTCTGTGACAAAGGATTTCAAGTCGTATTTCTAGCTGAACAGTGCCAAGTTTTGAATTGTCAGAATCAAGAACTTCTCACATGATCACGAAGGTCCAACCTATACACAATCAATCAGACATCAGTTCGACCTTCGATAGCTGTCTGCCTCATCTCTCAGACAACAATAAAGAGGAACAGCTTATAGCATCAACGTCTGTCTCATCTAAACTTAAAAGCTCTTCACAAACTTAGTGTTAAAAAATTGGTTAACGGTCTGCCAAAAATTTCATCAAATCAAGAGCATCACTGTTCGGCTTGTCAAATGGGAAAAATGAAGCAAGCATCACACAAAATCAAGCAAGTTGCTTCTACATCTCGACCCTTAGAATTACTGCACATGGATCTCTGCGGACCAATGCGTACACAAAGCATCAACGGTCGTAGATATGTGTTAGTAATTGTCGACGATTATTCTCACTACACATGGACAAGATATCTCCGAACTAAGGATGAGACTAGAGACTTGATAATTAGCTTTGTGAATACAACTCAGAATCTCCTGCAAAAGAAAATCCAAGTAATCAGAACGGACAACGGGACGGAACTCAAGAATCAACGTCTCAGCAATTTTTACCAATCACTTGGAATTATTTCACAATTCTCAGCCGCAAAAACGCCACAACAAAATGGTGTTGTAGAAAGAATGAACCGGACTCTAGTTGAAGCTGCAAGAACTATGATCATTCACTCCCGGTCTTCCTCACTTTCTTTGGGCTGAAGCAGTGAGTACAGCTTGCTTTACTCAAAACAGGACAATTTTTCACAAACGCTTTGAGAAGGCACCATATGAGCTAATTAATACACGAATTCCGAAAGGCAAGGCAAAGACTTGATACTAATTAATACGCGAATTTTTGGTCAAATCCAACTTCATCAGAGGAACAATCGTACTACCCTTTTCATCAAAAGGCAAGGCAAGGCAAAGACTTGATGATCGTTCAAGTTTTCGTTGACGACATCATCTTCGGATCGACGAATGAACGTCTCTGTCAGAAATTTGGTAATCTCATGAAGACAAAATTCGAGATGAGCTTAATGGGAGAACTCCAATTCTTTCTTGGTTTACAAGTCAAGCAACTCGATGATGGAATCTTCATCAGTCAGACCAAATATATCCGAGATATTCTGAAGAGATTTAATCAAGACAAGAGCACACCGATGAACACTCTTATGTCTACTAATTGCAAACTGGATGCTGATCCGTCTGGAAAGGCTGTCAACATCACCACCTATCGAAGCATTATCGGATCTGTTCTCTACTTGAAATCAAGTTAACCTGACATTGTGTTTGCAACTTGCCTATGCGCTCGCTTTCAAGCCGACCCAAAGGAATCCCACATGAATGCTGTCAAGAGGATTCTACGATATCTCAAATGAACTCCAAAATTAGGGCTTTGGTATCCTAAAAATACTGACTTTCGACTAATTGGCTACACTGATGCTGACTATGCAGGTTGTCGAATGGACAGAAAAAGCACGTCTGGCGGAGCACAATTTTTAGGCGAAAAGTTGGCCTGCTGGTCTTCAAAGAAACAAAATTTTGTATCAACATCGACGGTCGAGGCGGAATATGTCGCGGCTGCCAGCTGTTGCTCGCAAATTCTATGGATTCGGACACAACTACACGATTATGGGTTTGATTTCAATAACATTCCCATTTATAGTGATTCTCAAAGTGCTATAGCCATTACTTGCAATCTTGTTCATCATTCACGCATGAAACACATAGACATACGATATCATTTTATAAAAGATCATGTAGAAAAAGGCACGATAGATATGTATTTTCTTGAAACGAAGCTTCAACTTGCCGACTTATTCACTAAGGCATTGGATGAAAAACGATTTCAATTCCTTATTGCTAAGTTAGGCATGTTGAATCTCAATTTTACTTGAAATATGTTTTACATGCTCTAATATGCTTCAATCTGACATTCTATGTGCTTCTTAATATTTCTTGATTATTATGCGTGACTCTATCTTTTAAAGTTTTTTTTTAATTAAAATAATTTTTTTTATATATATATATATAAATATAGTTTATTTTTTATTAAATAAATATATACAATAATACATATATATAAATGTTATCAATAAAAAAATGGGGGATGACAATGATTTTGACCATTTTTGAAATCACTCACAAAAATATTTCTTCGAAATATATAGTTAAATTCTTTGCCTAAAATTCAATATAACATTCTTTTATTCAAAAGAACTTTGTATGATTCACTAGATACAAAGCCACATCATACATGTGATGAATTTGAACCTCAATATTTTTTTTTAAGTGTCACACTTCAAATGACTATATTTTGATTTGTACTTCGTAGCCTCAATCTTGTTTTTGTGTTTAGTTTGTCATGAAAATGATAAGGGCATATTCGGAAATACCTCACTTGACCTTGATTATAAATCCTTTATTTTTCCTCTAGATATCCCCTTTGAGCCTTCTCCGATATTCTTTTTCTTTATCAAACACACCCGGTTAAGCCTTCAACATTATTCAAACGATTCGGGGTTACTCAATCAAGAAAAAGAGGGGAGAGCTAAAGTGATGCCCATTCCGCATTTCTCAATCATTATAGAAGATAAACACTGATCTCACTGTGAACTTCTCCTAGATAATCTCGTATACTCCTAGAAGTGAAGCACCTCAAAGTGAACTTCTCCAATGATAATCTAGATCTTATGTAGAGAAAACGAGAAGAGAAACACAGTCTTGGGTTCGAACTCCATAACTGTGAAACATTATAAAGGAACACAGTCTCGACCCAAAATCAAAGAAGTTATTATCTCTCAAATCAGTGAAAAGAGATTACTACAGAAAGGAAAAACAAAAGGCTCAGAATAGAATCTCACAAAAAGAGCCCCCTGAAGAGAAGAATTTTTACGCTCACTAACCCAAAATTCCTACCCCTTAGTCAGAGCCTAAAAATAATCCCTCAAAAGTCCCTTTGATTCAAAATGACGAACTCTCACTTGGCAAGTTGATTAAAAATACTACGAAAACAAATTAATTGATATAATACTTGTTGTGATGATAAGAGTGATATATCTACTAAAAATCTCCTTCATAAAAATATATTGAGGGATATGTGCGAAACTTGCGAGAGTTGTCAAAGTGATTCATACTATGCTCTTAGAATACTAATTTACTTATTTGAATTTATGGCAAATTATTGCTATATATATCTTGGAAATTTTTGTGTGATAAAATTTAAAATAATCAGACCCCGAAACAAAAATTATTAGTTTTATTATATTTTATTTTATTTTATTATTAATTTAATTTTATTATTAATTTAATTTTATTTTCTATTTTAATTGGACATGCATTATAATATGCATTGGTTCAGACTTGATAAAATGCGAAATTATTCTTGAAAAATGCAACATTTTCATAAACTATGCTGAATTGCTTAGAATGTGTTAATTATGCTTAATTCGGCAATTTTCATATGTACCGAAAATATGTGTAGGTACTGAAAAGTTTATTCATGCAATTGTTGAGGGGGAGCTTTTAAATGAGAATTTGCTATTATGTTCTACATTCGTAGAAACTTGAATCCTAACAATTTATCAAGTCTCGCAGAAAATTTAGAGCTCATCCGAGGAGTCAAATGTTGAATTTCATCAACATCAGGAGACAATTTCCTTCTTTGCAGAAATAGAGGGAGTATTATACAAATTATTTTTGAGTTAATTCATAAATTTTATTTTCAACCTATTTTTATCTAAAGTCCAAGAATATTCTTTTTACTTTCGGCCCAAAAAGAATTTTTACTTTACCACATTGTAAAGTATTAAAATCACTTTATCACTCGAAAAACTCTCTCACACGCTACACATTCTCACTCGAAAAACCTTTCATCTTCTAAGAAAAGCTTCGAACCAACTTCGGCACTTCACTTCGACTTCATCATTTCTCAAATTTTTTAGATTAAACGTACGGATTTCGAAGGTAGAAATGTTTTCCGATTCATTTTCTTTTCAAAAACATCCACTTATCGATCATTTTGACGAAAAAATTTTCTGAAGAAAGTTCATATTAATATTTCCGACGAAAACTGATTTTTCGACCTTCAAATCAAAGTATTTTCACTCCATCTCTTGGGTTAAAATCATGATATTCGGATTCGCCACTGCTCTCTGAACATTTCGAACCCAGATACACCCATGATTTACCCAGAAATCGAAGATTATGTTTTACGTATTTACTGTTTGATTTGAAAATTTTCGATCGAAAAAGTTTTGAGTCGCAAACAGTGTCATCGAAGAACTTTTCTTTTCGTTAAAATTTTATTCGATCGCAAAACTCAGCGTCGAAAAACTTTTGTTTTTCGTTATTCGATCGCAAAACTACGCGGCGAAAAACTTATTTTCTCGATTTTATTTGATCGCAAAACTAAGCGGTGAAAAAAACTTAAGTTATTCGCCTTTCTCTTTTCTCGATTGAAAACCTAATCAGCGAAAAACTATTATTCTCCTTAACTTTTATTCGATAGTAAAAGTCATCAGCAAAAACGCAAATTATTTGACACAATTTTATTCGATCGCAAAACTTATCAATCGAATAAATTTTTACTCGAATAAAAACATGTTGCGAAACACTTAGACAAAATTTCGATCGCAAATATTATAAAATCGAATAAACTGTTATTTCGAATAAAAACACGCATTTAAGAGTTAGTTAATTCTACAAATTTTTCAAATTTTTCACTAAGTCTTTCGCGATAAGTTTTTCAATGTACAATCTCTCCATTAGTAATAATCAAATTCATTCTTTCATGAAACTTGATCAACTAATGAATCTTATATTATTTTGCAGATATGGCAAGTCCCAACTACCCTCATATATATCCTTCTGGAAATTATATGACCGTCCAAGACAACAACTTCCAACTGGATTTAACAACATTTCGGTGTCCGGATGACGTCTACTATCCATACTCAAAGGACACCCCCTATGGTCAGCTCTGACCATGACGTCCACCATACCGATTGTATATCTCTAGCAATTATGGGGATGCATGCAGAGCTTCGTTAACGGCGACAACATAGAATATATGACCAAGCTCAATACAAGGCACATCCCACTGAGGAAGAACTTAATGGCCATGGTGCTCAATCTCCCGCACTACGATGAATATGACCGATTACCAACGGACGCGGAGATTGTAGAAGACATCCTCAGGATGGGATACAAATCGCCGCTAAATAAACTAGCCAACTTCCAAAATAACGGCATTCCTCATCCATGGAAGACTCTGTTCGGCATCATCAACAAATGCCCTCCCCAAAACACTTCGGATTCGACAAGGCAAATGGCAACATTTTGCGTATTTTTCACGGAGTGGCCTTCTCTAAGAGATGTGACGTGGCTCAGCTGATCTGGAACGATCTCGCCGACCAACTGCGTCAGAGAAAGACGAAGTCGAAGGCCCGATCCCTTCCATATGTTCGGTGGTTTCCAGTAATGATCTCACACTTCATGGAAGTCCACCCAGATATCCGAAACTTCCACCGATCGCGGACTACATCCCGCCACGCCTTCGTTTCTTCCACAACCCGAAGGCCACCGATCTAGCACTCAAACCCATGCTGATCCCATTGGAGCTGCTACGTCTCGCTGATCCAACTGACGAGGCCTACCAAACTTACTGCCAGAACAACTCCATCTCGGAGGCGATGGTACGTGCCATGGATCCAGCCCCAGCGACTTCTCAAAGGGAAGTAATATCATCGGAGCCCGAAGTTACACCTCAGGAGATTGAACCCGAAGGTGTCTCTCATGATATCTCTCCTGAGGCAACCGACTCCGATGAAGTACACAGACTCCAATGAAGGGTAATCAGCCCTCGCCGACAACAAATCTCGGCCCCGTCTGCAGTGCCTTCATCCATACAAGCTTCAGAGCCAACACCGGGTGATCAGCCCACTGAACAGATTCAAATTGAATTTGTCTCAACACCCATAGAGGTGATACCTATCGTATCATCTCAAGAATTGGGTGGAAGCCCTATTGGACCCACCCGACATCTTCGGAGCCAACAATAGGCCAACCCTTTGAAGTGGTAACTTCAGGGTTGTTAACGGATGTCCTTAGATATACCGGACCCTCATGACCTACTATAGGCGGCACATCGGAAATCTACTCCGATGTTGTGACAGTGGAGCGCCTCCCTGGCCCCACTCCACCGATGTTCGTGACAGAGCAAATACTACAAGAAGCACTCTCCTGAGCCCTATCTTCATTAGAAGACCGTCTGATGGACCGACTGCTCCATGCTCTCAAGACTTCCCGAAGAGACACCGGGAAAACACCAGTCTCAGAAGCTGCTCCCACCGATACACAAACCACACCTGTCTCCTCACCACTTCCTACCACCACTCCACACACCCCACTACAACCAATCCTCACCACCCCAACTCCCTCATTCTCACTTGTAAACCCATACACCATTCCGATCACCCAGCTTCACGATATCCTCATTTCGCGTCTTCTCGCACTAGAGACAAAAACTCCCGCAGAAGAAAGTCTCTACAAAAGATTAATAGATGAACCACAACTGCCAGCACAAACAACGTGCCGTGAAGAAAGCTCCCGCCCAAAACGTAGACATGACGATCTCGATGATCCGGATCGTCATGAGGGGGAGAAACGGCAACGAACAACAAGGAGCAGCAGTGGATTGAGTTAGACAAAGACTCATGAAGCTGGAGGATCGTCCTCACACCCACCAACCACACAACCTCAACCTCAAACCCGCCAACAAACTACCACACCTCCCACCATATCCCAAACACTGACTCTCTCTCCTACAAATACAAATCAGATCCCAACCTCAAACCTTCCCCAAGTTCATCAAGAAGCAGTTGCCTACGATCCACATTTGATCGTAGATGACTACATACTAAACGAGAACTGGACGACGGAATGGGAACCAGAGGAAGCTGCTCAAGCTCGACTCTCCAACGTCAGATACTTCCTACAACAAGCTTCAGTGGTCTTGGTACTGCTTGAAGAAGAAGAAATTCTAGAAGGTGAAGACTACAGTTCCGCTCTCCCAGAGTTACCCGAAATGATAAGACTCAGAGTCGACTCTCCTTCCCGTCTATCAAAAGGGACAGTTAGAGTCGAGACACCATGGGAGAACGTCAGAATTGAAGTCCCCTTCATTGAAGACATAAGAAAGCAGATCTTGAGGGATCGAAACAAGATTCAGAAGCTCAACGAACTCAATTTAAGGGGCATCTCACATTGGGAAGATAGGAAGAAAATGTAGCATATCTTCATGCTCAACTATCTTTGACCCGATCGTAGTGGCATTCCAGCTGATCAACTGAAGGAAAACTTCAAGAACAAGCCATGGATTCTCCAACTCGTCGGAGTCTCTCATACGATCGGAAGATATACAACTCCTATCTACATAATTGAGCGAGCGGATAGCAACCGCACTCGAGAAGAGATAGACGAAAGTTATCTCCCATTCCTTCCACTGGATGAAGTCTACCAAATATATCAAATGTACAAGAGAAAGTACAAGACACATCCGGGATACATCAAGACTAAAGGACTCGAGGGGCTGAAAAGATTCATGGTGCGGCAAATCAAATACCACACCGCACATGACCTTCAAATTGCAATAGAGAACAATATGAAGAAGGTCAACATGGAATCTCCGCTTATGAAGGGCTTCCCACTTAACAACTTTCCTGAGAATTACATTTTCAAGACCCCTGGCCTCGCCATAACCTATCTAAATCCAATCATTGGAAAGACAAGGGCTATGATGAAGTCAGAGGTTCATAAATTATGCGACGGGACTCTTAAGTTGGTGCGGAAGAACATACTGAAGAGATTGGGAGAGATCACCGAAGAGACAATCTTCGAAGATCTTTGTGAAGAAG
The DNA here is from genome assembly GCA_004919715.1 of Linderniella brevidens. Classification (NCBI taxonomy): domain Eukaryota; kingdom Viridiplantae; phylum Streptophyta; class Magnoliopsida; order Lamiales; family Linderniaceae; genus Linderniella; species Linderniella brevidens. Next base: position 1,056,533 of record SWDC01000158.1, read on the forward strand.
AGGCCCCACTCCTGAACAAGCTTCTAGATGCCATAAATGAAAGATTGGAATTGAGGAATGTTGTTCGACGCTACGAGACAACATTGGGATTGAGGAAGTCTTTTTATGCCCGACAAGGATAAAAGGAGCTGAAACAACAATAAGCACAAAGGGGGAGATTCAAGAGTATATTAGAATTGTTCTTTATTATTTCATTATCCTTGTAATTAGGGGCGTAATTTGAAATATTGATAGTGTAGGACTTAAGAATAATTATACCTTAAATATAGGTATAAATATGATGTACACTATCAATGTAAATAACAATTCATTATCGAGTAAATAAAAGTTTCGAATTTATATTTTAAACGAGAGGAAATGCTCGAGAAACAAGGAAATATCTAACAACCTCTCAAGAACTTCAACGTGGATATTCGAGATTGTATATCGTAAGATTTCTTACTCGAATAACTAGAATTCGTGCTTAGATTTTTCGTTGATTGATGAATAAAGACCTAACAGAAACAGAACTTCTCACTGGATCAAGGGCTTTTATACCATCAACTTGAAGAACGTCTAACCTTCTACAGAAATTTACTTGTTGTCAAAGGCTTTTCTGCAACAGAGCAACCTTTGGCATCAATGTTTGTTGAACCTCAACTTTAAGATGTCGAATAAACTACACTAAAGCTAGTCTCATGACTACCAATGATGAAGTATCACAAGGAGAACCTCTGCACCGCTTGTGAGATGGGGAAGATAGAGTGAGCCTCCCACAAATCAAAACAATTAGCCTCAACCTCTCGGCCGCTTCAGCTGCTACACATGGATCTTCGTGGTCCGATGTGAGTTGAGAGCATCAACGGTTGCAAGTATGTCTTGTGATTGTGGACGACTTATCTCGTTACACATGGACAAGACTCATGTGAATGAAGGCTGAGACTCCTGATTTCATCATTGCCTTTTGTGAAGCAGACTCAAAATCTGCAGGGCTGCAACATTCGAGTCATCCGCACGGACAACGGCGATGAGTTCAAGAACAATATACTCCGTAACTTCTCAAACAACTCGGAATTTCCCAACAATTCTCTGCTGCTATGACTCCACAAAAAAAAAGGAGTAGTGGAGCGAAGGAACAGAACTTTTGTGGAAGCTGCTCCACGATGCTAATCCACTCGAGCTTTCCCCACTTCTTTTGGGCAGAAGCCGTCAACACATCTTGTTTTACCCAAAATAGGACTAGCATTCACGAATGGAGGAAACGAAGAAAATGAAGAAACGGAAGTAAACCCCCTTTAGTGATCTCCACTACGAGTGAAATGTAGTTCGTCGATCCACAAAATGACAACCATGTCGTACAACCCTACAACATAAGAGAAAGTAGACTCGAGCTCATCAAATGAATCAAATCATCGGAGATCCGGCATAGGCACACACTCGTCAACGGACTACGAAGGTCTACTTACTTGTTTTCTGGATCTGAACGAGCAATGGAAGTAGCCGAGGCATTAGCCGATCCCGATTGGATAAGGCAATGCAAGAAAAAAGCCACCAGTTCGAACAACTGAATGTTTGGTGATTAGTCCCGAGACCCCAAGGAAAAACCATTATTGGTACAAAATGGGTTTTCAAGAACAAGAAGGATGAGGAGGGAGGGTGTCATCGTCAGAAACAAGGCTCGATTAGTGGCTAAGGGTTATAACCAACAAGAAGGAATTGACTACGATGAGACTTTTGTTCATGTTGCCCGAATCGAAGCCATCAGAGTCTTCCTTGCCTACGCTGCACGCAAAAACTTTACTATGTATCAAATGGATGTCAAGACGGCCTTTCTGAACGGTGTCTTGAAAGAAAAAGTTTATGTGGATCAGCCAGAAGGGTTCGTAAATGAAGCACACCCTGACTATGTTTACTACTTAGACAAGGCACTTTATGGACTAAAACAAGCTCCCCGAGCTTGGTACGATGTACTATCTGACTCTTTTGTCGAGTTAGGCTTCACAAAAGAAAAGATTGACAAGACTCTCTTCATCTGACGAATCGGTAAAGACATTCTCTTATTCAAGTCAACGTTGACGATATTATCTTCGGGTCTACAAATCCAAGATCGTACAATCAAATTGGAGAACTTATGAAGACTAAATTCGAGATGAGCATGATGAGGAGTTTAACTTCTTCCTCGGATAACAAGTCAAGCAACTATCGGATGTAATCTACATAAGTCAACCCACGTGAATCCACGATATCTTGAAGAAGTATGAAATGCATAGCTGCACTCCGAAGAGCACACTGATGTCCACTACTTGCAAGCTTGACTCGGATCCTGCCGTGAAGCCAATCAACCCAACAACATATCGAGAGATCATCGGCTCACTGCTCTACCTCACCGCAAGTAGGACCGATATCAAGTTCTCTACGTGCATGTGTGTCCGCTTTTAAGCCAATCATAATGAGTCACACGTGGTAGTCGTGAAGAGCATAATGAAATATCTCAAAGGGACACCAACACACAGACTATGGTACCCCAAAAATACTTGTTTTAATTTAATTAGCTATATTGATGCAGATTATGCAGGGTGCAGAGTGAACAGGAAAAACACCTCTGGTGGAACGCTTATTGGGTGATAAACTGGTAAGTTGGTTATCCAAGAAACAAAATTGTGTATCAACCTCCGCCGAAGAGGCTGAGTACGTTGCCGCTAGATGCTGCTCTCAAGTCCTGTGGATGCGAACGAAACTACGGGTTTGATATAAATAATATACCTATGTATAGTGACTCTAAGAGTGCAATAGCTATAACATGCAATCCTCTACAGCACTCACGCACCAAACATATAGACATTAGGTATCATTTTATAAATGATCATGTGGAAAAAGGCACAATAGATATGTACTTAATTTGTAGCGAGTTACAGCTAGCCGATTTATTTACCAAGGCATTGGATGAAAAATGCAGCCACTTCATAGTCTCTAAGTTGGCATGCTGAACCTCGACTCTCGATCGATTGTGTCTCACAGACCTTTTATATTGTAAATATTATGTATTTGTGCTAATATCTAGGGAGAGTAACTTCTAGAAATTGATGAGGAGAAACAATTATTTAATTGAGGGGAGCTATCTTTGTACGCTTAAAGGGGAGTGTCTATTGAATTTTTAAGTGAGAGTGGAGATATTAAAATGATATTGATATTTTTGTTACTTTCGTCTTAGTTTTCTTATATATATATATGTATTTATTATAACTAGTTTTAATATTAGTCTCATTTTATAATAATATTTTAATCAACTCCTTACTTAAAAACACTTGGAAAAATTTTCCCAAAAAAGCTTATCGTACTGAGTTATTTTTGCAAAATGGGATTTTCACAGCCTTAAACTGCAAATGCAGCAAAATATCTATCACTTCCGAAAATCAACACCTGCGAAATTTTGCGAAAATACTCACGAAGCTCTCAAAAGCTGAAGACACCCAAACCTTCCTAAATCCCTCATATTTTTCCATTTTATAGGTACTTCAACCGAATAATCTACATTTTTTGAAATTTTTGCGTCGATTACACTCGAAATCGACCTCGCTTGGATACACTTTCATCAACAAAATCGATTTTTGGAACCCTCAAAATTTTCGCAAAATCTCCCCTCAAATTTGTTTCGAATTAGGGTTTAATTCGATGTCTAAATGTGTTTTCCAGCTTTCGTATTTGGTTAATCGACGTTCTGTGTTAAGGACTTTCGAGAAATTTTGCAAATTTTCATTATGTTCGATTTTCGCACTGGTTATAATTTGCTTTAAGGCTTGCGAAAATCGACGTTGTGAAAATCTATGTTTTTGCAAACAATTGAGAAAACCCTCGATTTTCGAATGTCACTGTGAAAATCCCAATTTTCGTAAGACATTGTGAAATTCCCTTATTTTTGCAAGTCGTTGCGAAAATCCCCGATTTTCGCAGTCACTACGAAAATCCCAATTTTTGAAATGCGAAAATTCCATATTTTCGTAACTCACCGTGAAATTCCCCAATTTTCGTAACTCATTACGAAATTCCCCGAATTTTGCAAGCCAATGCGAAAAACTGACATTCCGCGCCTCGCTACTTCGAAAATTCGACTTTCGCACTACCGCACTTAGAAACTTTTCGAACTCAACACTTACGAAAATCTGATTTTCGCACCACGGTACTTATAAATTTTCAACCTGAAAACTTCCGAATATCCAATTTTCGCACAACAACACTTAAGATATTTTTTGAAGTTTACTATTCCAAAAATCCGATTTCCGCACTATACACTTAGACAATCTTCATACGTAAATGTCTATCCCAACACGATCTTTGCATTAGCCTTGAAACTTTTTTGCACTTCACTGCATGTTGCAGCCCGATTTTCGAAGCAACAGAAAGACGATTCTTCCAAATGCAAAAAGTTGGTTCCAAACCCGATTTGCGATAACATACTTCGAAAATTTTTGCCAACCATCTTCCGAAAATCCATACTTAGCATCATATCGATACTTAAACAACTTCAGAAATCATATTAACACAACCTACATCACCTGAAACCGCAAGCAATGCATAAAAGCCCGGGACATAGAAAATTTTCTTTCTATTTATAAATCTCAAATAACTAAGTCCCGCCTCAAAGTGAAAACATGAAATTGGACATTTACTTTTAATTTTTGACTAACAAGTCTATCCTTTGTCCATTGCTCAGAAACAATGGCAACCTCTTCGAACTCTTTCTACCCACCAGAGAATGACTTGAAATCAAAGACAACAATTTCGACCTCGACATGACAACCTTTAAATGCAAGGACGAGGCTGTAATAGCCATCCTCAAGGGTCATCCGCTTTGGTCGGTCTTAACATTAACTGCTCAAGTCCCATAGGTTTACCTTCAACAATTCTGGGGAACCTTATGGAAGGCCAATGCAAGAAACTTTCTAATGTTGAAGGTCACCCTCAATACCACAACGGTGACCCTAACCAAGACAATCCTACGAAGAGTTCTGAAGTTGCAGATGCATCAAACTTACGAGCCCCTGCCGATGCAGACTTACTAAAGGGCCTCAAATGTGTTGGCTACGCAACAAACCTGAAGGTGCTGTCCAACTACCAACTGGGTAGAATCCTTCACCCATGGACGACCTTTTTTGGGCTCGTGAATAAGAGTCTGTCACCCAAATATGCTGGATTCGACAGAGGACATGTCAACATCGTGAGCTTCTACCACATTATAATATTCAGTCGGGATGTTGACTACGCCCAACTGCTTTGGAATGACCTCCTGGACCAAATCCAACTACGAGAAAACCCAAAGAAGGTTCAGGTTATTCCCTACCATTGGTGGATACTGCTCCTGATCAATTACTTTTTGATGGACCACCAGAAGATCTAGAGACTCCAAGACGCAAAGAGTTACCCAGCACCAATACTGAAATACTTCCACAAGGCACATGACAACTGAAGAGAGATTCTATACCCGTTGATGTTTATCCCAGAGCCTTTCTTGCACATTGCAGTACAGACGGGCCAACAATTCAAGCATATCGTGTGATGAATAACCTCACTGCCCCCACGGCTCCCGAAGACCCAGCCAAGCCCAACTGGAGCACCTCCGAGTGAAAGTGAGGATGAAGGGCGTCTCCTCTGAAGCCACCGAATCTGAGGATGAAGGGCGTCTCCTCCGCGATGCGTCAGCCACCCGACGCAAGGAAAAACAAAAGCAACTCCACGAACAAATTGTTTCCCCGTCCTTGCCCTCCACGGTGGCTCTCACACCTAGTATAATCCGGACTAGCTCTATAGGTTCAGGAGCCGATTTGTTCTACTACCGAGTAGAAGCCGCCACATCGAGTCCAATGGTGCATACACAACCTTTACCCTCCCACTCCTCTGTCTCCCAACAGATTGAGCTTTAATCACACAAGGTGACCTGCATCTACTATTACCACCTCACTCGGAGGCGGGAGATAGTGAACATGATGGTTCACAGCCCCTGACCACCGCCCCTCTTTTGTCCATGATAGGTCCTGAGTTCACCTTATCTATATTCTCCCACCTATTAGGACACATACACATTTTACCCTATGTCATCGTGACCTAGCGAGAACTTCCATAGACGCATCTAAGATGTGTGTTCTTCAAGGATTGGAAGGAAGTCACATTGCTACAACATCAACTACAACAACGGTAACGGGCCATCCGCTCGTACCTTCAACGAGTGTGATGTCAACGGTAAGCCTAAGTGGCTCTAGTGAGGGGATTACCCCGCAAGTCAAACCTGCTACAACAATCGTAGTGACACTCCGATGTCATAGTTACAGCAGGCCATGCGTCGCTTACCTACTTTGATGTTGTGACAATGGAACGCCTCAGTGGCACCGGTCGGTTATCAACACCGTTCGTCGCCAAGGACACCTTGTCCTTGACCGTCAAAATGGTCTAAGAGAACATCGACGCACTTGTCCCCACCCTTGAATAAAATATTCTCGGACAAGTCCGTAGGATTTTAGAAAATGACTCCTCACTTCCAAAACACAAACATGACGATCCTGACGATCAGGGTCGTCCCGAGGAGGAGAAACAGCAGAAGACTACTAAAGGCCATCGTGGATGAGGATAGGGAAGACTCCATGTCGTGGAGCGGGCACCTCAACATCCCAACCACCACCTGCCACCACATCATCCAAACAACCTCCACCTACACAAGCCACCACTCAACGCCAAACAGCCACAACTCAACCCCAAACTCCACCACAAATCATAGCCCACCAAGCCTCCCAAACTACAACAGTCACAACCACCGCTTCAAAACAGCCCTCCTCCAGGGACTTCAACCCACACCCCTATATAGACAAGTACGCCATGGATGAGGAATGGCTGCAAAGAACGGAGAAAGAAGAAGAGGCTCGCCTCTGCCTAGAGGGTGTTCACTTTTTCCTATCAAAGACGGCGGCGGACTTCTACTTCATATAGCTAAAAGAGGAGGATCAAGGTTTAGACCACGAGAAGGATCTTCTGGAGGTCCCAGAAAGAGGCAATTAGCATCAAGAAGAAGGACACACATTGTGACCATAAGAAGATCAATGCCCTGTTCCTTGAAGATTACCACCCAATTATTTGGCAAGGCATGAGGAAGATACGGAGGGTCGACGAGCTAAATCTTCGAGGCCTAACACACCTCAATGGAACATAGGAGGGATTCCAGCACGTGTACATGACACAGAAGAATAACAAAGACCCCGTCTTCGGTATCGTAAATGTTGAGCACACGGTTGGGTGATTCTCCAACGCCATCTACGTTATCGAGAGGGCAAACAAGGCTAGGGAGTATATAACAGAGGCCAGCCTTCCCTACCTCCCTTTGGATGAAGTGTACCAAATGTACAACATGTACCAGAAGTTTACCCTCAACACTTTTAAATGCAAAGCAGTGTTCGACGGGCTCAAACGGTACATGCTGAGACAAGTCAAATACTTCGCCGCTGTCGACTTCCAACTGGCCTTGGAAAGCAACACGAAGAAAGTGAACCTAACCAAGCCACTCAACAGCGGTGAACCCTTAGCAAACATCGGAGAAAACAAAGGAAGCAGCAGACACATGCCCCCGTAGCATCATAAGCGATGAAGTTATGTGGCGGAACGTTGAAGATCATATGAGACAAGCTAAAGAATAGACTTGGGACACTTTCACTGGAGGCACAGCTCGTAGATCAAAGGGTCAAAGAAGCTCCACTACTCTAGAAGATCATTGATACAATCCAAGAACAACTAGTTCTCAGAAACAACACAAGACTCTTCAAGATCAGCCTTGGTTTGAGGCAATCCTTCTTTGCCCAACGGGAACCTCCACTCCTCCTCGCTCAGAGAAGAAGAAAAGAAGAAGGAGGAGGAGGAGGAGGAGGAGGAGATTGAAGATTGGACACTAAGGTGGAGATTGTTAGATTGAAATAGTGTCCAATGTAGTTTTATAAGTCTTTGTCTTGTATTTTATTTGTTACGTGAACTAGGCTCAGATTTGTAGAGTCTAGTGATATATTAGATGTAATGGGCATTGTTAGGGGCCCAAGTGTGTAATACCTAATTAAGGGTACAAATACTAAAACCCTACACTTTTACTGATGAGAATCATTCTGGAAATTTGAATCACTACAGTACTTTGAGAGAGTAAAACACGCACAAACACACACACTCAACGCTTTAGCGAAGAACTTGATCAACTCTCCACCAATCTTTTTGTTGTTTAGGTGATGTGAGACCTTCAAAAAAATTTGGCCTGAATCGAAAAATTTTGAGGTGATGTCGAAAGCTTCGAAAATATTACCAAAAACTTTTCTATAATGTGCCAATAAAAGTGTTTTGAGTTCGAAAATTAAATTTCTATGTATGATGTGCGAAAAATATTTTCGGTGTGAAGTGCGGAAATTTTTTCGGGATATGATGCAAAAATTAAGTTTTCGAAGTGTTAGATGCAAAAATATTGAGTGCAAAAAATAGATTTTGATGTCGTGCGAAGATTAATTTTCGAAGTGAAGGGTGCGAAAATGGATTTACGAAGTCTAGGATTGCAAAAATATATTTTCGAAGTGTAGATGCGAAAATATATTTTCGAAGTGCAGATGCGAAAATAAATTTTTGAAGTCTAAAGTTGCGAAAATATTGAGTGCAAAAATAATTTTCGGTAAGAGAACGTTCCATGCTTCTTTTCGACATACATCGCAACAAAGGCCATGCATATGATCTTTTGTACGAGATTCCATCCACCAGTATGAATCTAAGCGACCGGCTATGTACAAATCGAGCTAATGTCCTATCTTCGGGCAACACTTTCTCAGTGAGGTATTTGCAAAGTTCGCCAGTCTTACCATTGAATTTTCCTAACTCTATTTACTCCGTCTTCTAAGGTTACGAACTTAACCTGATCATCAGAAGGATCTAGCGCCCTTGCCCATTTAGCCAACTGGTCTGCCTTCTCATTTCCCCTTGGGTTATGGGTACCAATTTAAGTTCCTCGAAACCTTCTTTTAACTTTTGAAAGATCCTCACATATTCTGCCATCCTATCGTCTTTTTCCGTGAACTTTCTCTCCGAGCTTCGAGTAGGAATAAAGGGTGAGTTCGGTGATTCTCATCTTTGTAGCAGTCTGAATCCCTTTCAACACTGCCTCGTACTCATCTTCATTGTTTAAAGCGTGAAAGTCCAGTCGGATTGTCAGGTCCATCTCCTCTCCCCAACGTGAAATCATGACTACTCCAATACAACTTCATGTTTTGCACGATGATCCATCCACATAGGCCTTCCTCATTTCGTCTGAGTCGTTGATCACCGTTTTTACCATAAAATCGGCGAGAACTTGAGCTTTTATGGCTGGGCGTGGTTGAAATTGTATGACATACTGTCCAAGCTCAGTGGCCGATTTGATGAGTCGTCCGGAGGTGTCTGGATGAGTTACTATCTTTTTCAATGGACTATTGGTCAAGATGGTGATGGAGTGTGAAAGGAAATAGGGACGCAACCGTCGAGCTGTTCCTACCCAAGCCAACACCAACTTTTCTTAAGTGGTATAATGAGTCTCAGCTCCGTTAAGAGGGTGACTCGCGAAGTATACTGGTCTTTGCTTTCGTGCTTCCTCGCGGTCCAATACTAAGCTAACGGAATAAGGTGCAACGACCGGTAAACCAATAGTTCTTCCTTGGCATCGGCTTGTTCAAGATGGATAATTTCTTCAAGTATTCCTTTAGCTCTTGGAACACCCTCTTGCATCCTTTATTCCATTCAAAGTTCTTTACATTCCTCAACACATTAAAGAATGGGAGGATATTATCTGCCGAACGGGTTATGAATATGGATAATGCTAGTATTCTCCCGGTCAGTCACTGCACTTCATCAATATTCACCTTCTCGGAGTTGGCTTCGATTTCCCTTTGTGTTATCATGTATCCAAAAAATTTTCCTTATCGTACTCCAAAAGTGAATTTTTCGGGGTTGGGCTTTAAGTTGAATTGTCTAGCCGCTGAGAAGGTTTCCTCGATGTCAGACAAGAAGCAAACTTGCTCCCTTGATTCGATAGTACAATACAATTTCTCGATAGTTGAGAATTGTTTCTGTAGCTACAGGTTTACGATAAATTTAGTTTCTTGATACTATGAAGATGTATATGTCGAGAACTTTACATTGTCGAAAAAAAATTTATCGATAGTGAATTATAGTTTGTCGATAGAGAAGAATTTTTTCACGATAGAAAGCTTTGTGATAAACATCTGTAAGCGAAGAACTATGAATGAACACACATAATTTTCGATCCGAAACACAAAACTGTTCAAATTAGGCCTGGGTTATGTATCAAAACACTTATTTCTTTAAGGAAAAACAGTTAATTAAACACATAATTGTTAGGGATATGCCCTCGAATGCTATACGAGGATTGGATATGTATAGGGCATTAGCTTATTTATCATTCGATTGTCAATGTAATCAAACATTGTTTTGCGTATTAATAAAGGCATTATTCGTTTATTGGTTATATGAGTTCTTTACTTAGCATCGGATAAAGCAATAAATGAATAAATCCAAATGTGTCGAGTTGAGTCACTGTTCTCGATGGGTACGAGAGAGGAAGGCACCAGTGGACTCTTAACCTCGAACATAAAATGTCCATAAGCCTTAGGTTTCAGTTGGGTGCTGGAAAACCAACCATGGCTTATTTGTAGATGACTTATCGTGTGCCGATATACCGCTTGGAAGCGGAAGTCATGACTTGTGATACGAGTCGAATCAAGGGATCGAATCGTTTCATGGACACTGACTCGCATGTCGTACGATCAAACATGGCTTATTACTCAAGGAGTGTCAATGATCGACGACAATAACTATAATACTCTGCTTCAACCTTAGACCGAAAGGGGCTTTGACGGAGTTGACTTTGAAGTCTTGACTATCACTGGTTTCGCTAGATCCGATTTGCTATTGCATGGGTCAGCGGGACAGATGCGGTCTGGATGGATATTTGTGATTGCCGGGCTTAGACCGCCGAGTACGGATTCACAGTCTCGCAAGTAATCGAGACAAGTGTCCTATGAGAATGACGACGGGAAATTACAAAATCCTTGGCCAAGGTATTAAACTAACTCATGTTAGACATCGAGGGTAGTTTGGTAATTTGCCTCGTGTCATTTTATCATAGTATCGAGTTTAGTGAGTTTGACAAATACCATGGCTCTCACTCGATCGGGACACAGCTGAAAGGTTTGTACGTAGTACTATAATCTATAGTTAGGTTCTGGAATGAGACTAGTTCGAAATTCGTGCAAGTCGGGATATGTCCGGTACTGCGGGATTGGCTATGCACCTACCGGACTCTTGGATTCCTCCCTTGCCGATTGAGTCGAACCTAGAGAGTCGGGCTTAAAAAGGATCATCAATGTGTACCGAGAAGGAGAGATTGTGTTTTGGGCCTTAACGGGCCTCGGGTTGTTATGCCACGCCTTATTGGGCCTCGGGGTCATTAAGTGGACCGAAGTCGGACTTCATATGAAACTAACTTTAAGACTTAGGCTTGGCTAAGTGCTTAGAAAGACTTGAGGGAAGAATTGGAATTCAACCCTAAGCCGAGAAATTCGAAAAATGCCTTAAAGGGTATTTTCGTAATTTACAAATATGGTAATAAAAATATTTGGAATATTATTTATTAAAACTAAAATTCGAATTTATATTTTAGATAAATTTCGAAATTTATTTACCATATTTGAAGATATTTTAATATCTTAGTTAGTTTTCTATTTATAGTATGTTCCTTTAATAGAATTTTGAATTCAATTAGGAGAGATATTTTGGCAAGAATATCTCTCATATTTAGGAACAAATATTTCGAGATTTTAGCCTTGTTTAGGGCTGAAAATTTCGTCTTCCCCTACTATAAATAAGGGTGGGACCCTCGTCAAAGAAAAGGACACGGGAAGAGAATCGACGCGAAATTTCTCGACCCGAGAATCGAAACACAAACACACAAACGCAAACCACTCTCCCGAGCGACGGATCAATTCTCTCTAGCCATCTTCGGAGAATCGAAACCGTGGTACACTGCGAGGTCGGCGTGACGATCTAGACGATACCCAAGACGACCGCGGCCGACGACGCAATCGACGAGGAGCTGCCACTCGCTTCAAAGGTAATCTCTCACGGGTATGACCCGCCCTATTACGTGTCAACGTGATTAGAGTTTTCGATCCGAGCTGCGAAGGAACCCGGAAAAATTTTTATTCCGCACCGTATCCCGGGGCGTTGCATCTCGGGTACAAACCGGGTACCTTTCCCAACAATAATCACCAAAACATTTCAAATTTTTCGAAAATCATATGAATAATACTAAGAATATAATTTATTGGATCTTCAAAATTCACGAAAATTAGCGGTTCAATCAATCAAAATTCAACTCATACAAGTTTAAAACATCTGATCGAACCTCAAAAGCAGCAAACTATAGTGAAATTTGAAGAATCTGTCGAAATTTTTTCTTAAGCCGTACGATGTTCATGATAAAAAGAAATAAAAAAATTCAATCCAAATCGATTCAGATCTCAACGCATTTGCTCCGGTACAAATTTTTAGGTCCGTTTGTACTCCTGCCGAAGCGAATTATGTAAAGAAATCAATAATCGAAGAATTAAAGATGAATTGTCGTTAAGAAATGAGTAGCAGAAGTTTTCTCGGCAATTCCTATCAAAGCTCATTCCCCGATTCCGTTAAGCTCAATTTTCATAAAATTAATTCTTAACCGTAATACAAGTCATTATGGTTCTTTATACACCAAACAAGTTTGGTATATTTACAATATAATCCCTAAATTATGGCCAATTACAATTTAGCCTGAACTACTTTATGTACACTACAAGACTAAGATAATATTATATATTGAACAAAATAAAAGTGGTCTAACGATGATGAACAACTTATCTGTACGGACACAAGACATATGATCTTACACATAGTTTATCCTTTTGATTACTCACTTGAAATGGCTATTTTGGCTTCTTTTTCGAATGATCTCTAGTTCCTAATGCTAAACTGACCCATTAGTATATGGACTTATAGATGTTAAATAGAGGTAGGACAACTTCATATACTGTAACGGTCGGTAAACATGGGAGATGATAACAAAGTAATAATGTACTTATTTCATCCGTCGATATTATTGTAATTAGCTGACAAAACATGGGAATATATGTTTGTGAATAGAAATACCTGCATTATTCCCATAGGTACTCTTTGTTGACCTTTTTGGTCTATATGCTTTGAAGAGTTTTGATTATCAATGTAATTAAGGTCATAACTTGAGCAATTTGATTCTAATATATTAAAATGTCTAAGTATATGATAATATTCGACTATGCGTGTTTTACAGGCTTAATCATTGAAAAATGTCGAATGTTTGATATACATGTGATTATGTGCTTCTGGCAAAACTATGTGATGACATGTTATAGATATCTCACATGCTAGGGAATATCTGATTACAGATACACTGTGCTATTTATGGTACATCGTGTGTGATACCATGCTGAGCTATATATGAAAAGTATGATGTCTAAATATGAAATGTGAAATATCCATTTGAACTTATGTATTCTGGGAAGAAATCATATCGATAATCCATGCATGCATTCTACTCGATCTAATATGGAGAAATCAATTAGGGTTCTTATTGCTGAAATTAAGAAACCATAAAAGGAAATATTCCGATTGATTGACTTTATATGATGCTAGCTGGATATCACATATAGTAAGTGTCGTTATGGAAAATATCATCCCGAATGGAATTATATGCCTTGATTTCGAACGTGTTTTATATGGAATAAAATCATGCTTGTGACAATTGTGATGTTACTTGAATGGCATGATTCGTTGGCATATTAATTGCTCGATTATTACATGAATTATGTGCTATTTTGAGGATTAATCTTGTGATTGACCTTCCATGTAAGTGTTGATTTGAAAAGGCTTATATATATGAGCAACACTTAGAGGATCGAGCTAACAAAAACTTGTGAAATGTACGCGCACGAAAGTTATTGAGCAGAAGAAAACAATTGAGGGAGCTTGAGCAAAAACTCGCGAATAGTCTTCTGCCGTTGAGATATCATTTGCGATTCTGAGCGTACTGAGTGATAACATCCTCTAAACCATCTATTCTATCTTTGCACGTGATGTCTTCGGACGTGAGGTACATAAAGGAGGCAAGGTCGACGTTGTACGCACACGTGAAGGGAATGACTATGTTACGGGGGCCCTTCGGTAACCAGTTGTTTCTGGTTGGGAATTAGAGATTCCCTGGAGCAAAACTCAGCGTGCGGTAACCTAGTGTGTCTAGTGTTCGACTTGTTTCGGTTTGTGTATTGGGCATAATCAATCAGTTTTGTAACCGACTAAGGTAACATTATAATGATTGACTAACTCTTGAGGAACACTATTGGGGATATAACCTCTACAAAAATCCTGCTCACGTTACTTTAAGCTCTTTATATTTTTCGTGAGATATATCTAATACACATCCGACGCAACAAGGAGATAATTGACGAAACATTCTTTGAAAAGTATTAACTTAAAAAGAAACTTTTCTAGGATATCACATCCAAAGTGATAGAAAAAGAAGAAGCTAAATTTTTATAAGCCTAATTCACCCCCCGCCCCCTTCCTTATGCGTAGTTTTTAATTCATTTGGTATCAGAGCCAAGTTACTCAAGCGACATGCCTCACACACCTGAGTAAAAGATCTAATGGCTTCTTCGAGTTTTGATGTGTTTGCAGAGGGACAATCTCATTCTAGGCCACCACTCTTCGATGGAAGAAACTACGCTATATGGAAGAATCGCATGAAGGATTTCCTTCTAGCGGTTGACTATGATCTATGGGATCATTACGACCGGGCCGTATATTCCTGTAAACAAGGATGGAACTTCAAGGAAAGTTATTGACTATGATGTAGCAGACAAGCGTGAAATATCACTAAACGCTAAGGCGAAAAATATTATCGCTTGTGCACTGACGAGGGAAGAATACAATCGCATAAGTTCATGTATGTCCGCTAAAGACATGTTGAAGATGCTGCAAGTTACACATGAAGGACCACTCGAGTTGTACAAGAAAGAATAGCGCTCCTAACTCATCAATACGAGTTGTTCACTATGGAAGTTGATGAAACTATAAGTCAAATGTATGCAAGATTCATGAACATCATTAATCAGATGTTCTCTCTCGGCAAGCCGGCAACGAGAAGGTTCGAAAAATCTTTAGATCACTTCCGAGATAATGGAATCCCAAAGTTACTGCTATCTATGAAGCCAATGATTTAGATGTGTTATCTGTCTCCGAACTAATCAGATCTCTCACTTCATATGACATGACTCAACTATCCATAAAAGAAAAGCCACAAACTAGGAATCAACAAATCATTGATATTTAACGCTGATCAAGAAAGTGATTCCGATGAAGACATCGAAGAAGAAGAGGATATGATGAAGCAATTAGCCATGATGACCAAAAGATTTGAGAAGTTCCGACAAAGAAGAAGATTCAAAGGGAACTCCAAATTCCAGCAGACGAACAAGGGATTATCCTCATCCGGGAATAATGTCCAAAAATGCTACATGTGTAATAAGCCATGCCACTTTGCTTCAAATTGCACAAATACCAAGTGATGATAAAAAGACAAAGAAGCAGAAGGCCATGGTGACAAACTGGGAAGATTCTGAGAATGAGCAAACGGAGGAAGAAAATCATGATTACGTGGCTGATGATGATCATGTATCTTCTTCATCTACTATTAAGAAAATTAATATTCTTAATAAATTATATGCGAGTATGGAAGAATCTCCTAATAACGCCTCCTCAGTTTTTATAGTAGATTAAAGTAAGGAAGAGATATGTGATATAATTCAAAATGCTCATGAAAAGATCAAGTCGCTCAAGTCGCTTAAGAAAAAGTTGGCTAAACAGCGAGATGACTTAGCGAGAGAAAAACATCATGCTGATATAGAAATCTCACGCTTGAAAGCATAGATAGATTCTTATAAGAAAAAATTCAATGCGATTGCAACGAACTTGAAAAGACAAACAACAATATATCTAGAGATATCACTTCCCTTAGACTTTTCTTAGAAGAAAAAGAGCATACCATTGATAGACTTTTCGAAGGGAAGCAAAACTTAGATATGTTACTGAATATGCCTAGAAATACTGGAAAATTAGGGATACGATATTCCATGGTAGAAGAACATATTGTGCCAGTTGTACGAAAACCAAAATATTTTTCATGAGGTCGTCATGGTCATTATTCATAAAATTGTTTTCTGAAAAGAGTTGATTAATCGAAATACGTCTGGAGGCCAAATAAATTCTCTGATAACCATGTTCCTAAAGTTTGTCAACCTAAGTTCGTGAGATCACAGACTGAAATGTATGATATATCACATGTCAACATGAGTTACTTTGCTACTAACATGATAGGACTCAACCAACATTGGGTACCTCAGAAAAGAACTCATCCATGCAAGTACAACGAAGAAGTTCCAACAAGAAAAACAAGTGGTACCTTGATAGCGGGTGTTTCCACCATATGACAGGTGATATCAGTAAATTCGTGTTGTTGAAAGCATATGAAGGAGGATACGTTTCATATTCTGACAACACCAAAGCTAGGATCATTGGAGTTGGAAATGTCGATAACAATTTACATACTATACACGACGTATGGCTAGTTAAAGATTTAGAACATAATTTAATAAGCATAAGTCAGTTGTACGATAAGGGTTATATCGTAACTTTTGAAAATGATAAATGCAAAGCTAAAACGGATGATGAAATTATATTTAGTGGATCTAGGTATTGTAACCTCTACTGCATAACTCTTGATGATATCACTAACAAAAATCTCAAGTGCTTAGCAGTTACACATGATATCACATGGTTATGGCATATACTCTTGGGACATGCAAATATGGAGCTTATATCTCATATAACCAGCAAAGAACTGATATGAGGTGTTCCTGACATGAAATTCACCAATGATAGAACGTGCAAAGCATGCCAAATGGGTAAGCAGACTAAGACATCCTTTAAGGTAAAGATTGTGATATCTACTACCAGACCTCTGGAACTACTTCATCTCGACCTTTTTGGTCCAGTTCAGACAATGTCTCTGGGAGGTAAAAGATATGCATTTGTTATTATGATGACTATTCTAGGTATACTTGGGTGATATTTCTTGCACATAAGAGTGAATCATTAGATAACTTTGCACCACTAGTAAAGAGACTTGAAAATGAGAAAGAAATGAACGTGTGCAAAATACGCAGTGATAACAGCCAAGAATTTGTTAGTAAATCATTTTCATCTTTCTGTGATTAGTATGGTAGTCATAATTTCTCTGCTCCTATAACACCCAACAGAACGGCGTAGTTGAGAGGAAAAATAGAGTGTTACAGGAGATGGCTAGATCAATGCTACATGAGTATGATATTCCCAAACAATTCTGGGCAGAAGCTGTTAGTACAACCTGTTATGTGTCTAATAGTGTTTTCCTTAGATCATTATTGAAGAAAACTTCCCCTGAACTTTGGAACGGTAGAACTCCAAATATAGGATATTTTTATGTGTTTGGCTGCAAGTGTTTTATTTTACATGATAGAGATAATAGAGGAAAATTTGACTTTAAGGTATATGAAGGGATATTCCTTGGTTACATTCTTCATTCCAAAGCTTATCACATCTATAACAAAAGGAAGAAGACTGTTCAAGAATCTATACATGTAACCTTTGATGAGATTCCTACCGCAGATGCTACTAATGAGGAAGGTATAGAATTACGTCGTGCAGAGAAACAAGTTTCAGAAGAAACAAAGCAGGATATTCCAAAAGACGACAATAAAGATACACTGGAACCATAACCTCACATGAACAGCATCGCCGAAAGTTCAAGCATGCTTCCAGTCATCCAACAGATCAAGTTATAGGGAATATCACCTCTGGAATCTAAACGCGGGCATCTGTATGAAATCATGATACAGAGGAATCCCATGATGCGTTGCTCTGAATGGTAGAACCAAGGACCACCCATGAAGCACTAGATGACAAATCATGGGTTACCGCTATGGAGGACGAATTATCACAATTCGAAAAGAGTCAAGTATGGACGCTTGTAGAAAGGCCGGACGAAAAATCCATTATAGGAGCAAATGGGTATTTCGTAAAACTCGATGAACACGGTAAAGTGACCAGAAATAAAGCGAGGTTAGTTGCGAAAGGTTATTCCCAAGAGGAATGTATAGATTTCGACGATTCCTTTGCGCCCGTAGCTAGATTAGAATCTATACGTGTTTTACTTGCATATGCACGTTTTAAAAGATTTTAACTTTTTCAAATGGACGTAAAAAGTGCCTTCTTAAATGGTTTTATAAATGAGGAAGTTTACGTCGAACAACCTCCTGGTTTCATAAAAGAAGGGTTTTCAAATCATGTTTTCAAACTAAATGAAGCATTATATGGTTTAACGCAAGCCCTTAGGGCATGGTATGCAAGATTGAGTAAATTTTTGATAGACATGTGATTTACTATTGGAACTATTGATAACACCCTGTTTATTAAGTATGAATGTGATCACATGCTGTTAGTACAAATTTACGTTGATGATATATATTTTGAAAGTACTAACAACCTTCTTTGTGAGGAATTTTCTAAGTCCATGCAGAAGGAATTTGAAATGAGTCTAATGGGTGAGCTGAACTACTTCCTTGGGTTGCAAATAAAGCAACTTGACTCGGGAACCTTCATATCTCAGACGAAGTACGACAAGGAACTGCTAGTCAAATTTGGAATGAGTGATTCCAATGTTCTTTCCACTCCCATGCATCGGACCACCAAAATCGATAGCGATGAATCATGTACTCAGGTTGATCAAACTCATTTATCGAGGTATGATCGAAAGTCTTCTTTGGTTAACTGCAAGTAGACCTGATATCATGTTTGTTGTTGGCATATGCTTGAGATATCAATCGAATCCTAAGGAATCTCACTTGACAGCAGTCAAGCGAATAGTTAGATATATAAAAGGCACTGTTAATTTTGGTCTTTGGTATTCCAATATCAATGACTTCCCATTATTTAGATATTCTGATGTCGACTATGCTGGTTGTAGGGAAGATAGGAAAAGTTCTAGGGGTACATCTCAGTTACTTGGGAATTCCCTAGTAACTTGGTCTAGTAGAAAGCAAAATGTTGTCGCCCTTTCCACAACCGAAGCTGAATATATGGCTTTAGGAAATTGTTGTCAACAAGTTCTTTGGATGAAACAAACTCTTAGTGATTTTGGGTTAGGTTATAACAAAATTTCTATTCTCTGCGATAGTACTAGTGCCATAAGTATTACTAAGAATTCGGTGCATCATTCTCGTACTAAGCATATAGAGGTTAAACATCACTTTATACGATATCATGCTCACAAAGGGAATATCAGCGTGGAATTCGTAGGAACAAATGATCAGCTTGCCGATATCTTCACGAAGTCTTTAATCGAGATTAGATTCTGCGACATCCGTGATCGACTGGGAATCACCGAGCTAAATAAGGTTAGATAACTTGCCAAAATTCTGCCAGTTATTCTAGAAATTCTAAGATTCCAAGTCTAGAATTATTTTTTATAGAAATTCTAAAAATTTCAGCCTTTAGAATTATTCCTAAGATCTTATCCAAATCTCAGCGTTTAGAATTATACCTAAGATATCATTCCTCACTCGGTACTTAGAATTATTTTAGGAAATTAAGATCTTTCCGATTCTTATCTAAAATCAGCTTTTAATAACCATTCCTTAATTGAAGAGATTACGTCAAATCATTCAGAGATATCTGACTCCTCGATTGGCATTCTATTCCACTTTTGAAATTCAAATTTTCAAAATTTGATTTTCATCATTATCTTTTTCCTTGTTTAAAATCGTTCCCATTATATAAATCCCAAAAGAATAATCCATCATCTCACTTCATCTTCAACCTAAAAACTTCCGTCCTCTCAAACTTCACCATCTCCTGAAAGTGCCTCAATCGAGCGAAGCTCAAACAAAAAAGACAAGGAACTCATGTCCGACGAGTCGAACTCCGATCCCATTCCTAACTCTCCTAAAATCGCCTCACCTCAACCCTCTTCTGCTCGAACCACGCGCTCCAAGGTTCAAGCCTCCAGCAAAGCTCCTCCTACTGCTAAGCCGAAACCCGTGAAGAAGGAGAAGGTTGCTAGAAACAAGAAGGCGACTCCGACCGATGACCCTATTCTGATTCGTGAGCCCACTCTATCTCCTAAGTCGACTCCTTCGCCTCAGCCCAAGGAACCCTCTGTCGAATCGCCTAGAAAATCCTCTCCATCCCCGATTAGAGAACCATGTCCAATCGAAGAGATGAAAAAATCCATGGAGGAGGATGATGAAAACGTCGAGAAAGAAGAAAAGGAATCGAGTTTGCCCGCCTTCGATTTAAACAAACCAAGGGACATTCCTAAAGAAGTGATGTTTCTGAACCATGTTTCGAGGGAAAACTTCCAAGGATTTGCGAAGAGAGATATCGCGAGAGGGCGAGGGGTTGTCTTCAATAGGTTGCCTGAGAGTCGTGTGGTCACGTCGCTTAAAGAGTCGGATGGGAGAAGTTCCTGAGTATCAATAGGACATGCTATCCTGAAGCGGTCAAGCTGTTTTATGCTACCTTCGATTATGAGAAAAAAGGGATACGAGATCACCATCACGTCGTATGTGCTCGGAAGGAAGATTGTGTGGACAAGGGAAAAGATGAACGAGATGCTGGGAGTTGCGAATGAGGGAATATTTGAAGAGAATTTAAAGTTGTGCTTTGTAATTTTATTATCCTTGTAATTAGGGGCGAAATTAGTAGTTTTGATAGTGTAGGAACAAATAGTAAATATACCATTTAAATAGGTAAAAATACAATATACACTATCAAAATCAATATACAAGTTCATTTTCAGAAAATCACGAGCATTGAATTCACATTCTAAGAGAGAGAGAAATAATCGAGAAACTCTCTCCCTCAAGATCTTCAAAGGAGATATTCGATCGAAGGTATATTGTGAGATTTATCATTCGAATATATAGAATTCATGCTTAGATCGATAGGTAGTTGATGAAATAGGACCTAATAATTGGTATCACAGCAGATCGTGATTGATTTTGGATTGAATTCGCGATTTTAAGATCAAAATAATTGTTAGTCCGATTACGCACTCAAGAGAGGATCAAAGGCTTAAAAATGATAAAGTTCTTAAAACACCTTCAGTGTGTGTTTGTGTGTGTGTGCCGAAATTAAGAACTCACTTTTAAGAATTATGCTTTGACCAACCCTAATTAGGGTTAATGGGATGCCTTATATACCACATGAGTTGGTATATTAAGGCTTGGGACTCAAACAATAAAATATTTACAATTTGACCCCAAATACAATAAATTAACTAATATTGACCCAAAACTCAAATACTAACTAAGGACACTACAATTAATTCCTAACATTCTCCCCCTTAGTGTCCTTTCTTCGTCTTTGTCTGTTTCTTTGAGCCTTTGGGTCGTTGCTGGGCGTATACGGATTTCCGTAGTCCAAGCTTGTGCTCGTACGTCCTTATTTCCCTCCGAACGAAAGCCTTTCTTGTATGTTGTTCAGCATATTCAGTATCTTGGCTTTTGTGTCCGGTCCTTCACCTTCCATCTTATCCAGTATGCTCCTCAACTTCTCTCGTATGATGAGGAGCGTTCCGTCGGAGAATTTTGGTATCTCCGATGTCTTCAATATTCGCTTTTCTCCCTTGTAGTTGATGTAGACCACCGCTGGATCTTCACTTTCGAACACGTGGCCTTCACCATATTCAACTTGTTCAGGGAGCTCGAATGATGGTTTGGTGAGGTTGACCTTTCTGACATTTGACTCCAGTGCTAGCTGCAGGTCGTGCGTCGCTCCGTACTTGATTTGTCGGAGCATGAACCTTTTGATCGTCATGTATCCTAATTTGACGTCCTGGTCCTGCAGCGTTCCCACGTATCGGTAGCTTCCAATCATCTGTGAGATGTCTTCAGCTCTGATGTACGGGAAGTCAGCCTCTGTCAAGGTCTCTCTTGTACCGTCTTCCCTCACTACGTGGTAGACGCTTAGTAGGAAGGTCCCGAGCCGATCTATTCCAACTCTTTCTACGGCTTGTATTCGGGGCCTCTGCTTTTCCTCTCGCCTGAGAGCAGCCAGATCATTTCCTTTCCCTAAGAACATATGAAGACGTCTTAGGGAAAGAAGGTAGAGATTGGCTCTGCGCTCTGACAGGTGCGTCATCCCACGTAGCTCCAGCTCGTTCAATTTGACGAGCTGATCCTCTTTACGCCAGATTCTTTTCCTTATCTCTTCTTGGTATGGAACTAAGATTCTGACGTTTTGCCACGGAAGATCGACCGTTGCCCCGATCTTTGACATGAGAAGTGGAGCATCCTCATTTTGGACTTGATGTTTGAGTAGTTCCGGTAGATCGGGGAGGTCACTTTGCAGATCTTCCAGCTCCTCATCTTCATGGACTTTCACCAGGCTTATCGACGCCTTTTCGAGGAATAGTCTGGCGTTTTCTCGAAATCTGGCTTCGAGCTGGAGGTCCATCGGTTGCTTCAGCCATCCTTCTTCAAATATATATTTCTCTACCACATCATGTGGATTGTAGAGTTGGCTGATTTCTTCCGAGATTTGGAGGTCAATAGATGTGGCTTGAGGTGGACTTTGTCGGTAGAAGGTTCTTGGTGAGCTAAGGCTTATAGTGACTGGAGTGGGTGTCGAAAGGGAAAGTGTATTGGAGATCTCTTGTGTATTTTGTTCGGTTGTGGTTGAGATCTCCATGGTAGGGAATATTATTGTGGTGCTGGAGACTTGTTTTGTTTTGCCTTTTGAGCTTGAGGTATCCAGCGGGTTGGATTCTTGGACTGTTTTGGTTGTTGGCTGCTGCTGGTGAGGGGATTCGACTCCACGCTGTCGGTTCTCCCCCTCGGGACGGTCCTCGTCTTCAGGGTCGTCCCGCGATCCAGATAGGCCCCCGGCTTGTGTTCGGCAGCTGGTGGGGTCAATCAGCCTCTGGATTTCTTTCTCCTTCGGTGTCAGGTGTGGCGCCGACCGGATACGTGCCAAAAGAATGTTGAAGAGTTCTTCAATGGGCACGTCCCACGGTCCTTCTTCTGGTTGTGTGAGTGAAGGAACAGCAGCAGCTGTCTCGTGTGTGACTGGAGTCTTGCCTTTGTCTTGTCTTGATGTTTCGATCATGGCCCGGACTTTTTCCACTAGTTCGTCGCCAAAAGATCGTAGCCGAGACTCCGTCACAAACGGATCGGGAAATAAAACGGAGCCACTGAGGCGTGCCGTTGTCGCGACGTCAGAGTAGATTTCTGACGTGCCGCCCACTGTAGTGGGTCTTCCGGGGCCACCAAGGCACACCGGTGGCAACGGTGCTAAGACAAACTCAGACCGTTGGCCCGAGACGACTGGTGGGATGTTGATCGTTTCGGGGCTTCCGCTCAGTCCCTCGGAGATTAACCCCAGAGTGACGTCAGAGAGCGTTCTGTCTAAGTCTGGAAGACTTAGAGGTGCGGAAAATAGTGTATGTGTCCTAGAAATGGAAAAAATTTTAGTTGGTGCGGACACTAGACCTGTGATCAAGGAGGGCGCAGTCGGAGGAAGTGAACTGCTTAATTCAACATCTATTGCCTCCGAATAAGGCAATGATGGTTGTCGTGGCTCCTCCGGTGCTATTGAGACGGTCGTCTGTTGGGAGACGACCGAATGGGTTGGAAGGGTTATTTGCGTGCTTGGGCCTGATGGCACGACTGCTACTCGGGAGACGATCGTGTCGTCTCCTGTTCCTACGGGTTCGGCCCGGCTTTGTAGTGGGTTAGAGGACTGAGGAGGTCGATCATGTTTTTGTTTGGTGCGACGCTCCTGTATGCGTCTTACGTCTTCCCCTCGTTTTGTTTTTCGTGAGGAACGAGGAGGGGAAGCGGCGCTTCCTAGACCTAACTGAGGCTGGGTAGGCTAATTCCCGGGGTAGGTTCGACTGGGTTTTGTCGAACCATAGGAGTGTCTTCAAGGGTGATGGATTGGAGGTACCTCGCTACTATTGGGTTGGAAGGATTAGCGATTTGTAGGAGGTGGTCAGGGATCCGCATCGACTCGAGATCAAATTTGGATTTGGAAGAATGGAGGGATGCTAGCTTGGGAATTTGGTATCCCTCCGATCTCGGTCGACGGGTTATCTCGGGGTGTAGGTCTTGAAAGTGGGTTATTATCACTGGAAACCACCGAAGGTAGGGAAGGACTTGTCGGGTTTTATTTTTGGTGGATAAGTCCCTTCGGCGGAGTTGGTCAAGGATATCGGCCCAGATCAACTGCACGATGTCATAATTTTTATTAAAGATGACACCGTGGAAGATGATCATAATGTTGCGGTTACAGCGATCTGGGCCTGAGTGCTTGGGTGATAGGCATTTGTTTATTATGAGAAAGAGTGTGCGCCAAGGTTGTGGAATGTCCTTGGCGCAGAAATCGGGTAGGTGTAGGGATTTATGGATGTCTGGGCGATATCCCATTAGGAGGAAGTCGGTTTTCAATTCTTCCTCCGTGGGTGGTGGGTTATATATTAGGCTGTGAGGTAGGTTTAAGATACGGCGTAGTATGGATGGGGTGAGGATTATGGGTGTTTGGTCTATTTGTGAGGTAAGTGAGGTTGGAGGGGTTTTTGAAGTTGATGGTTGTAGGTTGGCCCATAGCTGTTGTGCGTATACTTCTGGGGCCGATTCCGTAATGGTGAGGGCGGTGTGTAGAGGATGGTGACGAAGGATTTCGAGTATTATCGGTGCGGGGACCGTGATGTTGTCAAAGTCAATGGCCGGGTTGTTGGGTAGTTTAGTGGCCCATTGACTTTGAGGAAAGACTTCGTCAATTTGTCTCAACATGTTTATGTAATCTGCTAAGAAGAAAACACAGAAAATTGTTAGACTAGGCAGAGTAGATAAAAATGTTACTTAGAAAAAATTTCGGACTTGAAAAATTTTATATGAAAGTGCCCGAAATTTGCTTAAGTAAATAAGATTATACTTTTGAAATACAAGCGGCGAAGTTCACAAATTCGGCTAAGAGTACATTGAAAAGTTTAAAACTCGAAGTTTGATTTGGCCGAATTTGGATTTGAAAAGTTTTGTTCGCCGAATTTGATGAAGTTCGGGTTATGAGGATTTGAAATTTTTGTTCGCGAATTGTAATGAAGTTCGGGTAAGTGAAAATTAAATCGAATTTGTTATCATCATTCATCAAATTCGGGTGCTTGTCTTTAAAATTGAATTTGCCGAAATTGACAAATTCGGGCGATGGAATTCGACTGTGAGGAGTCGGGGTACAGTAGAAATTCGCCGAATTTCGAGTGAACAGTAGAAATTCGCCGAATTTTGGATTGAAAAGCAGAAATTCGGATGAAAATTTAAATTTTACCCGAATTTCGCCCGAAACCTAAAAATTAAAATAGGTCGATTCCATCGGGATTTGGATGAAATTTTGGCAAATAAATTGCAGATTCGGGGTCGCCATTACCTTCTGTAGTAAAATCGAAGTTGAAGAGATTTGATTTGAAGATTTTGTGTTTGCGCGAATTTAAATTCGAGAGTAAATTTTCTGAAATTCGGGCGTTAACTTGTAAATTTAGGGTAAATAATGAAATTCGGGCGAGTAGTGAGATAAATAGGGGTTACTGTGCAAAAGTTCGGGTGAATGAAATTCGGCATGTTAAAATTGAGTTTCGCCGAAATTCGTTCTGATTAAGTGAAAATTATATGAAATTCGGCGATCGAAATTAGTATTGACCAAAAGTGACCCCGAATTTGAAATTCGGCGAGTGAAATTGAAATTGGCCGAATTTCTTCACTGTTAGTCCAAAATTGGACTTCCGAAATTTTATATTATGTCAAAGAGCTCCCCCTCAATAAAATGATATATACTCCCCCGTAATAAAAATAAGCTCCCCCTTAATAAAATGAAATATGCTCCCCCTTAATAAATATGAAATATGAACTCCCCCTTAATGAAAATGAAATATGCTCCCCCTTAATAAATATGAAATATGAACTCCCCCTTAATGAAAATGAAATATAAACTCCCCCTTAATGAAAATGAAATAAAACTACCCTTTTAAAATTTGCATGTAGAATTAATTTGTCTACTAAATAAAAGGTCATGAGGCACTATAGGTCAGTGTTGAAAATTCAACATGCCCAACTTAGAAACTAGGAAATGGAATCGTTTTTCATCCAGAGCCTTTGTAAATAAATCTGCAAGTTGAAGTTCTGTACTTACAAAATACATATCGATAGTGCCCTTTTCAACATGATCTTTTATAAAGTGATAACGAAGATCTATGTGTTTAGTGCGAGAGTGATGGACAGGGTTACATGTGATAGCAATTGCGCTCTTTGAGTCACTATATATGGGTATATGATTAAGATCGAACCCATAATCTCGTAGTTGCGTACGCATCCACAAGATTTGAGAGCAACAGCTTGCTGCAGCTACATATTCTGCTTCAGCAGTTGAGGTAGAGACACAATTTTGTTTCTTAGATGACCAACTAATTAGTTTGTCTCCCAGAAATTGTGCTCCACCCGAGGTGCTTTTTCTGTCCATCTTGCACCCTGCATAGTCGGCATCAGAATATCCGACGAGATTATACCCGGAACCTTTGGGATACCAAAGTCCGAGATTAGGTGTTCCTTTGAGATATTTCATGATTCTCTTCACGGCTATGAGGTGCGATTCTTTGGGATTAGCTTGGAATCGGGCACATAGACATGTCGAGAACATGATATCCGGTCTACTAGCTGTCAAGTAAAGTAATGAACCTATAATTCCTCTATAAAGGGTTGGATTGACTGGTTTCCCAAGAGGATCCGAGTCAAGTTGGCATGAGGGGGACATAGGGGTACTTTTTGTAGTACAATTTTCCATGTCAAACTTTTTCAAGATGTCATGGATATATTTGGTTTGACTTATGAAAATTGCGTCCGAAAGTTGCTTGACTTGTAAACCCAAGAAAAAGTTGAGTTCACCCATCATGCTCATTTCGAACTTAGTTTTCATAAGTTCTCCAAATTGGTCACACAGCTTTAAATTAGTAGATCCGAAAATAATATCATCTACATAGATTTGGACTAAGAGAATATCTTTACGTGTGCGTTGGATGAAAAGGGTTGTGTCAATTTTTCCTTTTTCGAAGCCTGACTTGACCAAAAAGTCAGAAAGAACATCATACCAAGCTCGAGGGGCTTGTTTGAGTCCGTATAAGGCTTTATCTAGCTTGTAGACATAGTCAGGGTGAGTTGAGCTCACGAATCCTTCGGGCTGTTCCACATAAACTTCTTCTTTCAAGACTCCGTTAAGAAACGCAGTCTTGACATCCATTTGGAATACGGTGAAGTTTTTATGGGCAGCATAAGCAAGGAATAACCTAATGGCTTCGAGTCGAGCTACGGGGGCGAAGGTTTCATCGTAATCAATTCCTTCTTGTTGATTATACCCCTTAGCTACGAGTCGAGCTTTGTTTCTTATTACTATCCCATTTTCATCCTTCTTATTCTTGAAAACCCATTTGGTACCAATAATGGTTTTGCCAAGGGGTTTCGGGATTAGTCTCCAGACCTGTAATCTATCGAACTGATTTATCTCTTCTTGCATTGCAATAATCCAATCAGGATCTTCCAATGCTTGTTTGGCTCTTTTAGGTTCTATTTGGCTCAAAAAGCAGGTAAATAGTCCTTCGTGAGTAGTTGAGGATCTAGTGCTTATTCCTTGGAGAGGGTCTCCAATAATTTGTTCTACGGGATGAGCACGTGTCCACTTTCTTTCATGAGGAAGTGGTTGAGAGGTTGTCTCGTTTATTGTGGACGCGATTTCATTTTCCGTAGAAATGGAGACCTCAACGGGAGGGTTTGTCTCATTTTCTAAGGTCTCTTCGGAAGAGTCGTTTTCAACAGACACTTCGATTCCTAAATCATTGGTGACATCTAATTCTGGTTCTTGTGAAGTTTCACAGTTCACTATTGGTTCTACCATATGTGGACTGCTTGTGTCACCATCTTGGATGGATTGTCGTGAGACTAATTGTTGACATGGGTTAGAGTAAATTTTCTCAAAAAGGATACTTAATTCCATGTCTTTTGAGGAATTTGAGGCTGATGTCTCTTCCACAGGTGTGGGAATGTGTTGATCATCAGTCAACACTCTAATAAGTCCGGGTTCTGGACTGATTTGTTCAGAAGCCATTAAGGGTGTTTCATTGAAGGTCACATTGGAGCTTTCCATGACCGTTCTCCGCTTCTTAAGGTAGACTCGATATGCTTTAGATTCTAGAGAATACCCAATGAAAGTTGCCTCTAATGCCTTAGCATCAAATTTTCCTCGGTTTTCCCTGTCATTTGCTACGTAGCAAATGCATCCGAAAACGCGAAGAAATCCTATATTGGGGATTCTTCCATTCAATATTTCATATGGAGTCTTTCCAAAGCGTTTGTGAATTATTGTCCTATTTTGGGTGAAGCAGGCAGTACTGACTGCTTCAGCCCATAGAAAGTGAGGAAGTTTAGAGTGAATAAGCATAGTCCTAGCAGCTTCAACTAGGGTCCTATTCCTCCTTTCTACGACTCCGTTTTGTTGAGGAGTTTTAGGAGCAGAGAAGTGTTGGGAGATCCCTAGGGATTGGTAGAATTCGCTCAGTAACTGATTTTTAAATTCAGTCCCATTATCTGAGCGAATTATACGAATTTGTAAGCCCGACAAATTCTGTGTCTTTTTCACAAAAGCAATTATGAAGTCAGGAGTTTCTGCCTTTGTTCTTAAAAATTTGGTCCAGGTGAACCTAGAAAAGTCATCCACTATTACTAGTACGTAACGTCGTCCATTTATGCTCTCAATTCTCATTGGTCCACAGAGGTCCATATGAAGAATCTCGAGTGGTCGTGAGGTTGAGGCAGTTTGTTTTGATTTGTGGGATGCTTTTCGCATTTTTCCTAACTCACATGCTGAGCAGAGATGCTCTTTGTGATATTTCAAGGCAGGCAATCCCTGTACAAGATTATCTCTTTGAAGTTGACTTAGAGTCTTGAAATTTAGGTGAGATAATCGTTGATGCCATAAATTGTTCTGTTGAAGAGATGCTTTACTCAACAGGCAAATGGCTCGGGATTGATGAACGGTTCTAAGATTGATGGTGTAAAGATTGGATTTTCTAGTTCCAGTGAGTAATGGTTTACCGTTACCACCATTTACACTACATCCTTCAGTATGGAAGTTGACCGTGAGTCCACGATCACAGAACTGTCCTATACTGAAAAGATTGTGGCTTAAGCCATCAACATATGAAACATCCTTAATTAAGAGATTTTGATGTATGATATCACCGTGACCCAGGATGGGAGCTGAGTGGTTGTTCCCGAATCGCACATTTCCACCAAATCTCTCTGTGTAGTTGCTCAGCAGTTCTTTTCTTCCGGTCATGTGTGTGGAGCAACCCGAGTCTAAGTACCACACATGACTTATCTGCAAGATAAGATTAAGCAGTGTTAGAGATCCCGTTTATTACGGGTCTTCTATCATTTGCAGAGGTTGAGGTGCATGCAAGATTGGGTGAATTGTGTACCGGGTTGGCTTGTATCTTTCCTGAGTTTTTCGGTACCCAAATTTTTGTTACCCCTAAAGGAAAACAGAGCTTTGTGCATGCAGCAAGCACTGTTTTAACTACCCAGATTTGTTTGCAATCTTTTCCCTTAGCTTCAGCTCGGGTTTTCGATTGCTCAGGTATTTTTGGGTCTGATTTGGTCACGTTTTTGACCTTTTTCTCTAAAGCTTGAGCTTTAGCTTTTGTTTCAGTGGGAGTTGGCCTTCTGAATGTTCTAGCTACCTTTTCGTCAACTTTTAGGTTGGACGTTTTGGATGGTAGAACCGTTTTCGTGTGTGTTCCTGAAATCATATCTCTACGACGTATAAATTTAGCATTCGTAGTTATACACTTATCGTAGGTAAGATAATCACTGACATTCTTAACAGAACTGGTTTTGGAAGAAATACGGGAATAAGCGGAAGCATTGTTCGAACTACATGAAGAAAGATTTCTAAATGTTTTTGGAAATAATTTTAAATCAGAAACACTAGTCAAATTTTGCTTCGTCTTTTTATCAAAGATTTTGGCATCCTTCTCTTGCGTTCCTGAATTTTTCTTCCCAGCAGTCTCTGTCCGTCTCAGATCTGTCATAGATGGTGAAGGGATGTTAGCTGTTGCTTGAATGATAATCTTCTTATTTAGCCTATTCTTCATGGATGAGGAATCTATTGGTGTTATAATAACAGACTCCGACTTAGAAGATTTAGCGAGATCAGCATATGATTGATTTTCAAGTGAGGAAATTCTCTCAAGGAGTTTCTCCTTTTCAGCTTGAAATATTTTCCGTTCGAGCTCTATCGTGGATTGAATATTCTTGATCTTTTGGGGAATGTAAATTCTGCAAAGATCTGAGTTCTTTGAGCTAGATATTTCTGTCATGGGCTGATCAGATTCAGAGGGAGGATGGGGAAACATTTGTAGATAGTCATTTGAAAGAGGAATTTCCCAACTATCGTTGATTTCCTTGTAATCCAAGGATATTTCGGCCTTGCTTTTGTTCTTGCGCTTTTCCTGTTCTAGGTTATCTTCTTCTTCAGATGATCTGAGAAAGGCTAACAAGCTAGGTATTCCTAGTCCTAGGTATGCAGCATTGTAAAGAGCAAGTGGCCGTTTATCAGTGGTTGGTTGGTTTGGCTTAAAACCTAAGCCCTCACGTGGATTGTAAAATCTCGTGTCCTTAGGCTGATTCAAGAAAATCGTTTTGTCGGTTTGTCCCCTTTTCGTAAGGAGGTCCTCCAGACTTTTGATTTTGGAGTAAAGCTTCTTACGTTCCTCCATTAGAAGATTGTATTGATCTGTTTTACCAATACGCTCTTCTTCACTAATTCGCAGGCTAGTGGTTAATTGACTAATATTTGCATTCAGCATATTAGTCTCGGATTCAAGCTTCGAGATTTTCTCAGATGCATTTTCTAAATGACATCTGAGAGTTGCTTTTTCACCTAAGTGTTTGAGCACACATTGATAATTTGTTGCGTTTTTCTTTTCCAGAGCTTCTAGTTTTTGCAAGTGTTCTAATGGAGAATTGTGGATATGCTCAAGCACGGTCAGTTTTGATGTCAGGGAAACTACTTTTTCTTCAGATTTTACTAGATTAGCTTCAGCTAATTCTAGTGATTTTTCTGAAGTAGCTAGTTTATTTTCTAGCTCAGTGACCAAATTTTGTGTTTTGGCCAAGATGATGTCATTCTTGGCCATATCTTTATATGTAGACTCCCCCCTTTTCATTGTTAGAATTGGGGGTCTGTTATCACTTCCGATTGCTATGATATCCATGGATGTAGTTGAGTGCCTTTTAATGATCGTTCACGGTCGTGATCTGCAATCCTAAATGGTCAGTTTCGAGAAATAACGTCAAAGATTAACGTTAAGTTTGAATAAATTTTGGTTGGATAGAAATTGTGTTTAAGTGATCGACTTTTTATTTTAATTTGAAAGAGTAAAATTCGGGCACTTGTAGAGTTGTTGCCGAAATTTGAATTCTGAAATTCGGATGAAAAGACTTTGTCGAGAATTTTGAAATCAAAGGAAATCAAAATTCGGGTGACAAATATAAGTTCGCCGAAGTTCAGGATTAAATTAAGGTAGGAAAAATTTTATCGAAAATTACTTTCAAAATTCGGGTAAACTAAATTCAGTCGAGAATTAAAAAAAATCAAAATTCGGGTGACTTTCTGATAAAAGTTCGCCGAGAATTAAGAAATTCGGGTGACTTAAATCAAAACTTCGCCGAAAATTTTAAGTTGAAATTCGGGCAATCTTAATTTTAAAATTCGACCAAATTCGCCGTGAATTTTAAACAGTAGAAAGCAAATTCGGCGAATAAACTTAGCTTACTCAAATTCGGTCAATTTTCTGATCGAAAATTTTCTCAATTTCGGCGAATTTCAATTGAAATTCGGCAAAATGAGTTAATTTTCGGGTTCAAGAACGAACTTCGAGTGAATAAACACTGTTCTAGAGAAACGCCCGAAATTTTTCCAGCAACTTTAAAACACACCAATTTCAATCGATTTCTCCCCAGAAATTTCTCAAATTTGACGAAAATTAATCTAAACGAGTTCCTAAACAAGCCAAGACTGATAATCAAGCATTTAAAGGTTTAAAAACATCAATAACAGCAAGATCTAACCCAAAATACTTGAAAAAAAATCGAAAATAAAATTTGCTTAGTAAACTCTTTCGATCTTGACGAAATCAAACGAAATTGGTATAGATTTGCACAGATCGATCCGTGTCTTGCTCTGATACCACTTGTTAGTCCGATTACGCACTCAAGAGAGGATCAAAGGCTTAAAAATGATAAAGTTCTTAAAACACCTTCAGTGTGTGTTTGTGTGTGTGTGCCGAAATTAAGAACTCACTTTTAAGAATTATGCTTTGACCAACCCTAATTAGGGTTAATGGGATGCCTTATATACCACATGAGTTGGTATATTAAGGCTTGGGACTCAAACAATAAAATATTTACAATTTGACCCCAAATACAATAAATTAACTAATATTGACCCAAAACTCAAATACTAACTAAGGACACTACAATTAATTCCTAACAATAATTTTCCAGCTTTTTCGATCGAAAAACTTACGTGACTTGTATTTTGATCAATATGCTTAATTTTTGCAAATTTTGTTGATGATCTTGTTGATTAAGTGATAGATTATATGTTGGGAATGATTTGCGTTTGCGATTAAGTTTTGAGTTCGATTTGATTTTCGTAATATTTGATATATTTTACTGTAAAACGTGGTTAATCTTGTGGTTGCTCATATTAAGAACGAAGAAACGAGTGATTATCCAGAATTTCATCACCAAACTTGAACATCTCGGTTAAATCTAGAATTTTCACTGTTACATTGAACTTTGTTGTTCTTCGATCGGATTTTCGATCGATAAACTTGGCTCGAAAATTAATTTTCGAATAAGTTTGCAGTCGAGAAATTTTTCGATGACAAACACTGTTCTCGTGTTTTTACTCCAATAGAAGACTCAAAAAACATTATTTCGATAATAAGTTTTTCGATTCATATTAAATATTTTTTTCGAGCGTAATAAAGCTTATTTTTTTCGACGGATACTGTTTTCCGAATAAATATCTAATTTTGACTCGAAAAACATGTAATAGTAAAACAAGTTTTCGATCTCAAGATTTCAATCATGTAAATTTTCGGTTAAAAAATCTAGCGAAAACATATTTTGATCGAATAATTCACACTCGAAAAACTTTGAGTCAAACTTAACAAAACTTTTCGATCACTATTAATTTTTCGATTACAAATTTTTTGATAAAATTTTTTGAAATCAACAAATTATTCGACTAACTATTTTTCGACAGGATATCTACTCTGCAAAACTGTTACGTTCATCAATCAACAAGCAATCTAAGCACGAATTATCGGTATTCGACTAAGAAATCTTACAATATACGATTGGTCGAATATCCGCGTTGAAGATCTTGAGAGAAGTTGTTGGCTTTTTCCGAGTTTCTCGAGCGTGTCGTTTAAAAAATGAATTCGATACTTGTGTTTTCTGAATAAT
This sequence comes from Linderniella brevidens, assembly GCA_004919715.1. Classification (NCBI taxonomy): domain Eukaryota; kingdom Viridiplantae; phylum Streptophyta; class Magnoliopsida; order Lamiales; family Linderniaceae; genus Linderniella; species Linderniella brevidens. The sequence goes on from SWDC01000158.1 coordinate 1,090,309, forward strand.
AAAACTTCTTTTTTAACTTTGATAGTGTACATCATATTTAAACATATATTTAATGTATAATTACTCTTAAGTCCTACACTATCAAAACTTCTAATTACGCCCCTAATTACGAGGATAATGAAATAATAAAGCACAATTCTAATATACTCTTCAATCTCCCCCTTTGTGCTTCTCTTCGTTTCAGCTCCTTTTATCCTTGTCAGGCGTAAAAAGACTTCCTCAGTCCCAATGCTGTCTCGTAGCGTCGAAAGCATTCTTCAACTCCAATCTTTCATTTATGGCATCTAGAAGCTCGTTCAGGAGTGGGGCCTCTTCTTCACAAAGATCTTCGAAGATTCTCTTCGGTGATCTCTCCCAATCTCTTCTGAATGTTCTTCCTCACTAACTTAAGCGTCCCGTCGCAGAATTTATGAACTTCTGACTTCATCATAGCCCTTGTCTTTCGAATGACTGGATTTAGATAGGTTATGGCGAGGCCACGGGTCTTGAAAATGTGGTTCTCGGGAAAGTTGTTGAGTGGGAAGCCCTTCATGAGCGGAGATTCCATGTTGACCTTCTTCATGTTGTTCTCTATTGCAATTTGAAGGTCGTGTGCGGTGTGATATTTGATCTCCCCCACCATGAATCTTTTCAGCCCCTCGAGTCCTTCAGTCTTGATATATCCAGGATGTGTCTTGTATTTTCTCTTGTACATTTGACATATTTGGTAGACTTCATCCGGTGGAAGGAATGGGAGATAGCTTTCATCTATCTCTTCTCGAGTGCGGTTGCTGTCCGCTCGCTTAATTATGTAGATAGGAGTTGGATATATTCCGATCGTATGAGAGACTCCGACGAGTTGGAGAATCGGTGGCTTGTTCTTGAAGTTTTCCTTCAGTTGATCAGCTGGAATGCCACTACGAGCGGGTCCGAGATAGTTGAGCATGAAGATATGCTCCATTTTCTTCCTATCTTCCCAGTGTGAGATGCCCCTCAAATTAAGTTCGTTGAGCTTCTTGATCTTGTTTGAAGCCCTCCAAATGTGCTTTCTTATGTCTTCAATGAAGGGGACTTCAATTCTGACATTCTCCCATGGCGTCTCAACTCTAACTGTCCCTTTTGATAGACGGGGAGGAGAATCGACTCTAAGCCTTATCATTCCGGGTAGCTCTGAGAGGGCAGAACTGTAGTTCCCACCTTCTTGAAGTTCTTCTTTTTCAAGCAGTACCAAATCCACTGAAGCTTGTTGTATGAAGTATCTGTCGTTGGAGAGTCGAGCTTGAGCAGCTTCCTCTGGTTCCCATTCCGTCGTCCACTTCTCGTTTAGTATGTAGTCATCTACGATCAGATGTGGATCGTAGGCAGCTACTTCTTGATGAACTCGAGGAAGGTTTGAGGTTGGGATAGAATTTGGATTTTTAGGAGAGAGTGTTAGTGTTTGGGATATGGTGGGAGGTGTGGTTGTTTGTTGGCGGGTTTGAGGTTGTGTAGTTGGTGGGTGTGAGGACGATCCTCCAGCTTCTTGAGTCTTTGTCTGACTCAATCCACGGCCGCTCCTTGTTGTTCATTGCCATTTCTCCCCCTCATTACGATTTGGATCATCGGGATCGTCATGTCTACGTTTGGGGCGGGAGCTTTCTTCTCGGCACGTTGTTTGTACTGGCAGCTCTGGTTCATCTATTAATCTTTTGTAGAGACTTTCTTCTGCGGGAGTTCTTGTCTCTAGTGCGAGAAGGCGCGAGATGAGGATATCGTGATGCTGAGTGATCGGAATGGTGTATGGGTTGATAAGTGAGGGTGAGGGAGTTGGGGTGGTGAGGATTGGTTGTAGTGGGGTGTGTAGAGTGGTAGTAGGAAGTGGTGAGGAGACGGGTGTGGTTTGTGTGTCGGTGGGAGCAGCTTCTGAGACTGGTGTTTTCTCGGTGTCTCTTCGGGAAGTCTCGAGCGCATGGAGCATTCGGTCCATCAGACGATCTTCTAATGAAGATAGGGCTGAGGAGAGTGCTTCTTGTAGTCTGTGCTCCGTCACAAACATCGGTGGAGTGGGGCCAGGGAGGCGCTCCACTGTCACAACATCGGAGTAGATTTCCGATGTGCCGCCTATAGTAGCTCTTGAGGGTCCGGTACGTCTAAGAACATCCGTTATCAACCCTGAAGTCACCACCTCAGAGGGTTGGCCTATTGTTGGCTCCAAAGATATCGGGGGTCCAATAGGGCTTCCACCCAATCCTTGAGATGATATGATAGGTACACCTCTATGGGTGTTGAGACAGATTCAATTTGAATCTGTTCAGTGGGCTGATCACTTGGTGATGGATGAGTTGGCTCCGAAGCTTGTATGGGTGAAGGCACTGCAGACGGGGCCGAGATTTGTTGTCGGCGAGGGCCCCTTCGTTGGAGTCTGTGTGCTTCATCGGAGTCGGTTGCCTCAGGAGAGATATCATGTGGGACACCTTCGGGTTCAATCGCCTGAGGCGTGACTTCGAGCTCTGTTGATATCACCAATTGTTCCCTTTGAGAAGGTGTCGGGGCTGGATCCATGGAACGTACCATCGCCTCCGGGATCGAGTTGTTCTGGCAGTAATTTTGGTGGGCTTCTTCAGTTGGATCAGCTAAACGGAGCGGCTCCAATGGGATCAGCATTGATTAGAGTGCTAGATCGGCAGCCTTCGGGTTGTGGAAGAATCGAAAGCGTGGCGGGGTGTAGTCCGCAATCGGTGGTAGTTTCGGGATCTCTGGCTGAACTTCCATGAAATGCGAGAATATTATCGGGAACCACCGGACATACGGAAGTGATATGGCCTTCGACTTTGTCTCCCTCTGACGCATCTGGTCGGCGAGATAGTTCCAGATCAGCTGAGCCACGTCATATCTTTTGGAGAAGACCACTCTATGAAAAATGCGAAGAATGTTTCCATTCGCCTTGTCGAAGCCGGAGTGTTTTGGGGAGAGACATTTGTTGATGATGCCGAACAGTGTCTTCCACCGATGAGGAATTCCGCTATTTTGAAAGTTGGCCAGTTTAGTTAGCGGTGGTTTGTATCCCATCCGGAGCATGTCTTGTACGATCTCCGCATCCGTTGGTAGTCGATCGTATTCATCGTAGTGCGGGAGATCGAGCACCATGGCCATTAGATTTTTTGTCAGGGCGATGTGTCTTATATTGAGCTTTGTCATATAATCCACGCTGTCGCCGTTGACGAAGCTCTGCATGCATCCCCAGAATTGCTGGAGATAGACCGTTGGTACGGTGGCCGTCATGGTCAGAGCTGGATATAAAGGGTGTCCTTTGAGGATGGATATTATGACGTCATCCGGACACCAAAACGTTTTTAAGTCCAGTTGGAGTTGTTGTCTTGGAATGTCATATAACTTCCAGAAGAGTAAATATGAGGGTAGTTGGGAGTTGACATATCTGCAAAAATAATATTAGGTTCATTAGTCGATAAAGTTTCATGAATGAATGAATTTGATTAAGAATGAATGTAGAGTAGAATTGTATATTTAAAGACTTATCGCGGAAGACTTAGTGAAAATTTGAGAAATTTGTAGAATTAACTAAGTCTTAGAAGCGTGTTTCTATTCGAGTAACAATTTATTCGACTTTAAAACTTGCGATCGAAAACTTTTCTAAGTCTTGAAAAATTTCCTAAGTCCTTTGCAGCATATTATTATTCGAGTAACAGTTTATTCGATTGATAAATTTTGCGATCGAATAAAAATGTGTCGAATAACTCAAGTTTACGCTGATGACTTTTACGATCAAATAAAATGTTATTGAAACAATAGTTTTTCGCTGAATAAGTTATCGATCGAATAAAAAATTGTCGAAAAACTTAAGTTTTTCGCCGCGTAATTTTGCGATCGAATTGAAGAATATCGAAAAACTTAAGGTTTTCGCCGCTGACTTTTGCGATCGAATAAAATATAATCGAAAAAATAAGTTTTTCGCCGCGTAGTTTTGCAATCGAATAAGAATATGTCGAAAACAAAAGGTTTTCGACGCTGAGTTTTGCGATCGAATAAAATTTTAACGAAAACTAAAGTTCTTCGATGACACTATTTGCGACATAAACTTTTTCGATCGAAAATTTTCAAATCAAACAGTAAATAAGTAAAACATAATCTTCGATTTCTGGGTAAATCATGAGTTTATCTGGGTTCGGAATGTTCAAAGAACAGTGGCGAATCCAAATATCGTGATTTTTACCCAAAAGATTGAGTTTAAACACTTTGATTTGAGGCTAGAAAAATCAGTTTTCGTCGAAAATATAAACATGAACTTTCTTCAAATATTTTTCGTGAAAATGCTTGAGAATCGGATGCTTTTGAACAGAAAATGAATCGGAACGAGTTTCTACCTTCGAAATCAGCACGTTTAATCTAAAAATTCTGAGTAATGAAGAATTTGGATTGAAATGCCGAGGTCGGTTCGAAGCTGTTCTTAGAAGATGAAAAGTTTTTCGATTGGGAATTTGTAGCGTGTGAGAGAGTTTTTCGATTGATAAAGTGATATTAATACTTTACGATCGGGTAAAGTAAAAATTCTTTTGGGCCGTAAAAAAAAATATTCTTGGGCTTTTAGATAAATTCATGTCTTAAGAAAAATTTTATGAATTAACCCCAAAATAATTTGCATAATACTCCATGTATATCTGAAAGAGATGAAATTATCTCCTGATGTTGATGAAATTCAACATTTGACTCCTCGGATGACCTCTAAATTTCCTGCGAGGCTTAAAAATGTTAGAATTCAAGTTTCTACGAATGTAGAAGATAATAACAAATTCTCATATAAAAACTCCCCCTCAACAATTGCATGAATAAACTTTTCAGTACCTACACATATTTTCGGTACATATTAAAATTTCCGATTTAAGTGCAATTAACGCATTTTAAACAATTCAGCATAGTTTCTTTAAAAATTTTGCGTTTTACAAAATAGTTAATCGCATTTTAGCAATTTTTGAACCAATGCATGTATTAATGCATTTAAAATGTGCGAAAAAATGAAAAATAAAAAAACAAATTTTGTTTCGGGGTCAGATATATTTATTTTAAATTTTTTATCACACAAAAATTTCCAAGATATATATAACAATATTTTGCCATAAAATCAGCTGACTAAACTAGTATTCTAAGAGCATAGTATGAATCACTGTGACAACCCTCGCTAGTTTCGCTCATATCACTCAATTTATTTTTATCAAGGAGATTTTTAGTAGGTATATCACTCTTATCATCACAACAAAATTATATCAATTAATTTGTTATCGCAGTATTTTTAATCAACTTACCAAGTGAAAGTTCGTCATTTTGAATCAATGGGACTTTTAAGGGATTATTTTTAGGCTCTGACTAAGGGGTAGAATTTTTGGGTTAGTGAGCTTAAAAATTCTTCTCTTCCAGGGGCCCCTTTTGTGAGATTCTATTCTTATCCTTTTGCTTTTCCTTTCTATAGTAATTTTTTTCAGGACTTTGAGAGATAAGATCTTCTTTGATTTTGGGTGGGGACTGTGTTCCGTTAGAAACTTTCACAGTTATGGAGTTCGAACCCAAGACTGTGCTTCTCTTCTCGTTTTCTCTACATAAGATCTAGATTATCATTGGAGAAGTTCACTTCGAGGTGCTTCACTTCTAGGAGTATACGAGATTATCTAGGAGAGTTCACAGTGAGTTCAGTGTTTCTCTTCTATAATGATTGAGAAATGTGTAATGTACATCTCTTTAGCTGTAATGATTCTAACATGTTTGATAATGTGGAATTAGACAATTGTACCTCTTGTGATGAAGAGGATGCTTTGTCGTCGTCGTCATCAGGCCTCCTGGATTGGTAAAGGGAGGAAATGAATCCTTAAATGCTTCAAAAAGGAAAAGGAATTTTTCTAACTCTTTTTCTACTCCATCCACAGGTAGAGTAGAAAAAGAGGTGAAGCATGCAAAGGAAAGAGTGCCTAGGATAGAATTTCAGAAGAAAAATGATAGAAATGTCGTATTTTCAAAATTTTCTTCTGTATAAAAACTATGGACACTCGCAAGAGGACAGCCGTTTCAAACTTTAATGTTGTTGCTTCCACTTATGTGTTAAAACGTATTAATTTTGAAAGCACAAATTTTGAAATCGGCTCTACTTCAAAAATTATAAACAATCATTCTAAGACAAATGCAACTCTTAAGTCTCGTAGGAAACAATATCCAGCTATTAAGAAAGCTTATAGCTCTATCCATTCTTGTCCTCACCTAAAGTACCCAGTCCACGTACATTCAGCTAAACACCTTATGAGACTAGCTAGAGAAAAGATTTTTTCAAGCAATAAGACAAATCAGTCATTTGTCCGCGCTGAAATTAACCTCGCATGTAAGGTTCAACCTCACTGGGTTCCTAAAACACCACCTAGGCCAACACAAGCCAATAAGGCCAATTTGCCTATAGAAGTACCACTTAAATCAACTACTTCTATGTTGGTTTGGGTACCTAAGCATTTCAATAATTTAGGAACCAAAGATGACCAAACCTTACTTATCAAAACTGCTAATCCGAGAGGACCCATGGGTACCTAAATCTCTCTAACCTCTTTCTATTCTATGCAGATCCATCATGTGTGGTATTTAGATTCTGGTTGCTCCACACACATGACGAGAAAGCAAGAACTTTTGAGCAACTACCAAGACCGTTACAACGGGAAAGTCCGATTTGGAAACAATGATTCAACTCCAATACTCGGCTTTGGAGACACATTCTACTGCCGAATCTGACGATTAAAGATGTCTCTTACGTCAGGTCTTATACACAACCTGTTCAGCATAGGACAATTCAGCGACAAAGGATTTCAAGTGGTGTTTCTAGCTGATCAGTGCAGAATTTTAAATAGTCAGAATCAAGAGCTTCTAACAGGATCATGAAGATCAAATCTCTACACTATCAATCTGACAACAGTTCGACCTTCGACAGCTGTTTGCCTCATCTCACAGACTACAATCAAGATGAACAGCTTATGGCATTAACGCTTGTCTAATCTAAATCACAAAGCTCTTCACAAACTCTTTGTTAAAAAGATGGTCAACAGTCTTCCAACAATCTCTCCCCATCAAGAGCATCACTGTTCGGCTTGTCAAATGGGAAAAATGAAGCGAGCATCACATAAACTCAAGCAAATTGCTTCAACATCTCGACCCTTAAAACTACTTCACATGGACCTTGGTGGACCAATGCGTACACAAAGTATCAACGGTCGAAAATATGCGTTAGTAATTATCGACGATTATTCTCGCTACACCTGGACAAGATATCTCCGAACTAAAGATGAGACAGGAGACTTGATAATAAGCTTTGTGAATACAACTCAGAATCTCCTGCAAAAGAAAATCCAAGTAATCGACTGACAACGGGACTGAATTCAAGAATCAGCGTCTCAGCAATTTTTATCAATCACTCGGAATTATTCAACAATTCTCAGCCGGAAAAACGCCTCAACAAAATGGTGTCGTGGAAAGGAAGAACCGGACTTTAGTTGAAGCTGCAAGAACAATGCTCATATACTCCGGTCTCCCTCACTTTCTATGTGCTGAAGCAGTGAGTACGGCATGTTTTACTCAAAATAGGACAATTACTCACAAACGCTTCGAAAACACACCATATGAGATAATTAATCAAAGAATCCCGAATATCTCATTTTTCAAAGTATTCAGTTGCAAATGTTTTGTGGCCAACGATCGGGAGCACCGAATCAAGTTCGATCCCAAAGCCTTTGAAGCCATCTTTGCCGTATATTCCTCTACTTCTAAATTATATCGCGTCTACCTCAAGTCTTCCCGTACAATTCTTGAAAGTTACAACGTCACCTTTCAAGAAATGACGGAATTGGCTTCTGAACAAAACAGTTCAAAACCCGAGCTTATCGGCGTGTTGGCACAAGGTCAACAACTTTCGGCAACTTCTACCTCAAAGTCAAGATAAGCAATTCCCGCTGACCTAGGAGATTTGGACTTTCTATTTGAACATTTTTATCGGAACGAGTCTCAAATGTCTGTTTCGTCCCATTCTATACCAAGCAGTGCCCTCAATGGAAGAAATTCAAATTGAGACTCATTACCCTCAAACTCCGACAAATGTTCAAAATTCTCCTAATTTTGAATCTTTATCTAGTGCTGCAGCCCCTACAAATGCAGATGAGGAAATTCCTTCCGATTCAACCTCCAAATTGAATTTCCCAACTACGAATGATCAGCCCATCAATTCAGTATGTCTCGATCTACAAACCAATGACGGATCAACTTCGGTTATTCCTCACGAATGCAAATGGACTCGATCTCATCCTATTGACCAAATCATCGATGATCCTTCAAGTGGTGTACGCACTAGGACGTCCACGCAAAGCGGCTTATTCACATGCTTCTTAAGCCAAAATGAACCAATTAAGGTAGCCGAAGCTCTTAAAGACCCGGATTGGGTAATCGTAATGCAAGATGAACTCAACCAATTCGAGTGTCAACAAGTTTGGATGTTAGTTCCTCGACCGCAAGGCAAAACAATAATTGGAACTAAATGGGTTTTCAAGAATAAGAAGAACGAAAACGGTGAAGTTATCAGAAATAAAGCACGACTCGTAGCCAAGGGATACAATCAACAAGAAGGAATTGACTATGACGAGACGTATGCTCCGGTGGCACGTATCGAAGCAATTCGACTATTTTTAGCATACGATGCTCATAAAGGCTTCAACTATCAAATGGATGTCAAAACCGCCATTTTTAATGGTGTGTTAAAAGAAGAAGTCTACGTCGCTCAACCCGATGGGTTTGTGCACGAAAAATCATCTCGATTATGTTTATCGATTGGACAAAGCTCTCTATGGACTTAAACATGCCCCTCGTGCTTGGTATGATGTCCTAAACGAATTTTTAGTCAAGTCCAACTTAATAAGAGGCACCATCTGTTAGGGATATGCCCTCGAATGCTATACGAGGATTGGATATGTATAGGGCATTAGCCTATTTATCATTCGATTGTCAATGTAATCATACATTGTTTTGCGTATTAATAAAGGCATTATTCGTTTATTGGTTATATGAGTTCTTTACTTAGCATCGGGTAAAGCAATATATGAATAAATCCAAATGTGTCGAGTTGAGTCACTGTTCTCGATGGGTACGAGAGAGGAAGGCACCAGTGGACTCTTAACCTCGAACATAAAATGTCCATAAGCCTTAGGTTTCAGTTGGGTGCTGGAAAACCAATCATGGCTTATTTGTAGATGACTTATCGTGTGCCGATATACCGCTTGGAAGCAGAAGTAATGACTTGTGATACGAGTCGAATCAAGGGATTGAATCGTTTCATGGACACTGACTCGCAGGTCGTACGATCAAACATGGCTTATTACTCAAGGAGTGTCAATGATCGACGACAAAAACTATAGTAGTCTGCTTGAACCTTAGACCGAAAGGGGCTTTGACGGAGTTGACTTTGAAGTCTTGACTATCACTGGTTTTGCTAGATCCGATTTGCTATTGCATGGGTCAGGTGGACAGATGCGGTCTTGATGGATATTTGTGATTGCCGGGCTTAGACCGCCGAGTACGGATTCACAGTCTCGCAAGTAATCGAGACAAGTGTCCTATGAGAATGACGACGGGAAATTATAAAATCCTTGGCCAAGGTATTAAACTAACTCATGTTAGACATGGAGGGTAGTTTGGTAATTTGCCTCGTGTCATTTTATCATAGTATCGAGTTTAGTGAGTTTGACAAATACCATGGCTCTCACTCGATCGGGACACAGCTGAAGGGTTTGTACGTAGTACTATAATCTATAGTTAGGTTCTGGAATGGGACTAGTTCGAAATTCGTGCTCAAGTCGGGATCTGTCTGGTACTGCGGGATTGGCTAGGCACCTACCGGACTCTTGGATTCCTCCATTGCCGATTGAGTCGAACCTAGAGAGTCGGGCTTAAAAAGGATCATCAATGTGTACCGAGAAGGAGAAATTGTGTTTTGGGCCTTAACGGGCCTCGGGTCGTTATGCCACGCCTTATTAGGCCTCGGGGTCATTAAGTGGACCGAAGTCAGACTTCATATGAAACTAACTTTAAGACTTAGGCTTGGCTAAGTGCTTAGAAAGACTTGACTGAAGAATTGGAATTCAACCCTAAGCCGAGAAATTCGAAAAATGCCTTAAAGGGTATTTTCGTAATTTACAAATATGGTAATAAAAATATTTGGAATATTATTTATTAAAACTAAAATTCGAATTTATATTTTATATAAATTTCGAAATTTATTTACCATATTTGAAGATATTTTAATATCTTAGTTAGTTTTCTATTTATAGTATGTTCCTTTAATAGAATTTTGAATTCAATTAGGAGAGATATTTTGGCAAGAATATCTCTCATATTTAGGAAAAAATATTTCAAGATTTTAGCCTTGTTTAGGGCTGAAAATTTCGTCCTCCCCTACTATAAATAAGGGTGAGACCCTCGTCAAAAAAAAAAATAAAAGACACGGGAAGAGAATCGACGCGAATTTCTCGACTCGAGAATCGAACACGAACACACAAACGCAAACCACTCTCCCGAGCGACGGATCAATTCTCTCTAGCCATCTTCGGAGAATCGAAACCGTGGTACACTGCGAGGTCGGCGTGACGATCTAGACGATACCCAACACGACCGCGGCCGACGACGCAATCGACGAGGAGCTGCCACTCGCTTCAAAGGTAATCTCTCACGGGTATGACCCGCCCTATTACGTGTCAACGTGATTAGAGTTTTCGATCCGAGCTGCGAAGGAACCCGGAAAAAATTTTATTCCGCACCGTATCCCGGGGCGTTGCGTCTCGGGTACAAACCGGGTACCTTTCCCAACACCATCGATACGACACTCTTCATCAAAAGACAAGGCAAAGACCTGATGATCGTTCAAGTTTTCGTTGACAAATTAACGTCTCTGTCAGAAATTCGGTGAACTCATGAAGACCAAATTCGAGATGAGCTTAGTGGGAGAACTCCAATTCTTTCTTGGACAACAAGTAAAGCAACTCGAAGATGGAATCTTCATCAGTCAAACCAAATATTTCGAGATATTCTGAAGCGATTTAATCAAGACAATAGCACACTGATGAGTATTCTCATCTCAACAAAGTGCAAAATGGATGTTGATCCGTCTGGCAAGGCAGTCAACATCACAATCTATCGGAGCATTATCGGATCTCTGCTCTACTTAACGTCCAGCCGACCCGACATCATGTTGCCACTTGTCTCTGTGCTCGTTTTCAAGCTGACCCAAACGAGTCTCACATGCAAGCAGTCAAGCGAATTCTACGCTACAAAGGAACCCCCAACTTAGGGCTATGTTCAACGGTCTACCAACAATCTCTCCTCATCAAGAGCATCACTGTTCGGCTTGTCAAATGGGAAAAATGAAGCGCGCATGACACAAACTCAAGCAAATTGCTTCTACATCTCGACCCTTGGAATTACTTCACATGGACCTTTGCAGACCAATGCGTACACAGAGTATCAACGGTCGTAAATATGTGTTAGTAATTGTCGACGATTATTCGCTACACATGGACAAGATATCTCCGAACTAAAGATGAGAATGGAGACTTGATAATAAACTTTGTGAATACAACTCAGAATCTCCTGTAAAAGAAAATCCATGTAATCAGAACGGACACGGGATTGAATTCAAGAATCAGCGTCTCAGCAACTTTTATCAATCACTTGGAATTATTCAACAATTCTCAGTCGCAAAAATGCCTCAACAAAATGGTGTCGTAGAAAGGAAGAACCGGACTTTAGTTAAAGCTGCAAGAACAATGATCCTATACTCCAGTCTTCCTCACTTTCTATGGGCTGAAGCAGTGAGTACAACATGTTTTACTCAAAATAGGACAATTATTCACAAATGCTTCGAAAAAGACGCCATATGAGATAATTAATCAAAGAATCCCAAATATCTCATTTTTCGAAGTAGTTGGTTGCAAATGTTTTGTGGCCAACGATCGGGAGCATCGAAGCAAGTTCGATCCCAAAGCCTTTGAAGCCATCTTTGTCGGATATTCCTCTACTTCCAAATCATATTGCGTCTACCTCAAGTCTTCTCGTACAGTTCTTGAAAGCTACAACGTCACCTTTCAAGAAATGACGGATTTGGCTTCTGAACAAAACAGTTCAGAACCCGAGCTTATATGCATGTTGGCACAAAGTCAACAACTTTCGACAACTTCTACCTCAAAGTCAAGAGAAGCAATTCCCGCCGACTTGGAAGATTTAGATTCATTGTTTAAACATTTTTATCGAAACAAGTTTCAAATGTCTGCTTCCTCTCATTCAATACCAACCAGTGCTCCTTCTCCCTCTGCGGAAGAAATTCCAATTGATACTCTCACTCCTCAGACTCCAACACATGTTCAAGAATCTCTCCTAATTCTGAATCTTCAACTAGTGTTGCAGCTCCTACAAATGCAGATGAGGAAATTCATTCCAATTCAAACTCAGAATTGAATTTCCCAACTACGAATGATCAACCCATCAATTCAGGATGTCTCGGTCTACAAACAAACGAAGAATCTACTTCGGTTATTCCTCATGAACGCAAATGGAATCGAGCTCATCCTATCAACTAAATCATCAGTGATCCTTCAAGTGGAGTACGTACTAGGACGTCCACTCAAAGCGGCTTATTCACATGCTTCTTAAGCCAAAACGAACCAATTAAAGTAGCCGAAGCTCTTAAAGACCCGGATTGGGTAATCGCAATGCAAGATGAACTCAACCAATTCGAGCGTCTACAAGTTTGGATGTTAGTTCCTCGACCGCAAGGCAAAACAATAATTGGTACTAAATGGGTTTCCAAGAATAAGAAGAACGAAAACGGTGAAGTTATCAGGAATAAAGCACGACTCGTAGCCAATGGATACGATCATCAAGAAGGAATTGACTACGACGAGACGTATGCTCTGGTAGCACGTATCGAAGCAATTCGACTATTTTTAGCATGCGCGGCTCATAAAGACTTCAAAGTCTATCAAATGGATGTTAAAACCACCTTTCTCAACGGCGTATTAAAAGAAGAAGTCTACGTCGCTCAACCCGATGGCTTTGTGCACGAGAACCATCCTGATCATGTCTATCGATTGGACAAAGCTCTTTATGGACTAAAACAAGTCCCTCGTGCTTGGTACGATGTCCTAAGCAAATTTTTAGTCAAGTCCAACTTCATAAGACGCACCATCAATACGATACTCTTCATCGAAAGACAAGGCAAAGACCTGATGATCGTTCAAGTTTACGTTGATGACATCATCTTCAGCTCGACAAATAAACGTCTCTGTCAGAAATTTGGTGAACTCATGAAGACCAAATTCGAGATGAACTTAATAGGAGAACTCCAATTCTTTCTTGGTTTACAAGTAAAGCAACTCGAAAATGGAATCTTCATCAGTCAAACCAAATATATCCGAGATATTCTGAAGAGATTTAATCAAGACAAGAGCACACCGATGAATAATCCCATCTCAACAAACTGCAAATTGGATGTTGATCCGTCTGGCAAGGCAGTCAACATCACAATCTATCGGAACATTATTGGATCTCTTCTTTACTTAATGTCTAGCCAACCTGACATCATGTTTGCCACTTGTCTCTGTGCTCGTTTTCAAGATGACCCAAATGAGTCCCACATGCAAGCACTCAAGCGAATTCTACGCTATCTAAAAGGAACTCCCAACTTAAGGCTATGGTATCCTAAAAATACTGATTTTTGATTAATTAGCTATACTGACGCTGATTATGCAGGTTGTCAAATGGACGGAAAAAGCACCTATGGTGGAGCACAATTTTTAGGCGAAAAGTTGGTCTGCTGGTCCTCAAAGAAACAAAATTGTGTGTCAACATCGACGGCCGAGGCGGAATTCGTCGCTGCTGCCAGCTGTTGCTCGCAAATTCTATGAATACGGACACAACTACGCGATTACGGGTTTGAATTTAATAACATTCCCATTTACACTAATTCTCAAAGTGCTATTGCCATTACTTGCAATCCTGTTCATCATTCACGCACGAAACATATAGACATTCGCTATCATTTCATAAAAGATCATGTAGAAAAAGGCATTATAGATATGTATTTTGTTAAAACGGAGCTTCAACTTGCCGACATATTCACTAAGGCATTGGATGAAAAACGATTCCAATTCCTTATTGCTAAATTAGACATGTTGAATCTCAATCTTACTTGACATGTACTTTACATGCTCTACTATGCTTCTATTTGATACTCTATATGCTTCTCGATATTCTTTGATTATCTTGCGTGACTCTATCCCAAATTTAAATAAAAAAATAATAGTATATAAATATAATAATAATAACAATAAAAAATGGGGGATGACGATAATTTTGCCTATTTTGAATTACTCAAAAAAATATTTCTTCGATATTTTATGCTTAGTTCTTTGTCCAAAAATTCACGTCACATTATTTTATTCAAAGAGCTTCGTTTGATTCACTAGACACAAAGCCACATCATATATGTGAGAATTTAAACCTCAATAATTTTTTTTGAGTGTGTCACACTTCAAATGACTATTCTTTGGTTTGTACTTCATAGCTTCTTTCTTACTTGTATGACTATTTCGTCATGAAAATGATAAGGGCATATTAGGAAATTCCTCACTAGGCCCAAATTATAAATCCTTTAATTTTTCCACTAGAAATCCCCTTTTGGGCCTTCTCCGGCATTATTTTTCTTTATCAAACCCAATTAAGCCTTCAACCTTATTCACATGATTCGGGGTTACTCAATCAAGAAAAAGAGGGGGAGAGAAAAAGAGATACACATGATGAAAGTCTCACTCATTATAGAAGAGAAACACGAATCTCACTGTGAACTTCTCCTAGATAATCTCATATACTCCTAGAAGAGAAGCACCTCGAAGTGAACTTCTCAAACGATAATCTAGATCTTATAAATAGAGAAAACGAGAAGAGAAGCACGGCCTTGGGTTCGAATTCCATAATTGTGGAACCTTCGAAAGGAACACGGTCTCGACCCAGAAAGAAGTTCTAATCTCTCAAAGTTTTGTAAAGAAAACGAGACTCATCTTGAGCAAGAAAAGCTAAAGGATCATAAATGAATTACATAAAGGGCCCCTGGAATTGAAGAATTTTTAAGCTCACTAATCCCAAAAATTACCCTACCCTTTCATTCTTTACAGATATGGCAACTCCAAACTACCCAAACATCTACCCCATTGGAAGTTATATGCCAGTTCAAGATAATAGCTTCCAACTGGACCTTACAACGTTTCGGTGTCCGGATGAAGTCATCATATCCATCCTCAAAGGACACCCACTATGGCCAGCCTTGACCAAGACATCCATCGTACCAATGGTCTATCTCCAGCAATTCTGGGGAAGCATGAAGAGTTTCGTCAACGACGATAGCGTGGAATATATGACGAAGATCAACCCAAGACATATCGCCCTGATGAAAAATCTGATGGCCATGGTACTCGATCTCCCGCACTACGACGAATATGATCAACTTCCAACGGACGCGGAGATCGTAGAAGATATGCTCCGGATGGGATACAAACCTCGCTGACAAAACTGGCGAACTTTCAAAATAGCGGGATCCCCCATCCGTGGAAGACTTTGTTCGGCATAATCAACAAATGTCTCTCCCCAAAACACTCCGGTTTCGACAAGGCGAATGGGAATATCCTTCGCATCTTTCATGGAGTGATCTTCTCCAAGAAATGCGACGTGGCCCAGCTAATTTGGAATGATCTAGCGGACCAGATGCGTCAAAGGGAGACAAAGTCGAAGGCCAAATCTCTCCCGGTGGTTCCCGGTGCTGATCTCACACTTCATGGACATCCATCCAGAGATCTCGAGACTACCACCAGTTGGGGAATACATTCCGCCACGCCTTCGATTCTTTCACAACCCGAAGGCAGCCGACCTAGCGCTCCAACCAATGCAGATCCCATTGGAGCTGCTCCGACTAGCTGATCCAACGGAAGAGGCCTACCAAGACTACTGTCAAAACAACTCCATCATGGAGGAGATGGTACAAGCCTTGGATCAAGCTCTGGCACCTCTCAAAGGGAATCGCTGGTGGAAACAACGGAGCCCGAAGCCACGGTTCAGGAGATAGAAACACCGGCCGTCAAGCCCGAAGGTGTTCCTCGAGATGTCTCTTCTGAGGCCACTGACTCAGATGAAGAATACAGACTCCAAAGAAGGGGTTCTCGCCGACAACAACTCTCGGCCCCATATGTATCTCCTTCAACAATACCGGTTTCGGTGCCAACATCTCCACCACCAACGGATCAGCAAACCACACAGATTCCAATTGAATCTGTCTCAACACCCATAGAGGTGATAATTATTGTATCATCTCAAGGATTGGGTGGAAGCCCTAATGGACCCCCGATATCTTCTGAGCCAACAATAGGCCAACTCATTGAAGTGGTGACTTCAGGGTTGACAACGGATGTCCCACGACGTTCCAGACCATCAAGACATACTCAAGGCGGCACATCGGAAACCTTTTCCGATGTTGTGACAGTGGAGCGCCTCCCTGGCCCCACTCCACCAATGATCCTGATGGAGCAACGCCTACAGGAAGCCTCTCCACAACCATGTCTTCTCTTGAGGATCGTCTGATGGATCGCATGCTAAAAGCCATCGAGACTTCCCGAAGAGATACCGGGAAAGCACCAGTCTCCGAGGCTGCTCCGACCGACACACAAACCACCCATGTTTCCTCACCACCTCTTACCACCACCATACATACCCCATACAACCCACCCTCACCACCCCTAATCTGTCACCTTCTCTCATCAACCCCTATACCATCCCGATCACCCAGCTCCACGATATACTCATCTCCCGCCTCCTCGCCTTAGAGACCAGGACCCCACTAAGGAGAGTCTCTACAAAAGGCTGGTAGATGAACCAGAGCCGCCAGCACAAACAAGGTGCCGAGAAGAAAGCTCCCGCACCAAACGAATACATGACGATCCCGACGATCCGGATCGTCATGAGGGGGAGAAACGGCAACGAATCACACAGAGCGGCCATGGATTGAGTCCAGAACAAACAAAGACTCAAGATGCTGGAGGATCATCCTCAAACCCACCAACCACACAACCCACAACCCGCCAACAAACAACCACACCTCCCACTACATCCCACACACTACCACTCTCTCCTACAAATCCAAATCCAATCCCGACTCCTAACCTCCTCCAAGCCCAAACATAAGCAGTCGTCTACGATCCACATCTGATCGTAGACGATTATATCTTAAATGAGAAATGGACGACGCATTGGAAACCGGAGGAAGCTGCTCAAGCTCGACTCTCCAACGTCAGATATTTCTTACAACAAGCTTCAGTGGACCTGGTGCTGCTTGAAGATGAAGAACTTCAATAAGACGAGAACTACAGTTCTGCTCTCCCAGAGCTACCATATATGATTAGGCACAGAGTCGACTCTCCTCCCCGCTTATCAAAAGGGACAGTTAGAGTCGAGACGTCGTGGGAGAATATCATAATTAAAGTCCCGTTTATTGAAGACGTTAGAAAGCAGATCTGGAGGGCTCCAAACAAAATAAAAAAGCTCAACGAACTTAATCTACGGGGCATCTCACACTGGGAAGATAGGAAGAAAATGAGCACATCTTCATGCTCAACTATCTTGGCCCGATCGGAGTGGCATCCCAACTGATCAACTGAAGAAAAATTTCAGGGACAAGCCACTGATTCTCCAACTCATCGGAGTCTCGCATACGATCGGAAGCTACCCTACCCCTATCTACATCATTGAGCGAGCGGACAACAACCGCACTCGAGAAAAGATAGATGAAAGCTATCTCCCTTTTCTTCCACCGGATGAGGTCTATCGTATGTATCAGATGTACAAGAGAAGATATCAGACGCACTCCGGATATATCAAGATTGAAGGACTCGAGGGACTGAAGAGATTCATGGTGCGGCAGATCAAGTATCACACCGCACACGACCTCCAAATCGCTATAGAGAACAATATGAAAAAGGTCAACATGGAGTCTCCGCTCATGAAGGGCTTCCCACTCAACAATTTTTCCGAGAACTACATCTTCAAGAAACCTGGTCTCGCCATAACCTATCGGAATCCAGTCATTGAAAAGACGATGGCTATGATGAAGTCAGAGATCCACAAGTTCTGTGACGGGACACTAAATTAGTGAGGAAGAACATCCAGAAAAGATTGGGAGAGATCACCGAAGAGACAGTCTTTGAAGATCTTTGTGAAGAAGAGGCCCCACTCTTAAATGAGCTTCTGGATGCGATAATTGAGAGATTGGAGCTGAGGAATGTTGTTCGACGATACGAGACAGCATTGGGATTGCGAAAATCGTTTTACGCCCGACAAGGATAAAAGGAGCTCAAACAAAGACAAGCACAAAGGGGGAGACTGAAGAGAATTTAAAGTTGTGCTTTGTAATTTTATTATCCTTGTAATTAGGGGCGTAATTAGTAGTTTTGATAGTGTAGGACCAAATAGTAAATATACCATGTAAATAGGTATAAATACAATGTACACTATCAAAATCAATATACAAGTTCAATTTCAGAAAATCACGAGCATTGAATTCACATTCTAAGAGAGAGAAAAATAATCGAGATACTCTCTCTCTCTCAAGATCTTCAAAGGAGATATTCGATCGAAGGTATATTGTGAGATTTATCATTCGAATATATAGAATTCATGCTTAGATCGATAGGTAGTTGATGAAATAGGACCTAACATTATGTCACTACAATGTGAATGAATAGTGTTATTCCGTAGAGTTCAAGTGCCTGGAAGTCTTTAGAACACTCTGGTATACCAACAGCAAGCCTAGGTTTTCCGATGGAGAAGCGCTGAACCAGTTGCACATTGACCACTTCTTTCTCCACAAAGTGCTTAACATGACCCTCTGGAGTGCAAAGATAGGAAGCGGATGCCATTCCACTACCATGACTTTCATGAGCACCTTCGTCATGTCATGGTCTCTCAGAACAAAAAGTTTAACATTGGGTTCGTTATCATGAAATTCATGATCCAAGCCTTTGAGAGCAATGATAAACCACTCCCGTATGGAATGCTGCTGACCCACCTATTTGAGTCTGAGGGAATAACACTGCCCCCTGTTTGGGAAGATGATGCAAAGCACGTTGTGGATGTGATCACCTTGAAAAGAATGGGGATTCATCATAACCGACAGGGATGGTTCAAGGCAAAGGAGAAGAAGTCAGAGGGTAATGCTTTGAAGAAGAAGTCGGCTGCTAAGGGAAAGGCGAAGGTTGTTGAGCTGAGTGAATCCGATCAGGAAGCTAGTGAGGAACGCGGGGTCGATGAGGATATGATAATTGCGATCAGGCGTGATATCGCCGATATCAAGGCTAACAACCAGAAGCGCTTCAAAAAGATCAAGGAGCAAAACTCCGAAATCCTACTTAAGTTGCCCAAGATTAAGAAAGAGCTGAAGAAATCCATCCCTAAATCAACCGAGTACGATAGTGATACCAGCTTTTAGGTTGCCTTCCCTTATGATATCCCGCTCTTAGATCTTCTCCTATGTGGTGCTCGTTTTAAGTCTGCGTTGCTTGTGTGGTTTGTCACTCCCTCTTTTTGATGTTGAAGGGGGAGAATTAAGGTATAATTAATGTGTGGTGTCGTGGAGTCGTGTGGTTGTTTGATGGGTCAGTACTTATGGAACCCATTTATATTTTGATGATATATCTATAATGACTATTATGATGCTTATTTGTGCTTACTAATTGTTATGTTTTGATAAGTGTTTGCTGACTGAACCATGTTTGGAAAATGCGCACTTAGGCAGGGGGAGCACACGAACTGGTAAATTCGAAACTAATTTATGATATATCTCTACATGTTACATGTGATATCTGCACTTAGACAGGGGGAGTAATTTCCATCTATGATATATCCGTGCATGTTACATGAAATATATGCAATTAGGCGGGGGAGCATATATACTTCAATTTTTAGATACTGAAAAATAATATGCTCTGATTGGTTCATGAGGTACTTAGACATATGTGTTAGAAATTGCATGATCGAATATGGTTACATGTTTTTGTGATGCATTAATTATATGTCATCATCAAAAAGGGGGAGAATATGGACCTTTTCTACCTATATACTTTGAAGAGTTTTGATGATCTATGTAATTAGGGCCATAACTTGAGCAATTCGATTCTGATATATTAAAATGTCTAAGTATATGATAATATTCGACTATGCATGTTTTACAGGCTTAATCATTGAAAAATGTCGAATGTTTGATATACATGTGATTATGTGCTTAACTGGCAAAACTATGTGATCACATGTTATAGATATCTCACATGCTAGGGAATATCTGATTAAAGATACAATGTGCTATTTATGGTAAATCGTGTGTGATATCACGTTGAGCTATATATGGAAAGTATGTTGTCTAAACAGGAAATGTGCAATATCATTTGAACTTATCTATCCTGGGAAGAAATCATATCAATAATCCATGCATGCATTCTACTTTATCTAATATGGAAAAATCAATTAGGGTTCTTATTGCATAAATTAAGAAACCATAAAAGGAAAAGATTTTGATTGATTGACTTTATATGATGATAGCTGGATATCACATAGTAAGTGCCATTATGGAAAATATCATCCCGAATGGAGTTATAAGCCCTGATTTCGAATATGTGTTTTATATGGAATAAAATCATGCTTGTGACAATTGTGATATTACTTCAATGGCATGATTTGTTGGCATATTAATTGCTCGATTAATACATAGATTATGTGCTATTTTCAGGATTAATTTTGTGATTGACCTTGCATGTAAGTATTGATTTAAAATGCTTATATATATGAGCAACACTTAGAGGATCGAGCTAACGAGAATTTGTGAAAAGTACGCGCACTAAAGTTATTGAGCAGAAGAAAACAATTGAGAGAGCTTCAGCGAAAACTTGCGAATAGTCTTCTGTCGTTGAGATATCATTTGCGATTTTGAGCGTGCTGAGTAATAACATCCTCTACACCATATATTCTGTCTTCGGACGTGCTGTCTTCGGACATGAGGTACACGAAGGAGGCATGGTCGACGTTTTACGCACACGTGAAGGGAAGGACTATGTTCCGGGGGCCCTTCGGTATCGAGTTGTTTCCGGCTGGGAATTGGAGATTCCCTGGAGCGAAACTCGGCGTGCGGTAACCTAGTGTGTCTAGTGTTCGACTTGTTTCGGTTTGTGTATTGGGAATAATCAATTAGTTTTGTAACCAACTAAGGCAACATTATAGTGATTGATTAACTCTTGAGGAACAAACCTCAAGGAGAGGAGTAAACCCCGATTGGGGATATAACCTCTATAAAATTCATGTCACACGTTACTTTCAGCTTTTTATATTTTTCGTGAGATAGATCTAATACACATCCGACGCAACTAGGAGACTGACAAAAGATTCTTTGAAAAATATTAACTTAGTAAAGAAACGTTTCTAGGATATCACATCCAAAGTGATTGAAAAAGAAGAAAGTAAATTTTTATAAGTCTAATTCACACCCTCTTTGGCGTATGTTTTACTTCACTCTTAAAAAAGAATAATATCGTTACATTTATCGATAAAAGCATGGCAAGGAATTGTATTCATGGAGAAATCCTGATGAAACTCATATTAAGTCCGTTTTCGTTTTTAACCAAATATATATAAGGATCATAAATAGTTCAGTTTGAGGATTTGATCTCAAAACCCTTTAGTTCAATTACCCTTTTTGTTTATGTCGTAAGGTAGACTTGACATGTATACGTATAATGCAAGTAATCAATCCTATAATCAAATCAAAATTTGATGGAATGACCTATTTTATATAAATGGGTACACTCCTCTATACACCTTTGTAGTTCAATTGAAAATCACGGTACTACTTTGTGGTATGTAAACGACGGGACACTCTCTTATGGTTTAAAAACATATCATCATACCCTCCGATCAGCATAGTGCTTCAAACATGCAGTTTATGCAGCTGGTAAACGGAGAGAGTGTGAAAAGTTAACTGAACCACGATGAGGTTTTATGTTATTTTAAAACCATAGGGTTTTTTTGGTGATGAGTTTCAAAACCACGGGGTGTTTTGAGATTTATAGCCTATATATATATAAAATATATATATATATATATGTTAATTGTATTAAGTGAAATTGATTAAACTTCCTGATATAACTAATCTCAATAATCAATGTTTTCTTACACTCCGCGTAGCATAGTATTGCTCCAAGTGATACACGATTACGAAATATAGTACAGACCACAACAGGTGCGGTTACGAAAAAATTGACGTCTATATTTTCCTCAGGTCAAAATTTGTTCAAACCGACCCAGATGAGCTAAGCTCCGAAGAGTCAACAAACGGGAGTGAAAAGTGAAGATGAAGTCTCATGTTTAATGGCAAATTACCTGGATGACGAGTATCTGATTTCTGCTCACCCGATTTCTCGGGTGTTGAACTCGAAAATTTCTTTGTAGGATATAGAAAACGAGTTTCGAAAACTTAGTTAGATTAAATGAAGTCGAGAACGAGATCGAATTCCATTCAGTCTGGTGAGTCGGCAGACTTAACTGAAATACTTAAGTCAAAGAAAGAGAATGACAACCTAATAGTGATGCAAAAGAGAAGATGGTTGAAAACTCACAAATGAGTGAATTCATCAGATCATGGACACAATCGTCAAGAAAGCATGACCTGCTATATGAAATTCTTAAAGAATTCAGTTGCATGAGCGGACTAGGTTACAAAGAATAACCCTTGACTCATGAATCATCGAGCTCCCAACCAAGCTTGCTTAACTACCAAGCCTAACACAATCATCTTCGTCAAATCGAGCTTGCTTGTCAAGTGTCTGAGCTGTGAGCTCTCACCCCGATTTTTGAAGAAACCAACGATGAACTCGTATGGATAATGAGTCCTGAACCAGCTAGTTAAACGGTTAGACGGGCAAAGGAAAGCCAAAAGATAAAACGAATTATCTACCTCCTAAATAATATCAGTTTAAGGGGAAGCCTAACAAACACCTTAGACTGATCGGTTCTAGATAGAATATACAAGAAGATCAATTAAAGACTTGTCATTGGAAACCAAATACACCACGTTTTCTCATGGATCCAAAATACAGAGGAACGTAAGATCATCCAAGTTTGGATTCCTAGGATCATTTACATGAGCTAAACAACACAGACTGGTAATTGGATAGTCGTAGCTGCAGCTACATGGCTGAAAACTGCAATCTACGTGCAGAATAAAATCTTTACCAGACTGACTATCACTTCTGATGATAATAGGAAAGAAGAATCACTCAAGGAAGATAATAGGCGACATCGGTCTTCTGCGATGGTTTCGCGTCACCTGGAGCCCCGACGCAAATAGTCGGGACCTTACGCGACGGTTTTAAAGCGTCGCGTATATAGACAATTACGCGACGATTGTAATAAAAAAAATTGTCGCATAAATACTTAACGAAAACTTTTTAAAGTATTGCGCAACGGTTTTTCCAAAACAACTTTCGCGTAGTAACCTTTTACGCGACGGTTTTTTGTGAACAATCATCACATGTTTGTAATTTTTTTAATATTTTATTTATTTTCTGAAATCCCGATAAACAAAATATAAACCAACATATCAACCCAAGATTCAATAATAACTTCGACAAAACCAAAAATACTTTTATTCATGTACTCAAATTTAAGATCAAAGTTCACAAAAAATAAAGTAACAACATCTAAAGTTCACAAAATAAAAGTTCAGAACTTACTCGACTAAAAACATACGGTACTAAAGTACTCGACCCACAACTCACATACTTTTTCAATCGCCGCTCCGTTAAAACGAAGCCTTCTAGTATCTATAAAACATTAAACCACAACTCTATAAACATCCGATCTAATATAATAACAAAGATAGTTGTAAGTTAACATACCTTAATCAAGTTGTTGTTTTAACGTGGCCAGATACTTCTGAAAAGATGATACATGTACCGCATAACATAGAATCCTCACAATTCACTATCGGGCGGTTGTTGTGAGCACTACATTTAAACAAACAATAAATATATTAATTCAATGTCGCATTGTAAATATGGTAAACTTTTGAAATTATAAAAATTCAAACCTTACAAGGTTTCCAACTAACGGGGATGCCTTTTTCTTAACTTGAACGTCACCACGTGTGTCGTCGATTAAAAAGTACGTAACTACATTATTATATAACAAAAATTCTATTACTACTTTATTTGATAAAACATACAAGTTTATCCGCTCATGGATAGCTAGTTTCCTAAGACCTGCATTTGGCGACATCGGATTGGACACAAATATCGTGTTCGCGGCGAACCCAATATGCCCAACAAAACCAAATGATCCCTAAAATAAACTCAAAATTATATTGAAGGTTTAGTTTCGCTCATCATATAATTGAAAATAAATTGCTCAAATTCCAATGCTATTATGTACGGTTTTGTTAAAACTATTAATATATAAAGGAAAAATATCTTATATATTTAATTGTTACATCTCGCAGTATGGAGCAAGACTATTTAACTCTTATCTACCTCTGTCGTCATCTTAGCCTCCATCTCGACCATCATCTCGGCTCGCGTCTCGGCCTTCATCTGATCCAACGAGGTCTGAGTCGAATAACTTCCTCCCGAGCCCTCGGCCGGGTTACCGAAGGCACTCTGAATCGTCCCGTATTTTCCGACACCTCTCACTCGACCGGGATAATCGGGCTTTCCGACAGCGGTGGACAACGCATCGTAGTGTCTCACGGGGAAAAATCCACCTTGACTCTATTGCCCGTGCACCCGTGCCTATCACAATTTGTATATAAATATTTAAATCATATACATTTGTGATAATAAAGTGATTGTCATACTTACAACTTTCTCGGCTAATTCCCGGTTGGAGCCACAATGAAATATGTCCATCTTCCCTTTTTTTCGTCTAGGCATGGAGGAAGTTCTTAGTTCTGTCACTTCCGGTTGACAGCATAGGGACCAAATCATCGGAAAATCGACGATGTGGTCGAGCGGGTCCACTGTAGCCCAATCAACCATCCGGCCTCTATATCCCGTGTTGCCGAGATGGTGTGGATACATGTTGTGAGACTGACGCTTTTTAGCCTTCTCACTAAGTTCCTGCAAAATTTATCACACAATTAGATCTATATTAATGAAATTCGAGTTGTACCATATTTTACCTGAAAGTGAGGGGCATCTTTGTGGAACCTCGACGCCTCTAGTCCCTCCTGATTGAGGTGCTCATACATGTTCGCCAAACTTGTCCCCTTCTCCTTCTCTTTTAGATTGTATTTATGCTTACAATTTTTTTCGAAGTTCTCCATTCTTCTTAAGGGTTCTTCTCCTTATTACGGGATCGTCAGACAACCTCCATGTACGCTATTAAAAATATATTAATGTAAATTAATAAAATAACAGACACATCTTAATTATCTCTACATACCTTTATGTCTTCCCATAATGCTTCCTTGAGTCCTGGGTCGATGTGGCGCCAATTCGTGATAAAGTCGGCGACTTATGACCTTACTACCACGCTGATATAATTGCTAAATTTGGCCCCCCACGTCACTATCGGAGCCGATGCAGTCCCCGTTTTCTGTCGAATTGGAGGATGTAGACTTTAGAGTCATAATTAAACCAACGTCGTAGATTCTTCATATTGTGCGGGCCTCTCGTACGCCTATTCAACCCGCTTGAGTCAGTACCAGTTGAGGTAGATGACGGAGGATCTGAAGACATCTCGCAATGAATATATATGCACCTAAAATATACAAAAATCAGAAAAAAGATTAATTTATCACTATAACGATAAGAGAAAATAATGAAGTCATAACAACGTTTTTATAATATTACACTTACAAAAATTGAACGTGTCAAGAATACACTCCTTCGTTGTGATCTGGAACAATATACCTAATAAATGTTGAATCATCTTCTGCAATAGGGACGTGGTGCACGATAGTAGGAAATGAAAACATGTCATCGCTATTATCATAATCTTCTTCGTCATCCACATTACCTATTCCGACAACACTCTTCTTTCCTTGAAGAACTATATGTCATAACTTATTAGTTGGATCTTGAACGTAGAATACTTGTTTGGCTTTGTTTGCTAGAATGAAAGGGTCGTCGACATAGCCAACTTTAGATAATTCGATCATCGTGAAGCCAAATTCAGGATCAATGCGAACGCCTCGTCGGTTATCTACCCATTGACATCGAAGTAAAATAAATTTTACATCATTTTCGTAGGGAGTTCCCATATTTCTTGTATAAACCCATAATAGGAAATTGTATTCCTCGTCACTTGGGCACCTTTTCCACGAGAGACTTCTTTGGACAACGTAACTAATGTGACTCCAGTGTTCTGCAAGGCGCTCTTATCGTCTCGCCTCTTAGTGTAAAAAGTGTACCAATTAATGTTGTACCCTTCATATGTCCCGAAATTCCATTCTGGTCCCCAGGCTAGCAGCTTAACACGTCACTACAATCTAAGTCGGCTTCTGCATAGAGATTTCTCGTTCTGACCCAATCTAGAAATAATCAGTTATGCTCCTTTATGTAACGTAACTCCATTTTTGTGGGGGGTTTTGCGTCGTAAGGTAGCCACGTGTTCCTCCATGGATGGGTGCACTTCTGGAATATGGCAACAAACAGCAATGCGCTGAATCCCATAATTCGCGAGATACCGTCTTGATCACTCTCTTCGTCAACGGCTTGCCTCCCAATCGTTCGTTGTGTCAATAATTAGGCACCCTTATCGCATTCTCATTCAACAAATATGAAGTGCAAAACTCAATACATTTCTCTGTTGTGTATCCTTCAACGATGCCACCCTCCGAACGATATCAATTTCTAATATATCCCTTTAGGATCTTCGTGTATCGTTCAAAATGATGCATAGATCTCATGTACACAGGACCACCTTAATTTCACGCACTAAATGAACGATAAGATGTACCGTGATATCAAAGAAAGACGGAGGGAAAAACATTTCGAACCGACAAAAGGTAATCATGACATTGACTTGTAGCTCGTTTAGTACCTTCGGAATCAAATTCATTACATATTGCATTTAAAAAGAAGCATATTTTTTAAATGCATTGACGAACGTGCTTCGACATTATACTACGAATAGCGATCGGCAATAGATGTTGCATCAACGCATGACAGTCATGTGATTTTTATCTCAGTAGCTTCAAGTCCTTCAATGAGATATACCTCCTTATGCTACTCCCATATCCAGAGCGGACTTTAATACCTTTAAGGATTTGCAAAAACTTAACTTCTCAACCTTGCTAAGTGTAAAGCAAGCTGCGGGAAGAAAAGTCATCTTTCCCATTTCTACCGGTGCTAGCTCAGGCCTCATTCCAAGTTTAACCATGTCTTGTCGGGCTCTAAGCCCATCTTTCGTCTTACCGGGCATATTTAAAAGGTACCCACGATACCGTCACAAACATTTTTCTCCACGTGCATCACATCGATGCAATGTCTCACATTGATTTTTGCAACAATATCACTCAATTCTGTACCTTTTAAAGGTAACGTAGCCTTTGAACTCTTGATCTTCCCATTAAATAGTGGTAGCCGCTTTTTCTTCATATGATATTGGTGGGTTCCTAGCAGGAATTTTTTATGGCACATATAACCAGACAGTTTTGACATGCTTTCGTGGCATTCACACTATTATCAGACAAATTCTCGTAAGATGGATAATCATTAGTAGTATATAATATGATGGCTCGTAGCGTAAATCTTGATTTTATGAACGTGTCGCACACATCAACGCCTTCGTAACATAGTGCTTTCGGATCTTCAATCAACGGAGCTAAGTACACATCAATGTCATTGCCAGGTTGTTTTGGACCGGATATTAACAACAACAACATGATATATTTTCTTTTCATCGTAAGTCATGGAGGGAGGTTGTTAATACAAAGCAGCACAGGCAAGAACTGTGACGGCTGCTCAAATCGTCGAATGAGTTTATCCCATTAGTGCAAAGCCCAAGCATGAGATTCCGTATATCACCTCCAAATGCAGAGCACAAAAATCAATCTTTTTCCATTGAGTGGAATCTGCAGGATGTCTCAATTTTCCATCTTTTTCCTTTCTTCATCATGTCATCTCAACATTTAGCATCGTCGGCGTTAAGAGAACACGGGTTTTATTCTGGGAACTATTGGTAAGTACAACAGAACCTTAGCAGGAGCACCGCCGACTTCGTCTGTTCTCTTATACCGCCAAGTGTCACATATCGGACACTTATCAGCAGCTTCATACTTGCCAGATAAAGTATGCAGTCGTTGGGACACACATGTATTCTTTTGTATTTTAATGTCAATGGGCACAATAACTTCTCTGCCTCGTAAGATGACGTCAGAAGCTCATTGTCATCGGGAAGCATACTCACGAATGTTTCTAAAAGGGTTGAGAAACACTTGCCTGAAACCCCAAATTTAGCTTTGACATTCAACAACTTGAACACGACAGAATATTTTGAGTATTTTGAGCACCCGTTGTACAAAGGAATATTGTTTTCCCTAACTAAATTATCAAATATAGGAGGTCATTTCTCAAAATCCTCTTTGACATCATTCAGCAAATTATTTTAACTCCATCATCGTCAGTTGCGTTAGGTGGCATTGTGTTACTAGTTCCTTCCCTTGCACAACTACCTTCAGTGACAATGGCCTCACCGTGCCATATCCAATTAGTATACCCGTGCATAAAGCAATTATTATCAAATGTTCCCTAACAGTGTCACTCTTTCACCACCTAACGTTATTACAATTACGACACTAACATGCAATCGGTATTGCCTCTTCTTTCTGCTATTCTGCTCCGCACATTTCATAAATTCATCAACGCCAACAAGTACTCGATTGTCGTTTGCATACTACACATCCAACCCCGATTCATTCCAATCAAACCTAAACTATATAAAGTCAATTTAAACAAATAATTCACAAAAACCAAATATAGTTCACATATAATAAATTGAAAGACTTTGAGGGTCCTTATCGCTCCAAGTTAACTCATCTTAAACATCCATTATCCTAGGAAATGCGTGCCTGGGCCTCGATATTTATGAAAATTCGGCAGCATTTGCCCGATGTTCCCATGTAGACGAAAAATATGAATGAATTAATAATCAATTCATATGTCTACCCAGAGAATTTTATGAAAATGAAACCAAATTTTTCATCAATATAGAATCTTAAACACACATTTACAACCTATAGCGATATTGAACATCTAAGAACGGTCAATACGAGGACTATTCAAGATTTTCTCCTAATGAACAACTCTTGAACGAATATCCAAGCTTATAAAAGCAGTAGCACAAAATGTGATGATTAAGCACGTAGTCACATAGAAAATTAAAATCATTATGGGGTAAAATATTGTACCATAATCGTCCAAAATCAAGTGGCGGGGGCCCCAAAACAGGTGTCAACGCCAAATTTGTCACAAAAATTGGAAAGTTCCAAATAGGAACCTAATTTCCAAATAAATAAGCCTATTAATAGATAAAAATGAAAAAATCGGAACGGAAATCGAAAAGACCCCAAAAGGATTCCCCTAATTTTGAAAACAAAAAATCCCCAATTCACCCAATTTTACGAACCTAAACAACAAATCAACATTGATTAGATGAACTCACACCCAAATTGAATAGAAATCAACAAAATGAATTCCCCTAAATCAAAAACCCTAAATTTCGAACCCATTTTTGCCCAATTTTCCAAAATAAAACACAAATCAACATACATACACGAAATTGCCCCCAAATCCACAAGAAATCGACCAAACCGAACTGAAAACCCTAATTTTTTAAGCACATTTTCGGCCAATTTACGAAACTAAGACACGGATCGACATCCATTTACATAAAATCACCATATATGGACTACAAATCGACGAATTTGCACATGATTGGGAGAAATAATTGTCGAGACCCAAAAATGAAGCACCGCCACGTCGTCGAGTCTCACCGGAAATCACCTCGGGAAGAAATCGCCGTCGTCGATTGGGTGTTTGAAATTAAAAAATCGAGTGAGGGAAAAGACGAGTGAGAATTAATAAAAACTTTACGCGACGGTTTCTATCTCGTAACCGCCACATATATTATATTCAAACTTTACGCGATGGTTCTCTTCAAATCTATCGCGTAAAGTTAACTTTTATGCGACGTTTTTTAATAAAAATCGTCGCTTAATGTTCGACAATTCTTTACCAGATTTACGTAAGAAAACCATCGCGTACACTGTGAAAATTAAAAAATATTAAAAAGTGTTTTACGCAAATCTTTTATGACAATTGTCGCCTAAAAAGTCATGGTAGGTGTTTTGTACTAGTGAATGTAGATAAAAGAAGAAACCGGACACCCAAAGAAGTTGAGTGATCAATACTACCCGATGCAAATACTCCTCAAAAGTTGTAAAAGTATTGATTTGGAGAGATCAAGTGATTGGCCTTGGGCCGTTAAGTCGCGAAATTGAGAAGGGTCGATATCAAATATTAATAAAAGCTGACATCAAGACTTGAGTGGGATTAAGTGCTTGATAAATATTCAAGGGTAAATATGGTATTTGACTTGAAGTGTATTTCAAAATATGCATGTGCATAAATTTCAAACACTTGCATGCATGGGGTCGAAACTCACATGCAAAGCTGATAGGTAATTATTTAAAATAATATATTGGTATAAGATATGATTTGTGAGATCTCCTAGGGGAGGATTTTGAAAATGATGCCAAAGATAAAAGCTTGGCTTGATTGATACTAGTTACACAAGTTAGCTTAAAGATAAAAGAAAGGAAATCAATAAACGATTTTATTGGGAATCGAAAAGGCAAAAAGATCCCGTCCACCATATCTTGGAATTTCGTCCCCCTCTATATAATAGCCCATTTCGAAAACCTAGAGGTTAATGAGATTTTCTAAACATACAAAAGCGGACCATTGCACACATACTTGAGTTCTCTCCCGCGAACATTGTTCCGCTATTCATCCAAAGGGAACGAGTGCTTCGAGATACACCGAGAAATCGGCGTGCAGATATACAGAAAGGGTTCGACGTGTACAAAAGGACCCGGAGCTTCCATGTGCTTCATATTTAAGATTCTACGGCTCAATCGTTCCCTATTACATCTCAACGTGTGTTTTCGTTTATCATGTTCTAATCTGAGTTATCCTAGACATAATGGAACCCTGAAAACTTTTGTTCCGCACGTCTCGGGGACAATCGAGGTTTCCCAACAGGTTCTGGAAATGATAAAACTAGTCAAGAAAGAAAAAGTCAGACAAAATTAATTGAACTATACGGGCTGAAAACTCTCAAGTATTGAAGAAGGAAGAGACAATCAAGCTAATAGGGAAGTTCGGTTTGCTAGAGGATTGTAAGATGAAGTCCTTACCTGAAGTTAGTTTCAGAAGCTATTGTAGTTTCACAAACTATTCAAGAGTCTTCAAATTCAGAGTTATTATGATGGAGCGAGAATATCCACTGAGAATCTTCAGACTTCAAATCACATGAAATGTAACAATCGACATACGACAAAGTATTTAAGAATATGTATTGTTTCATCTGAAGTAGCCTTGTTCTCTCTCTATATATTCCTCGAAGTAACTAAATGATTCACAGAATATCTGATAGGGTTAGAATAATTAATGATATATAAGTAAGGAGTTGGAATTCATGATCGGCACAACAATAAGGTTAAAGGTAGGGTTGAGTTGGTCCGAATCACAATTATGGAGAAAAGCCATATAACCAGCTTATTCGTGGAGTTGAAATGTAACTGCAACGCATGAAAGTAACATGAGATCCTCTTAGTGGCCAAAATAAATGGATGCAACCTATGATCCAGTCTCAGCAGTCAAACGAGAGAACCATAAAAAGGAAGAATCAATTTTTTTGTAATTGTTGCTGACAGAGAAAAGGAAGAAGTCAGTCTTCTTAGAAGAGATAAGTCCTTCAGAGCAAGCTCAAGGGCGTTCTCCTCACCCGGAATATGGTGAAAGTAGACCGGTCACTAGAGTTGAAAAAGGGGGAAGATATAGATAGTAGAAAACATACAACTTCAAGGTCAACATGCTCAATTAGACATAAAGAAGCTTAATCGGATGGAGCAGAAAGACAAGTAAATAAATAAATAGGTGTACCAATTTTTATTGATATTTCACTGCAAAATTGGAATATGAATCTTTCATCTGATGTGTCTATTTTTTTCTTAAATTTTGTAAGAAACGAAAAAAGGTGGAATTTGTTAAAGATCGTGAATAAAATTATGACGTCCGATTAATATAAGTTTGGTGACTGAAGTAACAAAACTTCTAAAGAATTGAAGACTTAGCTGAAGACCGTGGGACAAGCCTCAAACAAGAACTGAAGTAACCAAAAATAGGATTAAAACCAAACGGAACTTTGTTGTTCATGCACAAACGACTTTAGTGCACTTTGTTTTCTCGCATATCGATCTGAAAGAACAATAGAACCGATGAATCTGTTCGATCAAGAACATTAGATACTAGCGCGAAAAATGGTCACATAGCGAATCTATATCAAGATGAATTGCATTGCGAAGTCTGAAGATAACCAGAGGTAGGTAAAGGTGCAGAAGCATAGTCGTTTACCTTGTAGTTAATCTCGTTGGACAAAAACTTTTGAGATTAGACGCTATGAAAACAACAAAGCTATTTCGAGAAAATGCATCTAATGCGCGCTTAGGGGGGCCAGTTTAAAGATGAAGATTGATGATCCTTTGTCAGCATTCATGCAACATCTAATTTAGTCCTTCCTCTAATATATATATGCAGATTGACACAGAGAAAGGGAGTTTTGAACATCAAACTATCGAGTTCACAATTTTCAATTCAATAATAACTGGTATAAAGAGTAAGAGAGATTAAGAATGTGAGATTGTGTAGCAACAAGTTCCAGCGTAAGACCAACTAAGTCTGGCATTTTACAGTCAGCGTGAGATCAACTAAGTCCTCGTTGTCGTTTGTGTCCAATGCAAGACCAACTAACTAAAACAAAAGGTAGGACCAACTAAGTCTGCATGTTTCTAGTGAAGTACTTACGAGGGTGAAAGAAGAAGAGGTGCAGAATGAGTTAGCATTCGAACCTACGGAGATAAATAATGTGCATACATACTAACCAATTTGTTTTCACATCCACACATACACTTCGGTTCACATTTGAAAGGTAGGTAACTTTCGCGTTTAAATTGGACTAATTGTCAACCAAAACCTGAAAGAGGCAAAATAGACTGACATGTATACACCTCGTCCCCTCTAAACGGTAGAACCGATCACACATGTAATAGTTAGCAAGACCTGAATATAGGAATGGATTTTCCTTTAAATAATCTTACCTAATGATTATCAAAACAAAAGTCGAAACTTGACATGTATTTATTATTACAATTAGTAAGGTTTTGGCAGAAACCATCATAACTTTGAAATTATCAAGAACGAACAATTGCTGGAATAAATGCTTTCGAAATTAATATGCAATTCAAAACTCAACTTTTGATATTATCAACAAATATGTATTTTAATATTCTAAGCAATTGAAAGAGTGAAACGCAACCGGCACATGAGCTAAAATATTTGAAGACAAATTAAATAAAAATCGTACAGACCTATTAAAAAAACACAAGTTGTCCATCTAATTGTCAAATTTACATATTGGTTACTTCATTGAAAGATTGACGATAGTACCGAAGTTTTGATAGTATTATCTTGAAGCATACATACAAACGGCAGATTGTGAGGGAATCTATTTTTATTTTTTTTAAATTCGATTGCTTTCAATCCAATGCGTAGGATAAATAGGAAATCTCGGAAAATTGACGAAAACAATGTCTGCGATTGATATAAAAAGGGGAAATAAATCACACCATTGAAGCAATATAAGATCAGAAAACAACAACAAATAAAAAGCATGTTTATCATATTCCATAAAATGAGCGTCATGACATCATTATTAGTGATATTTATTATACTTGCGAACATGATGATGATACGAGGTTCCCCTGACGAGGACGTATCGGAGCAAATTTGTGAGACAGACATGTGGGGACCCAACGACCCTTACGGAGGCGCGGTGAGTATATTGCTTAACGACTTGGTGCTCGATACTCCCTACTACTATTACTACCAGAGCGACCTCACTCGTTGGGAAGGACTAGCAGTTGCCTACGGGCAGGCAAGTTGCTCCATATCTTTGTCATCGGGTGATTGCCAAAGTTGCTTGAATGCTGCTCGTGCTGAGTTGGCTCAAAATTGCGCCTTCTCAATTAGTGCAATCTTGGAAATGGTTGACTGTTACTTAAGATATTCGAATTACCCAATTGATGGTTGAGATATATCGGATGATTTATCATGTACTTGTCTCAACAATATCACTAGTCTGTCACGATCTTATTATCCCTCGCAACTCCATATCTTTTGTTAGCTTATCAACTTCATCGATTCCGAGACAATTCATCATACTATATTCATTGATACTGGAGCTCGAACATTATTTCATAAACATTTAAAATAAAGAAAATTTATTTCTCACTTTCCATAAATAAATTGGTACATAAATTTTTGTATAAAGTTTTGAATTAATATAATATATTACTGTACGCATTTGCAAGACATGAAGACTCGAGGAACAACTGATCGGCCTTTTGGAGACGGGACATATGATCTTACATATCACTATTTCTTATCTCGCCATGGAAATTACTACTGCTTGCATTCATTTTCCTAGTGCGAATTGACCCCTCGACATGGACATAATCATTTGGTGGAGACAAACGCTCCTATCTGCGATGGTACAAATTCCATGATCATAGAAATGAATTTCTCAAAGTTGACGACCGTCTGGAATCCACAGGTATGCAATATTATAACATTTTAATTTGAAATTCATGTGCATAAGAAAAATGTTGGTTGGGAAAGAACGCTACCGAAATTCTGATTTATGGATACGTGGGACAGAAATATTGTAATTTTTAAGTGTTAGAATGTACAAAGATGCCCCACTGTTGTAAACATAATCCTCCTATGCACCTCCTTATTCCACATTTGCATCATTTATTACACAGCTTGAACTTTCACAAACGTCACCCACAACACAATTTACTGATATTAGTGATCTTCGTCACAACACAACTGCTGTAAGAAAGAACATCTACAACTGGGCCTAGTCTAGAGGCTTAATCCATTGATTTTATCGGAAACAATATGATATGGGTTACATCGTCAACTACAACAATTGCGAAATGTTAATAATCGTAGTTGCATATCATTATCCTTAGTGAATGCAAAAGTCGTTTTGGCAATGAAATTGCTATGTAACCACATTGGTTATGTTGACAAAAAAAATTTCTCTGGAGCCATCCTCAAACGAAGCCATCCAACTTTAATCATCAACGAAACGTTTGAAGTGTAGTAAATACATTTAAATTATAAGGTATAACAAGCTTGATTTTGAACTTTATAGTTCTCCCAAGCATAGTTGATGGTATCATTTCAATATAAATTATCTATGCTAGGGTTAATACTTAATTTCAAAATCTTATGGCTGGATAAAATTACAGTCCTTTCTATGACTCTCCTTAACTCAACAGGATATTTGATCATGCGATCATTGTTAATGAGTATCTGAATTCGTGCGATATTCATCTAACATCTAAATTCATCCAGGGTACTTCTTAGCTCTTATTTCCATCCAGTTAGTCTTCAATCTTTAGTCTTTGCGGTTCAAATATATATTTAGTCTTCATTATACCAGGTTCATTGATCGTCAATCTACTGGCGTCTCAGTCCAGACATCACAATTAGTTTGCTAACGTGCGACGTCTGGTCTAAAATGTTCTTCTACATGGATCGTCATGTCTATTATGGTTAGTTCAAAATCACTAACAATTTCTTCCTTTCTGTTGATTAACGAAACTTAATAGAAGGTCGACACAATGAGTGTCCGAATTCAATAATTTTACTTCAGAATAAATATCGATGCAAATTAGTACATCTAGTCTACTTCCATATCGCCTCCCTCTTTGCAATGTAGTCCAGCTACTTCCGTTTGGATATCTCCTCATATGACTTTAGCTTGATATCATGCAACTAGCCAACTAGTGAGTTGATCCCTAGTGAAATTGCACGTCATCGACCTCAATGTGTTGGGATTATATCACTCTTTTAGAGGTCCTCCCTCAATCCGAGTAATGTTTCTCAGGGTCGGAAGCCATCATCTTGAATCAATACGGCTTCTGCCTCCCTTTGGATCATTTTGTTGAAGAACGATATAAATCAAGGATGTTGAGTATGAGGCTGCATGGACTGGGATCTAGGTTGCACTTTTGTCTGCTGCCTAGTACGTTCCTCCTTTTGTCTTCACCACTAGTCGATTTGGATGTTTGTACTTTGAATGCGTTACTATTTCGGCCAGTTTTGGTAACACGACATCAAGTTGTGCATTGAGAAATTGCTCCACTCCTTTTAGGGCGGTGCCAATGTTTGTCTAACCAGTAATTAATTTATTTTTGAAATTCAACGAGCTGAGTGCGAGTACATGTGCAGATAGATTGATGATCTTTCAATGAATGGTGGTATAGTTCTGGTCGTTAATATTTTGACGGAGTTGAGAACCATTTATAGTATCTGAAACGCGTACATCTTTAACTCTTTGTTGCAGCATTGCAAAGCTACATTAATGAGAAGTCGTTTTTGACAGAGAGTTTGATTTGAAGAGATTGATGCCTAGTGCGTCTTCAACTATTGTTCTTTTTTATACCGGATCATTGATTTGAAGTGGAGAGGCGGGCAAATAATAC
Source organism: Linderniella brevidens (assembly GCA_004919715.1). Taxonomy (NCBI): domain Eukaryota; kingdom Viridiplantae; phylum Streptophyta; class Magnoliopsida; order Lamiales; family Linderniaceae; genus Linderniella; species Linderniella brevidens. Next base: position 1,127,261 of record SWDC01000158.1, read on the forward strand.
TGAAATTGTCAATGGAGCTCAATTAGCGTAACAAGGTTGAAAAGTTTATTGTGTTTTGTTTTGACTCAGTTATCATGGCTCTAGCGTAATGTGTCGTTCTCAATCTTATGGAAGTAGTTCTGAAGGGCTTATGTTTGAGTAGACTCCATTTGCTGTTGTTGCTCTAGTGGAATTAGTTCTGTCGGAACCAACTGGAGTTCCAATTGAGCCACTTGGACCTGCGCAGCTTGCTCAGATGCTGAAGCGATTCCAATCTGCTATATTCCCGTCATGAAATAGATCAGCAGCTGATGTCTGTAATCCACTCTCTTCTACTAAGACTTGTTAACCCTGCTTTACCACTGCATGCTCAATATAGGTGTGGGAGATTCTTTCTGGCATACTTCTAATTTCAGATGCCATTGACGGGTGCTGTAATTGAGTTAGAATGGCATGTGGTAATAGTACTGGATATCTGAAGGAAGGCTCGATCGGGATAAAAAGTTTTACACTGATCCCGTTAGTTCGTTCAGTATAATCTCTAAGCTCCATGCTTGCCTTTTATACATCTACCCTCCTAAGTGTTGGTGATCGGCCAGAGGTTTTCCCAGAATTCGTCTCCGTGAATGTGCAGAATCTTAAATTTTTAAGGTGAATTTGGTTCCCCAGGATCGCTCGGATGTGCACAAACAAAAATCGTAACAACCATAAACTACAAAGAGAAAAGGTTTCTCCCATGACACTAAGCGACTCGACTATGCCTATTAGCTCTTCTCCAATCTCGTCCATATGGCGCGTGCGGCTGGGTGTGATGGTAAGAGCGATCTCGCTGGTGTGTATAGTCGAAGAACTCCCTTGGATGGGTTAGAGGAAAACCCAACCTAGAGAGAGCTTACCCAAGAGCTTCTATTTTTCGAAAATTGCTCCAAGATGCATTACCGTAATATTCTTAAATCTCACCTTGTACATAAAGAATGTGTTTGGTTGGGGGTATTAGGAGGGATTATGATGGTTATGATTAGCTAAAGTGGTGTTTGGTTAGAGGATTTATTTAAAGGCGAGGTTTAGTTAATAGCCTCCTAATACCCCTAATCGGTGTCAGCGTGTGATCTGGAGTTGTCTTCATATGAGGAGCTAAGGAGCTTCACTGACTTTTCTTTGGAGGATTCCGAGCTCCTCTTCGGTTTGTTGTCAGTTACTAGGGCAAGGTGGCAACTTCTTCGACCACTCCTTGCCTTTCGAGCTGCTCTCGATCTCACTAATGTCGTCGGTGTGTTGTGAGAGGCTCTCGAAGACACTGTGGATGTCGATTATATCGATATCCTTATTCTGCCGGATCAAGGTGGCAACTTCTTCGGGCAACAGGGCGGTGAGATATCATACATTCAGCTCCAAGTTTGATCGGTGTGTGTTGATCTTTTCATCTCGTTCACTTGGATGATGAACCTTCAACACGTTTCTCTGAGTTCTTCCCCGGTTTTGCCTTGAATGCTTCGTACGCATCGAGCGTGTTTGCCATCTTGGCCTTGACTCTGAGCTCCGTTCCTTGCCATCTCATCCCACATGTCTTTCGCGGCGGAAAGAGCATTGACTTGAATATAGATATCATTTCGGATGACTTGGAGCAGTAGGTCTTCGCTAGAAGGTCGGCTTTGGCCCTTGCTTTTTCAGCATCCTTGTACTTAGTTGGTGTTTTCCGTACTCTACACTCAGGTGTACATGAGGATTTGTTATGGCATCCCTGGGAAGGGTCGTCCAGAATTAGGCGGGTCCTTCGTTAAGAGATGTGAGAATGTAAGGCCCTCGGTCCTTGGATTCAAGGAAATTTAGGAACATGTCCGCCCCATATTGAGTATTCACCGCCTATGAGCACAGGTTACCGTATGTCGCTTTCCATTGCGATGATGTCCATTTTTGTTGAAAGTTGGCTTTTGATCGTGTGACGTGAATCGATTGAACTGAAATGTGAATAAAGAGGGAAGAGTTTGGATTCTTCGAAGTTTGAGGGATTATCGAAAATTTTGTTCAAAAGACTTTAAGTGTGAAAATCGACACTTGCAAAAATTAGATTGCGGAAATCGACACTTGCAAAAACGTGTTGTGAAAATCTCGTTTTCGAAAATTACACACTGAAAATCACAGAAATGCACTAGAAAATCTTTAGTTGTTACGGAAATCATTTTTCGCAGCGAGTTGCGAAAGTAATTTTCGGAACAAAAAATTACGAAACTGCCACCGAGACTCTTCAGCTGTTACGAAAATCGATTTCCACGGAAGTTTGTGTAACGATTTTTGCAAGTATTATCGAAATGAGTTGCGAAAACTTTGTCGAAAAGTTCTTGAACACAGGTTTGCTTGAAAATGGCTCAAACTTGATGAAAAAGTATGAGTCTTATAGAGATTCACAAAAAGTCCTATAACACTAAACGAGTTGAAGAATAATCATTATAAGCTTAAAATCACTCGAAAATGAATAATACTTCGACCTAAAACTCGCGAACTCAAAATATCGATAATAAACCAAAAAAAATTTATCCTAATCCAAACTACACGTGTCATTCGGTCACGTTAGGCTTTGATACCAATTGTAGGTCACAAAAACACCTAACGATCAACGAAAATGGTAGGAATCAATAGAGATTTTGCTAGAAACCTTGAGTGTATTTTTTGTGCGTGTTTTTCTTTCTCAAAAGTTACCGTACCTGCGTTTTTTCTATAATGATTCTCTTCGGTAAGTGTAGGGCTTTAGTATTTATACTCTCAATTAGGTGTAAGATACTTGGGCCCCAAAAAAACCCATTACAACTAATAAATCACTAGACTCTGCAAAATAAAATCTAGTCCAGTTAATAAATATAGTACAAGCCAAAGACATAAAAATTACATTGGACACTATTTAGATCTAACATCCTAGAAATAAAAAGGTTTTACTAATAATTCTAAGTCAATGGTGACTAAAGCTCAAAATGCAAATATGCATTCTAAGTCACCTTTGACTAGAGCTAAAGTGATTAGTAAAAGCAAAACACTTCAAAGTGTTGAGGAACAAATGAAAATTAGGAAGGAGTAAACAAAATCGACATTATTTCCAAAGTAAAAGACGAAAATGTTAAAGATTTTCCCTCTCCAGTTCCTATTTATAAGGAAGCTTGTAAAGAAGATGTTCCAAGCTCAAACAATCGAGCTTTTCAAGCTTCCAGTATCCTTCATCGTGAATATTACAAGTCGGAAGAACATAGCATCTACTAACGATGCTTATAATTCTATATGTTGTTACGCCTATATGAAATACCCAATCAAAGTTCATTCAGAAAAACATCTGATGACGCTGGCTTTGGAGAAAATCTATAAATCTTCTCCGAAACACACGTTCAACTGCGTTGAAACGTCATACCCGTGTCCTATAACACTAAACGAGTTGAAGAATAATCATTATAAGCTTAAAATCACTCGAAAATGAATAATACTTCGACCTAAAACTCACGAACTCAAAATATCGATAATAAACCCAGAAAAATTCATCCTAATCCAAACTACACGTGTCAATCGGTCACGTTAGGCTTTGATACCAATTGTAGGTCACAAAAACACCTAACGATCAACGAAAATGGTAGGAATCAATAGAGATTTTGCTAGAAACCTTGAGTGTATTTTTTGTGCGTGTTTTTCTTTCTCATAAGTTACCGTACCTGCGTTTTTTCTATAATGATTCTCTTCGGTAAGTGTAGGGCTTTAGTATTTATACTCTCAATTAGGTGTAAGATACTTGGGCTCCAAAAAAACCCATTACAACTAATAAATCACTAGACTCTGCAAAATAAAATCTAGTTCAGTTAATAAATACAGTACAAGCCAAAGACATAAAAATTACATTGGACACTATTTAGATCTAACATCCTAGAAATAAAAAGGTTTTACTAATAATTCTAAGTCAACGGTGACTAAAGCTCAAAATGCAAATATGCATTCTAAGTCACCTTTGACTAGAGCTAAAGTGATTAGTAAAAGCAAAACACTTCAAAGTGTTGAGGAACAAATGAAAATTAGGAAGGAGTAAACAAAATCGACATTATTTTCCAAAGTAAAAGACGAAAATGTTAAAGATTTTCCCTCTCCAGTTCCTATTTATAAGGAAGCTTGTAAAGAAGATGTTCCAAGCTCAAACAATCGAGCTTTTCAAGCTTCCAGTATCCTTCATTATGTTGTGAATCACGTGAATATTACAAGTAGGAAGAACATAGCATCTACTAACGATGCTTATAATTCTATATGTTGTTACGCCTATATGAAATACCCAATCAAAGTTCATTCAGAAAAACATCTGATGACGCTGGCTTTGGAGAAAATCTATAAATCTTCTCCGAAATACACGTTCAACTGCGTTGAAACGTCATACCCTTGTCAGATTGCTCGTAAATGGCTACCTAAAGATACATTAATGGATGATTTAACCCCCCCCCCCAATTTGACAGCTTGTATGCTTAACTCGTTTTCTGCTAATAAGGGATGACCCATACAAAAATGGGTACCAAAGTCCCGATAAAGTTTCGCATATATTCCCCCATGGGTAAGTACTTCGAGTAGTTGTTCCACACCCATGACTGGTATGCAGCGTGAACAACAACACCATCCTAACATGTATGGTATCTCAGGTTGCTCCACCATGACTGGTAAGCGAAGCGAGCAACCACACCTACACTTCAACGAAGGTACATTCTAATTATGCGTATGTCAAAAGACTTTTCATATTTTAAAAAAATTGCGTACGCATACGAGCTGAATTGAAAAATACGTATTTTCAAAATGGTACATTTAAAATAGGTATTTTAAGAACTTTATGAGATTTTGAAACTTAAACTCCATATTACGCACGAAAATGATAAACGCCATTTTTTTCAAAAAAAAAAGAGCTCAATTTGAGGGGTGTTATGATTATTTTATTGTCTTAAATTACTTATGTTATCTTAGTCTTGTAGTTTATTTAATTAGTTTTGATCTAAATTAGAGTAAGCCCATTAATTAGTTTTAATGTATTTGGCTAGTTAGGGCCCAAGTATTATATACCAATTTTGTTGTATAAATACTAAATCCCACACACAAACTAAAGTGTGTCTTGCGTGTGAAGCTAATAGTAGAAAATACAATTTCAGAGGAAACGACCGCCTACTCATCACCTCAAGAACACACCACCCCACGTCAAATCTCATTCTCCCGATCTTCCAAAAATCTCTTACGAAAATAATTTTCGGAACCAATAATTGCATAATTGCCATCGAAAGCATATCGAAAAAAATTTAGCAATGCCTAATAACAGAATTTCCATGGAAAGTATTGTTCGACCGAAATTCCGTTGTTATTTCCGTCCAAACGATTTTCGTAACACGTCGAAAACTCCATATCGAATTTTTTTTCCGCAACTTTCAACCTCCAATGGCAAGCCCATCAAAATACTCCGTCGAGCCGACGATATTTCTCGACGCCCATCCGTCGAAGAGTTTCTCGGCCGCAGCTCCACAGAAAGTCCGTCGAAGAAGCTCTCGACCGCAGCTCCACCGTAAATCCGTCAAGCAGTAAGCGACCCTTTTCCCGTCGAGCCCATCGAAAACCGATCGATCAAATTTCCGTCGACGCTCCGTCGAAGTAGCAAACCATCTTCCCGTCGAAAATCCGTCGATAACTACCTTCGACTGACCGGCCGTCAATAGAGCCATCGAAGAATTGCCGACCGCAGCAACCCGTCGAAGATCATCGACCGCTGCCCCGTCGAACAACTGATCAACCGATTTGGCATCAAAGATTTCCGTCCAAACAAGCTTCGACCCCTTCGTCGTCAAGATCTGTCGGTTCCCCGTCGAAATCAAATTTTCGAGACAGGTTTTCATAAGGCTTTTTTGCAAAAATAATTTCGTAAGTATTTTCGCAGTGCTCGTTCGAAAATTAATGTTTGCATCTAAAGTTTTTGCATGCTGTCAAAAATCGATTTTCGCACTCCTATATACCAAAAATCTAAATTTTCGCACTCAATACATTTTCGCAAGTCCCTATCGAAAATCATACTTTTCGCAACAGACTTTGAAAATCAAATTTTTCGCAATCAACACTCCGAAAATTTATTTTCAAACCTAGACTTCGAAAATCTCAATTTTCGCACTCTACTTCGAAAATCTAAATTTCCGCATCTCTACACTTCCAAAATTATTTTTCGCACTTATGCACCGAATATGATTTTTCGAACTCAAAACATTGTTGGCATATTCTAGAAAAGTTTGGTACATTCACGAAGGTTTCGACATCACGTCAAAAAATTTTGCTACACACGAAAAAATCTTCAGTACCTAAAATTTTCGAAACTTCACTAAATTTCTTGATATACGAAACATTTCGACAGTGAAATTCTCAAAGCCATTTTTTTGTTTTGTTTTTGATAAATCCCCTTGTCACTAAAAAAACGTTTTTTGTAATATTTTCCAAGTTTTCGACATTACTTTCAAAACTTTTCGATATACACCAAACATTTTCGACCGTTTAAATCTTCGAATCTTCACGAAATTTCTTGACACAGCAAAACTTTTCGACACTGAATTTTTCGAAAGCAAAAATTTTTTAAATCTATACAACGCGTTAACAATCACATATCCAACTAAAATTAATTTTTTTAAAAAAATTAAGGAATCCAACATACTGACTTCTTCCTCTGAACAAAAACGAAGTTCCTCTATGGATCAGAAAAAGACTATACAGGACTTAAAAGTTAGGTTAGAAACTAATTATCGATGCTTACTTAGAAACCTAAAAGAGAAAGGCAGCCTCATGTGCCAGCTAGAAGCTGCACACGGAAGAGTTACAAGTCATGATGCTTAGATAGAAAAATTCAAATTACAAGTTCACGAACTCACAACTACCTTGAAGACTTGTGAACTTGAGTGGAATACACATATGAGAAAATACAATTTTCTATTTGAGGAACGCATTAAATTGTAGTCTAAGTTTAACTCTAACAGCACATTCTTGTGGAAAAGAATCAAAAAGACCAAAGTTCCTCTAAAGACTTAGCGTCCAACGGAGAAACTAATTTACATTATGAAAAACCTACTTCTTGTTGGGAAATTCTGGAGGTTGCGATTAAAATAGCAGAATTGAATGTAACACTGGAATTGGAGATAGTAGGTTTCTGAGCGCAAAAGAAAAAGCTTCTAGAGGAGATTTTGTAGGTCTCAAATCACCTTAACAACAACAAGATTGGTGAAGAATTGAAAGGTGTTTGCGCTAAATAATTTAAGTTTGTGTGCTAGCGTGTTTCGTTCTCTCTCAAAGCACTATAGCGGCTCAAATTTTAGAATGATTCTCATTAATAAATGTGTAGGGTTTTAGTATTTATACCCTTAATTAGGTATATCGCACTTGGGCCCCGAACGAAGCCTATTACATAAACATATCACTAGTCTACTAATTAAATTCTAGTTCACCTCATAAATAAAATTACAAAACTAAGATATAAAAATACATTGGATACTATTTAGATCTAACAATCTCCCCCTTAGTGTCCAACGTTTAACTCGTGCGCTTTCGACTTTGTCTTGTCTTCTTTTATTTTTCTTTCCGGGCAAAACTACTTGCGTAATCCTATAGTGACCTCGTATTACCTGATGTTGTTTCGTAGGTTCAGCTGGTCGTTGATCTTCTCTAGGATGGTTTCAACAACATAGCCTTCTTCTATTCCAAGGTCCTTTGAGTAATTCTCCGGTCCCAGCGAGGCTTGACGTGCTTGAAGCTTTTGTCTGATGATCTTCAGCGTACCATCCGAACTTGAAGATTTGCAAGACCACCATCACGTGCGTTCTCTCTTCCTTCAAGTGGTAGTAGGTGACCCTTAGCTCCGAGTGGGTAAAGATGTGGTTCTCGGGATAGTCCTGTAGCTCCTGGCACATGTCTGAGGCACCGTCATGTTGACTTTCTTCATGTTGCTTTCCAAGGCATTCTGAAAGTCCTCGGCAGCGTGGTGGTTGATCTGCCTCAGCATGTACTGCTTCAAAGCGTTGAACCCCTCACGATACTTCTGGTTTATGAGGACGAACTTCATGTACATACCGTACAAGTTGGTGACTTTTTCCGGAGGAAGGTTGGGGTGTTCCGCCTCTAGGATCTAGTCCTTCGAGCCACCTGCTCTGACAACGAAGAAGACGGGAGTGTGGTATCTATCGTAGGTGTACTCCACTTATTCAAGGTCTGCAATGTGAGGTTTCGCCTTTTCTCTAGCCTTTAATTGCTCTAGACTTAGTCCCCCTTGTGGTGGTCAACTTAGAGAGCATGAACAGGTGGCCGAAACCTCGCCTCGTATTCTTCAAATGTGTGAGGCCTCTGATGGATAGCTCTTCGATAGGCTTGATCTTGTCAGGATTCCTCCAGATTCTAGGACAGTAATCCTTGAGGAATGGAGTCGTGATCCTCTTGTTCTCCCCGGGAGTCTTAACCAGCACCGTGCCTTTGCTCAGGTTCGGTGGCTCGTTAACTCGGAGAATCAGGTGTTCTTGGAGCTCATGCATTTCCCTTTGGTGATCCTCTCCTTGCTCTTCTTCCTCGAGTTCAATAGAGAGTGAGTCTGTCGTGAGCTTTTGTAGGTCAAATCTGATGTGGTCCATGCCTAGACGGATCTCTTCTTCAGTTTTCGTTCGAGTCATCCATTCTCCTCCATGATGTACTTGTCAATGTTGGGTTGAGGATGAAAGTTTGGAGTCTTTTTAACTGTTTGGGTATTAGTTTGTGGTGGTGTTTGTGGTTGAGTGGTGGTTTGTGGTGTTTGAGTGGATGTTTGGTGAAGTTTTTGATGTTGGGTGGATGATGAGGTTAGTGGGTTGGATGAAGAGGTGCTCGCTCCACGGCTTGGTGTCTTCCCTTTTCCTTGTTCGCGGCCGCCCTTTGTGTTCTTCTGCCGCTTTCTCCCCTCAAGACGATCATGTTCGTCAAGATCGTCATGATGTCGTTTGGGGCGGGAGCTTTCTTGGCGGCAGGTGGCAGGTGGCGGCGAGTTGGGGCCATAAACTAATCGCTCGTAGAGTTTTTTTTCGGCTGGGGTGCAATTTTTTATGGCCAAGAGTCGGGAGATTAATATGTCAGAGCCGTGGGAGCATGAATGTTATTCTCCATATGGTATGACAAGATTGCTTTATCTGTCTGGTCCGCGAATCGTAGTAGAGGTTCCGAGATCCGCATTGGTTGAGGCTGTGGCCCTCGGTTGTTTTCCTTCGCCTTGTGAAAGTACTTCAGTAGCGGTGTCGGGTGGCTGTTCTCATTTGGGAGGCGCGGGATATCGTGGTGGTTCGTCATAAAATAATTGATTAAAGCGGGAGCCACCGGATACATGGAACGACTTGAACATTCTTTGGATTGTCTCTTAGGTTGATCTAATCAAGAAGATCATTCCATATCAAATGTGTGACATCAATGTTCCGTCCAAATATTAATCCATGGTAGATGTTGAGGACGTTGACATTTCCTCTTTCGAACCTAGTGTGTTTGGGTGACAGACACTTGTTTACGAGCTCGAACAATGTCCTCCAAGGATGAGGAATGCGACACAGTTGATAACTCGAGAGCATCTTTGATTCGGCAACATAGCCAAAGCGTATGAGGTCTGTTAATAACTTTGCATCGGTGGGCAGCAGCTCGTAAGATTGTAGCATCGGCAGGCGTGGCACTCTTCGGAGAATAATCTTGTTCAGAGTCACCGTTGTTGTATTGATCGTGGCCTTTAGTGACATACTTGATTGTGGATATCTCCTGGTTAGTGTGCCCTAGAACTGTTGGAGGTATACGTTTGGGTGGGACTTGAGTACTGAGTGTGAAAGCCAGCTAGAGGGGGTGACCTCGAAGGATGGCGCTCACTACTTCGTCCTTGCATTGGAATGTGTTTGGGCCCATTTAGTTCGTTAGATATGTCCGTTATTTTATCTTTGATAATATTGTTCAGTTTAGTAAATGCCCATCTGTATAAAGCCCGTTACAAATTCCAGCCCGCTACTATAAACCATCAAACCCAAAGTTAAATTATCTCAGGGATTTGGGCAAGATAATCTATCCAACCCACTCTATTATTTGGGAAAGGACCAAAATATCCCTTAATTCCAGAACACTAGGCTAGGTTGTTACTAGCTGCGTTCAGTAGGAATTTGGACATAACGTTCTTGTTCGACAAACTTGAGCCATCGACGGACATAGCGTCCACGAGAGCCAGTGGCGCTTCTCGAACAGCTTTAGTCAACTCTCGGCCCGGCCTCAGGCGTGGTCTAGCATCAAGCCTTGATGACTCCGTTGGGCCCCTGAGAGATGGTCCCCGATTCGGGCTTCATCTGAACCGTCCACATATGCATCTGTTGGGACGTTAGGGTTCATGTCGACGGAAGCTGTGCTGGCGAGTCAAATCAGTATGGAAGAGGTGCCAGTTTTTAATTTGATGGGCAGAGATTACATGGATAGTTTGACTAAGTTCTCCAAAGTTGTGGTTTATTAGCCATGTTTCTCTAGTTTCTGGGAATTATATTTGTAGCCTTCATTTAGTTACTTGATTGATCGAATTGAAAGGTTTATGTTTCGTTTCAAGATTTAAAGCTATGGCCTTACAATGCTTCGTTAGCTGTTACATTATTCGTTCTGGGAAGGTTTTGTCTTTTCATCATCTATTGGTTTATAATAATGCTAAAAGAGGTTTCTATTTTGTTGTTTGTCATTGCAGAAATGATGAACTATGAATCCTTTCACATGGGTTTGTGCAACGAAATGAAGGCACAGATCCGCAGTAGCGGCTACCAACATTTTTATATAAGAGGGTTATTTTTGTAATACTACGTATGTATAATTGAGATTTCTATTTTGTTATACCGGTAAGTGAACACGATAATTTTACAATACAATGTTGAAAATTACAAACTGAACATCATTGTATTGGCTTAGATATGACTATTATCTTATTTATTATCTTCGGCTTTTTTGTCTTTCATTTTCTCATGTGGCAAACTGAACGCAGCCTTAGGTCAATGCTGAAGTTATTTTCTTGGATCAACATCCACTTCTCTTGTGGGTAGGTAGTTTTTTAGGACGATGCCATTTTTGTTTTGTAAATATGGACAAAAGATAAATTGATTAATCAATGATCAATGTAAATGTGTAATTTTGTGTTTTAATTGTGATGGGGAATTAGTGCTTTGAGATTTATTCGAAGAAAAAGGCTATATAAGTCCCGAGCGTTAGTGTGTTGCTTGTTGTTTTTGAGGTGTTTAGTTTGTGGAAATTGAGTTTCGGAGTTATTGAAGTGATTACATTATGCTAAGGATCAATTTACGAAAGTAGATAGGTTTCGATATTTTTTTAAGGATTGTTAGAAATATTTTGTACTGTTCTTAAATATTATGTCTTGAGTCTATTTTTGTAATTAGTTAGTATGTAATTGGTTTTGGGGCCGCTACGTAAATATATATAAATTAGGTCATAGGCCTTAATATACCAACTATGTGGTATATAAGGCCTCCTTTACCCTTTCAAATTTCGGACGGGAAACCCGATTTTCAAAATCGAACGACATCACCAGTTATTTAAATTCGCCTAAGGTACTCCAATTTTTGCTCATTACCCTAATATGATTTGAAAATTATCAATTCTCGGACAGATTTTCCCGACAGTCCATGAATAACTCGAATTTCATACTCATCCAATTTTGAAAGTGTTAAACGAATTTCGACTCAAGTGTTAACCGAAAGTCATCACACTAAATTCACGATTCTCGCCAACTAAAAATTTCAAATTACTCATTGCCCGAGAATTATTTAACAATCCTTTTAAGAAATTTCTACGTCCAAAATTCTTATCCACTTTGATCAAAATCTCCTACTCAAACTTTTCTATAATTAGAATATAATTGTTCGAAACTAACCTTTCATTTCACAGATCTCATTCACGTTACGATCAATACCAAACAACTAAATGACACTTTTGCAATTGGATCTGACACTCATCCCCAATGCTAAGATGGGGCGAGTATGGCATCTGGAAGAATCGTTTCATCAACTTCATAGAAATCAAGGATTGTGGCCTTGCCAGTGATATGCTTTCGTCTATCTTTGAAGGGCCCGCTCATTTTGGACTGTCGTTGAAGCTCAGCCTGACGCAGTCCCTCCTCTCTTCGAAGAAAGAACGCTCAAGCATCCCAGCCGTTACTCAGATACAGAAAAGGCACGAGCCAGAGCAGACAGGCTTGCCAGAAGCTACGTTCTCCAGTCCCTTCCCAACGACGTATACATTCAAGTGGGCGACATGTCTACTGCCAAGGAAATTTGGGACTAAGTCTCAAAGATGATGGTTGGGACAGACGTAAGCACCTTTTCCAAGAAATCGAGCACACTGACGGCCTACGATTCCTTCAGAGCTACGGAAGGAGAAGATCTTCGAGACACATACCTTCGATTCCTGACGATCATCAATGAGATGAGAAATATCCACATCCTACGGTCAAAAATTTCGAGCATAACATCAAATTTCTCTCATCACTCCAACCCGAGTGGGGCAGGATTTTTGTTCTGATCAAACAGCAGAACAAAGACATGGATGCCATGGATATTCATGCCTTACATGATAATCTTTCTCAATACATCGATTACGCCAGAGAAATCAGGAACGAAGGAAATTCTAATATTTATGTGGAACCCATGCTCTTGTGACCAACAAGTCAACCAACAAGTCTACCAACAAAAGCTCAAAGGCTTCAAAAGGGAAGCAAGTCATCCTATCCAACTCGTTAGACAATGCTGACTCAGATTCTGAATCAGACGAACAACTCAATGACCTCAAGAAGCAAGTGGTCATGCTCTCTAAGATGATGAATAAAAAATTCTCCAAGAAATAATCATCTTCATACAATAGGCAGAGAACATCGAGCAGTAAGCAAAATACCAACACTCCCGAGGAAACCGAGAACAAAGAATCTGAAGCTCCAAGGAAATGCTTCAACTGCAGAAAACTGGGTCACTTTGCAAAGGATTGCTATAGACCTAAAACAAAGGACATGAATATTACAAGGAAAAGTTCCAGCTTTCCCAGCGTAAAGATGCGGGAATTGTTCTTGTGGCCGAATAAGAGGAGTGGTTTGAGGACACGTCGGACGAAGAGAGGCAGGAGACAACTTTTATGGTCAAGAGCAAAGGGTGTGACTCCGAGGAAGAAGAGATGGACTCCAGCTCGGACAGAACCGATCGTACCACATCTGACGTTGAGGTATACATTCCATCCCCCAAGGATTTCATTGAATTAAAACAAAAAATACAGAAGTTGTCCATGCAACGTAGGGATTACACAGAACTTAAAATACAATTTGACAATAATTATGCCTTGTTAACCAACAACAGAAAGAGAGCCATTTTTAAGGAATCATTAGCCTTTTCAGAATCTAAAACGAAAAACTTAGCTGAAAAGGTAGAGAATAGCGAACGACAAGTTAGCCATATTAATAAAAACTTAAAGGAAAGCGAAGAAGAACGTGTAAACGTATCTTCTCAATATGAATTGATCACTCAAGAACGTATTAGACACTATAAGAAGGTCAAACAGTTGGAGGATCTTCTTACAAAAAGAGGTCAAACAGATCAAACCATCTTTCTCAACCAACCAAAGGATGTATAATTTTACAATCCTCGTGAAAGTTTGGGGTTCCAAAGTAAAACGAACCCTCAGAAAGATGAAGATATTTCTCTGTACGACATTAAACATCGTGGCTTAAGCCTGGACCAGCTTATGCCTTTTGTGAAATCGTCAGAGGTGATCGAATCAGAGAACAAAAAACAGAGAAACAAAATTTGGGCCAAAATTGCATTTAGTTATGCGGAGCTGAACAATAGTTATAAAACTAGAAACACTTCGCTAACTACAGACTTTATTTCACCTTTTGGACCCGAAAATCAGGAAAGTATTTCCAAACATGCCAAACCCATTTATTTTTCCATTTATATTCCAGAGATAATTCGCAAAATAGGTGATCTAACAGTGTCTCTGGAATCTGAAAGGAAAGCCTCGTCGCAAGAAAGAACTATTCTTTTAAGCAAAATCTATACTCTTCAAAACTTTCCTGATATATACAAACCTTCGATCTCTTATTCTGTTTCCGAAATACTTATATGTAAATGCAAGAAAACAAGTTAGAAAACCTCTTTATCTCATACTAACTTTTTTTTTGCATATGCCTACAGATCAAAGACTAAGGTCTAAAGAGACGAAGAGAGTTAGGTCGGGTCGAGTAAAGGAGAAAACTCTCTTTAATAAAAAGAATCTACCTTCAAGTCTTATTACTTCTGTTTTTTATAGCTTTACCTTTTCAAAAAACTCGTCGTGTAATATCGCAGACCGTGTTTCATTATTTTCATTGTTATGACAACTATAATTTACTTCCACGTTCTCATAACAATAGTCTTCGGAAAATGTTTCCAATTTACAATGAAGAAAATATTTCTCTTTCCCTCCTCCTGATGGTATATCTCCAACGCAATACAAGCACTCTCACTAAACAAAGAGAAAGAGATACACCTCACCCGAAAATAAGGACAAAGATAAGCATAATAAACTGTTAAAACACAGACAAATGTGGATTCCAAAACCCCTACTTCACCCAATAAGCTATAATCAAGTCTGGGTTCCTAAGTTAGTCATTTAAAAAGCCGACTTACGACTCAATAAATCAACAAGAAGGGTGAATCCCTCACCTGCAACTAAAGAAGGACCCATTCTCATATGGGTACCTAAGTTTGCTTAACTTTTTTTGCAGGTTCGTCATGTGTGGTACTTAGACTCAGGTTGCTCCTCACACATGACGGAAAATAAAGAGCTGTGAAGCAACTTTTTCGAAGGCTATCTCGGAAAGATCTACTTCGGGAATGGTGACTCTGCTCCTATGCTAGGAAAAGGCGACCTCATCCATGATAGACTCACCATCAAAGGAGTTTCTTACGTCGAAGGCTTAAGTTACAACCTATTCAGCATCGCATGATTCTATGACAAAAAGGCGTTAAGGTTATCTTCGAATCTAAAAAGTGTAGCGTCATCAATGAAAAAAGGACGGAGCTACTCACTGGCCACAGAAGGACGAATTTATACTCCGTTGATCTGAAGACCACTTGACCAATGTACCTCATCTCTCGAGCCTCTCTACATCAGAACGACCTTTGACACTAGCGTCTCTCGCATCTCAACTTTAAGGATCTAAACAAGCTCCGAACGGACAACTTGGTCAAAGGGCTTCCCTTGTTTAGATACCACAAAGAGCATCTTTTCTCGGCATGCGAAATGGGGAAGATGAGGAAAGCGTCTCACAACACCAAACACACGGCATCAACATCCAAACCTCTTGAGTTCATACACATGGATCTGAGTGGACCCATGCGCACTCGGACCATCAATGAGAGAAGATACGCATTAGTAATTGTAGACGATTTCTCGCACTTCACATGGACAAAGTTTCTCCGAACAAAAGACGAAACTCCGGATCTCATCATCGAGTTTGTGAAGACAACACATAATCTTTATCAACTAAGCGTCCAAATAATCAGAACTGGCAATGGGACTGAATTCAAGAACAGAAAGCTCGGTGACTTCTATGGATCTCTTGGCATTACTCAACAGTTCCCAGCTGCAAAGACACCCCAACATAATGAAGTTGTCGACAGCAAAAACAAGACCCTAGTAGAAGCAACCAGGACTCTCCAGATTCATTGTGGATTGCCACACCTCCTATGGGCTGAATCACTAAATACAGTGTGCTTCACTCAGAATCGTGTCTATCTTCACATAAAATTTCTGAGAACTCCGAATGAGATGATCAACCGAAGAGTGCCAGATGTTTCTTTTCTTAGGATCTTAGGATACAAGTGTTATATTGCCAACGATCGCGAAGATGGGGCAAACTTGATCCCAAGGCTTTCGAAGGCGTACTTGTAGGATACTCGACAAAATCTAAAGCATATCGAGTATACCTAAAAGAAAGAAGGTCTGTCATTGAACATTCGACAAAGTAGACCAGGTGGCTTCTGCACAAATTAGTCCAGAATCCGAACTTCTACGAGGTGACTTCTGCACAAAGCAGTCGACAACCGAACTTCTACGAGAGTTGACGAAAGATCAACCAAGCACCTCCATGGTGGGCAAACCTTCAAATATTTCTACTCCAAGCGATGTGGATCTTGATTTGCTATTGGAGCATATCTATCCAAGACCACCGCCACCACCGTTTTTATCCCTTATGCAGCCCGAGCAATGACCATTTGCCTCCTACGATGGATAATCTCCACATCGACGAAGATAACGTACCTCCAACCGAATCAGAAGTCATTGCAAGCTCAAAAGATGGGACCACTCAAACCACTGACTCTGCACCAGAAGCATCTTCAGTAGAGTTAGAGCCCCAACCGGGTGAGCCAATGGGATCACAGATCATCCCAACTGAGGGACTTCAAGGGGAAAATGATATCACTGAACCTTTCCACACACATGAAAAAAAGTGGACCCGCGCTCATCCAAACTCACCAATAATTGGGGATCCCTCTAGTGGTGTTACAACTCGCGCTTCAACGATCAGTGAAAGTCTATACTCCTGTTTTCTCAGTCAAAAGGAACCAACGAAAGTAGCCGATGCTCTTACCGATCTAGACTGGATCATTGCTATGCAGGAAGAAATTAGCGAGTTTGAGAGACTGAACGTCTTGAAACTAGTACCTAGACCGCAAGGGAAAACCTTAATTTACACTAAGTGGATCTTCAAAAACAAGAAAGACGAACAAGTGGTCGTGATCAGAAATAAAGTTAGGCTAGTAGCAAAAGGATATAATCAACAGGAAGGAATCGACTAGGACGAGACCTATGCACATGTTGCCAAAACTGAAGCACTAAGAATCTCCCTAGCTTTTGCTGCCCTCAGAAACTTCACGGTGTGCCAGATGGACGTCAAGACTGCCTTCTCCAATGGCGTATTAAAGGAAGAAGTCTTCGTCTCTCAGCCTTAAGGCTTTGCGAGCGAAGAGAATCCCGACATGTGTACCGGTTGGACAAAGCCCTCTACGGACTCAAATAAGCTCCCCGAGAATGGTACGAAGTCCTCTCGGATCTTCTCATCTCATCTGGATACACGAAGGGGAAGATTGACATGTCTCTCTTCACCAAAAGAAGCGGATAAGATATACTGCTCGTGCAAATATATGTCGACGACATCATCTTTGGCTCGACGGACGCAAGACTCTACAGGAATTTTGGAGACATGATGAAGCAGAAAATTGAAATGAGTATGATGGGAGAGCTAAGCTTCTTCTTAGGTCTTCAAGTCAATCAGCTTCACGACGGAATTTTCATCAGTTAGTCCAAATACATTCACGACATCCTCAAAAAGTACAAATTGGACAACTCCACTCCTGCCAAGACACCAATGTCTCCTTTTTGCAAGCTCGATGCGGATACCTCTGTTAGACCGATTACGCACTCAAGAGAGGATCAAAGGCTTAAAAATGATAAAGTTCTTAAAACACCTTCAGTGTGTGTGTGCCGAAATTAAGAACTTACTTTTAAGAATTATACATTGACCAACCCTAATTAGGGTTAATGGGATGCCTTATATACCACATGAGTTGGTATATTAAGGCTTGGGACTCAAACAATAAAATATTTACAATTTGACCCCAAATACAATAAATAAACTAATATTGACCCAAAACTCAAATACTAACTAAGGACACTACAATTAATTCCTAACATTCTCCCCCTTAGTGTCCTTTCTTCGTCTTTGTCTGTTTCTTTGAGCCTTTGGGTCGTTGCTGGGCGTACACGGAGTTCCGTAGTCCAAGCTTGTGCTCGTACGTCCTTATTTCCCTCCGGAACGAAAGCCTTTCTTGTATGTTGTTCAGCATATTCAGTATCTTGGCTTTTGTGTCCGGTCCTTCACCTTCCATCTTATCCAGTATGCTCCTCAACTTCTCTCGTATGATGAGGAGCGTTCCGTCGGAGAATTTTGATATCTCCGATGTCTTCAATATTCGCTTTTCTCCCTTGTAGTTGATGTAGACCACCGCTGGATCTTCACTTTCGAACACGTGGCCTTCACCATATTCAACTTGTTCAGGGAGCTCGAATGATGGTTTGGTGAGGTTGACCTTTCTGACATTTGACTCCAGTGCTAGCTGCAGGTCGTGCGTCGCTCCGTACTTGATTTGTCGGAGCATGAACCTTTTGATCGTCATGTATCCTAATTTGACGTCCTGGTCCTGCAGCGTTCCCACGTATCGGTAGCTTCCAATCATCTGTGAGATGTCTTCAGCTCTGATGTACGGGAAGTCAGCCTCTGTCAAGGTCTCTCTTGTACCGTCTTCCCTCACTACGTGGTAGACGCTTAGTAGGAAGGTCCCGAGCCGATCTATTCCAACTCTTTCTACGGCTTGTATTCGGGGCCTCTGCTTTTCCTCTCGCCTGAGAGCAGCCAATCATTTCCTTTCCCTAAGAACATATGAAGACGTCTTAGGGAAAGAAGGTAGAGATTGGCTCTGCGCTCTGACAGGTGCGTCATCCCACGTAGCTCCAGCTCGTTCAATTTGACGAGCTGATCCTCTTTACGCCAGATTCTTTTCCTTATCTCTTCTTGGTATGGAACTAAGATTCTGACGTTTTGCCACGGAAGATCGACCGTTGCCCCGATCTTTGACATGAGAAGTGGAGCATCCTCATTTTGGACTTGATGTTTGAGTAGTTCCGGTAGATCGGGAGGTCACTTTGCAGATCTTCCAGCTCCTCATCTTCATGGACTTTCACCAGGCTTATCGATGCCTTTTCGAGGAATAGTCTGGCGTTTTCTCGAAATCTGGCTTCGAGCTGGAGGTCCATCGGTTGCTTCAGCCATCCTTCTTCAAATATATATTTCTCTACCACATCATGTGGATTGTAGAGTTGGCTGATTTCTTCCGAGATTTGGAGGTCAATAGATGTGGCTTGAGGTGGACTTTGTCGGTAGAAGGTTCTTGGTGAGCTAAGGCTTATAGTGACTGGAGTGGGTGTCGAAAGGGAAAGTGTATTGGAGATCTCTTGTGTATTTTGTTCGGTTGTGGTTGAGATCTCCATGGTAGGGAATATTATTGTGGTGCTGGAGACTTGTTTTGTTTTGCCTTTTGAGCTTGAGGTATCCAGCGGGTTGGATTCTTGGACTGTTTTGGTTGTTGGCTGCTGCTGGTGAGGGGATTCGACTCCACGCTGTCGGTTCTCCCCCTCGGGACGGTCCTCGTCTTCAGGGTCGTCCCGCGATCCAGATAGGCCCCCGGCTTGTGTTCGGCAGCTGGTGGGGTCAATCAGCCTCTGGATTTCTTTCTCCTTCGGTGTCAGGTGTGGCGCCGACCGGATACGTGCCAAAAGAATGTTGAAGATTCTTCAATGGGCACGTCCCACGGTCCTTCTTCTGGTTGTGTGAGTGAAGGAACAGCAGCAGCTGTCTCGTGTGTGACTGGAGTCTTGCCTTTGTCTTGTCTTGATGTTTCGATCATGGCCCGGACTTTTTCCACTAGTTCGTCGCCAAAAGATCGTAGCCGAGACTCCGTCACAAACGGATCGGGAAATAAAACGGAGCCACTGAGGCGTGCCGTTGTCGCGACGTCAGAGTAGATTTCTGACGTGCCGCCCACTGTAGTGGGTCTTCCGGGGCCACCAAGGCACACCGGTGGCAACGGTGCTAAGACAAACTCAGACCGTTGGCCCGAGACGACTGGTGGGATGTTGATCGTTTCGGGGCTTCCGCTCAGTCCCTCGGAGATTAACCCCAGAGTGACGTCAGAGAGCGTTCTGTCTAAGTCTGGAAGACTTAGAGGTGCGGAAAATAGTGTATGTGTCCTAGAAATGGAAAAAATTTTAGTTGGTGCGGACACTAGACCTGTGATCAAGGAGGGCGCAGTCGGAGGAAGTGAACTGCTTAATTCAACATCTATTGCCTCCGAATAAGGCAATGATGGTTGTCGTGGCTCCTCCGGTGCTATTGAGACGGTCGTCTGTTGGGAGACGACCGAATGGGTTGGAAGGGTTATTTGCGTGCTTGGGCCTGATGGCACGACTGCTACTCGGGAGACGATCGTGTCGTCTCCTGTTCCTACGGGTTCGGCCCGGCTTTGTAGTGGGTTAGAGGACTGAGGAGGTCGATCATGTTTTTGTTTGGTGCGACGCTCCTGTATGCGTCTTACGTCTTCCCCTCGTTTTGTTTTTCGTGAGGAACGAGGAGGGGAAGCGGCGCTTCCTAGACCTAACTGAGGCTGGGATAGGCTAATTCCCGGGGTAGGTTCGACTGGGTTTTGTCGAACCATAGGAGTGTCTTCAAGGGTGATGGATTGGAGGTACCTCGCTACTATTGGGTTGGAAGGATTAGCGATTTGTAGGAGGTGGTCAGGGATCCGCATCGACTCGAGATCAAATTTGGATTTGGAAGAATGGAGGGATGCTAGCTTGGGAATTTGGTATCCCTCCGATCTCGGTCGACGGGTTATCTCGGGGTGTAGGTCTTGAAAGTGGGTTATTATCACTGGAAACCACCGAAGGTAGGGAAGGACTTGTCGGGTTTTATTTTTGGTGGATAAGTCCCTTCGGCGGAGTTGGTCAAGGATATCGGCGCTGGGACCGAGATATTGTCAAAGTCAATGGCCGGGTTGTTGGGAATTTTAGTGCCCATTGACTTTGAGGGAATACTTCGTCAATTTCTCGTAACATTTTTATTCAATCTGCTAAGAAGGAAACACAGAAAATTGTTAGCATAGGCAGAGTAAATAAAGACGTTACTTAGAAAAAAAATTTCGGACTTGAAAAATTTTATATGAAAGTGCCCGAAATTTGCTTAAGTAAATAAGATTATACTTTTGAAATACAAGCGGCGAAGTTCACAAATTCGGCTAAGAGTACATTGAAAAGTTTAATACTCGAAGTTTGATTTGGCCGAATTTGGATTTGAAAGGTTTTGTTCGCCGAATTTGATGAAGTTCGGGTAATGAGGATTTGAAATTTTTGTTCGCCGAATTGTAATGAAGTTCGGGTAAGTAAAAATTAAATCGAATTTGTTATCATCATTCATCAAATTCGGGTGCTTGTCTTTAAAATTGAATTTGCCGAAATTGACAAATTCGGGCGATGGAATTCGACTGTGAGGAGTCGGGGTACAGTAGAAATTCGCCGAATTTCGAGTGAACAGTAGAAATTCGCCGAATTTTGGATTGAAAAGCAGAAATTCGGATGAAAATTTGAATTTTACTCGAATTTCGCCCGAAACCTAAAAATTAAAATAGGTCGATTCCATCGTGATTTGGATGAAATTTTGGCAAATAAATTGCAGATTCGGAATTTTATATTATGTCAAAGAGCTCCCCCTCAATAAAATGATATATACTCCCCCGTAATAAGCTCCTCCTTAATAAAATTGAAATATGCTCCCCCTTAATAAATATGAAATATGCTCCCCCATAATAAAAATGAAATAAACTCCCCCTTAATAAAAATGAAATAAACTCCTCCTTTCCACCAAATCTCTCTGTGTAGTTGCTCAGCAGTTCTTTTCTTCCAGTCATGTGTGTGGAGCAACCCGAGTCTAAGTACCACACATGACTTATCTGCAAGATAAGTTTAAGCAGTGTTAGAGATCCCGTTTAAGACGGGTCCTCGCATTTGCAGAGGTTAAAGTGCATGCAAGATTGGGTGAATTGTGTACCAGGTTGGCTTGTATCTTTCCTGAGTTTTTCGGTACCCAAATTTTCTTTACCCCTAAAGGAAAACAGAGCTTTGTGCATGCAGCAAGCACTGTTTTAATTACCCAGATTTGTTTGCAATCTTTTCCCTTAGCTTCAGCTCGGGTTTTCGATTGCTCAGGTATTTTTGGGTCTGATTTGGTCACGTTTTTGACCTTTTTCTCTAAAGCTTGAGCTTTAGCTTTTGTTTCAGTGGGAGTTGGCCTTCTGAATGTTCTAGCTACCTTTTCGTCAACTTTTAGGTTGGACGTTTTGGATGGTAGAACCGTTTTCGTGTGTGTTCCTGAAATCATATCTCTACGACGTATAAATTTAGCATTCGTAGCTATACACTTATCGTAGGTAAGATAATCACTGACATTCTTAACAGAACTTGTTGTGGAAGGAATACGGGAATAAGCGGAAGCATAGTTCGAACTACATGAAGAAAGATTTCTAAATGTTTTTGGAAATAATTTTAAATCAGAAACACTAGTCAAATTTTGCTTCGTCTTTTTATCAAAGATTTTGGCATCCTTCTCTTGCGTTCCTGAATTTTTCTTCCCAGCAGTCTCTGTCCGTCTCAGATCTGTCATAGATGGTGAAGGGATGTTAGCTGTTGCTTGAATGAGAATCTTCTTAGTTAGCCTATTCTTCATGGATGAGGAATCTATTGGTGTTATAGTAACAGACTCCGACTTAGAAGATTTAGCGAGATCAGCATATGATTGATTTTCAAGTGAGGAAATTCTCTCAAGGAGTTTCTCCTTTTCAGCTTGAAATGTTTTCCGTTCGAGCTCTATCGTGGATTGAATATTCTTGATCTTTGAGGAATGTAAATTCGGCAAAGATCTGAGTTCTTTGAGCTAGATGTTTCTGTCATGGGCTGATCAGATTCAGAGGGAGGATGGGGAAACATATGTAGATAGTCATTTGAAAGAGGAATTTCCCTACTTCCATAACTATCGTTGATTTCCTTGTAATCCAAGGATATTTCGGCCTTGCTTTTGTTCTTGCGCTTTTCCTGTTCTAGGTTATCTTCTTCTTCAGATGATCTGAGAAAGGCTAACAAGCTAGGTATTCCTAGTCCTAGGTATGCAGCATTGTAAAGAGCAAGTGGCCGTTTATCAGTGGTTGGTTGGTTTGGCTTAAAACCTAAGCCCTCACGTGGATTGTAAAATCTCGTGTCCTTAGGCTGATTCAAGAAAATCGTTTTGTCGGTTTGTCCCCTTTTCGTAAGGAGGTCCTCCAGACTTTTGATTTTGGAGTAAAGCTTCTTACGTTCCTCCATTAGAAGATTGTATTGATCTGTTTTACCAATACGCTCTTCTTCACTAATTCGCAGGCTAGTGGTTAATTGACTAATATTTGCATTCAGCATATTAGTCTCGGATTCAAGCTTCGAGATTTTCTCAGATGCATTTTCTAAATGACATCTGAGAGTTGCTTTTTCACCTAAGTGTTTGAGCACACATTGATAATTTGTTGCGTTTTTCTTTTCCAGAGCTTCTAGTTTTTGCAAGTGTTCTAATGGAGAATTCTGGATATGCTCAAGCACGGTCAGTTTTGATGTCAGGGAAACTACTTTTTCTTCAGATTTTACTAGATTAGCTTCAGCTAATTCTAGTGATTTTTCTGAAGTAGCTAGTTTATTTTCTAGCTCAGTGACCAAATTTTGTGTTTTGGCCAAGATGATGTCATTCTTGGCCATATCTTTATATGTAGACTCCCCCCTTTTCATTGTTAGAATTGGGGGTCTGTTATCACTTCCGATTGCTATGATATCCATGGATGTAGTTGAGTGCCTTTTAATGATCGTTCACGGTCGTGATCTGCAATCCTAAATGGTCAGTTTCGAGAAATAACGTCAAAGATTAACGTTAAGTTTGAATAAATTTTGGTTGGATAGAAATTGTGTTTAAGTGATCGACTTTTTATTTTAATTTGAAAGAGTAAAATTCGGGCACTTGTAGAGTTGTTGCCGAAATTTGAATTCTGAAATTCGGATGAAAAGACTTTGTCGAGAATTTTGAAATCAAAGGAAATCAAAATTCGGGTGACAAATATAAGTTCGCCGAAGTTCAGGATTAAATTAAGGTAGGAAAAATTTTATCGAAAATTACTTTCAAAATTCGGGTAAACTAAATTCAGTCGAGAATTAAAAAAAATCAAAATTCGGGTGACTTTCTGATAAAAGTTCGCCGAGAATTAAGAAATTCGGGTGACTTAAATCAAAACTTCGCCGAAAATTTTAAGTTGAAATTCGGGCAATCTTAATTTTAAAATTCGACCAAATTCGCCGTGAATTTTAAACAGTAGAAAGCAAATTCGGCGAATAAACTTAGCTTACTCAAATTCGGTCAATTTTCTGATCGAAAATTTTCTCAATTTCGGCGAATTTCAATTGAAATTCGGCAATATGAGTTAATTTTCGGGTTCAAGAACGAACTTCGAGCGAATAAACACTGTTCTAGAGAAACGCCCGAAATTTTTCCAGCAACTTTAAAACACACCAATTTCAATCGATTTCTCCCCAGAAATTTCTCAAACTTGACGAAAATTAATCTAAACGAGTTCCTAAACAAGCCAAGACTGATAATCAAGCATTTAAAGGTTTAAAAACATCAATAACAGCAAGATCTAACCCAAAATACTTGAAAAAAAATCGAAAAAAATTTGCTTAGTAAACTCTTTCGATCTTGACGAAATCAAACGAAATTGGTATTGCACAGATCGATCCGTGTCTTGCTCTGATACCACTTGTTAGTCCGATTACGCACTCAAGAGAGGATCAAAGGCTTAAAAATGATAAAGTTCTTAAAACACCATCAGTGTGTGTTTGTGTGTGTGTGCCGAAATTAAGAACTTACTTTTAAGAATTATACATTGACCAACCCTAATTAGGGTTAATGGGATGCCTTATATACCACATGAGTTGGTATATTAAGGCTTGGGACTCAAACAATAAAATATTTACAATTTGACCCCAAATACAATAAATAACTAATATTGACCCAAAACTCAAATACTAACTAAGGACACTACAATTAATTCCTAACAACCTCAGGAAAATCCGTCAAATAAACAACTTATCGAGGCATGATAGGGTCATTGCTCTATGTCACGTCAAGTCGACCAGACATCATGTTCGCATCATTTCTTTGTGCTCGCTTTCAAGCCGATCCGAAAGAATCCCATCTGCTAGCCGTAAAGAGGATATTCAAATACCTCAAGGGCACCTCAAATCTTGGTCTATGGATGGATTCATACATCAGACTCGTTGGATATACGAATGCAGACTATGCGGGATGCACGTTGGATAGAAAAAACACATCAAGAGTTGCTCAATTCTAGGGGGTAAACTCGTAAGCTGGTCCTCTACGAAACAAAATTGCGTCTCAAACGCAACAGCAGAGGCAAAATATGTCGCTGCTGCGAGTTATTGTTCGCAAATTTTGTGGATGAGGACAGCTGCGAGATTTTAATCATTTACTCAATAACATTCTCATATTTAGCGACTCTAAGAGTGCAATAGCAATAACTTGTAATCTCGTACATCATTCACGCACAAAACACATAGACCTTAGGTATCACTTTATTAAGGAACCTGTGGAACAAGGCACCATCGAAATGCACTTCGTTAACACTGAGCTTCAATATTCCGACAAATTCACTAAGGCATTGGATGAAAAGGGATTCCAATTCCTCATGTCTAAGTTATGCATGTTGAACCTCAAGACATGAATAATGGTGCCTCCACGAACCTTAGATTGTGAATATATGTCCTACATATATGCACAAATCGAGGGGGAAATTTTGCTACTCTATCTACGGGGAGTTTTTTTTTTAAAATATGCATCAATTGAGGGGGAGTTCGAAATACTCTACAATTTTCTTAAGCAAAACTTTATCAAATTTATACCTTTGAAAATTGATTGAAATTATAGGTTTCAAAAGTTCGGGTAAATGTCAATTTTCGGCGTGTTTAATCATTATTTCATATTAAAAAATTAAATCTCGATGAAATTTGACCTACCCAAAAAATCCATTTCACTCGAAAAATCAACAGTAATCTATATATTTACCGAGTTATTCGAAAATCCTCATTTCACCTTTTACTATTCAAGGCTCACCCAAGAAATTACTCAAAACCTCTCGATATTCCAGAAAATAATGTTAAGTTTCCTTCGTTAATCGATATTTTTCTTCCACTTTAGCACGAATTCAACCTAAAACGGTAAGACGACTTCAATTTTGCGTGTTTTAACCAAATTTTCACTAATTTATCAACTTTACACAGAGAGTTTTCGGATGAAATTTGAATTTCTTCCCGAAAATCTACTGTGCACACACTCTATGTCCACTCGAATTTTACTACACGAAATTGGTCTACCCGACTTCCTTAAAATCGACAAATTTTGACTGTAGCAAACGTTAATATTTTACCCGAAAAACTCCACCCGACTTTCAAACATCCGAATTTTAATTAAAATCGGCAACGACTTTTTATATCAATTGTTGACCGAAAATTAAACTTCACCCGGATTTATTTTTCAAATCGGTGACGACATTTTATATTAAGTGTTGACCGAAAATTAAACTTCACCCCAATTTACTTTTCAAATCGGCGATGACTTCCTAATATCCGATTTTCACAACATGTTACCCGATTTTCTTTAGCGAAAACTACAGTTTACCCATTTCGCACATGTTTAAACAAAATTTGACCTTTATATTACCCGAAAATCATCACCCGAATTCGAATTGAATTACACGAAAAGTTCGAAAGTCGCCGAATGAGTTTCTTACCCGAAAATTCGGACTTATTTTCACTTTGAAAATTTTTATATCGGGACGAAAACTATATCGAGATGAATTATTTCTAATGGTTCAAAATTTTCTATGTCCCGAAACTCTCCCGACTTAGAATTTATATCGGGACAAATTTATACAATTACATGTCATATACACTAACTAACTATTTATCCTTTTTTCAGAACAAAGATGGTGCGTATGATCGAAGAAATCTTTCCTCGACAAAACTGGGCACAAAGAATCCCTAACAACCTCGAACTCGATTTCGAGAAAGCCATATGCCCAGATCCCATCATACTACAAATTGTACGCAACCACCCACTATACACCGCCCTCACAATATCCGAGTGCATCCCAAAAGTATATGTCCAACAATTTTGGGGCACTCTTCCTAATCCCACTACAAGGCCAAACCGTAACACCGTCACCGTCCAAATAGACCAAAC
Organism: Linderniella brevidens; assembly: GCA_004919715.1. NCBI lineage: Eukaryota > Viridiplantae > Streptophyta > Magnoliopsida > Lamiales > Linderniaceae > Linderniella > Linderniella brevidens. The sequence continues at coordinate 1,154,253 of SWDC01000158.1, forward strand.
TCGTGTCGTCCTCAACCAATACATATTATGCTCCGTTTCTCGCCTACCATCATCCCTTAACTACGACCCACACCACACTGAAGAGGAACTTTAAAATGACTTCCTCTTCATGGGCTACAAACCCGACGGCCTCAAATCCATACCCTCCCTAACTTCACTGCCAAGGATATTCCTCAACTTTGGCGGACCCTTTTTCTTATCATTAATAAATGCTTATCCCTTAAACACAGCGGGGCCGACTGATGCAACAGAAATATCATGCTCATCTTCACGGCATTGTATTTAACAATAAGTACGATGTTGTTCAACTCATTTGGTCGGACATGCTTGACCAACTACGAAGACGAGACCTCCCCTCAACTTCAAAGAAAGTCCTACCCTACCTGAGGTGGATGCCCGTCTTCGTCAAGCATTTCATGGACAACGTCCTGGACATCGAGAGTCGAGATCCCTCCGAAGGATACCAACCACCAAAGCTCGGCTCTCTCCACTCATCAAAGACCAAATTCGATCGGGAGGCGATGTCAATACCAGAGGATGTTTTAAGGCTCGCCAACCCAATAAACCCAATCGTTCAAACTTATCTCCGGGACAACGAGCTCGATGAGGTTTCTATGGTCCAACAAATCCCAGTTGGACCTACCCCGGGAACAAGCCTACGTAAAGACCCAACTTTAGTTCTAGGACACACAACATCCCCCGCTCGCAAGCAAAAGAAGAAATCAAAAGTGGATGTCATAAGACGCGAACAAGAGCGATGCGCAAAACAAAGAAGCTACCGTAATCCTCCGCCCTTCAGTCCACTAATAGCCCGAACCGAACCCACAGGTACAGGAGAGGACACTATCGTTTCCAGAGTAAGTCGCGACATCGTGTCCAACCGCGGAATCACCATTACTTAGCCAGTCAACTATCTCCCAACAGATGGTTGTTTCACACATACACGAGGAGCCACGAATGCCATCACTGCCTCGCTCGGAGGCAGTCGATGTTGAAATCCGCAGTCCTCCCCCTCAGACTGCACCCTTCGATCACGAGTCTAGTGTACCCACCCTCCAATATTTTCATATTTCCTAGGAAACAAAGAACGTTTTCGCACCTCCAGGTCACTATGACCTGAACAGAACGCTCTTCAATGTCACCTAGTTGGAAACCAGTCAGGGACTGAGCGGAAGTACAACAGCAGCCAACATCTCTGCAGCTGCTGCATTGGGCCATCGAACTGAGTTTGTCTCAGTTTCGATGCCAACGGTGAGCCTAAGTGGCCCCGACTTCTCAAGTCCTGTGCAAACAGGCGACATGTCAGTTCCCTCCACTGACATCACGACGACGAAGACTTAGGCTCCGTCCTCTGCAAACGCCTTAGTGGCTCCGTCCCGTTATTTTCGCCGTACGTGACAGAGGCCAAACTCTCGGAATTTGCCAAGAAGCTCGAGGACTCCATAATGACGAAGGTTTACTCGGCCCTCGAAACATCAACTCGAGACAAAGGCAAGGCCCCTACCACGGAAACCGAACCTGCTGCGTCTCCTCCATCCGCTCCGCCAACACACATCTCCAAACCAGGATCGTGGGAAGTAGTCATTGAATACACGATATCCTCTTGGCCAGGGTACAGTCCGCCCTCTCTCTGAACGAGAGGGAGCAAGACATCAAGCTACGACTAACAACCCCGATGTCTTGTCGCGGGGAAGCGGAGCCGATGAAGAGATCACGTGACGACCCAGATGATGAGGGCCATCCCGAGGGGGAGAAGAGACCTACAAGCTCCGAACCCCAGACGCAGCAGATCACCCCATCCACCATCTCCCAAATTACCCAAACCACCACCACTAAAACCACACAACCGAAGGCTTCTTCATCCCCAAATGAACCTGCCTCGGTACCCCACACCACCATCCCATCACAAGCCACTATAAGCCTCCCCTCACCTCAACATGTTATCCAAAAAGACACCCAAATACCTCCTCCAACCTCTACCTCACTAGTTCTCTCTCCGACTACCGACCAGCCACTTGTGACCGTCGGAGAGCTCTACAACCCACACGATAAGGTGGAGAGCTACATATTCAACGAAGAGTGGATGAATCAACCGGTGACTCCCGAATTAGCCAAGAGATTGATGGAAAACGCAAGATTATTCTTGAAGAAGGCAGCCATCGATCTAATTCGGATCGAAGAGGAGGAACTCGAGGAAGGCGAAGACTACCAAGCAGACATCCCAGAACTTCCCGAGCTCCTCCAACACAGAGTTACAGACGAGGACAACCCGCCGTTGAAATCTAACATTGGAGAGAAGCTGAACCTGCCTTTGCAAAATGCCAAAATCTTGGCGCCGTACCAAGAAGAAATTTCGGAAAAGGATCTGGAGGAAAGAGGACCGCCTCAAGAAGCTCGACGAGTTGGAGTTGCGAGGCATGACACATCTATCGGAACATAGAGTCGACTTGTATCTGCTCAGCCTGCATCAAAAACTTACGTTCGGTCAAGGATTTCAGCCGTAATAGGGGTGAGGACGTCCCACTTCACTCAATCTTCTTTCCAATCTACCTGGTTCAACGAGAGGACATGACTACTGAAGAACTGAGCGAACGGACCTCTCCTAGATCATAGCAGAATACATCTATCAGATGGTCGGAAGCTACAGGATGCTAGGAACACTTCAAAATTGTGAAGTCAAGTTTGGCTACCAAACCTTAAAGAGGTTTATGCTGCGCCAGGTCAAGTACACCATAGCTCACGACCTTCGGATGGTGCGGGAGAGAAACTTGAAGAAGGTGAACCTCACGAAGCCTACTTTCAATCGCCCCGAAGCTGAAAGTTACGGTGAAGGCCATATCTTCGATGGAGAAGATCCCTCATTGGTCTACATCAACTACAAGGGTGAGAAAAGGCTTATGAAGACATCGAGATCTCCAAGTTATGCAATGGAACTCTCCTGATTATAAAAATAAGCTGAGAAAGATTTTGGAGGAGTTGAGTTTCGAGGAGAATGAGGTCCAGGACAAAGATGATCGACACCATCTCTGAACAGCTTTCATACCGTAGATGGATACGATGAGCACAAACTAGGACTCAGAAAATCCATCTATTGAGGATTGAATTTTTCTACATTGTGCGAAAAGTATGATATGCGAAGATTAGGATTTTTGCATTGTCTCGGGAAATTTTGGCTTTTTGCAGTAACTTGCGAAAATCGGGTTTTTCGCATAGACTTGCAAAAATCAGGATTTCTGATGATGACACCTTGTTGGGTGTAACCTTTAGTCACTAATCGAGCCTTATATCAAATGATGACACCATATTCGTCCTTCTTGTTTTTGAAGACCCATATTGTACCAATAATGGTCTTCCCTTGGGGTCTTTGGATTAATCTCCAAACCTTCAGTCGTTTGAAGTGATGGATTTCCTCTTGGATTGTCGTTATCCAGACGGGATCGGCTAATGCCTATGCAACCTTCATTGGTTCGTTCTGACTCAGAAAGCACGTTGATAGACCTTCATGGGCCGCTGACGAGCGTGTGCTTACGCATTGGTTCGAATCTCCAATGATTTGATTCGTAGGATGAACTCGAGTCCATCTTCTCTCATGTGATAGAGGTTGTATGACATTGTCGTCATTTTGTAGATCGACGAACTCAATTTCACTAGTAGTGGAGATCTTTATAAGGGTGTGTACTTCCGTTTCGTCAGTTTCTTCTTTTTCTCCATTCCCGTTGGATACTTCGTTTTCTGCTTCAGGAGTGAGCTCAATTTCTTTAGGTGTAGGTGCTACATCAGCCACAGTTTGTTGTTCTACTAGTGGTACTGATGTGTCACTGTCGGGAATGGTTTGTGGAGGGACTAATTGTCGGCGAGGATTTATGTAGAATTGCTCAAATAGGGTGTCCACATCCTCATCTTCATCTGTCTCTGATGTCGATGTCCATTCCTCGGGTGTAGAATTATGTTAATCTTTTGTCAACACTCTAATAAGTTTGGGTTCTGGACTGATGTGTACAAAAGACATTGTTGGCATTTCGTCCAACGTGACATTTGTGCTTTCCATGATTGTCCTCCGTTGCTTTAGGTAGACTCGATATGCTTTGGATGTCATGAAATATCCTATAATACGACTTCGAATGCTTTAACATCGGAATTTTCTCTATCTTTTTTCTATCGTTTGAAACGAAGCACTTGCATCCAAAGACTCGAAGGAAGCCTATATTAGGGATTCGTTGGTTGATAAGTTCGTATGGAGTCTTTGCAAAGCGTTTGTGAATGCTGGTCCTATTTTGGGTGAAGCATGTTGTGTTGACGGCTTCTGCCCAGAGGAAGTGAGAAAGGCTCGAGGCGATTAACATCGTCCGAGTGGCTTCCACTAGAGTTCTTTTCCTTTGCTCCACTACTCTATTTTTTTGTAGAGTCTTAGAAGCAGAGAATTGTTGGGAAATCTCGAGTTGTTGGTAGAAGTTACTGAGTAGATTGTTATTGAACTCGGTCTCGCTGTCCACTCAGATATTACACCCCAACAGATTTTGAGTCTGCTTCTCAAAGGAAATGAGAAAATCAGGAGTCTCGGCATTCGTCGCATGAATCTTGTCCACGTGTAGCGAGAGAAATCATCCACAATTACAAGGACATACATGCATCCGTTGATACTCTTAACTCTCATCGGACCACATAGATCCATGTGAAGTAGCTCGAGTGGCCGAGAGGTTGAGGTTACTTGTTTTGATTTGCGGGACGCTCACTTCATCTTACCCATTTCATAAATGGTATATAGGTGCACCTTGTGATACTTCAATGTTGGTAGTCCTGAAACTAGCTTATCTGAGTGAAGTTTGTTCAACGTCATGAAGTTGAGGTGGGACAAAGGTTGATGCCAGATGTTGCTCTGTTGTAGAGAAACCTTTGACATCAGACGAAATTTTGTGAAATGTCAAACAATTTTCAGGTTGATGGAGTAGAGATTGGACTCCCTTGATCCAGTGAGAAGCTCTTTTCCATTCTCGTCATTTACACTGCATCCTTCATCATGGAAGTTGACCGTAAGTCTTCTATCACCAGAATTGTCCAATGCTGATGAAAATGTAGATGAGACCGTTAATGAACGAGACATCCTTGATTGTGAGGTTGTCATGGTTGAGATCGCCATGCCCTAGAATTGGGGTAGAGTGATTGTTTCCAAAGCGCACGTTTCCACCGAATCTTTCGGTGTAGTTGTTCATCAGCTCTTTTCTTCCAGTCATATGTGTGGAGCAATCAGAATCAAGATACCACACATGACGAATCTGCAAAACAGATTAAGGAGATTTAGGTACCATGCCTCTCTTGTTTGCAGAAGTTGCTTTGCACGCACTATTTTCGTGAGTTGGGTTCTAAGTCAGTTTCCAACATATTTCTTGACTTTGTTTCCGTTTTATGAACCCAAATCTTTTTAATAACTAATGGATAGCATAACTTAGTGCTTGATGCAAATTCTTTTTTTGTCACCCATATTTGGCTAGTTTCTAAAACTTTAGCATTGACCTTAGTTTTAGTGTGCTTTGACACTTTTGATGGCCATTCCTCCTTTTTGTCAAGTTTAGAACTTGATATCTTAGGAGTAGATGTTTCCTTTTGGTCATTTTTAAGAGCTATATTCCTACGACGAGAATTATTAATATTTTGGTCACGACGACAATTATAAGAGTTAAAATGCTTAAAAGTCTTTACAGTCCCAGTTTTCGAAAATAAAAAAAGAAAATAGTAACACGATATGAAATGCATGATGAAATCTTTCTACATGAAATCGAATTAGACTTAAAAAAGGGAACAGAAGGAAAGGGTAGCTTCGTCTTTTTAGAAAAGAGATCAGCGCCCTCCTTTTGGCTCCCTGTGAATTTCCTCTCCCCCTTCCTACTTAGGTTCTTGCCTATGGGTACACGCAAACACGACTTAGTCGTGTTATGTTCGTGAGTTGTAATCTTATTTCTGGATTTCTCGCTAGAGTGAGGGGGGTTCCTTTGGAGATTTGACTAGAGGCACAGATTTTGAGGTCGAAGCTTTGTTTATGTCGGGGACCTTCTCAAGCAATGAGATCCTACTAAGTAGTTTCTCCTTTTCGGCTTGAAAGTCCTTACGTTCCGACTCTAGAGTTGAGCTCAAATCCGTTATTTATTTGATTATCGCTGGAATGTACGAACTAGAAGTTCTCCTTCTCTCCTTGTCGTCGATTCTTTATCGACGTGAGTGGCTTCGGTAGAGGGAGCGCAGATCGCTAGATAGACCATGGACAGGGAATTTCCCTTGTCTTGTAACAACCATTCAATTTTGCGTAGTCAAACAGGATTTTGGCCCTTAATTTGTCGTTTTCCTCCTCGAGAGGATTTATTTCGGATGCTCCCGTGAAGGGCATTAGATGTGGCATATTTCGCCCAATATATCTGACATCATAAAGTGGTAAGAGTGTCTTCTTATGGACCTCGCGGGGTTCCGTCTATCCCAAGCCTCACGTGGATTGTAAAATCTCGTGTCTTTCGGCTTATTTAAGAAGATGATTTGATCTGTTTGCCCTTTTTTTGTAAGAATATCCTCTAGACTTTTAACCTTATAGTATAATTGCTTACGTTCCTGTGAATCATACGATATCTTACTAAATAAGATTAAAGAGATTTTACCACGATTTAGATGTGAAGAATTTATTCACCTTGGGGTGTGCGAGCGAGTACTTGAGAGCGTTGAGATTTTCTCTAATATGGATAAAATTCACAACAAGAAACACTAGTGTGTGTTAGAGTTTTAGTGGTTATACTACATTTTGATATATAATACTGGGGTCCTAACTAACTCAATTACATTATAAATCACTAGACCATACCAAATAAAGCCTAATTCATTTAGTTAAACTTTGAACTTTCAAAAAGACCCATGGTTCACGGACCGCCCCGCCCCCCATATAGGCGGGTTGGGCCCTGATTTTTAAGGCCCGCCAGGTTGCGGGCCTAAGCAAGCAAGTCCGCGCGGGCCGTGGGCGGGGCAGGTTAGCCCGCGGGCTGGCCCGCCAATTAATAAAAAAGAAGTTAATAAAAAAATATGTTTCTCCGTATTTGTTTAACAATAAAAATAACAGCAATATATTTAGCTGTGTGCTTGAGGTCGGTAAAAATTGATTTCCCCCATGATTTTTTAGTCTGCATTTTTAGGGTTTTAGTTGAGATTGGGGATATTTAATAATCGGATGAAAAATAACGGTTGTGTGGATAGGGCCGGGAGCTCCTTCATTCTCCCTCTGTTTCTTCTTTTTTTTTCTCGGTTGTGGTGGTGAGTCCGGTTCTGAGCTGCTGCGAAAGGGCTGCGTCGGAGACGACGAGCGGAGTGATGGCTGCGAGGTCGTGGCCGATGTGACCGAGGAGTGATGGTTGCGAGTTCGAGAACGATGTGAGCGGCGACGAGGCAATGCGAGGACAGATTTGGTGGAGGCGAGAACAGATCTGGTGCTGCGAGGTATTGCAGGGTGGCTGGGAGGCGTTGTGGTGATTTGAGAAGTGGTCTTCTTTTGAAATGGTGGCTGCGAAGAGAAGGATTGTATTTTTCTGAAATGGTGGCTGTGTGGAGAAGGGTCGTAGGCACAGTAGGGTTTAGAAATATTAATATAAAAATAACCGTAAAAAAATACTTTTTTTATTGTTGACCTTTTTGGTATGTATGCTTTGAAGAGTTTTAATGATTTATGTAATTAAGGCCATAACTTGAGCAACTTGATTCTGATATATTAAAATGTCCAGTATATGGTAATATTCGACTATGCATGTTTCATAGACTACATCATTGAAAAATGTCGAATATTTGATCAACATGTGATTATGTGCTTAACTGGTAAAACTATGTGATCACATGTTATAGATGTCTCACATGCTAGGGAATTGTGGCGACCCTACTTCCTAATTAAGTTAATTGGCGGATTTCCCCGCAACAGAACACGCGGAAGACCCGATAAAATATTTTTTTTTTTTTTTTTTTTTAATTTAAATAACCTACATAGTATTATATCGGGTTTACAAAAATATCTACTATTAATACTTTGGGCCGAAGCCCCAAAATTTCAAACCCAATATCAAACACTATGCCACTCCACAGGTCGCGTCCCATGTACTGCGCCACCCTCAAAAGTCCGTGGAGTCACCGCCGCCAGCTCGCCATGAATCTCAACCCTGACACTAGTCGGTGTCGGGTTCATTCTTACCTACAAACAAAAATAGGATAGAACCCTGAGCTATTGCCCAGTAGGTGATTACATAACATGCAATACGTGCGTGCACTCCACCCAATCCCGGTTCCTCACAATATAATATAATGCACACTCGACAAATCTCATCTATCAATTCTCAATTCTCAACAGGGCCCTAGGTCAGACTCGGCACCCACGCGCGCAATGGCAAAGTACACCATCAACCATGCGGTAGCCCACACCGGCCGCGCCGGGTCGCTCCTTCCGCACACAATCTCAACCCGACGGCTTTTTCCCCGAATGTTATACCACAAGTTCGGGTAGACAGGAATCTCACATCTGTCTGTCGTCCCTGAGCCAAATAATATCCGGTGGTTTACACCTCGGGTGGCTCAATCCCGAGTAGATGGGTGTCGCAAACCCCCTCTCCCACCAAGTGCATAATCGAGTCTGAACCTGACTGCCAAAATCGGCAACTCTACCCTTCTCACATTCGACACAATATCGTGTCACCGTATCATTACGGTACCTTCACCTCTCTTATGCATGTCGTGAAATGCATATCACATTCGTCACATATATCACGTATTATTTCTTACAAATAATACCCCAAAATACTCTCGTATCTTAAAATAAGGGTTGACCCGAAAATTCTAGTCAAAGTATGAATATACTTTGATTTAAAGATAAAATGAACTTAAAATAATTTTATTTGAATATTTGGGCCTAATTTAAGACAAAAGTCCAAAAATAATTAGACTGGTCGAATCGTGAAGTTCGGTCAACTTCAGACTTTTTTTTTTTTTTTATAAGCATTTGTTCAACCCGACATTTGGAGTCAAAATTCGGGACTCTTCACAGTGTTAGCGGTATTGCCCGAATTTGGATTTCGCGCGTCATTTGATCGAATTTGCGAAGTCTGATTTAGTTCGCGTGTCACCCGAAATTCACTCACAGGAATCACCCCGCGAAATTCAAGTTGACCCGCGAAACTTTAGTCCGACCCGCTACTTCTTCACAGGAATCACCCTGTGGTCGACCCGCGAAATTAATTCTGACCCGCGAAAAACCCATTTACTCACACAATAAAATCCATTTGAGACCGCGAAGAACTTTTCGCGACCCGAATATAATTCGCGAACTAAACTTCGGCGAACTATCGAAAATCTGCCCGAATTTCAACCTTTCAAATTTGGCGAAGTTTAAAATTTGGCCCGCGACCTTCTTTTCTCACTCACATCTTTACAAATCTTTCGGCCCGCGAATTTTATCGCAGCCCGCGATTTTCTTTCCTCTCTCACACTTCACGAACCTTTTTGGCCCGCGAATTCTTTTCAACCCGCGAATTTCTCATGAGCTGAAACTTTCTTCATCTCATCGAAATTCATATTTTCCAGAACTTCATCACATGAATCCGTTCCAGATTTCACATAAACATGTAAGAATTCACAGAACTCATATATTGAGCTCAAACTTAACATCTCAACACAGCAAATACACACATAATCATTCAAAGCTCCCGAAATTCATGAATTCGGATGACCTTTCATCCAAATTCGTTAAACTAAATAAATCAAACTTAAAAACAGTTTGTAGGGGTTAAAAACCACCTACCTCACTTCCAAGTTAGCCGAAATTGCTTAGTTCTTCTCTGCTTTTCTTCGTTTGTTTTCTTTCGTTTGATATTTTCGTTTGTCCTTATCACCTTTTGAGATAAACCTTTAAAAGGAAAGTTACGTTTCCTTTCTCTTAAGGAAATCTCTTATTGGGCCTACTTTAAATTAATTTGGGCCCATATCTATTTATTTTACTCAAAGCGTATTTTTCTTATTTTCGGTTCAATTTCCCGAAAATTCGCTTTGTACGAAAATTAACTTCATAATTTTCCGAAACTTACAGAATAATTTTCACGCTAATTGCGCATTATTCCCGTATTAATTTTACGGGTATTACATCCTCCCCCCCTAAAAGAAATTTCGTCCCCGAAATTTAAGTTGTCTGAAACAACTCAGGGTATTTCTCTCTCATTTCGTCTTCTCGCTCCCAAGTGGCTTCTTCCAATATCTGGTTTCGCCATAAGACCTTCACGAGGGGAATATTCTTATTTCGTAATTGCTTCACCTCATACATTAGAATCTCTACCGGCTTTTCTTCGTAACTCAAGTCCGGCTTCAATTGTTGGTGAAGTCTTTTGTCTCTTAGCACATGATACGGGTCCAACACATACTTTCGCAGTGTAGACACGTGGAATACGTCATGGACTTGTGCTAACGGCGTCGGTAATTCTAGCTGATATGCTACTTCACCGACTCTTTTCAAAATTTTGAAAGGTCCTATATATCTCGGACTCAACTTTCCTTTTTGTCCGAACCGTTTGACACCCTTCATAGGTGATACTTTCAAAAATACTTTATCACCTTCTTCAAATTCTAACGACCTTCGCCTCTTGTCTGCATAACTCTTCTGGCGACTTTGGGCCGTTTGCATTTTCTCCCGAATTTTCTTAACAACTTCAGTCATTTCGCGTACCATCTCGGGACCTAATAGCGCCTTCTCGCCGATTTCATCCCAATGAACTGGGGATCGACATTTACGTCCGTATAAGGCTTCGTAAGGCGCCATTCCGATCATTGCTTGATAGCTGTTGTTATATGAAAATTCTATTAACGGGAGATATTTACTCCAACTCCCTTGAAAATCCAAGACACATGCTCTCAACATGTCTTCGAGTGTCTGGATCGTCCTTTCCGATTGTCCGTCAGTCTGGGGATGATAAGCTGAACTAAATGATAATTTAGTTCCCAGAGCTTTCTGTAAGCTTTTCCAGAACTGGGACAGAAATCTTGAATCTCGATCTGATATGATCGATATCGGAATTCCATGGAGTCTCACTATCTCTTGAATGTAGAGTTCAGCGAACTTCTCCATGGGATAGGTCTGGTGAATAGGCAAGAAATGGGCGGACTTAGTCAGTCTGTCAACAATCACCCAAATTGCATCATAACCTTTCACCGTTCTTGGCAACCCGACGACAAAATCCTTGTTATATGGTCCCACTTCCACTCGGGAATCGTCAAAGGTTGTAACATTCCTGCCGGTCTTTGATGTTCTGCTTTGATCTGCTGACAAGTCAGGCATCTATGTACAAATGCAGCAACATCCTTTTTCATTCCCGGCCACCAATAATTTAGTCGCAAATCACGATACATTTTCGTTGCACCGGGATGCACCGAATATATTGTCGTATGTGCCTCCGTCATTAAAGTTCGACAATCTTTCATCTTCCGGCACATATAAGCGACTTTTAAATCGTAAACTCCCGTCTTCTCGGAATTCAAATTCCGATGAGACTTCTTTATCTTGTTCTCTTTGTTTCTTCAAGTACAACTCATCTTTCTTTTGTACTTCAATGATTCGGTCTAATAGTGTTGGCTTAAGTGTCAACACTGCCAACTTTTCTTCAATCTCTCCGAAATTGATTACTTCAACTCCGAATTGGCGTAATTCAGTGTTTACAGTTTTGCGGCTCAATGCATCTGCGACTACGTTCGCTTTTCCTGGATGATAATTTATCACACAGTCGTAGTCTTTGACTAACTCGAGCCATCTTCTTTGCCTCATATTTAACTCCTTCTGGGTGAAGAAGTACTTCAAACTCTTGTGATCCGTGAAGATCTCGCATCTTTCTCCGTAAAGATAGTGTCGCCATGTTTTAAGAGCAAACACTACGGCGCGAGTTCGAGATCATGAGTGGGGTAATTTTTCTCATATGGCTTTAATTGTGGGAGGCATAAGCGATCACCTTCCCGTTTTGCATTAAAACACACCCCAACCCATATTTAGAGGCATCACTATAAACAGAAAAATTTCCAGTACCCGAAGGTATTGCTAACACTGGAGCAGTTGTTAGCCTTTTCTTTAATTCCTGGAAACTTTGCTCACATTCATCCGTCCATTTGAACGGAACATTTTTCTTTGTCAAATTGGTGAGCGTCGAGGCGATGCTGGAAAAGTCCTTAATGAACTTTCGATAATACCCAGCTAGCCCGAGAAAACTTCTTATCTCCGTGGGAGTGGTTGGTCTTGGCCAATTTTCTATAGCTTCTATCTTGCTGGGATCTACTGAAATTCCGCTTCCCGAAATAACATGCCCCAGAAAGATTACTCGATCCAACCAAAATTCGCACTTTTTAAATTTGGCGAATAATTGTTTCTCCCGAAGAATTCCTAGGACCGCTCTCAAATGTTCCTCATGTTCTTCTTTTGTCTTGGAATAAATGAGAATATCGTCGATAAAGACGATAACACATCGGTCCAGCAATTTTTTGAATACTCGGTTCATCAAATCCATGAAGGCTGCCGGAGCATTCGTCAATCCGAAAGGCATGACCAAAAATTCATAGTGGCCGTACCTCGTACTGAATGCGGTTTTTGGAATGTCCGCTTCCCGGATCTTCAGCTGATGATAACCGGAGCGCAGGTCGATCTTAGAAAATACTGTTGCTCCTTGGAGTTGATCGAATAAATCGTCAATCCTTGGCAATGGGTATTTATTCTTAATCGTGATCTTGTTGAGTTCACGATAATCGATACACATTCTCATCGACCCGTCCTTTTTCTTCACAAATAAAACCGGGGCTCCCCATGGTGAGAAACTGGGTTGAATAAAACCCTTCTGCAACAAATCTTCCAATTGCTCCTTCAATTCTCGTAATTCGTTCGGTGCTAACCGATACGGGGATTTAGAGATCGGGGCAGCTCCAGGTACAAGATCGATTGCAAATTTAATCTCCCGATCTGGGGGTAATCCCGGAAGATCCTCGGGAAATACATCGGAATATTCGTTCACTATCGGAACCTCCTCAAGTTTAAGCTGGGAAGATTCCTCAGCATTCACCGCAAAAACTAGGAACGATTCGCAACCCGTATTTACGAGTCGCTGAGCTTTTAAAGCAGAAATCCGAGGGATTGAGTTTCTATTCTTTCTTCCCGAAAATTCAAACTCCTCTCCCTCTGGCGATCGAAACCTAACTACCCTTTTTGAACAATCAATAATGGCTCCGTATTTCGAAAGCCAATCCATCCCGAATATAATATCGTAATCATTCATCGGGATTACTATTAGGTTCACATCTAACTCTCTACCCTCAATTCTTACGGGACATTTCTCAACCACCAAATTTGATCGAGTTGGATCCCCATGTGGTAAAGATACCACGAAATCACATAATGAACGGGAGGGAGAGATTCCTGCCCTGGCCACAAAGTTAGCCGATACAAACGAATGTGTGGCTCCCGAGTCAATCAAGATCGAAGAGGGCACGTGAAATATACTCAACGTACCCGTAACTACATTCGGGTTTGCCTCCGCCTCCTCATTAGTCAGAGTAAAAACTCTTGCAGGCACAGGTGGAGGTCGAATGAGGTTACGCGGTTGAGTCTGCACTGGAGGCTGACCTCTCGGGCAATTCTGTGCGATGTGTCCGGCCTCACCGCACCGGAAACATTGCAGAGTCTGCACCGGTCGTGGTCCGTAGCATATGCCAAAGTGATTTCGTCCACACTGTTGGCATTGGGGCGCTGGTACCGGGGGTCGGTTGGGAACATTGGCCGGTCTCTGATAAGCATTCGGGCGCCACATCTGTTGACTCGGCCGATTTCCTTTATTCTTCGGGTCCTTGCCGAAGAATTGTCGCTTTTGGCCGCTTCCTCCTTGCTGTTGCTGACTCTCTCTTTTCCTACTTGCCTCTTGGGCTTCCCTTACTACTCCTTCCGCTTGTTCTGCGATCAACGCTCGCTCCGTCGCCTGACGGAACTCTAATTGGCGTACTCCCGCCACACTTAAATCTCGATAAAATTCGGGCTTCAGCCCTCGAAGAAATCTCGTCACCTTTAGAGTATTGGTTGCCACGAGATGAGGTGCAAAACGAGATAATTCTTCAAATTTGCGGATGTATTCCGCAACTGGCATTCGCCCTTGTTTCAGGTTCATGAATTCATACATTCGCTGCTCCTGATCGTGAGCAGTGAAGTACTTATCATAAAACAGTTCCCTGAAGCGTTCCCATGTCATCGTCGCCGGATCTTCTAACACCTTTATGGTGTTCCACCAAAAACGCGCGCTTCCCCGAAATAGGGAAACGGCACACAACACCTTCTCATTGTTCGGCACACGACTGTATATAAATAAGTCTTCTATTGTGTCGATCCAGTCCTCAGCTGCCGCAGGATTAGTAGCTTCGGCGAAAACTGGTGGATTTAACTTACGAAATCGCTCCCCTATGATCTCTACGCGATCAGGCTGTGGGATGGACGGTGCTCAGATGAGCTCTGGTGATTTATCAAATCATGAATTTGGTCTGACTGTCTTTGGATAAGTTCAGTCAGCCTATTTATCGTGTCATGCTCACGAGTCGGGGGTGGGGATTCAGATTCGCCCCTCCGACTGGACTCTCCAACGAACACGTTCCTCGGTCTTCCTCTTGGCATTTTCCAAATACTAGATAATTCATGTAACAAATATACATGAGATCACATAATCATATCAATGTATTACACTTAACTTACAGGCGAGGCTGGTTCTCCCGGCTTTTGAGTGGCAGTACATGGACAGTCTTCAGAATCTAAAGCCTAAGCTCTGATACCACCTGTGGCGACCCTACTTCCTAATTAAGTTAATTGGCGGATTTCCCCGCAACAGAACACGCGGAAGACCCGATAAAATTTTCTTTTTTTTTTTAATTTAAATAACCTACATAGTATTATATCGGGTTTACAAAAATATCTACTATTAATACTTTGGGCCGAAGCCCCAAAATTTCAAACCCAATATCAAACACTATGCCACTCCACAGGTCGCGTCCCATGTACTGCACCACCCTCAAAAGTCCGTGGAGTCACCGCCGCCAGCTCGCCATGAATCTCAACCCTGACACTAGTCGGTGTCGGGTTCATTCTTACCTACAAACAAAAATAGGATAGAACCCTGAGCTATTGCCCAGTAGGTGATTACATAACATGCAATACGTGCGTGCACTCCACCCAATCCCGGTTCCTCACAATATAATATAATGCACACTCGACAAATCTCATCTATCAATTCTCAATTCTCAACAGGGCCCTAGGTCAGACTCGGCACCCACGCGCGCAATGGCAAAGTACACCATCAACCATGCGGTAGCCCACACCGGCCGCGCCGGGTCGCTCCTTCCGCACACAATCTCAACCCGACGGCTTTTTCCCCGAATGTTATACCACAAGTTCGGGTAGACAGGAATCTCACATCTGTCTGCCGTCCCTGAGCCAAATAATATCCGGTGGTTTACACCTCGGGTGGCTCAATCCCGAGTAGATGGGTGTCGCAAACCCCCTCTCCCACCAAGTGCATAATCGAGTCTGAACCTGACTGCCAAAATCGGCAACTCTACCCTTCTCACATTCGACACAATATCGTGTCACCGTATCATTACGGTACCTTCACCTCTCTTATGCATGTCGTGAAATGCATATCACATTCGTCACATATATCACGTATTATTTCTTACAAATAATACCCCAAAATACTCTCGTATCTTAAAATAAGGGTTGACCCGAAAATTCTAGTCAAAGTATGAATATACTTTGATTTAAAGATAAAATGAACTTAAAATAATTTTATTTGAATATTGGGCCTAATTTAAGACAAAAGTCCAAAAATAATTAGACTGGTCGAATCGTGAAGTTCGGTCAACTTCAGACTTTTTTTTTTTTTTTTTTTAAAAGCATATGGTCAACCCGACATTTGGAGTCAAAATTCGGGACTCTTCACAGTGTTAGCGGTATTGCCCGAATTTGGATTTCGCGCGTCATTTGATCGAATTTGCGAAGTCTGATTTAGTTCGCGTGTCACCCGAAATTCACTCACAGGAATCACCCCGCGAAATTCAAGTTGACCCGCGAAACTTTAGTCCGACCCGCTACTTCTCTCACAGGAATCACCCTGTGGTCGACCCGCGAAATTAATTCTGACCCGCGAAAAACCCATTTACTCACACAATAAAATCCATTTGAGTCCGCGAAGAACTTTTCGCGACCCGAATATAATTCGCGAACTAAACTTCGGCGAACTATCGAAAATCTGCCCGAATTTCAACCTTTCAAATTTGGCGAAGTTTAAAATTTGGCCCGCGACCTTCTTTTCTCACTCACATCTTTACAAATCTTTCGGCCCGCGAATTTTATCGCAGCCCGCGATTTTCTTTCCTCTCTCACACTTCACGAACCTTTTTGGCCCGCGAATTCTTTTCAACCCGCGAATTTCTCATGAGCTGAAACTTTCTTCATCTCATCGAAATTCATATTTTCCAGAACTTCATCACATGAATCCGTTCCAGATTTCACATAAACATGTAAGAATTCACAGAACTCATATATTGAGCTCAAACTTAACATCTCAACACAGCAAATACAACACATAATCATTCAAAGCTCCCGAAATTCATGAATTCGGATGACCTTTCATCCAAATTCGTTAAACTAAATAAATCAAACTTAAAAACAGTTTGTAGGGGTTAAAAACCACCTACCTCACTTCCAAGTTAGCCGAAATTGCTTAGTTCTTCTATGCTTTTCTTCGTTTGTTTTCTTTCGTTTGATATTTTCGTTTGTCCTTATCACCTTTTGAGATAAACCTTTAAAAGGAAAGTTACGTTTCCTTTCTCTTAAGGAAATCTCTTATTGGGCCTACTTTAAATTAATTTGGGCCCATATCTATTTATTTTACTCAAAGAGTATTTTTCTTATTTTCGGTTCAATTTCCCGAAAATTCGCTTTGTCCGAAAATTAACTTCATAATTTTCCGAAACTTACAGAATAATTTTCACGCTAATTGCGCATTATTCCCGTATTAATTTTACGGGTATTACAGGAATATCTGATTACATATACATTGTGCTATTTATGGTAAATCGTGTGAGATATCATGCTGAACTATATATAGAAAGTATGTTGTCTAAATATGGAATGTGCAATATCCGCTTATCTATTCTGGAACGAAATCATATCGATAATCCGTGAATGCATTCTACTTGATCTAATATGGAAAAATCAATTAGGTTTTCTTATTGTTGAAATTAAGAAACCATAAAAGAAAAGATTATGATTGATTGACTTTATATGTTAGTTGGATATCACATATGGAAAGTGTCGTTAGAGAAAATATCATCCCGAATAGAATTATATGCCTTGAATTCGAATATGTGTTTTTATATGGAATAAAAATCATGTTTGTGACCGTTGTGATATTATTTGAATGATATGGTTCGTTGGCATATTAATTGCTCGATTATTACATGGATTATGTGTTATTTTGAGGATTAATCTTGTGATTGACATTCCATATTAGTGTTAATTTGAAAAGGCTTATATATATGAGCAACACTTTGAGGATCGAGCTAACGAGAACTCGTGAAAAGTACGCGCACGAAAGTTATTGAGCAGAAGAAAACAATTGAGAGACTTTGAGCGAAAACTTGAGAACAGTCTTCTGCTGTTGAGCGATCATTTGCGATTCTGAGCGTACTGAATGATAACATCCTCCACGCCATACATTCTGTCTTCGGACGTGAGGTACACGAAGGAGGCAAGGTCGGCGTTTACGCGCATGTGAAGGGGAAGACTGTGTTCCGGGGGCCATAGAGAGCTGTTTCCGGTTGGGAATTGGAGATTTCCTGGAGCGAAACTCGGCGTGCGGTAACCTAGTGTGTCTAGTGCTCGACTTGTTTCGGTTTGTGTATTGGGCATAATCAATCAGTTTTGTAACCGACTAAGGTAACATTGTAGTGATTGATTAACTCTTGAGGAACCTCAAGGAGGGGACTAAACCCCGATTTGGGATATAACCTCTATAAAAGTCCTGTCTCATGTTACTTTCAGCTCTTTATATTTTTTCCTGACGTATATCCGATATACATCCGATGCAACTAGGAGATAACCGACGAAACATTCTTTGAAAAGTATTCACTTAGTAAAGAAACGTTTCTAGGATATCACATCTAAAGTGATTGAAAAAGAAGAACCTAAATTTTTATAAGCCTAACTCACCCCCACCTCCCCTCTTAGACGTATTTTTGACTTCATTTGGTATCAGAGTCAGGTTACTCAAAAAACAGGCGTAACACGCCTGAGTAAAATATCTAATGGCTTCTTCGAGTTTTGATGTATTTGCAGAGGGACAATCCCATTCTAGGCCACCACTCTTCGATGGAACGAACTATGATATATGGAATAATCGGATGAACGAACTACGACCGGGCCATATATTCCCGTAGACAAGGATAGAACATCAAGGAAAGCTACAGACTACGATGTAGCAAATAAGCGTGGATTCATTAAACACGAAGGCAAAAAATATGATCGCTTGTGCAATGAGGAGGGAAGAATACAATCACATAAGTTCATGTATATCCGCTAAAGATATGTGGGAGATGTTGCAAGTCACTCATGAAGGAACTACTCGAGTTGTACAAGAATGAATAGCGCTCCTAACTCATCAATATGAGTTGTTCACTATGGAAGTTGATGAAACTATAAGTCAAATGTATGCAAGATTCATGACCATCATCAATCAGATGTTTTCTCTTGGCAAGATCATTCCCGACAACGAGAAGGATCGAAACATCTTGAGATCACTTCGAGAGAATGGAATCCCAAAGTTAGCGCTATCTATGAAGGCAAGGATTTAGATGCGCTATCTGTCTCCGAAGTAATCGGATCTCTCACTTCATATGAGATGACTCGACTATCCATAAAAGAAAAGCCGCAAACCAGGATAAGAATCAACAAATCATTGCTTTTAACGCTGATCAAGAAAGTGATTCTGATGAAGACATCGAAGAAGAAGATGATATGATGAAGCAATTAGCCATGCTGACCAAAAGATTTGAGAAGTTCCGACAAAGAAGAAGATTCAAAGGGAACTTCAAATTCCAGCAGAAGAATAATGGAATATCCTCATCCAGGAATAATGTCCAGAAATGCTTCAGGTGCAATAAGCCATGCCACTTTGCTTCAAATTGCACATTACCAAGTGATGATAAAAAGACAAAGAAGCAGAAGGCCATGGTGACAAACTGGGAAGATTCCGAGAATGAACAAACGGAGGAAGTAAACCTTGCTTACGTGGCTGATGATGATCATGTATCTTCTTCATCTAATATTAAGAAAAGTAATATTCTTAATAAAGTATATGCGAGTATGGAAGAATCTCCTGATAACGCCTCTTCATTTTTCGAAGTAGATGAAAGTAAGAAAGCGCTATGTGAAATAATTCAAAATGCTCATGAAAAGATCAAGTCGCTCAAGTCGCTAACGAAAAAGTTGGCTAAACAGCGAGATGACTTAGCAAGAGAAAAACATCATGATGATCTAGAAATCTCACGCTTGAAAGCAGAGATAGATTCTTCTAAGAAAGAAAAAGTTCAATGCGATTGCAAGGAACTTCAAAAGAAAAACAACGATATATCTAGAGATATCACTGCACTTAGACATTACTTAGAAGAAAAAGAGCGTACCATTGTAGACTTATCGAAGGGAAGCAAAACCTAGATATGTTATTGAATATGCCTAGAAATACTGGAAAATCAGGGATATGATTTCCATGGTAGAAGAACATGTTGCACCAGTTGTACGAAAACCAAAATGCTTTTCATGTGGTCGTCATGGTCATTATTAATACAATTGTTTTTTGAAAAGAGCTGATCAATCGAAATATGTTTGAAGCCAAAGAAATTCCCTGATAACCATGTTCCTAAATCTGGTTTACCTAAGTTCGTGATATCACAGTCTGAAATGTATGATATATTACATGTCAACATGAGTTACTTTGCTAGTAACATGTTAGGACCCAAGCAGCATTGGGTACATCAGAAAAGAACTCATTCCTGCAGGTACAACGAAGAAATTTCAGCAAGAAAAACAAGTGGTACCTCGATAGGGGATGTTCCCACCATATGACATGTGATATCAGTAAATTCGTGTCGTTGAAAGCATATGATGGAGGATATGTTTCATATCATGACAACACCAAAGGTAGGATCATTGGAGTTGCAACTATCGGCAACAATTAACATACTACCAAATGAGTAAGCAGACTAAAACTTCCTTTAAGGTAAAGAATGTGATATCTACTTCCAGACCTCTGGAACTACTTCATCTCGACCTTTTTGATCCAGTTCAGACAATGTCTCTGCGAGGTAAAAGATGCATTTGTTATTGTAGATGACTATTCTATGTATAGATGAGTGATATTTCTTGCACATAAGAGTGAAGCATTAGATAACTTTGCACCACTAGTAATGAGACTTGAAAATAAGAAAGAAATGAACCTGCGAGATACGCAGTAATAACGGCCGTAAATCATTTGCATCTTTCTGTGATCAGTATGGGTATAGTCATAACTTATCTGCTCATATACTCCAATAAAACGGCGTAGTTGAGCAGAAAAATAGTGTTACAGGAGATGACTAGATCAATACTACATGAGTAAGATATTCCCAAACAATTCTGGGCAGAAGCTGTTAGCATAGTCTGCTATGTGTCTAATCGTGTTTTCCTTGTATAATTATTGAAGAAAAACCTCATATGAACTTTGGAACGGTAGAACTCCAAATATAGGATATTTTCATGTGTATGGCTGTAAGTGTTTTATTTTAAATGATAGAGATAAAAGAGGAAAACTTGACTCTAAGGTAGATGAAGAATATTCCTTGGTTACAGTCTTCATTCCAAAGCTTATCGCGTCTATGATAAAAGGAAAGAAACTGTTTATCTATACAGGTGACCTTTGATGAGATTCCTACCGCAGATGCTACTAATGAGGAAGGTACAATTACGTCGTGCAGAAAAAACAGGTTTCTGAAGAAACAAAGGAGGATATTCCAAAGGACGAAAACATTGATGCACTGGAACCAGAGGCTTAAGATTAATAGCATCGCAGAAAGTTGAAGCATGCTTCCAGTCATCCAAAAAATCAAGTCATAGGGAATATCACCTCTGGAATCAAAACACGAGTAGCTGCAAGAAATCGAGATACAGAGGAATCCCATGACGCGTTGTTATCAATGATAGAACCAAGAACCATCCATGAAGCACTAGATGACAAATCATGGATTACAGCGATGGAGGACGAATTGTCACAATTCGAAAAGAGCCAAGTAGCAAAAGGCCGGACGAAAAATCCATTATAGGAACAAAATGGATGTTTTGCAACAAACTTGATGAACATGGTAAAGTACCAGAAATAAAGCAAGGTTAGTTGCAAAAGGTTATTCCCATGAGGTAGGTATAGATTTAGAAGATTCTTTTGCTCCCGTAGCTAAATTAGTATCTATACGTGTTTTACTTGCTTATGCATGTTTTAAAAGATTTAAACTTTATTAAATGGACGTAAAAAGTGCCTTTTTAAATGGTTTTATAAATGAGGAACATTACGTCGAACAACCTCCCAATTTTATAAAAGAAGGATTTTCAAATCTTGTTCTCAACTAAATAAAGCATTGTATGGTTTAAAGCAAGCCCCTAGGCCATGGTATGAAAGATTGAGTAAATTCTTGATAGACATGAGATTTACTACTTGAACTATTGATAACATCTTGTTTATTAAGTATGAATGTGATCACATGCTGTTAGTACAAATTTACGTTGATGATATAATTGGAAGTACTAACAACCTTCTTTGTGAGTAATTTTCCAAGTCCATGCAGAATGAATTCGAAATGAGTCTAATGGGTGAGCTGAACTACTGCTTTGGGTTGCAAATAAAGCAACTTGACTCGGGAACCTTCATATCTCAGACGAAGTACAACAAGGAACTACTAGTCAAATTTGGAATGAGTGATTCCAAAGTGCTTTCCACTCCTATGCATCAGACCACCAAAATCGATAGCGATGAATCAGGTACTCAGATTGATCAAACTCAATATCGAGGTATGATCGGAAGTCTCCTATATTTAACTGCAACCTGATATCATGTTTGATGTTGGCATGTCCTCGAGATATCAATCGAATCCTAAGGAATCTCACTTGACAACAGTCAAGCGAATACTTAGATATATAAAAGGCACTGTTAATTTTGGTCTTTGGTATTCCAATACCAATGAATTCCCATTAGTGGGATATTCTGATGCCGACTATGTTGGTTGTTGGGAATATAGGAAAAGTACTAGTTGTACAGTTACTTGGGAATTCCCTAGTAACTTGGTCTAGTAGAAAGCAAAATGATGTCGCCCTTTCCACAACCGAAGCTGGATATGTGGCTTTAGTAAATTGTTGTCAATAAGTTCTTTGGATGAACAAACCCTTAGTGATTTTGAGTTTGGTTATGACAAAATTCCTATTCTCTGCGATAATACTAGTGCAATAAGTATTACTAAGAATCCGGTGCATCATTCTCATACTAAGCATATAGAGGTTAAACATCACTTCACGAAGCCCTTAATCGAGTATAGATTCTGCGACATCCGTGATAGATTGGGAATCACTGAGCTAAATAAGATTAAATAACTTACCAAAATTATGCTAGTCATCCTAAGATTCTAAGTCTAGAGCTATTTTTGATAGAAATTCGTATTAACTCCAGCTGCTAGAATTATTCCTAAGATCTTATCCTAATTTCAGCTTTTAGAATTATTCCCAAGACTTGTTCTTATTTAAGCCTTTAGAACTGTTTTAGGAAAAGAAGATCTTTTCTATTTTTATCTCAAATCAGTCTTTAATAGACCTTTCCTTACTTAAAGAGATCACGTCAAATCACTCCGAGATATTTGACTCCACGATTGACGGTTTATTGCACTTGTGAAATTCAAATTTTCAAAATTTGATTTCCATCCTTATCTTTTCTTTGTTTAAAACCGTTCTCATTCTATAAATCCCAAAAGAATAATCAATCTTCTCACTTCATCTTCAACCTAAAAACTTTCTTCTTCTTAAACCTCTCCATCTCCTAAAAAGGTGAAACCCGCTGGAAATAAAAGTGCCTCAATCGAGCGAAGCTCAAGCAGAAAACACAATGAACCCATGTCCGACGAGTCGAACTCTGATCCCATTCCTAACTCTCCTAAAACCGCCTCACCTCAACCCTCTTATGCTCGAATCACGCGCTCCAAGGTTCAAGCCTCGAGCAAAGCTCCTCCTACTGCTATGCCGAAACCCGTGAAGAAGGAGAAGGTTGCAAAAAGGCGACTCCGACTGAGGACCCTATTCCGATTCGTGAGCCCACTCCGTCTCCTAAGCCAATGCCTTCGCCTCAGCCCAAGGAACCCTCTGTCGAGTCGCCTAGAAAATCCTCTCCATCCCCGGTTAGAGAATCATCTCCGATCGAAGAGATGGAAAAATCCATGGAGGAGGATGCTGAAGAAGTCGAGAAGGAGGAGAAGGAATCAAGTATGCCCACTTTTGATTTGAACAAACCAAGGGAGATTCCTGAAGAAGTGATGTTTCTGAACCATGTTTCGAAGGAAAACTTCGAAGGCTTTGCGAAGAGAGATATCGAGAGAGGGTGAGGGGTTGCGTTCAATAGGTTGCCTGAGAGTCGTGTGATCACGTGGCTTATCGAGTTCGAATGGGAGAAGTTCCTGAGTATCAATAGGACCTGCTACCCTGAAGCGGTCAAGCTGTTTTATGCTAACTTCGATTATGAGGAAAAGGGATACGAGATCACCATAACCTCGTATGTGCTCAGAAGGAAGATCTTGAGGACAAGGGAAAAGATGAACGAGATGCTGAGAGTTGTGGATGAGGGAATATGTCAGTATAACGTGAATTACTGGTGCTGTTCCGTAGAGTTCAAGTGCCTGAATGTCTTTAGGACACTCTGGAATACCAATAGCAAGCCTTGGTTTTCTGATGGAGAAGCGCTGAACCAGCTGCACATTGACCACTTCTTTCTCCACAAAATGCTTAACATGACCCTCTGGAGTGCTAAGAGAGGAAGCGAACGATATTCCACTACCACGACTTTCATGAGGACCTTCGCCATGTACATGGTCTCTCAGAACAATAAGTTTAATCTTGGGTTCGTTATCATGAAATTCATGATCCAGGCCTTTGAGAGCAATGATAAACCACTCTTGTATGGAATGCTGCTGACCCACCGATTTGAGTGTAAGGGAATAACACTGCCCCCTGCTTGGGAAGATGATGCAAAGCACGCTGTGGATGTGATCACCATGAAAACAATGGGGATTCATAACAGACAGGGCTGGTTCAAGGCAAAGGAGAAGAAGTCAGAGGGTAGTGCTCAGAAGAAGAAGTCGGCTGCTAAGGGAAATGCGAAGGTTGTTGAGCTCTGATGAGGAAGCTGGTGAGGAACACAGTGTCGATGAGGATGTGGTAACTGCGATCCGGCGTGATATCGCCGATATCAAGGCTGACAACCAGAAGCGCTTCAAAAAGATCAAGGAGCAGAACTCCGAAATCCTGCTTAAGGTGTCCAAGATCCGGAAAGAGCTGATGAAATCCATCCCAAAATCCACCGAGTACGATAGTGATACCAGCTTTTAGGATGCCTTCCCTTTTGATATCCCGCTCTTAGCTCTTCTCTTAGGTGGTGCTCGTTTAGGTCTATATTTCTTGTGTGGTTGGTCACTCCCACTTTTTGATGGTAAAGGGGGAGAATTAAGGTATAATTAATGTGTGGTGTCGAGTCTAGTGGAGTCGTGTGGTTGTTTGATGGGTCAGTACTTATGGAACCCATTTATATTTTGATGATATATCTATGATGCCTATTATGATGCTTATTTGTGCTTACTAATTGTTATGTCTTGATAAGTATATGCTGCCTGAACCATGTTTGGAAAATACGCACTTAGGCAGAGGGAGCACACGAACTGGTAAATTTGAAACTCATCTATGATATACCTATGCATGCTACATGTGATATCTGCAGTTAGACAAGGGGAGTAAATTCCATCTATGATATATCTATGCATGTTACATGAGATATCTGCATTTAGGCAGTTGGAGCATATATACTTTGATTTTGAGTTTCTGAAAATAATATGCTCTGATTGGATCATGAGGTACTTAGACATATGCGTATATGCTTATATGCTTCCGTGATGCATCAATTACATGTCATCATCAAAAAGGGGGAGAATGTTGACCTTTTTGGTCTGTCTGCTTTGAAGAGTTTTGATGATATATGTAATTAGGGCCATAACTTTAGCAATTCAATTATGATATATTAAATGTCTAAGTATATGATAATATTCGACTATGCATGTTTTATAGACTACATCATTGAAAAATGTCGAATATTTGATCTACATATGATTATGTGCTTAACTGGAAAAAACAATGTGATCACATGTTATAGATGTCTCACATGCTAGGGAATATCTGATTACAGATAACACTGTGCTATTTATGGTAAATCGTGTGAGATATCATGATGATATATGTATGGAAAGTATGATGTCTAAATATGGAATGTGCAATATCCACTTATCTATTTTGGGAAGAAATCATATCGATAATTCGTGCATGCATTCTACTTGATCTAATATGGAAAAATCAATTAGATTTTCTTATTGCTGAGATTAAGAAATCATAAAAGGAAAAGATTCTGATTGATTGACTTTATATGATGCTAGCTGGATATCACATATGGAAAGGGTCGTTATGGAAAATAGCATCCCGAATAGAATTATATGCCTTGATTTCGAATATGTGTTTTTATATGGAATAAAATCATGCTTGTGATCATTGTGATATTATTTGAATGGCACGATTTGTTGGCATATTAATTGCTCGATTATTACATGGATTATGTGCTATTTTGAGGATTAATCTTGTGATTGACCTTCCATGTAAGTGTTGATTTGATAAGAGCAACACTTAGAGGATCGAGCTAACAAGAACTTGTGAAAAGTACGCGCACGAATGTTATTGAGCAAAAGAAAAAATTGAGAGACTTTGAGCAAACACTTGCGAATAGTCTTCTGCCGTTGAGGATCATTTGCGATTCTGAGCGTACTGAGTGATAACATCCTCCACGCCATACATTATGTCTTCAGACGTGCTGTCTTCGGACGTGAGGTACACGAAGGAGGCGAGGTCGACGTTTACGCGCACGTGAAGGAAAAGACTGTGTTCTGGGGTCCATTCTCTAGCAAGTTGTTTCCGACTGGGAATTGGAGATTCCCTTGAGAGAAACTCGGCGTACGGTAACCTAGCGTGTCTAGTGCTCGACTTGTTTCGGTTTGTGTATTGAGCATGATCAAACAGTTTTGTAACCGACGAAGGTAACATTATAGTGATTGATTAACTCTTGAGGAACAAACCTCAAGTAGAGGACTAGACCCCGATTGGTGATATAACATCTTTATATTTTTCGTGAGATATATCTGATATACATCCGACGCAACTAGGAGATAACCGACGAAACATTGTTTGAAAAGTATTCACTTAGAAAAGAAACGTTTCTAGGATATCACATCTAAAGTGATTGAAAAAGAAGAAGCTAAATTTTTATAAGCCTAATTCCCTCCCCCCCCCTCTTAGGCGTATTTTTGACTTCATTTATATTCCTAGGCCTACCAATTGGCGAGCCGCCCCGCGCCCGCCTTGCCAAGTGGTGGGTATTGGCGGGCTACGGGCCGGCTCGCCCTGCCAGCCCGTTTTGACGGCTCTAATTAAACTACAAGACTACGATAACATGATTAATTGAACACAATAAAATAATCCTAACAATCTCCTCCATTGTGTTCTATTTGCAATCTCCCCCTTTGTCTTGTAAAAATGTTGTCCTGAGTCCTCAAAGAACAAATATCAACGTATTCATTGGCGGAAGCGTGCGAGTGCGTGTTCTTCAATTTTATATTATCCTTTGTCTTGTCTTGTGATATCTTTTATAGGAGATCTTCAAGCTCACCGTTTCTTGACATTCTCTTCCTTTAAGTCTTCTCTTGACGCTTTTCTCAGAGAGGCCGGAAGGAATTTGAAGTTGCTTGCCGGATTTCTTCTTTTTGTGTTCGATATCTCCCATCGATAGTGGCACAACTCTCCGTATGTTTGTTCAACCTTGTGTTGGGATAGACGAGTTCTCTTTAAATTTGGAGAGGTGTACATGTGGCAGCAACTTTGGTTTTTGAACGTTGGCGGTGTTCGCTTGATTTGACGACGCTTTAGAATTTTGGCGTTTATGATCAATTATGCACTTTTCGTTGTGGTACGGCTACCATTTTCTTTATTTACTACCACTCCCCATCATGATGATCGAGTTGGGGAGACCATCATGGCGATGGGTAAAAATGGGGAGAGGGTTTGGCGAGATGTTCGCATCGTCCGGACAAGAGGATGGTGATGCTAGGCATCGTAGGTACTCAGGTCGGGTAATAACCTGACGGAGCCACTAAGGTGACCCGTCGTGTACGAAAACAACCGGGGTCCCAAAACTTCCCGTTTGCATTGGTCTAGGAGCTATGCTCGTAGACGATGGCTGGAAACCGTTGTTGCTTTGATGTTGCAACGGCATGACTTCCTTCATATCCTCGAAGCATGTCTACAAGTGACACGTCTATGGAAGTCCTAAATTGATCACAAAGATCAGGAGTTATAAGAGTGTATGTGTCCAAGAAAGTATAAAAAATATAGGAAGAGAACATTAGACTCTATCATGCTCAAGAAAGTGTGGTTGTGGGGTTCAGTACCACTTAATTCAATATCTCCCGCTTCCGAGTGAAGCGGTGATAGTAGACGTGGCTCTCCGTGATTTATTGGAACACCTGTCTTTTGTGAGACAGACGAGTGGGTAAGGCTCGGATGTGCATAAGCCGTTGGACCTAAAGCGGCGTGAAGAAACATAGAAGTTGTGCTTTGTTATTTAGTTATCCTTGTAATTAGGGGCGTAACTCGTAGTTTCGATATTGTAGGACTTAATTACCATGTAAAGATGTATAAATACAATGATTATCGAAATCAATACACAAGTTATTTTCAGAAAATTCACAAGTATTGAATTCACATTCTAGAGAGAGAAAGGCGATCGAAAACTTCTACTCTCTAATCATTTCTCTCTCCCGATCTTCAAACTCGATATTCGACCGAAGGTAATTCTCGAGATTTTTTATTCAAATATCTAGAATTCATGCTCTGTTACTTGATAAAAAGGACCTACCAGTTGTCATAGCTTTTGGATTTCACTATACTAAGATCAAAATAATTTTCCAAATCTTTCGATCGAAAAAATTACGTGAAATGTATTTTGATCAATGTGCTTAATTTTTGCGAATTTAGTTGATGATCTTGTTGTTAAAGTGATCGATTATATGTTAGGAATGAATCACGTACTGATTTCAATCACTTTGAACTTCAGATTGTTTCAGATTTTCGATTTCGATCGATATTTGTGTTTGCGATTAAGTTTTGAATACGATTTGATTTTCTTCAATCGATATATTTTGCTGAAAAACGTAGTTAATCTTGTGTTTGTTCATACTCAGAACTTAGATTCGAGTGATTATCCAGAATCTCAGCACCTAACTTGAACTTTTCGGTTGAATCTGGATTTTCACCGTTCCATTGAACTTGAAGGTTGTTCTTCGATCTTTTTTCGATCGAAAAACTTGACTCAAAATATATTTTTTGATTAAGTTTACAGGCGAAAAGTTTCTCGATACAAACACTGTTTTCGTGTGTTTTACTCAAATATAAGACTCGAAAAACATTATTTTCGATAATTAGTTTTTCGATTCATATATAAATATCTTTTTCCAGCTTAAGAAAGCGTATTTTTTTTCGACGGATACTGTTATCGCTAAATAAATATCTAATTTTGACTCGAAAAACTTGTTTTACTATAAGTTTTTCGATCTCAAGATTTTCGATCATTTAAATTTTTGAGTAAAAATTTAGCGATAACATATCTCAATCGAATAATTCACACTAGAAAAACTTTTAGTCAACAATTTTAGTCAAACTTAACGAAATTTTGTGATCACTCTTAATTTTCGATTATCAATTTTTCGCTAAAAGTTTTTGCGATCAACAAAAGTATTCGACAAACTATTTTTCGATAGGATATTTACTTTGCAAAACTCTTATGTTCTAAATATAATTTTCGATAAATATACCACGAAAAACTTTTTCGATTAAAAGATCAAAATTTTTTAATCGAAAACTTTATTGCTCGAAAAAATTTTCGACCACTGAACATTCAAACATACACACATTTGACACTGATTTGAAAGAAATCAAAATTCATAATTTTCAAAACTTACGAAAAATATTTGTCTCCGAATTATCTTCTTCGATACTCAAAATTTTCGATCATAAATTCAAAATTCTTTAGCGAAATTTCAAGTATCAATTCTTATATTAAATATTTTTCAAAATCAAAATCATTCCTCTTTAAAACCAAAAAATAGGTTTGAAAAGGAAATTGCTCGAAGTACGAGCCAATTACTAACGAAGTTTATCACTTGTGAAGCATTTTTTTTCAATTCCAAGCTTTCACGAGATGCTATCAATCAACTACTTACTCACTTGGAAACGACGTCCGCCCTCCAATTCTACGAAGAGGCGAATACACCATAAGGAGAAGCCGATTCATGAACTTCTTGGAAACAAAAGATCAAACTACAAATTTGATAGCTTCTCTTCACGAAGGTCCCGCTCAATTTTGGCTTATCCAAGAAGGCGATGCCACTAATAATTCTCCCATTTCCGCCCCTAGCAGACTCAAAATTCCTTGTATTGTGAAGAAACATAGTATTGTGCTTTGTTATTTTGTTATCCTTGTAATTAGGGGCGTAACTCGTAGTTTTGATAGTGTATGACTTAATAGTAAATATACCATGTAAATAGGTATAAATACAATGTACAATATCGAAATCAAAACACAAGTTATTTTCGGAAAATCACAAGCATTGAATTCACATTCTAGAGAGAGAAAAGCAATCGAAAAACTCTCTAATCGTTTCCCTCTCCCGATCTTCAAACTCGATATTCGACCGAAAGTAATTCTCGAGATTTATTAATCGAATATCTAGAATTCATGCTTAGATCGATCGATAGTTGATATAATAGGACCTAATAATTGGTATCAGAGCAGATCGTGATCGCTTTTGGATTGAATTCGCTATTCTAAGATCAAAATAATTTTCCAGATGTTTCGATCGAAAAACTTACGTGAAATGTAATTTGATGAATGTGCTTAATATTTGCGAATATTGTTAATGATCTTGCTGATTAAATGACAGATTATATGTTAGGAATGAATTACGTACTGATTTCAATTGCTTAGAACTTCATATTATTTCAGATTTTTGATTCGATCGATATTTGCGTTTGCGATCAAGTTTTGAATACGATTTGGTGTTCTTCATAATCGATATATTTTGCTGTAAAATGTGGTTAATCTTGTGTTTGTTCATATTCAGAACTAGAAATTGAGTGATTATCCAGAATTTCAGCACGTAACTTGCACTTTTCGATTGAATCTGGATTTTCACTGTTCCATTGAACTTGAAGGTTGTTCTTCTAACGTTTTTCGATCGAAAAACTTGGCTTGAAAAATATATTTCAAATAAGTTTACAGCCGAAAAGTTTCTCCATAAGAAACATTGTTTTTGTGTGTTTTACTTTAATATAAGACTCGAAAAACATTATTTTCGATAATTAGTTTTTCGATTCATATATAAATATCTTTTTCGAGCGTAATTAAGCGTATTTTTTTCGAGGATACTGTTTTCGCTAAATAAATATCTAATTTTGACTCGAAAAACTTGTAATAGTAAAACACGTTTTTTCGTTCTCAAGATTTTCGATCATCTAAATTTTCGAGTAAAAAAATGAGCGAAAACTTATTTCGATCGAATAATTCACACTCGAAAAACTTTTAGTCAACAATTTGAGTCAAACTTAACGAAATTTTTTGATCACTCTTGATTTTTCGATTACAAATTTTTCGATAAAAGTTTTTGCGATCAACAAAATTATTCGACAAACTATTTTGCGATAGGATATTTACCTTGGAAAACTCTTACGTTGGAAAAATAAGTTTCGATAAATATACCACGAAAAACTTATACGGTCGAAAATCTTTTTCGATTAAAAGTTCGAAATTTTTTTAAATCGAAAACTTTATTGCTCAAAAAGTTTATCGACCACTGAACTTTGAAGCACACACACATTTTACACCGATTTGAAAGAAATCAAACATAGTAATTTTCAAAACTTACGAAAAATATTAGTCACCGAATTATCTTCGATACTCAAAATTTTCGATCATAAATTGAAAATTCTTTAACAAAACTTTGAAGTATCAAATATTTATCGAAATGATAACCATTTCTCTTTAAAAACCGAAAGATAGGTTGGAAAAGGAAATTGCACAAAGTACGAATCAAACATTACTAACGAAGTTTGTCACTTGTGAAGCACTTTTACTATTTCGATTCCAAACATTCACGAAGATCCTAATAATCAACTACAAATGGATGCTTACTCACTCGGAAACGACGTCCGCCCTACGAAGAGGCGAATACACCGTATGGAGAAGCCGATTCATGAACTTCATGGAAACAAAAGATCAAGCTACAAATTTGATAGCTTCTCTTCAAGAAGGTCCCGCTCAATTTTGGCTCATCCATGAAGGCGATGCCACTAATAATGCTCCCATTCCCGCCACTAGAAGACTCAAAATTCCAAGTGAATACACCGAGGGGGAGCGATTAAGAGCCAAAGCAGATTTAGGAGCCAAAATTTTCCTAATGCAAGGAATTCCTAATAACATCTATATGCAAATAGATGGTCTATCAAGTGCAAAATCTATGTGGGACGAGCTCCACAAAACGATGCAACGGACCGAATTAAGAGTCAAAACCAAGAAAGCGATATTCGCACCACTTAGGACTTATTCAATGCAATGACGGAGGAAAACGTTTATGAACTCTATCAATGCTATTTAACTCTTCTCAGTGAGATGAGGAAAATAGAAATTTTTAAGACCAACATGGAGGTCAACATCCAATTTATCTCTTCTCTTCAATCGGAGTGGAAGAAAATATCCATGCAAATCCGTCAAAACAAGGATTTAGACGAGATGGATATCCACGCCATATTTGATAATCTCGCCCAATA
Source organism: Linderniella brevidens (assembly GCA_004919715.1). Classification (NCBI taxonomy): domain Eukaryota; kingdom Viridiplantae; phylum Streptophyta; class Magnoliopsida; order Lamiales; family Linderniaceae; genus Linderniella; species Linderniella brevidens. The sequence goes on from SWDC01000158.1 coordinate 1,186,561, forward strand.
TGAGGAAGACATAAGCGATATACAAAAAGAACTTAAGGGCAAACAGATCGAAGACTCTACTCTAGTTTCTGAAAGAAAAACTAGTCGAGCTCGCAATGATAAAAACATCAAGTTGCCAAGTTCTTCAGAAGATGAAGACGAATCAGAATATGACTCCGAGCCAGATATGAAAGAGTTCAAGAAACAATTGGCTCTCATTACTAAAATGATGAGCAAAAAGTTCTATAAAAAGAAATCATCCTCTTCGGCAAATAGACTTTGGACATCAAGCTCTAGGCACAAGGAAAGACCGGCCGAGTCGTCAGAAACCAAAAACGCCGAAGGATCACAAAAGTTCTACAATTGTGGAAAAGTAGGGCACTTCGCCAGAGAATGCATATTCCTAAGAAGAAAGACGTCAATTACTACTCCAAGAAATTTCAACTAACCAAACAAAAGGAGGCTGGAGTAGCTCTGATGGCCGAACAAGAGCATTGGCTAGAAGACACGACGGATTCTGACAACGAAAATCTAGCTCTCATGGCATACCTCGACGACGCCTCAAACGAAAACTCATCAAGGAGGTCCGAAAACGAAGACAAAGCATTAACCGCATCACAAGAGGTAACTATGCCTAATTCCACATTATTAAACATGTTAGAATCTTTACAAATTAAGTATACTAACATGAAAAATGAGCGGAAAAGTACAAAAGAATTAGAGGAGAGACTAGCCCTTAGTGAAAATAATTTCCAAAAGCAATTAGATAAGAAAATTCACCAAGAAATTCTCTTATGTAATGCTAAGGAAACAATTTCTAGTCTTGAATCAACAATAACTACCTCTGAGATAAAAATCAATGACCTTAGTAGGACTCTTAACGATTGTCAGAGAGATTTAGAAATTTCTAGAAATAATTTTAAGGAAGTCTCTGAAGAATGTAAGAAGCTTTACTCTAGGATTAAAACTTTAGACGGTCTTCCAACGAAAAGGGGGCAAATGGATCAAACCATCTTTCTAAATCAATCTAATGCTATAGAATTTTATAATTTTAAAGAAGGCTTATGTTTTAACAATCCATGTAACTTGAAAAAGGTCAATGTCAAACAGTTATATGTCAAAAAGTTATAAATGCCTTAGAAGAATCTAAACGAAAAGTCACAAATAGGACTGACATCCCGTTTGACTACACCGATTTGAATAATAGTTACGAGACAAGGGAAATCAACCCGTCTAGTGATTATAATTCATTATATCCTTTAGAAGATTTTCCTAAAGTTAAGAAAATATTGATCATTTTAAAAATTCCACTTTCTATTATATTCCTGCTATTATTAAGAAAATAACTGATTTAAACGCTTCCTTAGAGACAGAAAGAAAGAATTTCAAAGCAGAAAAAAATGAGCTTTTATTGGAGATTTCTAATCTAAAAAATTCCTCAATTTTAAAATCTTGTCCTGATTTTACTTTAAAAGAAAAATCATTAATTAAGGACAAGATCAAATCTAATAAAACACCTCCCATTATTTTACAAAGAAGACAAATCTTCTTTAAAAAGCGTAAAAGGAGGAAAAGAGTACTTAAATGCTTCAAAAGGGAAAAAGATTTTTACTAACTCTTTTTCTACTCCATCCACATGTAGAGTAGAAAAAGAGGTGAAGCATGCAAAGGAAAGAGTGCTTAGGATAAAATTTCAGAAGAAAAATGATAGAAATGATTTATTTTCAAAAATTTCTTTTGTATCAAAAACTAAGGACACTCGTAAGAAGACAACAGTTTCTAATTTTAATGTTGTTGCTTCAACTTATGCGTTAAAGCCTGTTAATTTTGAAAGCACGAATTTTGAAATCGGCTCTATTTCTAAAAACATAATCCATCATTCTAAGACAAATGCAAATTTTAAGTCTCGTAGGAAACAATATCCGACTATAAAGAAAGCTTATAGCTCGATACATTCTTGTCCTCATCTAAGGTACCCGATCAAAGTACACTCAGCCAAACACCTTAAGGGACTAGTTAGTGAAAAGATTTTCTCATGCACTAAGACTAATAAGACATTTGTTCGCGCTGAAATTAACCTCCCATGTAAGGTTCAACCTCAATGGGTTCCCAACACACCATCTAGGCCAACGCAAGCCAACAAGGCAAAGTTGCCTAAATAGGTATCACTTAAACCAACTACTTCCAAGTTGGTTTGGGTACCTAAAAGCACCAATGGTTTAAGAACCAAAATTAACAAACCTTACCTACCAAATCTGCTAATCCGAGAGGACCCATTACTAAGTGGGTACCTAAAGTCTCTCTAAAGTTTTTTATGCAGATCCATCACGTGTGGTACTTAGATTCCGATTGCTCCACACACATGACGGGAAATCAAGAACTGTTGAGCAACTACGAAGACCGTTACAACGGAAAAGTCAGATTTGGCAACAATGATTCAGCTCCAATACTAGTCAGAATCAAGAACTTCTTACAGGATCTCGAAGATCTAATCTATACACATCAATCTGACAACAGTACTACCTTCGACAGTTGTTTGTCTCATCTCACAGACTACAATCAAGAGCAACAGCTTATGGCATCAACGTCTATCTCATCTAAACCTCAAAGCTCTTCACAAACTCTTTATCAAAAAGTTGGTAAATGGTCTACCAACGATTTCCCTTCACCAAGAGCATAATTATTCGGCTTGTTAAATGGGAAAAATGAAGCGAGCATCACACAAACTCAAGCAAGTTGCTTCCACATCTCGACTCTTGGAATTACTTCACATGGACATTTGTGGACCAATGCGTACACAAAGTATCAACGGTCGTAAATATGTGTTAGTAATTGTCGACGATTAACCTCCCTACACCTGGACAAGATATCTCCGAACTAAAGATGACACTGGAGACTTGATAATAAGCTTTGTGAATACAACTCAGAATCTCCTGCAAAAGAAAATCCAAGTAATCCGGACTGACAACGGGACTGAATTCAAGAATCAGCGTCTCAGCAATTACTATCAGTCAATTGGAATTATTCAACAATTTTCAGCAGCTAAAACGCCTCAACAAAATGGTGTCGTAGAACGGAAGAACCGGACCCTAGTTGAAGCAGTGAGTACAACATGCTTTCCGGAAATCGGACGATTATTCACAAACGCTTTGAAAAGATGCCGTATGAGATAATAAATCAAAGGATTCCGAATATCTCTTTCTTCAATGTCTTCGGGTGCAAATGCTTTGTGGCCAACAATAGGGAGCATCGAAGCAAGTTCAACCCTAAAGCATTTGAAGCCGTCTTTGTTGGATATTCATCTACTTCTAAAGCATACCGCATCTATATCATGTCTTCTCGTACTTTTTCGAAAGCTACAACGTCACTTTTCAAGAAGTGACCGAGTTGGCTTCTGAACAAAACAGTTCAGAACCCCAGCTCATAGGCGTGTTGGCATAAAGTCAACAACTTCCGACAACTTCTACCTCAAAGTCAAAAGAAGCAATTCCCGTTGACTTGGAAGATTTGGACTCTTATTTGAACATTTTTATCGGAACGAGTCTCAAATGTCTGCTTCATCTCATTCTATACCAAGCAGCGCTCCTTCTCCTTCTACGGTAGAAATTCCAATTGAGACTCCCAATCCTCAGACTCCAACAAATGTTTCAGATTCTCCAAATTCTGAATCTTCAACTAGTGCTACAGCTCCTACCAAACGTTGGAATCGCTTAGAACGTAATAATAATTCAGATTTTTGATTTAGATCGATTTTTGCGTTTGCGATCAAGTTTTGAGTCCAATCTGATTTTCTTAAATCTCGATATACTTTGCTATTAAACGTGGTTGATTCTGTGTTTGTTCATATTTATAACTGTTAAACGAGTGATTATCCAGAATTTCAGCGTCTAAATTGAACATCTCGATTGAATCTCGAATTTTCACTGTTACATTGAACATAGTTGTTCTTCGATCAGTTCTTCGATCGAAAAACTTGAATCGAAAAATATTTTTCGACCAAGTTTGCAGCCGAGAAATATTTCGACGACAAACACAATTTTCGAGCGTTTTACTCAAAATTAAGACTCGAAAAACATTATTTCAATAATTAGTTTTTCGATTCATAAATAAATACGTTTTTCGAGCGAATAAATTTATCGATCCAAAACTAGGCAAAACATATTTTCGATCGAAAAATATTCCATCAAAAAATTTTAGAGTCAACAATTTGAGTCAAACTAAAAACAAAGTTTTTCGATCACTATAAATTTTTCGATCACAAGTTATTTGATAAGAGTTTTTGTGGTCAACATAGTTTTTCGACAAAATATTTTTCGATAAGATCATTCTTTCAACATTTTTTTCTGAAAAATATTTTTCGATAAACATATAACTAAATCCTTAAATGCCCGAAAAACTTTTTTGATTAAAAAGTTTAAAATTTTTAAATCGAAAAACTTTATTGCTCGAAATACATTTCGACCACAGCATTTAAAAGGAAATAAAAAATTGTGAACTTCAAAATTTACGAAAAATATTTGTCTTCGAACTATCAATTTTGATACTCAATATTTTCGATCAATAATTCCAATTTCTTTAACAAATCTTGAAGTATCAATCTTTCATTACCAAATATTTTCAAAAACATAACAATATCTCTTTCACGACCGGTCATAGGTTCAAAAAGGAAATTGTTTAAGTACGAATCAAATATTTCTAACTAAGTTTGTCACTTGTGAAGCATTTTTCATTTCTATTCCAAACCTTCACGAAGATCCTATCAATCAACAAAAATGGATGATTACTCTTGGAAATGACGTCCGCCCTCCAATTCTTCGAAGAGGTGAATACACGGTATGGAGAAGCCGGTTCTTGAACTTCTTGGAAACGAAAGATCAAGCCACCAATTTGATCGGTTCACTTCAAGAAGTCCAGCTCAATTCTGGCTCATCCAAGAAGGAGATACCACAAACAATCTTCCTATTCCTGCAACCAGAAGACTTAAAGTTCCTGGTTAATATACCGAGGGGGAGCGTTTAAGAGTCAAAGCAGACTTGGGAGCCAAGACTTTCCTAATGCAAGGAATACCGAATGACATCTATATGCAAATAGATAGTCTATCAAGTGCAAAAGCCATGTGGGACGAGCTCCACAAGATGATGCAACGAACTGAAGTTGGAGTCAAAGCAAAGAAAGCAAATATGCTAACTGCTTATGACACTTTCAAAGCCAAGACGGAGGAATCAGTTTATGAACTCTATCAAAGATATCTAACCCTTCTCAATGAAATGAGGAAGATTGATATATTCAAGACCAACATGGAGGTCAACATCAGATTTCTTTCTTCTCTTCAACCGGAGTGGAAGAAAATATCCATTCAAATTCGACAAAATAAGGATTTGGACGAAATGGATATCCACGCCGTCTTTGACAATCGCGCCCAACATGAAGAAGATATAAGCGATTTTAAAAAAGAACTAAAGGGCAAGCAGATCGACGACTCTATAACACTTATCTCTGAAAGAAAGCACAATCGATCTCGAAAGGATAAAAGTATCAAGCTGCCAAGTTTTTCAGAAGGTGAAGAAGAATCCGACTCGGACTCCGAACCTGATCTGAAGGAGTTCAAGAAACAGTTAGCTCTCATTTCTAAAATGATGAGTAAAAACTTTTACAAAAAGAAATCCTCTTCTTCTTCCAATAGACTTCGGATATCTAGCTTCAAGCAAAGGGAAAGACCGGCCGAGTTCTCAGAATCCAAAAGTGTCAAAGAACCACAAAAATGCTATAACTGTGGAAAGGTAGGACACTTCTCCAGAGAATGCAAACTACCCAAGAAAAAGGATGTCAACTACTACTCCAAAAACTTCCAACTCACTAAATAGAAAGAGGCTGGAGTAGCATTGATGGCAGAACAAGAACATTGGCTGGAAGATACCAAGGATTATGAAGACGAAAATCTTGCACTAATGGCATACCTCGACGACGCTTCAAATGATGACCCATCCAGGAGGCCTGACGACGACGACAAAGCATCCCCTTCGTCACAAGAGGTACAATTGTCTAATTCCACGTTATTAAACATGTTAGAATCGTTACATCTCAAGTACGCTGACATGAAAATTGAGCGGAAACGAACAAAGGAATTAGAAGAGAAACTAGCTCTTAGCGAAAGCAATTTCCAAAAGCAATTAGATAAGAAAATTCATCTCGAGATTCTCTTATCTAACGCTAAGGAAAAAATCTCTAGTCTTGAAATAACCATAGCTACCTACCTCTGAGACAAAAATTAATGACCTTAATACGATTCTTATTGATTGTCTGAGAGACTTAGAAATTTCTAAAAATAATTTCAAAGAAATTTCTGACGAACGTAAGAAACTATATTCAAGGATTAAAACGTTAGATTATCTTCTAATAAAAAGGGGTCAAACGGATCAAACTATATTTCTAAATCAACCTCTTGATACAAAAATTTATAATACTAAAGAGGGCTTAGGTTTTAACAATCCATGTAACTTGAAAAAGGTCAATATAAGACAATTATACGATATCAAGTATATGGGATTAGGTTTAACTTCTCTAATGGCATTTACTAATTCTTCCGAAATAAATGCTTTAGAAGAATCTAAACGACAAGCCACTGATAGGACTAACATTCCTTTTGACTACACCGCCTTGGATAATAGTTGCAAGACAAGAGATCTCAACTTGTCTAGTGATTATACTTCATTATATCCCCTAGAAGATTTTTCTAAAAATAAGGAAGAAAATTGTGATCATTCTCAAAATTCTAATTTCTGTTATATTCCAACTATTATTAGAAAAATAGCAGATTTAAACGCTTCCTTGGAAACAAAAAGAAAGAATTTTAAAGCTGAAAAGAACGAACTTTTATTGGAGATTTCCAATTTCAAAACTTCCTCTATTTTAAAAACTTGTCCTGATCTTATTTTGAAAGAAAAATCTTTAATGAAGGACAAGATTAAAACTAAGAAAAACTCTCCTATTATTTTTCAAAATATTTCAAAAGAAGATAAATCTTCTTTAGAAATTGTAAAGAGAGAAAACGAATCCTTAAATGCTTCAAAAAGGAAAAAGATTTTTACTAACTCTTTTTCTACTCCATCCACAAGAAGAGTAGTAAAAGAGTTGAATCATGCTAAGGAAAGAGTGCCTAGAATAAAATTTCAGAAGAAAAATGATTTGTTATCTATTTCTTCTATGTCAAAAATTATGGACACTCCTACGAAGACAGCTATTTCTAGTATTGTTACTTCAAATTATGCGTTAAAGCCTATTATTTTTGAAAGCACAAACTTTGAATTGGCTTTACTTCTACAAAATTATCATCATTCTAAAACAAATGCAAGTCTTAAGTCTCGTCAGAAACAAGAATCATTTATTAAGACAACTTATAGCTCCATCCATTCCTGTTCTCACCAGGTATCCGGTACACGTACATTCAGCTAAACACCTTAGGAGACTAGCCAGAGAAAAGATTTTCTCCAGCAATAAGACAAATCAGAATTTGTTCTTACTGAAATTAACCTCCCATGTAAGATTCAACCACAATGGATTCCTAAATCACCACCTAGGCAAACACAAGCCAATAAGGCTAAATTGTCTCCAGCACAATCTGTTCAGCATAGGCCAATTCCGTGACAAAGGATTTCAAGTAGTATTTCTAGCTGAACAGTGCAGAGTTTTGAATAGTCAGAATCAGGAACTTCTCACAGGATCACGAAGATCTAGCCTATACACAATCAATCTAACATCAGTTCGACCTTCGACAGCTGTATGCCTCATCACTCAGACAACAATCAAGAGGAACAGCTTATGGCATCAACGTGTGTCTCATCTCAATTAAAAGATCTTCACAAACTCAGTGTTAAAAAGTTGGTCAACGGTCTGCCAACAATTTCATCTAACCACGAGCATCACTGTTCGGCTTGTCAAATGGGAAAAATGAAGCGAGTATCACACAAACTCAAACAAGTTGCTTCTACATCTCGACCCTTGGAATTATTTCACATGGATCTTTGCGGACCAATGCGTACCCAAAGCATCAACGGTCGTAAATATGTGTTAGTAATTGTCGATGATTATTCTCGCTAGACATGGACAAAATATCTCCGAACTAAAGATGAGATTGGAGACTTGATAATAAGCTTTGTGAATACAACTCATAATCTCCTGCAAAAGAAAATCCAAGTAATCAGAACGGACAACGGGACTGAGTTCAAGAACCAACGTCTTAACAACTTTTATCAAACACTTGGAATTATTCAACAATTATCAGCCGCAAAAACGCCACAACAAAATGGTGTCGTAGAAAGAAAGAACCGGACTGTAGTTGAAGCTGCAAGAACTATGCTCATATACTCCGGTCTTCCTCACTTTCTATGGGCTGAAGCAGTGAGTACAACATGTTTTACTCAAAATAGGACAATTATTCACAAACGCTTCGAAAAGACGCCATATGAGATAATTAATCAAAGAATCCCGAATATCTCATTCTTCAAAGTATTTGGTTGCAAGTGTTTTGTGGCCAACGACCGGGAGCAACGAAGCAAGTTCGATCCCAAAGCCTTTGAAGACATTTTTGTTGGATATTCCTCTACTTCAAAATCATATCGCGTCTACATCAAGTCTTTTCGTACAATTCTTGAAAGTTACAACGTCACTTTTCAAGAAATGACGGAATTGGCTTATAAACAAAACAGGTCAGAACCCGAGCTTACTGGCGTGTTGGCACAAGGTCAACAACTTTCGGCAACGTTTACATCAACGTCAAATGAAGCAATTCCCGATGACCATGAAGATTTAGATTCTCTATTCGAACACTTTTATCGGAACAAGTCTCAAAAATATTTTTAATTTTTCGCACATTATAAATGCATTAATACATGCATTGGTTCAGAATTGCTAAAATGCGATTAACTATTTTGTAAAACGTAAAATTTTTAATGAAACTATGCTGAATTACTTAGAATGCGTTAATTGTGGTTAAATGGGAAATTTTCATTTGTACAAAAAAAATGTGTAGGTACTGAAAAATTTACTCATGTAATTGATGAGGGGGAGTTTTTATACGAGCATTTGTTATTATCCTCTATACTCATAAATCATGAATTCTAACATTTTTTATGCCTCGCATAAAATTTAGAGCTCATCCGAGGAGTCAAATGTTGAATTTCATCAACATTAGGAGATAATATCATCTCTTTCAGAAATATAGGGAGTACTAAGCAATTTATTTTGGGGTAAATTCATAAAATTTTTCTTCAGACCTGAATTTATCTAAAAGCCCAAGAATAATTTTTTTTACGGCCCAAAAAATTTTTACTTTACCCGACCGTCATGTATTAACATCACTTTATCAATCGAAAAACTCTCTCACACGCTACACATTCTCAATCGAAAAACTTTTCATCTTCTAAAAACTTCTTCGAACCGACTTCGGCATTTCAATCCAAATCCCTCATTACTCAGAATATTTAGATTAAACGTGCTGATTTCGAAGGTAGAAACTTGTTCCGATTCATTTTCTGTTCAAAAACATCCGATTCTCAAGCATTTTCACGAAAAATATTTGAAGAAAGTTCATGTTTATATTTTCGACGAAAACTGGTTTTTCGAGCCTCAAATCAAAGTGTTTAAACTCAATCTTTGGGTTAAAATCATGATATTTGGATTCGCCACTGTTCTCTGAACATTCCGAACCCAGATCAACTCATGATTTACCCAGAAATCGAAGATTATGTTTTACGTATTAACTGTTTGATTTGAAAATTTTCGATCGAAAAAGTTTGTGTCGCAAACAGTGTCATCGAAGAACTTTAGTTTTCGCTAAAATTTTATTCGATTGCAAAACTCAGCGTCGAAAACCTTATTTTTTCGATTATATTTTATTCGATCGCAAAAATCAGCGGCGAAAACTTTATTTTTTCGATATTATTTTATTCGATCGCAATACGCGGCGAAAAACTTAAGTTTTTGGGCAATTTTTATTCGATCGAAAACTTACTCAGCGAAAAACTATTGTTTTCTATAACATTTTATTCGATCGTAAAAGTCATCAGCGAAAAGTTGAGTTAGTCGACACGTTTTTATTCGATCGCAAAATTTATCAATCGAATAAAATGTTACTCGAATAAAAACACGCTGAAAAAGACTTAGAAAATTTTTCAAGGCTTAGAAAAATTTTCGATCGCAAATTTTAAAGATCGAATAAACTGTTACTCGAATAAAAACACGCTTCTCAGACTTAGTCAATTTTACAAATTTTTCAAAATTTTCACTAAGTCTTTCGCGATAAATCTTTAAACATACAATTTTCCTCTACAATTCATTCTTAATGAAATTCATTCACTTATGAAAATTTATCGACTAATGAACCTTATATTATTTTTGCCGATATAGCAACTCCCAACTACCCTCATATCTACTACTCTGGAAGTTATATGTCAGTAAAAAAGACAACAACTTCCAACTGGATTTAATGACGTTTCGGTGTCCGGATGACGTCATAATATCCATCCTCAAATGACACTCTTTATGGCCAGCTTGACCATGACGGCCACCGTACCTATGGTCTATCTCCAGCAATTCTGGGGATGCATGCAGAGTTTCGTCAACGGCGACAGCGTGGACTATATGACAAAGCTCAACACAAGACATATCGCCCTGACGAAAAATCTAATGGCCATGGTGCTCGATCTCCTGCACTACGATGAATACGACCAACTTCCAACGGATGCGGAGATCGTAGAAGACATGCTCCGGATGGGATACAAACCTCCGTTAACTAAACTGGCCAACTTTCAAAATAGCGGGATTCCTCATCCGTGGAAGACACTGTTCGGCATCATCAACAAATGCCTCTCCCCAAAACACTCCGGCTTCGACAAGGCGAATGGAAACATCCTTCGCATTTTTCACGGAGTGGTCTTCTCCAAAAGATATGACGTGGCCCAACTGATTTGGAACGATCTAGCAGACCAGATGCGTCAGAGGGAGACATAGTCGAAGGCCAGATCTCTTCCTTATGTACGGTGGTTCCCGGTAATGATCTCGCATTTCATGGATGTCTATCTAGAGATCCCGAGACTACCACCAATTGCGGACTAGACTCCGCCACGCCTTCGATTCTTCCACAATCCGAAGGCCGCCGATCTAGCACTCCAATCAATGCTGATCCCATTGGAGCTGCTTCGTTTAGCTGATCCAACTGAAGAGGCATACCAAGATTACTGCCAGAACAACTCCATCATGGAGGCGATAGTACGTGCCATGGATCCAGCCCCGGCGCCTTCTCAAAGGGAATCCTTGGTGACAACAACCGTGTTCGAAGTCACGCCTCAGGAGATTGAACCCGAAGGTATCCCACAAGATATCTCTCCTGAGGCAAGCGACTCTGATGAAGCACACAGACTCCAACGAAGGGGCTCTCGCCGACAACAACTTTCAGCCTTGTCTGTAGTACCTTCACTCATACCAACTTCGGAGCCAACTCATCCACCACCAAGTGATCAGCCCACTGAACAGATTCAAATTGAATCTGTCTCAACACCCATAGAGGTGATACCTATCGTATCATCTCAAGGATTGGGTGGCAGCCTATTGGACCCCCGATATCTTCGGAGCCAACAATAGGCCAACCCTCTGAAGTGGTGACTTCAGGGTTGATAACGGATGTCCTTGGATGTTCCGGACCCTCAAGACCTACTCTAGGCGGCACATCGGAAATCTACTCCGATGTTGTGACAGTGGAGCGCCTCCCTGGCCCCACTCCACCGATGTTCGTGACGGAGCACATACTACAAGTAGCGCTCTCCTCAGCCCTATCTTCTCTAGAAGATCGTCTGATGGACCGAATGCTCCATGCTCTCGAGACTTCCCGAAGAGACACCGGGAAAACACGAGTCTCAGAAGTCTCCTCACCACCCACTACAACCAATCCTCACCACCCCAACTCCCTCACCCTCACTTTTCAATCCATACACCATCCCGATCACCCAGCTTAATGATATCCTCATCTCATGCCTTCTCGCCCTAGAGACAAGATCTCCCGCAGAGGAAAGTCTCTACAAAAGATTAATAGATGAACCAGAGCCGCCAACACAAACAACGTGCCGTGAAGAAAGCTCCCGCACTAAGCGTAGACATGACGATCCCGATGATCCGGATCATTATGAGGGGGAGAAACGGCAACGAACAACAAGGAGCGGCCGTCGATTGAGTCAGACAAAGACTCAAGAAGCTGGAGGATCGTCCTCACACCCACCAAACACACAATCTCAAACCCGCCAACAAACAACCACACCTCCAACCATATCCCAAACACTAACCCTCTCTCCTACAAATCCAAATCCGATCCCAACCTCAAACGTCCCCTCCATCAAGAAGCAGTTGTCTACGATCCACATCTGATCGTAGATGACTACATCCTAAACCAGAAGTGGATGACGGAATGGGAACCAGAGGAAGCTGCTTAAGCTCGACTCTCCAACGTCAGATACTTCCTACAACAAGCTTCAGTGGACTTTGTACTGCTTGAAGAAGAAGAACTTCAAGAAGGCGAGAACTACAGTTCTGCCCTCCCACAGCTACCCGAAATAATAAGGCTCAGAGTCGACTCTCTTCCCCGTCTATCAAAAGGGACAGTTAGAGTCGAGACGCCATGGGAGAACGTCAGAATTGAAGTCCCTTTCATTGAAAACATAAGAAAGCAGATTTGGAAGGCTCCAAACAAGATCAAGAAGCTCAATGAACTTAATTTCAGGGGCATCTCACACTGGGAAGATAGGAAGAAAATGGAGCATATCTTCATGCTCAATTATCTCGGACCCGATCGTAGTGGCATTCCAGCTGATTAACTGAAGGAAAACTTCAAGAACAAACCACTGATTCTCCAACTTGTCGGAGTCTCTCATACGATCGGAAGATATCCAACTCCTATCTACATCATTGAGCGAGCGGACAGCAACCACACTCGAGAAGAGATAGATGAAAGCTATCTCCCATTCCTTCCACCGGATGAAGTCTACCAATTATATCAAATGTACAAGAGAAAGTACAAGACACATCCTGGACATATCAAGACTGAAGGACTCGAGGGGCTGAAAAGATTCATGGTGCGGCAGATCAAATATCACACCGCACATGACCTTCAAAGATCTTTGTGAAGAAGAGGCCATAAGTCCTGTGATGGGACGCTTAAGTTAGTGAGGAAGAACATTCAGAAGAGATTTGGAGAGATCACCAAAGAGACAATCTTCGAAGATCTTTGTGAAGAAGAGGCCCCACTCCTGAACGAGCTTCTGGATGTCATAAACGAGAGATTGGAGTTGAGGAATGCTGTTCAACGCTACGAGACAGCATTGGGATTGAGGAAGTCTTTTTACGCTCGACAAGGATAAAAGAAGTTGAACCGAAGACAAGTACAAAGGGGGGATTGAAGAGAATATTAGAATTGTGCTTTATTATTTCATTATCCTTGTAATTAGGGGCATAATTAGAAGTTTTGATAGTGTAGAACTTAAGAGTAATTATACCTTAGATATAGGTATAAATATGATGTACACTATCAAAGTTAAGACGAGTTTATTATTTAGAAAAACACAAGTATGGAATTCATATTTTAAACGAGAGAACACGCTCGAGAAACTCGGAAAAGCTAACAACCTCTCTCAAGATCTTCAACGCGGATATTCGACCGAACGTAATTCGTAAGATTTCTTACTCGAATACCGAGAATTCGTGCTTAGATTGCTTATTGATTGATGAATCATGACCCAACAACGTCTACACAAAGCGGATTATTGACGTGCTTCTTCAGCCATAACGAACCAATTAAGGTAGCCGAAGCTCTTAAAGACACGGATTGGGTAATCGCAATGCAAGACGAACTCAACCAATTCGAGCGTCTCCGAGTTTGGACACTAGTTCCTAGACCGCATGGCGAAACGATTATTGGAACTAAATGGGTTTTCAAAAATAAGAAGAACAAGAACAGTGAAATTATCAGGAATAAAGCACGACTCATAGCCAAGGGTTACAATCAACAAGAAGGTATTGACTACGATGAGACGTATGCTCCAGTTGCTCGTATCGATGCAATTCGACTATTTCTAGCATACGCGGCTCATAAAGACTTCAAAGTCTATCAAATGGATGTTAAAACCGCCTTTCTCAATGGCGTGTTAAAAGAAGAAGTCTACTCGCTCAACCCGACTGGTTCGTGCACGAGAATCATCCTGATTATGTCTATCGATTGGAAAAAGCTCTCTACGGACTAAACCAAGCCCTTCGTGATTGGTATGATGTTCTAAGCGATTTTTTAGTCAAGTCTAACTTCATAAGAGGAACAACCGATACGACACTCTTCATCAAAAAGCAAGGTAAAGACTTAATGATCGTTCAAGTTTACGTTGATGACATCATCTTCGGCTCGACCAATGAACGACTCTCTCAGAAATTTGGTGAACTTATGAAGACCAAATTCGTGGTGAGCTTAATGGGAGAACTTAAATTCTTTCTTGGATTGCAAGTAAAGCAACTCGAAGATGGAATATTCATCAGTCAAACATAGTATATCCGAGATATTCTGAAGAGATTTAATCAAGACAAGAGCACACCGATGACTACTCCCATGTCAACAAACTTCAAATTGGATGCTGATCCGTCTGGAAAGGCAGTCAACATCACAACCTATCGGAGTATTATCGGATCTCTTCTCTACTTAACGTCAAGCCGACCCGACATCATGTTCGCCACTTGCCTATATGCTTGTTTTTAAGCTGAGCCGAAGGAGTCCCACATGCATGCAGTCAAGCGAATTCTACGCTATCTCAAAGGAACTCCAAACTTGGGGCTATGGTATCCAAAAGACACTGATTTTAGATTAATTGGATATACTGATGTTGATTATGCAGGTTGTCGAATGGAAAGAAAAATAAAGTCTGGCGGAGCACAATTTTTAGGCGATAAGTTGGTCTGCTGGTTCTCAAAGAAGCAGGATTGCGCCTACCTCAACGATCGAGGCAGAGTACGTCGCGGCTGCCAGTTGGTGTTCGCGATTACGGGTTTGAATTTAATAACATTCCCATTTACAGTGATTCGCAAAGTGCTATTGCCATTACTTGCAATCTGTTCATCGCTCACGCACGACACACATAGATATTCGATATCATTTTATAAAAGATCATGTAGAAAAAAACACTATAGATATGTAGTTTGTTAAAACGGAGCTTCAACTTCCCGACTGATTCACTAAGGCATTGGATGAAAAACAAATCCAATTCCTTATTGCAAAGTTAGGCATGTTGAACCTCAATCTTATTTGAAAGATTACATGATATACTATGCTTTTATATGATATTCTATGTGCTTCTTGATATTCCTTGATTATGTCGCGTGATTCTATCTTTCAAATATTTTATATATATACGAAAAGATGAATAAAAATAAAATAATATATATATATAATAATAATAAACTTAAAATCAAATGGGGATGACGATAGTCTTATCTATTTGGAACTACTCAAAAAAATATTTCTTTGATATATGCTTAGTTCTTTGCCTAAAAATTCATGTGACTTCTTTTATTCAAAGAGCTTCGTTTGTTTCACTAGACACAAAGCCACATTGTATATGTGAGAATTTGAACCTCAATATTTTTTAGTGTGTCACACTTCAAATGACTATCTTTTGGTTTGTACTTCGTAGCTTCATTCTTGCTTTTGTGTTAGTTTGTCATGAAAATGATAAGGGCAAATTTGGAAATTCCTCACTTAGCCCAAATTTATAAATCCTTTACTTTTACCTCTAGAAATCCTCTTTGAGCCTTCTCCAACATTCTTTTTCGTTTGAAAACCGATTAAGACTTCAACCTTATTTCATAAGTTTCGGGTTGCTCAATCAAGAAAAAGAGGGGCAGAAAAAGAGATGCATATGATGACAGTATTAATCATTATAGAAGAACGCGGAACTCGCTATGAACTTCTCCTAGATAATCTCGTATACTCATAGAAGAGAAGCACCACGAAGTGAACTTTTCCAACGATAATCTAGATCTTATATAGAGAAAACGAGAAGCGGAGCACGGCCTTGGGTTCGAAATCCATAACTGTGGAACCTTTGAAAGGAACACGGTCTCGGCCCAAAAAGATCTCATCTCTCAAAGCGTAGTAAAGCAGAAGATACTCATCTTGAGCAAGGACAAAAGAAAAGAAAAGAAAAAGGTGCATATATGAATTTCAAAAAACAAAAGGGGCCCCCGGAATTGAAGAATTTTTAAGCTCACTAATCCTCAAAATTATCCGACCCTTTTAGTAAGAGCCTAAAAATAATCCCTTCAAAGTCTCTTTGATTCAAAATGATGGACTTTCACATGGTAAGTTGATTAAATATGCTACGATAACAAATTAATTTATATAATTTTGTAGTGTTGATATGAGTGATATATCTAATAAATATCTCCATGATAAAAATAAATTGAGTGCTATGAGAGAAACTTGCGATAGTTGTCAAAATGATTCATACTATGATCTTAGAATATCAGTTTAGTTACATGATTTGACGGTAAATTATTATTTTATATGTCATGAGAAATTTTTGCGTGATAATGTTCAAAATATACAATCTGACGCCAAAACAAAATTTTTATGATAAAAATACTTTTTTCATTTTTGAAAATATTTTCGCACATTTTAAATACATTAATACATGTTAGGTCCTAATTCATAAATCAACAAGCAATCTAAGCATGAATTCTCGGTATTCGAATAAGAAATCTTACGAATTACGTTCGGTCGAATATCCGCTTTGAAGATCTTGAGAGAGGTTTGTTAGACTTCCGAGTTTCTCTATCGTATTCTCTCTCGTTTAAAATATGAATTCAATGCTTGTATTTTTCTCAAAATGAACTTGTATTATATTTTGATAGTGTACATTGTATTTCTACCTATTTACATGGTATATTTACTATTTGGTCCTACACTATTAAAACTACTAATTACCCCTAATTACAAGGATAAACAATTACAAAGCACAACTTTAAATTCTCTTCAATCTCCCCATTTGTGTTTGTCTTCGTTTCAGCTCCTTTTATCCTTGTCGGGCGTAAAATGATTTTCGCAATCCCAATGCTGTCTCGTATCTTCGAACAGCATTCCTCAGCTCCAATCTCTCATTTATATCATCCAGAAGCTCATTTAAGAGTGGGGCCTCTTCTTCACAAAGATCTTCGAAGATTGTCTCTTCGGTGATCACTCACAATCTTTTCTGGATGTTCTTCCTCACTAATTTTAGTGTCCCCTCACAGAATTTGTGGATCTCTGACTTCATCATAGCCCTCGTCTTTCCAATGACTGGATTCCGATAGGTTATGGCGAGATCAGGTTTCTTGAAGATGTAGTTCTCGGGAAAATTATTGAGTGGGAAGCCCTTCATGAGCGGAGACTCCATGCTGACCTTCTTCATATTGTTCTCTAAAGCGATTTGAAGGTCGTGTGCGGTGTGATACTTGATCTGTCGCACCATAAATCTCTTTAGTCCCCCGAGTCCTTCAGTCTTGATATATCCGGATTGCGTCTTGTATTTTCTCTTGTACATCTGATACAGAAGGGGAGATAGCTTTCATCTACCTCCTCTCGAGTGCGGTTGCTGTCCGCTCGCTCAATAATGTACATAGGGGTTGGGTATCTTCCGATCATGTGCGAGACTCCGATAAGTTGGAGAATCGGTGGCTTGTCCCTGAAATTCTTCTTCAGTTGATCAGCTGGGATGCCACTCCGATCGGGTCCAAGATAGTTGAGCATGAAGATATGCTCCATTTTCTTCTTGTCTTTCCAGTGTGAGATGCCCCGTAGATTTAGTTCGTTGAGCTTCTTTATTTTGTTTGGAGCCCTCCATATCTGCTTTCTAATGTCTTCAATAAACGGAACTTCTATTTATGACATTCTCCCATGGTGTCTCGACTCTAACTGTCCCTTTTGATAAGCGGAGAGGAGAGTCGACTCTGTGCCTAATCATCTCTGGTAGCTCTGGGAGAGCAGAACTGTAGTTCTCGCCTTCTTGAAGTTATTCTTCTTCAAGCAGCACCAAGTCCACCGAAGCTTGTTGTAAGAAGTATCTGACATTGGAGAGTCGAGCTTGAGCAGCTTCTTCTGGTTCCCATTGCGTCATCCACTTCTCGTTTAGGATATAGTCATCTACGATCAGATGTGGATCGTAGACAACTGCTTTTGATTGGACTTGGGAGGGGTTGGAGGTCGGGATTGGATTTGGATTTATAGGAGAGAGAGTTAGTGTTTGGGATATGGTGGGTGGTGTGGTTGTTTGTTGGCGGGTTGTAGGTTGTGTGGTTGATGGGTTTGAGGACGATCCTCCAGCTTCATGAGTCTTTGTTTCTCATTGACTCACTCCACGGCCGCTCCGTGTGATTCGTTGCCGTTTCTCCCCCTCATGACGATCCGGATTGTCGGGATCGTCATGTCTTCGTTTGGTGCGGGAGCTTTCTTCTCGGTACCTTGTTTGTGCTAGCGGTCTGGTTCATCTACCAGCCTTTTGTATAGACACTCCTCAGCGGGAGTCCTGGTTTCTAAGGCTAGGAGGCGGGAGATGAGTATATCGTGAAGCTGGGTGATCGGATTGGTATAGGGGTTTATTAGTGAAGATGATGGTGTTGAGGTGGTGAGGTGGGTTGTATTGGTGTGTGAAAGGTGGTGGTGAGAGGTGGTGAGGAGACGGGGGGGGAGGTGGTTTGGGTGTCGGTCGGAGCATCTTCGGAGACTGGTATTTTCCCGGTATCTCTTTGGGAAGTCTCTAAGGCTTGAAGCATTTGATCCATCAGGCGATCTTCTAAAGAAGATAGAGCTGTGGAAAGTGCGTCTTGAAGTTGCTCTGTTACGAATAGTGGTGGAGTGGGGCCAGGAAGGCGCTCCGCTGTCACAACATCGGAATAGATTTCCGATGTGCCGCCTTGAGTAGGTCTTGAATGTCCGAAATGTCCTGGGACATCCGTTGTCAACCCTGAAGTCACCACTTCGATGGGTTGGCCTATTGTTGGCTCCGAAGATATCGGGGGTCCAATAGGGCTTCCACCCAATCCTTGAGATGATACAATGGTATCACCTCTATGGGTGTTGACAGATTCAATTGGAATCTGTTCGGTTGGCTGATCAGTTGGTGGTGGAGGTGTTTGCGCAGAAGCCGGTATGTTTGAAGGCAAAACAGACGGGGCCGAGAGATGTGGTCCGCGAGAGCCCCTTCTTTGGAGTATGTCTGCTTCGTCTGAGTCAGTGGCCTCAGGAGAAATATCTTGAGGAACACCTTCGGGCTCGACTGCCGGTGTTTCAATCTCCTGAGCCGTGGCTTCAGGCTCTATTGTTTCCACCAGTGATTCGCTTTGAGAAGGTGCCGGTTCTGGATCCAAGGCTCGTACCATCTCCTCCGTGATGGAGTTGTTTTGGCAGTAATCTTAGTATGCCTCTTCTGTTGGATCAGCTAATCGGAGCAGCTCCAATGGGATCAGCATTGGTTGGAGAGCTAGATCGGCGGCCTTCGGGTTGTGAAAAAATCGAAGGCTTGGCGGAGTGTATTCCCCAACTGGTGGTAGTCTCGGGATCTCTGGATGGAGTTCCATGTAGTGTGAGATCAGCACTGGGAACCACCGTACATAGGGGAGAAGCTCGGCCTTCGACTTGGTCTCCCGTTGACGTATCTGGTCCGCTAGATCATTCCAAATTAGGCGGGCCACGTCATACTTCTTGGAAAAATCACTCCGTGAAAAATGCGAAGGATGTTCCCATTTGCCTTGTCGAATCCGGAGTGTTTTGGTGAGAGACATTTGTTGATTATGCCGAACAATGTCTTCCACGGATGGGGAATGCCGTTGTTTTGGAAACTCGCCAATTTGGGCCGTGGGGTTTTGTATCCCATCCGGAGCATATCCGCTACGATCTCCGCGTCTGTTGGAAGTTGATCATACGTTTCGTAGTGCAGAAGATCAAACACCATGGCCATTAGATTGCGGTTCAGAACGACGTGTTTTCTGTTTATTTGTGTTGTATATTCCACGTCGTTTCCGACTGCATGGCCTCCATACGTCCCCAGAATTGTTGTAGGTAGACCATCAGTACGGAAGCCGTCATCGTTAATGCTGGCCACAGTCGGTGTCCTTTAAGGATGGAGATGATGACTTCATCTGGGCACCGGATTGTTGTTAGATCCAGTTGATAATTGTTGTCATGAAATGGCATGAAGCTTGATGAAGGATATATGTGAGGATAATTTGGAGTTGCCATATCTGTAAAGAATAACATGAAGTTCATTAGTTGATAAATTTTCGTATGCGAATAAACGGGATTAAGAATGAATTTAGAGAAATTTGTATGTCTTAATGTTTAAGTTCGAAAGACTTAGTGAAAATTTTTGAAAGATTTGTAAAATTGACTAAGTCTTTGAAGCGTGTTTTTATTCGAGTAACAATTTATTCGATCGTTAAATTTTGCGATCGAGAATTTTCTATGTCTTGAAAAATTTTCTAAGTCTTTTTCAGCATGTTTTTATTCGAGTAACAATTTATTTGATCGTTAAATTTTGCGATCGAATAAAATGTGTCGAATAACTCATGTTTTCGCCGATGACTTTTACGATCGAATAAAATGTAATCGAAAACAATAGTTTTTCGTAGGGTAAGTTTTCGATCGAATAAAAAATTGTCGAAAAACTTAAGTTTTTCTCCGTGTAGTTTTGCGATCGAATAAAAGAATATAGAAAAACTTAAAGTTTTCGCTATGACTTTTGCGATCGAATAAAATATACTTGAAAAATTATTTTTTCGCCGCGTAGTTTTTCGATCGAATAAAAGAATATCGAAAACAAAAGGTTTTCGATGCTGAGTTTTGCGAACGAATAAAATTGAACAAAAATAAAGTTCTTCGACGACACTGTTTGCGACACAAACTTTTTCGATCGAAAAATTTTCAAATCAAACAGTAAACGCGTGAAACATAATCTTCAATTTCTGGGTAAATCCTGAGTTGATCTGGGTTTGGAATGTTCAGAGAACAG
Source organism: Linderniella brevidens (assembly GCA_004919715.1). Lineage (NCBI taxonomy): Eukaryota > Viridiplantae > Streptophyta > Magnoliopsida > Lamiales > Linderniaceae > Linderniella > Linderniella brevidens. Next base: position 1,207,602 of record SWDC01000158.1, read on the forward strand.
TTGCGAATCCAAATATCATGATTTTAACCCAAAAGGTCGAGTTTAAACATGTTGATTTGAAGGTTTGAAATCAGTTTCAGTCGAAAAAGTACGAATATGAAATTTCTTCAACTGTTTTCGTGAAAATGCTTGAGAATCGTATGTTTCTGAACGGAAAATGATTCGAAACTTGTTTCTACCTTCGAAATGGGCGATTTAAGGAAGAAAACTTTTTCGATGGAAATGAGTTGCGTGTGAGTGAGTTTTTCGATCGATAAAGTGGTATTAATACTTTACGATCAGGTAAGGTAAAAATACGTTGGGCCGTAAAAAACATTTTTGGGCTTTAGTTAAAATTCAGGTCTGATTAAACAAGAATTTAATCTTTTATGAATTAACCCAGAAATAAATTGCATAATACTCCCTGTATTTTTGAAAGAGATGAAATTGTCTCCTAATGTTGATGAAATTCAACATTTTACTCCTCGGATGAGCTCTAAATTTTCTGTGTTGCTTAGAAAAAAATGTTAGAAGTCATGTTTTATTAGTAAATCATATAAGAGATAATAACGAATTCTCATATAAAACTCCCCCTCAACTATTTCACGATTTAAGTTTTCGACATTTATGCACATACTTAGTACAATTTGGCATATTAAAATTTACTATTTAAGAACAAGTAACGCATTTTAAACAATTCAGCATAGATTCAATAAAATTTTTGCGTTTTTCAAAAAAAAAATTCGCATTTTATCAATTCTGAGCCAATGCATGTATTAATGCATTTAAAATTTGCGAAGGATATTTTCAAAAAATATTTTTGTTTTGGGGTCAGATGGTACATTTTGAACACTATCACACAAAAATTTCTTATGACATATAAAATAATAATTTGTCATAAAATCATGTAACTAGACTTAACATTCTAAGATCATAGTATGAATCACTTCGACAACTTTCGCAAGTTTCGCTCATACCACTCAATTTATTTTTATCATGAAAATAATTGGCAGATATATCACTCATATCAACACGACAAAGTAATATCAATTAATTTGTTATCGTAGCGAATTTAATCAACTTACTAAGTGAAAATATCATCATTTTGAATCAAAGGGACTTTGAAGGGATTATATTTAGGCTCTGACTAAAAGGGTAGGGTAATTTTTGGGATTAGTGAGCTTAAAAAATTCTTCAATTCCAGGGGCCCTTTTCATTTCTGATCCTTTAGCTTTTCTTGCTCAAGATGAGTCGTCTTCTTTACAAAACTTTGAGAGATTAGAACTTCTTTTTGGGTCGAAACTGTGTTCCTTTCGAAGGTTCCACAGTTATGGAATTCGAACCCAAGGCCGTGCTTCTCTTCTCGTTTTCTCTATTTATAAGATATAGATTATCGTTGGAGAAGTTCACTTCGAGGTGCTTCTCTTCTAGGAGTATACGAGATTATCTAGGAGAAGTTCACAGCTAGTTTCATGTTTCTCTTCTATAATGATTGAGAAATTCATTATGTGCATCTCTTTTGCTCTCCCCCTCTTTTTCTTGATTAACCCCGAATCTTGTGAATAAGGTTGAAGGCTTCATTGGGTTTGATAAAGAAAAAGAATGTCGGAGAAGGCCCAAAGAGGATTTCTAGGGGAAAAATTAAGGATTTATAATATGGGATAAGTGAGGAATTTCCTAATATGCCCTTATTATTTTCATGACGAAATAGTCACACAAGTAAAAATGAAGCTACGAGTAAAAACCAAAGAATAGTCATTTGAAGTGTGACACACTAAAGAAGAAGAAAAAATTATTTGAGGTTCAAATTCTCACACATATGATGTGACTTTGTGTCTAGTGAAAAAAACGAAGCTCTTTGAATAAAAGAATGTGACGTGAATTTTTAGACAAAGAACTAAGCATATATATCGAAGAAATATTTTTGTGAGTAATTCAAAATAGGCAAAATTATCGTCATCCCCCATTCTTTATTATTATTATATTTATATACTATGAAAATTTATGATAGAGTCACGCAAGATAATCAAAGAATATCAAGAAGCACATAGAATATCACATAGAAGCATGATAGAGCATGTAAAACACTTTCAAGTAAGATTGAGATTCAACATGCCTAACTTAGCAATAAGGAATTGGAATTGTTTTTCATCCAATGCCTTAGTGAATAAATCGGCAAGTTGAAGATCTGTTTTTACAAAATACATATCTATAGTGCCTTTTTCTACATGATCTTTTATAAAATGATAACGAATATCTATGTGTTTCGTGCGTGAATGACGTCCAGGATTGCAAGTAATGGCTATAGCACTTTGAGAATCACTGTAAATGGGAATGTTATTAAAATCAAACCCGTAATCGCGTAGTTGTGTCCGCATCCATAGAATTTGCGAGCAACAGCTGGCAGCCGCGACCTATTCCGCCTCGGCCGTCGATGTTGACACACAATTTTGTTTCTTTGAGAACCACAGACCAACTTTTCACCTAAAAATTGTGCTCCGCCAGACGTGCTTTTTCTGTCCATTCGACAACCTGAATAATTAGCGTCAGTATAGCCAATTAATCTAAATTCAGTATTTTTTGGATACCATAGCCCTAAGTTGGGAGTTCCTTTTAGATAGCGTAGAGTTCGCTTGACTGCTTGCATGTGGGACTCCTTTGGATCAGCTTGAAAACGAGCACAGAGACAAGTGGCAAACATTATGTCGGGGCGGCTAGACGTTAAGTAGAAAAGAGATCCGATAATGCTCCGATAGAGTGTGATGTTGACTGCCTTGCCAGACGGATCAACATCCAATTTGCAATTTGTTGAGATTGTGTTCATCGGTGTGCTCTTGTCTTGATTAAATCTCGTCAGAATATCTCGAATATATTTGGTTTGACTGATGAAGATTCCTTCTTCGAGTTGCTTTACTTATAGTCCAAGAAAGAATTGTAGTTCTCCCATTAAGCTCATCTCGAATTTTGTCTTCATGAGTTCACCGAATTTATGACAGAGATGTTCATTTGTTGAGCCGAAGATGATGTTATCAATGTAAACTTGAACGATCATCAGGTCTATGCCTTGTCTTTTGATGAAGAGTGTTGTATCGATTGTGCCTCTTATGAAGTTGGATTTGACTAAAAATTCGCTTAGGACATCATACCAAGCACGAGGGGCTTGTTTTAGTCCATAGAGAGCTTTGTCCAATCGATAGACATGATCAGGAAGGTTCTCATGCACGAAGCCATCGGGTTGAGAAATGTAGACTTCTTCTTTTAGTATGCCGTTGAGAAAGGCGGTTTTAACATCCATTTGATATACTTTGAAGTCTTTATGAGCCGCGTATGCTATAGTCGTATTGCTTCGATATGTGCCACCGGAGCATACGTCTCCTCGTATATCAATTCCTTCTTGTTGATTGTATCCCTTGGCTACGAGTCATGCTTTATTCCTGATAACTTCACCGTTCTCGTTCTTCTTATTCTTGAGTCCATTTGCGTTCGTGAGGAATAACCGAAGTTGATCCATCATTGGTTTGTAGATGGAGACATCCTGAATTGATGGACTGATCATTCGTAGTTGGGAGATTCAATTCGGAGGATGAATCGGAAGGAATTTCCTCATCTGCATTTGTAGGGGCTGCAGCACTAGATGAAGATTCAGAATTAGGAGAATCCGTAACATTTGTCGGAATTTGAGGATTAGGAGTCTCAATTTGAATTTCTTCCATTGAGGGAGAAGGAGCACTGCTTGGTATAGAATGGGACGAAGCAGGCATTTGAGACTTGTTCCGATAAAAATGTTCAAACAGTGAATCTGAATCTTCCAAGTCGGCGGGAAGTGATTCTCTTGACTTTGAGGTAGAAGTTGTCGAAAGTTGTTGACCTTGTGGTAACACGCCTATAAGCTCGGGTTCTGAACTGTTTTGTTCAGAAGCCAACTCTGTCATTTATTGAAAGGTGACGTTGTAGCTTTCAAGAATTGTACGAGAAGACTTTAGGTAGACGCGATATGATTTGGAATTAGAGGAATATCCGACAAAAATGGCTTCAAAGGCTTTGGGATCGAACTTGCTTCGATGCTCCCGATCGTTGGGCACAAAACACTTGCAACCAAATACTTTAAAGAATGAGATATTCGGGATTCTTTGATTAATTATCTCATATGGCGTCTTTTCGAAGCGTTTGTGAATAATTGTCTTATTTTGAGTAAAACATGTCGTACTCATTGCTTCGGCCCATAGAAAGTGAAAGAGACCGGAGTATATGAGCATTGTTCTTGCAGCTTCAACTAAAGTCCGGTTCTTTCTTTCTACACCATTTTGTTGAGGCGTTTGTGGCTGAGAATTGTTGAATAATTCCAAGTGATTGATAAAAGTTGTTGAGACGCTAATTCTTGAATTCAAGTCCCGTTGTCTGTTCTGATTACTTGAATTTTCTTTTGCAGGAGATTCTGAGTTGTATTCACAAAGCTTATTATCAAGTCTCCAGTCTCATCTTTAGTTCGGAGATATCTTGTCCATGTGTAGCGAGAATAATCGTCGACAATTACTAACACATATTTACGACCGTTGATGCTTTGTGTACGCATTGGTCTGCAAAGGTCCATGTGAAGTAATTCCAAGGGTCGAGATGTAGAACCAACTTGCTTGAGTTTGTGTGATGCTCGCTTCATTTTTCCCATTTGACAAGCCGAACAGTGATGCTCTTGATGAGGAGAGATTGTTGGTAGACCGTTGACTAACTTTTTAACAAAGAGTTTGTGAAGAGCTTTGTGATTTAGATGAGACAAGCGTTGATGACATAAGCTGTTTCTCTTGATTGTAGTTTGTGAGATGAGGCAAACAACTGTCGAAGGTCGAACTGTTGTCAGATTGATAGTGTAGAGATTTGATCTTCGTGATCCTGTTAGAAGTTCTTGATTCTGACTATTTAAAATTCTGCACTGATCAGCTAGAAATACCACTTGAAATCCTTTGTCGCAGAATTATCATATGCTGAACAGGTTGTGTTTAAGACCTTGGACGTAAGAGACATCTTTAATCGTCAGATTCGGCAGTAGAATGTCTCCAAAGCCGAGTATTGGAGCTGAATCATTGTTGCCAAATCGGACGTTTCCATTGTAACGGTCTTGGTAGTTGCTCAACAGTTCTTGCTTTCCCGTCATGTGTGTGGAGCAAACAGAATCTAAATACCACACATGATGGATCTGCATAGAAAGAGGTTAGAGAGATTTAGGTACCCACTTTTGAATGGGTCCTCTCGGATTAGCAGATTTGATTAGTAAGGTTTGGTCAACTTTGGCTCCTAAATTATTGGAATGCTTAGGTACCCAAACCAACTTTGAAGTAGTTGATTTAAGTTTTACTTTTTTAGGCAACTCGGCCTTATGGGCTTGCGTTGGCCTAGGTTGTGTTTTAGGAACCCAGTGAGTTTGAACCTTACAAGGGAGGTTAATTTCAGCACGAACAAATGTCTGATTTATCTTATTGCGTGAGAAAATCTTTTCTCTAGCTAGTCTCCTAAGGTGTTTAGCTGAATGTACTTGGACTGGGTACCTTAGATGAGGACAAGAATTTATGGAGCTATAAGCTTTCCTATGAGACTTGAGACAAGAATTTAGAGCCGGATCTTGTTTCCTATGAGACTTAAGACTTGCATTTGTCTTAGAATGATGGTTTGTAATTTTTGAAGTCGAGCCAATTTCAAATTTTGTGTTTTTTTATACAGAAGAACATTTTGAAAATAAGACATTTTCTTCTGAAATTCTATCCTAGACAATCTTTCCTTTGCATGCTTCACCTCTTTTTCTACTCTACCTGTGGATGGAGTAGAAAAAGAGTTAGAAAAAGTCTTTTTCCTTTTTGAAATATTTAAGGATTCTTTTCCTCCCTTTACTATTTTTAAAGAAGATTTATCTTCTTTTAAAATATTTTGAAAAATAATGGAAGTTGTTTTTTTAGATGTAATCTTGTCCTTTATTAATGATTTTTCTTTCAAAGTAAAATCAGGACATGATTTTAAAATTGAAGAAGTTTTGAGATTATAAATCTCCAATAAAAGCTCATTATTTTCAGCTTTGAAATTCTCCCTTTCTATTTCTAATGAAGCGTTTAAATCAGCTATTTTCTTAATAATAGCAGGTATATAAAAAAAATTAGAATTTTGAAAATGATCATAAGTTTCTTCCTTATTTTTAGAAAAATCTTCTAGGGGATATAATGAATTATAGTCACTAGACAAGTTGAGATCCCTTGTCTTGTAACTATTATTCAAGTGGGTGTAGTCAAAGGGAATGTCAGTCCTAGAGGCTTTTCGTTTAGATTCTTCTAAGGCGTTTATTTCTGAAAAATTAGTAAAGCCATTAGAGAAGTTAATCCTAATCCCATGTACTTGATATCATATAATTGTTTAACATTGACCTTTTTCAAGTTACAGGGATTGTTAAAACCTAAGCCTTCTTTAGGATTATAAAATTCTATATCAAGAGGTTGATTTAGAAAGATAGTTTGATCCGTTTGACCCCTTTTTGTTAGAAGATCATCAAAAGTTTTAATCATTGAGTAAAGTTTCTTACATTCGTCAGAGATTTCTTTGAAATTATTTTTAGAAATCTGTAAGTCTCTCTGACAATCGATAAGAATCGTATTAAGTTCATTGAATTTTGTCTCAGATGTAGCTTTTGTTAATTCAAGACTAGATATCTTTTCCTTAGCGTTAGATAATAGAATTTCTAGATGAAATTTCTTATCTAATTGCTTTTGGAAATTGCTTTCGGTAAGAGCTAGTCTCTCTTCTAATTCCTTTGATCGTTTCCGCTCATTTTTCATGTTAGAATACTTAATCTGTAACGATTCTAACATGTTTAATAATGTGGAGTGAGACATCGTCACCTCTTGTGACGAAGAGGATGCTTTGTCGTCGTCGTCGTCAGGCCTCTTTGAAAGGTTATCATTTGAAGCATCGTCGAGGTATGCCATAAGAGCAAGATTTTCGTCTTCAGAATCTGTGGTGTCTTTCAGCCAATGCTCATGTTCGGCCATCAGTGCTACTCCAGCCTCTTTTTGTTTAGTGAGTTGGAACTTTTTGGAGTAGTAGTTGGCATCCTTTTTTTTGGGTAGCTTGCATTCTCTGGCGAAGTGTCCTATCTTACAACAATTATAGCACTTTTGTGGTTCTTTGACGTTTTTAGATTCTGAGGACCAGCCGGTCTTTCCTTGTGCTTGGAGCTTGATGTCCGAAGTCTATTTGCAGAGGAAGAGGATTTCTTTTTGTAGAACCTTTTGCTCATCATTTTAGAAATGAGAGCCAACTGTTTCTTGAACTCCTTCATATCGGGTTTGGAGTCTGATTCAGATTCGTCTTCATCTTCTGAAAAACTTGGCAACTTGATGCTTTTATCTTTGCGAGATCGACTTGTTTTTCTTTCAGAAACAAGAGCTATAGAATCGTCAATCTGCTTGCCCTTAAGTTCTTTTGTATCTCGATGATATCTTCTTCGTGTTGGGCGAGATTATCAAAGACGGTGTGGATATCCATTTCGTCCAAATCCTTATTTTGACGGATTTGCATGGATATTTTCTTCCACTCCGGTTGAAGAGAAGAAAGAAATCGGATGTTGACCTCCATGTTGGTCTTGAAGATATCTATCTTCCTCATTTCATTAAGAGTGAGATAGCGTTGATAGAGTTCATAAACTGTTTCCTCTGTCTTGGCTTTGAAGGAGTCGTAAGCTGTTAAAATATTCGCTTTCTTGGCTTTGACCGGTTCTTTGCATCATCTTGTGGAGCTCATCCCACATAGCATTTGCGCTCGATAGACTATCTATTTGCATATAGATTTCATTGGGTATTCCTTGCATTAGAAAAGTCTAGGCTCCCTGTTAGGTCCTGATTCATCAATCAACAAGCAATCTAAGCACGAATTCTCGGTATTCGAGTAAGAAATCTTACGATATACGATCGGTCGAATATCCGCGTTGAAGATCTTGAGAGGTTGTTAGCTTTTTTCGAGTTTCTCGAGCGTGATCTCTCGTTTAAAATATGAATTCGATACTTGTGTTTTCTTAATAATAAAACTCGTATTAAACTTTGATAGTGTACATCATATTTATACCTATATCTAATGTATAATTACTCTTAAGTCCTACACTATCAAACTTCTAATTACGCCCCTAATTACAAGGATAATGAAATAATAAAGCACAATTCTAATATTCTCTTCAATCTCCCCCTTTGTGCTTGTCTTCGTTTCAGCTCCTGTTATCCTTGTCGGGCGTAAAAATACTTCCTCAATCCCAATTCTGTCTCGTATCGTCGAACAGCATTCCTCAATTCCAATCTCTCATTTATGGCATCTAGAAGCTCGTTCAAGAGTGGGGCCTCTTCTTCACAAAGATCTTCGAAGATTGTCTCTTCGGTGATCTCTCCCAATCTCTTCTGAATGTTCTTCTTCACTAACTTACCTGTCCCGTCGCAGAATTTATGGACTTCTGACTTCATCATAGTCCTTGTCTTTCCAATGACTGGATTTAGATAGGTTATGGCGAGGCCAGGGGTCTTGAAGATGTAGTTCTCGGGAAAGTTGTTGAGTGGGAAGCCCTTCATGAGCGGAGATTCCATGTTGACCTTCCTCATGTGTTCTCTATTGCAATTTGAAGGTCGTGTGCGGTGTGATATTTGATCTGTCGCACCATGAATCTTTTCAGCCCCTCGAGTCCTTCAGTCATGATATATCCAGGATGTGTCTTGTACTTTCTCTTGTACATTTGATATAATTGGTAGACTTCATCCGGTGGAAGGAATGAGAGATAACTTTCATCTATCTCTTCTCGAGTGCGGTTGTTGTCCGCTCGCTCAATGATATAGATAGGAGTTGGATATCTTCCGGTCGTATGAGAGACTCCGACAAGTTGGAGAATCGGTGGCTTGTTCTTGAAGTTTTCCTTCAGTTGATCAGTGCCACTACGATCGGGTCCGAGATAATTGAGCATGAAGATATGCTCTATTTTCTTCCTATCTTCCCAGTGTGAGATGCCCCTCAAATTAAGTTCATTGAGCTTCTTGATCTTGTTTGTAGCCCTCCAAATCTGCTTTCTTATGTCTTCATTGAAAGGGACTTCAATTCTGACGTTCTCCCATGGTATCTCGACTCTAACTGTCCCTATTAATAGACGGGGAGGAGAGTCGACTCTGAGCCTTATCATCTCGGGTAGCTCTGGGAGGGCAGAACTGTAGTTCTCGCCTTCTTGAAGTTCTTCTTCTTCAAGCAGTACTAAGTCCACTGAAGCTTGTTGTAGGAAGTATCTGACGTTGGAGAGTCGAGCTTGAGCAGCTTCCTCTGGTTCCCATTCCGTCGTCCACTTCTCGTTTAGGATCTAGTCATCTATGATCAGATGTGGATCGTAGGCAACTGCTTCTTGATAGACTTGGGGGAGGTTTGAGGTTGGGATCGAATTTTGATTTGTAGGAGAGAGGGTTAGTGTTTGGGATATGGTGGGAGGTGTGGTTGTTTGTTGGCGGGTTTGAAATTGTGTGGTTGGTGGGTGTGAGGACGATCCTCCAGCTTCTTGAGTCTTTGTCTGACTCAATCCACGGCCGCTCCTTGTTGTTCGTTGCCGTTTCTCCCCCTCATGACGATCCGGATCATCGGGATCGTCATGTCTACGCTTAGTGCGGGAGCTTTCTTCACGGCACGATGTTTGTGCTGGCGGCTCTGGTTCATCTATTAATCTTTTGTAGAGACTTTCTTCTGCAGGAGATCTTGTCTCTAGAGCGAGAAGGCGTGAGATGAGGATATCATGAAGCTGGGTGATCGCGATGGTGTATGGATTGATAAGTGAGGGTGAGGGAGTTGGGGTGGTGAGGATTGGTTGTAATGGGGTGTGTAGAGTGGTGGTAGGAAGTGGTGAGGAGACAGGTGTGGTTTGTGTGTCGGTGGGAGCAGCTTCTGAGACTGGTGTTTTCCCGGTGTCTCTTCGGGAAGTCTCGAGAGCATGGAGAATTCGGTCCATCAGACGATCTTCTAGAGAAGATAGGGCTGAGGAGAGCGCTTCTTGTAGTTTGTGCTCCGTCACGAACATCGGTGGAGTGGGGCCAGGGAGGCGCTCCACTGTCACAACATCTGAGTAGATTTCCGATGTGCCGCCTAGATTATATCTTGAGGGTCTGGAACGTCCAAGGACATCCGTTATCAACCCTGAAGTCACCACTTCAGAGGGTTGACCTATTGTTAGCTCCGAAGATATCGGGGGTCCAATAGGGCTTCCACCCATTCCTTGAGATGATACGATAGGTATCACCTCTATGGGTGTTGAGACAGATTCAATTTGAATCCGTTCAGTAGGCTGATCGCTTGGTGATGGATAAGTTGGCTCCGAAGTCGGTATGAATGAAGGCACTGCAGACGAGGCCGAAAGTTGTTGTCGGCGAGAGCTCCTTCGTTGGAGTCTGTGTGCTTCATCAGAGTCGGTTGCCTCAGGAGAGATGTCTTGTGAGACACCTTCGGGTTCAATCTCCTGCGGCATGACTTCGGGCTCCGTTGTTGTAACCAAGGATTCCCTATGAGAAGGCATCGGGGTTGGATCCATGGCACATACCATCGCCTCCGTGATGGAGTTGTTCTGGCAGTAATCTTGGTATGCCTCTTCAGTTGGATCAGCTAAACGGAGCAGCTCCAATGGGATCAGCATTGATTGGAGTGCTAGATCGGCGGCCTTCCGGTTGTGGAAGAATCGAAGGCGTGGTGGAGTGTAGTCCGCAATTGGTGGTAGTCTCGGGATCTCCGGATGGACTTCCATGAAATGCGAGATCATTACCGGGAACCACCGCACATATGGAAGAGATCTGGCCTTCGACTTTGTCTCCCTCTGACGCATCTGGTCAGCGAGATCGTTCCAGATCAGCTGGGCCACGTCATATCTTTTGGAGAAGACCACTCCGTGAAAATGCGAAGGATGTTTCCATTCGCCTTGTCGAAGCCGGAGTGTTTTGGGGAGAGACATTTGTTGATGATGCCGAACAGTGTCTTCCACGGATAAGGAATCCCGCTATTTAGAAAGTTGGCCAGTTTAGTTAGCGGCGGTTTGTATCCCATCCGGAGCATGTCTTCTACGATCTCCGCATCCGTTGGAAGTCGGTCATATTCATCGTAGTGCGGGAGATCGAGCACCATGGCCATTAGATTTTTCGTCAGGGCGATGTGTCTTGTGTTGATCTTTGTCATATAGTCCACGCTGTCGCCGTTGACGAAACTCTGCATGCATCCCCAGAATTGCTGGAGATAGACCATTGGTACGGTGGCCGTCATGGTCAAGGCTGGCCATAAAGGGTGTCCTTTGAGGATGGATATTATGACGTCATCCGGACACCGAAACGTTGTTAAATCCAGTTGTTGTCTTGGACTGACATATAACTTCCTGAGGAGTAAATATGAGGGTAGTTGGGAGTTGCCATATCTACAAAAATAATATTAGGTTCATTAGTCGATAAAGTTTCATGAATGAATGAATTTGATTAAGAATGAATATAGAGGAAAATTGTATGTTTAAAGACTTATCGCGTAAGACTTAGTGAAATTTTGAAAAAGTTGTAGAATTAACTAAGTCTTAGAAGCGTGTTTTTATTCGACTAACAATTTATTCGATCTTTAAAATTTGCGATCGAAAATTTTCTAACTCTTGAAAATTTTTCTGTCCTTTTCAGCGTATTATTATTCGAGTAACAGTTTATTCTATTGATAAATTTTGCGATCGAATAAAAATGTGTCGAATAACTCAAGTTTTCGTTGATGACTTTTACGATCGAATAAAATGTTATCGAAAACAATAGTTTTTCGCTAAATAACTTTTCGATCGAATAAAAAATTGTCGAAAAAACTTAAGTTTTTCGCCGCGTAGTTTTGCGATCGAATAAAAGAATATCAAAAAACTTAAAGTTTTCGCTGCTGACTTTTGCGATCGAATAAAATATAATCGAAAAAATAAGTTTTTCGCCACGTAGTTTTGCGATCGAATAAAAATATGTCGAAAACAAAAGGTTTTCGACGCTGAGTTTTGCGATCGAATAAAATTTTAACGAAAACTAAAGTTCTTCGATGATACTGTTTGCGACACAAAATTTTTCGATAGAAAATTTTCAAATCAAACAGGAAATACGTAAAATATAATCTTCGATTTCCTGGTAAATCATGAGTTTATCTGGGTTCGGAATGATCTGAGAACAGTGGCGAATCCAAATATCATGATTTTAACCCAAAAGATTGAGTTTAAACACTTTGATTTGAGGCTCAAAAAATCAATTTTCGTCGAAAATATAAACATGAACTTTCTTCAAATATTTTTCGTGAAAATGCTTGAGAATCGGATGTTTTTGAACAGAAAATGAATCGGAACAAGTTTCTACCTTTGAAATAAGCACGCTTAATCTAAAAATTATGAGTAATGAGGAATTTGGATTGAAATGACGAAGTCGGTTCGAAGATGTTCTTAGAAGATGAAAAATTTTTCGATTGGGAATTTGTAGGGTGTGAAAGAATTTTTCGATTGATAAAGTGATATTAATACTTTACGACCGGGTAAAGTAAAAATTCTTTTGGGCCTTAAAACAAATATTCTTGGGCTTTTAGATAAATTCAGGTCTGAAGAAAAATTTTATGAATTAACCCCAAAATAATTTGCATAATACTCTCTGTATTTCTGAAAGAGATGAAATTATCTCCTGATGTTGATGAAATTCAACATTTGACTCCTCGGATGAGCTCTAAATTTTCTGCAAGGCTTAAAAATGTTAGAATTCAAGTTTCTACGAATGTAGAAGATAATAACAAATTCTCAGATAAAAACTCCCCCTCAACAATTGCATGAATAAACTTTTCAGTACCTACACATATTTTCGGTACATATGAAAATTTCCGATTTAAGTGCACTTAACGCATTTTAAACAATTCAGCATAGTTTCTTTAAAAATTTTGCGTTTTACAAAATAGTTAATCGCATTTTAGCATTCCCGAACCAATGCATGTATTAATGCATTTAAAATATGCGAATTTTTTTTGTTTGTTTCGGGGTCAGATTTATTTATTTTGAATATTATCACTCAAAAATTTTCAAGACATATATAACATTAATTTGCCATAAAATCAGGTAACTAAACTAGTATTCTAAGAGCAAAGTATGAATCACTTTGACAACTCTCACAAGTTTCGCTCATATCACTCAATTTATTTTTATCAAGGAGATTTTTAGTAGATATATCACTCTTATCATCACAACAAAATTATATCAATTAATTTGTTATCGTATTATTTTTAATCAACTTACCAAGTGAGAGTTCGTCATTTTGAATCAAATGGACTTTTAAGGGATTGTTTTTAGGCTCTGACTAAGGGGTATAAATTTTGGGTTAGTGAGCTTAAAAATTCTTCTCTTCTAGGGGCCCTTTTTGTGAGATTCTATTCTGATCCTTTTGCTTTTCCTTTCTTAGTAATTTCTTTTCAGGGCTTTGAGAGATAAGATCTTCTTTGATTTTGCGTCGAGACTGTGTTCCTTTAGAAAGTTTCACAGTTATGAAGTTCGAACCCAAGACTGTGCTTCTCTTCTGGTTTTCTCTACATAAGATCTAGATTATCATTGGAGAAGATCACTTCGAGTTGCTTCACTTCTAGGAGTATACGAGATTATCTAGGAGAAGTTCACAGTGAGATCAGTGTTTCTCTTCTACAATGATTGAGAAATGTGTAATGTACATCACTTTAGCTCTCCCCCTCTTTTTCTTGATTGAGTAACCCCAAATCATTAGAATAATGTTGAAGGCTTAATCTGGTGTTTGATGAAGAAAAGGAATGTCGGAGAAGGCTCAAAGAGGATCTCTAGAGGAAAAAGTAAAGGATTTATAATTTAGGCCAAGTGATGAATTTCCTAGTATGCCCTTATCATTTTCATGACAAACTAAACACAAAAGCGAGATGAAGCTAGGACAAACCAAAAAATAGTCATTTGAAGTGTGACACTAAAAAAAAATTGAGGTTCAAATTCTCATATGTATAATGTGGCTTTGTGTCTCGCTTCATTTTTCCCATTTGACAAGCCGAACAGTGTTGCTCTTGATGAGGAGAGATTGTTGGTAGACCGTTGACTAACTTTTTAACAAAGAGTTTGTGAAGAGCTTTGTGATTTAGATGAGACAAGCGTTGATGACATAAGCTGTTTCTCTTGATTGTAGTTTGTGAGATGAGGCAAACAACTGTCGAAGGTCGAACTGTTGTCAGATTGATAGTGTAGAGATTTGATCTTCGTGATCCTGTTAGAAGTTCTTGATTCTGACTATTTAAAATTCTGCACTGATCAGCTAGAAATACCACTTGAAATCCTTTGTCGCAGAATTATCATATGCTGAACAGGTTGTGTTTAAGACCTTGGACGTAAGAGACATCTTTAATCGTCAGATTCGGCAGTAGAATGTCTCCAAAGCCGAGTATTGGAGCTGAATCATTGTTGCCAAATCGGACGTTTCCATTGTAACGGTCTTGGTAGTTGCTCAACAGTTCTTGCTTTCCCGTCATGTGTGTGGAGCAAACAGAATCTAAATACCACACATGATGGATCTGCATAGAAAGAGATTAGAGAGATTTAGGTACCCACTTTTGAATGGGTCCTCTCGGATTAGCAGATTTGATTAGTAAGGTTTGGTCAACTTTGGCTCCTAAATTATTGGAATGCTTAGGTACCCAAACCAACTTTGAAGTAGTTGATTTAAGTTTTACTTTTTTAGGCAACTCGGCCTTATGGGCTTGCGTTGGCCTAGGTTGTGTTTTAGGAACCCAGTGAGTTTGAACCTTACAAGGGAGGTTAATTTCAGCACGAACAAATGTCTGATTTATCTTATTGCGTGAGAAAATCTTTTCTCTAGCTAGTCTCCTAAGGTGTTTAGCTGAATGTACTTGGACTGGGTACCTTAGATGAGGACAAGAATGTATGGAGCTATAAGCTTTCTTAAGAGCCGGATCTTGTTTCCTATGAGACTTAAGACTTGCATTTGTCTTAGAATGATGGTTTGTAATTTTTGAAGTCGAGCCAATTTCAAATTTTGTGTTTTTTTATACAGAAGAACATTTTGAAAATAAGACATTTTTTATCATTTTTCTTCTGAAATTCTATCCTAGACACTCTTTCCTTTGCATGCTTCACCTCTTTTTCTACTCTACCTGTGGATGGAGTAGAAAAAGAGTTAGAAAAAGTCTTTTTCCTTTTTGAAGCATTTAAGGATTCTTTTCCTCCCTTTACTATTTTTAAAGAAGATTTATCTTCTTTTAAAATATTTTGAAAAATAATGGAAGTTGTTTTTTTAGATGTAATCTTGTCCTTTATTAATGATTTTTCTTTCAAAGTAAAATCAGGACATGATTTTAAAATTGAAGAAGTTTTGAGATTATAAATCTCCAATAAAAGCTCATTATTTTCAACTTTGAAATTCTCTCTTTCTATTTCTAATGAAGCGTTTAAATCAGCTATTTTCTTAATAATAGCAGGTATATAAAAAAAATTAGAATTTTGAAAATGATCATAAGTTTCTTCCTTATTTTTAGAAAAATCTTCTAGGGGATATAATGAATTATAGTCACTAGACAAGTTGAGATCCCTTGTCTTGTAACTATTATTCAAGTGGGTGTAGTCAAAGGGAATGTCAGTCCTAGAGGCTTTTCGTTTAGATTCTTCTAAGGCGTTTATTTCTGAAAAATTAGTAAAGCCATTAGAGAAGTTAATCCTAATCCCATGTACTTGATATCATATAATTGTTTAACATTGACCTTTTTCAAGTTACAGGGATTGTTAAAACCTAAGCCTTCTTTAGGATTATAAAATTCTATATCAAGAGGTTGATTTAGAAAGATAGTTTGATCCGTTTGACCCCTTTTTGTTAGAAGATCATCAAAAGTTTTAATCATTGAGTAAAGTTTCTTACATTCGTCAGAGATTTCTTTGAAATTATTTTTAGAAATCTGTAAGTCTCTCTGACAATCGATAAGAATCGTATTAAGTTCATTGAATTTTGTCTCAGATGTAGCTTTTGTTAATTCAAGACTAGATATCTTTTCCTTAGCGTTAGATAATAGAATTTCTAGATGAAATTTCTTATCTAATTGCTTTTGGAAATTGCTTTCGGTAAGAGCTAGTCTCTCTTCTAATTCCTTTGATCGTTTCCGCTCATTTTTCATGTTAGAATACTTAATCTGTAACGATTCTAACATGTTTAATAATGTGGAGTGAGACATCGTCACCTCTTGTGACGAAGAGGATGCTTTGTCGTCGTCGTCGTCAGGCCTCTTTGAAAGGTTATCATTTGAAGCATCGTCGAGGTATGCCATAAGAGCAAGATTTTCGTCTTCAGAATCTGTGGTGTCTTTCAGCCAATGCTCATGTTCGGCCATCAGTGCTACTCCAGCCTCTTTTTGTTTAGTGAGTTGGAACTTTTTGGAGTAGTAGTTGGCATCCTTTTTTTTGGGTAGCTTGCATTCTCTGGCGAAGTGTCCTATCTTACAACAATTATAGCACTTTTGTGGTTCTTTGACGTTTTTAGATTCTGAGGACCAGCCGGTCTTTCCTTGTGCTTGGAGCTTGATGTCCGAAGTCTATTTGCAGAGGAAGAGGATTTCTTTTTGTAGAACCTTTTGCTCATCATTTTAGAAATGAGAGCCAACTGTTTCTTGAACTCCTTCATATCGGGTTTGGAGTCTGATTCAGATTCGTCTTCATCTTCTGAAAAACTTGGCAACTTGATGCTTTTATCTTTGCGAGATCGACTTGTTTTTCTTTCAGAAACAAGAGCTATAGAATCGTCAATCTGCTTGCCCTTAAGTTCGTTTTGTATCTCGATGATATCTTCTTCGTGTTGGGCGAGATTATCAAAGACGGTGTGGATATCCATTTCGTCCAAATCCTTATTTTGACGGATTTGCATGGATATTTTCTTCCACTCCGGTTGAAGAGAAGAAAGAAATCGGATGTTGACCTCCATGTTGGTCTTGAAGATATCTATCTTCCTCATTTCATTAAGAGTGAGATAGCGTTGATAGAGTTCATAAACTGTTTCCTCTGTCTTGGCTTTGAAGGAGTCGTAAGCTGTTAAAATATTCGCTTTCTTGGCTTTGACCGGTTCTTTGCATCATCTTGTGGAGCTCATCCCACATAGCATTTGCGCTCGATAGACTATCTATTTGCATATAGATTTCATTGGGTATTCCTTGCATTAGAAAAGTCTAGGCTCCCTGTTAGGTCCTGATTCATCAATCAACAAGCAATCTAAGCACGAATTCTCGGTATTCGAGTAAGAAATCTAACGATATACGATCGGTCGAATATCCGCGTTGAAGATCTTGAGAGGTTGTTAGCTTTTTTCGAGTTTCTCGAGCGTGATCTCTCGTTTAAAATATGAATTCGATACTTGTGTTTTCTTAATAATAAAACTCGTATTAACTTTGATAGTGTATATCATATTTATACATATATTTAGGTATAATTAATCTTAAGTCCTACACTATCAAAATTTCTAATTACGCCCCTAATTACAAGGATAATGAAATAATAAAGCACAATTCTAATATTCTCTTCAATCTCCCCCTTTGTGCTTGTCTTCGTTTCAGCTCCTTTGATCCTTGTCGGGCGTAAAAAGACTTCCTCAATCCTAATAATATCTCGTAGCGTCGAACAAAATTCCTCAACTCCAATCTCTCATTTATGGTATCTAGAAGCTCGTTCAGGAGTGGGGCCTCTTCTTCACAAAGATTTTCGAAGATTGTCTCTTCGGTGATCTCTCCCAATCTCTTCTGAATGTTCTTCCTCACTAACTTAAGCGTCCCGTCGCAGAACCTATGGACTTCTGACTTCATCATAGCCCTTGTCTTTTCAATCTTGATTTAGAAAGGTTATGGCGAGGCCAGGGGTCTTGAAGATGTAGTTCTCGGGAAAGTTGTTGAGTGGGAAGCCCTTCATGAGCGGAGATTCCATGTTGACCTTCTTCATGTTGTTCTCTATTGCAATTTGAAGGTTGTGTGCGGTGTGATATTGATCTGCCGCACCATGAATCTTTTCAGCCCCTCGAGTCCTTCAGTCTTGATATATCAGGATGTGTCTTGTACTTTCTCTTGTACATGTGATATAATTGGTAGACTTTATCCGGTGGAATGAATGGGAGATAGCTTTCATCTATCTCTTCTCGAGTGCGGTTGCTGTCCGCTCGCTCAATAATATAGATATGAGTTGGATATCTTCCGATGTATGAGAAACTCCAACAAGTTGGAGAATCGGTGGCTTGTTCTTGAAGTTTTCCTTCAGTTGATCAGCTGGAATGCCACTACGATCGGGTCCGAGATAATTGAGCATGAAGATATGCTCCATTTTCTTCCTATCTTTCCAGTGTGAGATGCCCCTCAGATTAAGTTCATTGAGCTTCTTGGTCTTGTTTGGAGCCCTCTAAATCTGCTTTCTTATGTCTTCAATGAAAGGGACTTCAATTCTGACGTTCTCCCATGGCGTCTCGACTCTAACTGTCCCTTTTGATAGACGGGGAGGAGAGTCGACTCTGAGCCTTATCATTTCGGGTAGCTCAGGGAGGGCAGAACTGTAGTTCTCGCCTTCTTGAAGTTCTCCTTCTTCAAGCAGTACCAAGTCCACTGAAGCTTGTTGTAGGAAGTATCTGATGTTGGAGAGTCGGGCTTGAGCAGCTTCCTCTGGTTCCCATTCCGTCGTCCACTTCTCGTTTAGGATGTAGTCATCTACGATCAGATGTGGATCGTAGGCAACTGCTTCTTGATGGACTTGGGGGAGGTTTGAGGTTGGGATCGGATTTGGATTTGTCGGAGAGAGGGTTAGTGTTTGGGATACTATGAATCACTTTGACAACTCTCGCAAGTTTCGCTCATATCACTCAATTTATTTTTATCAAGGAGATTTTTAGTAGATATATCACTCTTATCATCACAACAAAATTATATCAATTAATTTGTTATCGTAGTATTTTTAATCAACTTAACAAGTGAGAGTTCGTCATTTGAATCAAAGGGACTTTTAAGGGATTGTTTTTAGGCTCTGACTAAGGGGTAGAAATTTTGGGTTAGTGAGGTTAAAAATTCTTCGCTTCCGGGGGCCCTTTTTGTGAGATTCTATTCTGATCCTTTTGCTTTTCCTTTCTTTAGTAATTTCTTTTCAGGGCTTTGAGAGACAAGATCTTCTTTGATTTTGGGTCGAGACTGTGTTCCTTTAGAAAGTTTCACAGTTATGGAGTTCGAACCCAAGATTGTTCTTCTCTTCTCCTTTTCTCTATATAAGATCTAAATTATCATTGGAGAAGTTCACTTCAAGGTGCTTCACTTCTAGGAGTATACGAGATTATCTAAGAGAAGTTCACAGTGAAATCAGTGTTTCTCTTCTATAATGATTTAGAAATGTGTAATGTACATCACTTTAGCTCTCCCCCTCTGTTTCTTGATTGAGTAACCCCGAATCATTTGAATAATGTTGAAGGCTTAATCGGGTGTTTGATAAAGAAAAGGAATGTCGGAGAAGGCTCAAAGGAGATCTCTAGAGGAAAAAGTAAAGGATTTATAATTTAGGCCAAGTCTAGTATGCCCTTATCATTTTCATGACAAACTAAACACAAAAGCGAGATGAAGCTACCAAGGACAAACCAAAAAATAGTCATTTGAAGTGTGACACTCAAAAAAAATTGAGGTTCAAATTCTCACATGTATGATGTGGCTTTGTGTCGTGTGAGACAAACAAAGTTCTTTTGAATAAAAGAATGTCATGAATTTTTAGGCAAATAATTTAATCATATATATCGAAGAAACATTTTTGTGAGTAATTTAAAAAATGGTCCAAATCATCGTCATCCCCCATTTTTTTATTTATACTATTTATATATATGTATTATTATATATTTATGTTATGTAAAATAAATATAAATAAAATATATTTATATATATATATATTTTTTTTTTAATTTGAACTTTAAAAAAATCTTAAAAGATAGAGTCACGCAAAATAATCAAGAAATATTAAGAAGCACATAGAATATCAAATTGAAGCATAGTAGAGAGCATGTAAAGCACATTTCAAGTAAAATTGAGATTCAACATGCCTAATTTAGCAATAAGGAATTCAAATCTTTTTTATCCAATGCCTTAGTGAATAAGTCGGCAAGTTGAAGCTCCGTTTTAACAAAATACATATCTATCGTGCCTTTTCTACATGATCTTTTATAAAATGATATCGTATGTCTATGTGTTTCGTGCGTGAATGATGAACAGGATTGCAAGTAATGGCTATAGCACTTTGAGAATCACTGTAAATGGGAATGTTATTGAAATCAAACCCGTAATCGCGTAGTTGTGTCCGCATCCATAGAATTTGCGAGCAACAGCTGGCCGCCGCAACGTATTCCGCCTCGGCCGTCGATGTTGACACACATTTTTATTTCTTTGAAGACCAGCAGACCAACTTTTCGCCTAAAAATTGTGCTCCGCCAGACGTGCTTTTTCTGTCCATTAGATAACCTGAATAGTCAGCATCAGTATAGCCACTAAGTCGAAAGTCAGTATTTTTAAGATACCAAAGCTCTAAGTTTGGAGTTCCTTTTAGATATCGTAGAATCCTCTTGACGGCATTCATGTGGGACTCCTTTGGGTCGGCTTGAAAGCGGGCGCATAGGCAAGTTGCAGAAATAATGTCGGGTCGGCTGGATGTCAAGTAGAGAAGAGATCCGATAATGTTCCGATAGGTAGTGATGTTGACAGCCTTTCCAGACGGATCAGCATTCAATTTGCAATTAGTAGACATAGGAGTGTTCATCGGTGTGCTCTTGTCTTGATTAAATCTCTTCAGAATATCTCAGATATATTTGGTCTGACTGATGAAGATTCGGTCATCGAGTTGCTTGACTTGTTAATCCAAGAAAGAATTGAAGTTCTCCCATTAAGCTCATCTTGAATTTGGTCTTCATGAGATTACCAAATTTCTGACAGAGACGTTCATTCGTCGATCCGAAAATGATGTCGTCAACGTAAACTTGAACGATCATCAAGTCTTTGCCTTGCCTTTTGATGAAGAGGGTCGTATCGATTGTTCCTCTGATGAAGTTGGATTTGACAAAATATTCGCTCAGAACATCATACCAAGCACGAGGGGCTTGTTTTAGTCCATAGAGAGCTTTGTCCAATCGATAGACATGATCAGGGTGGTTCTCGTGTATGAACCCTTCGGGTTCAGCGAGGTAGACTTTTTCTTTTAATATGCCGTTTAGAAATGCAGTTTTGACGTCCATTTGATAGACTTTGAAGTCTTTGTGAGCCGCGTATGCTAGAAATAAGCGAATAGCTTCAATGCGTGCAACCGGAGCATATGTCTCGTCGTAATCAATTCCTTCTTGTTGATTGTATCCCTTAACAACGAGTCGTGCTTTATTCCTGATTACTTCACCGTTCTCATTTTTCTTGTTCTTGAAAACCCATTTTGTTCAAATTATGGTTTTGCCTTGTGGTCGAGGAACCAATGTCAAAACTTGTAGACGCTCGAACTGGTTGAGTTCATCTTGCATTGCAATTACCCAATCCGGGTCTTTAAGAGCTTCGGCTACCTTAGTTGGTTCGTTTTGGCTTAGAAAGTATGTGAATAAACCGCTTTGTGTAGACGTCCTAGTACGTACGCCACTTGAAGGATCACCGATAATCTGATCAGTAGGGTGAGCTCGAGTCCATTTGCGTTCGTGAGGAATAACTGAAGTAGATTCGTCATTGGATTGAAGATCGAGATATCCTGAATTAATGGGTTGATCATTCGGAGTTGGGAAATTCAATTCAGATGTTGAGTCGATAGGAATTTCCTC
Organism: Linderniella brevidens; assembly: GCA_004919715.1. Lineage (NCBI taxonomy): Eukaryota > Viridiplantae > Streptophyta > Magnoliopsida > Lamiales > Linderniaceae > Linderniella > Linderniella brevidens. Next base: position 1,229,438 of record SWDC01000158.1, read on the forward strand.
ATTTGTATTTGTAGGAACTGCAGTACTACATGATGATTCGGAATGAGTAGATTCTCCAACATTTGTCGGATTTTGAAGAAGATGAGTGTCATTATTAATTTCTTCCATTGAGGGAGATGGGCACTGCTTGGTGTTGAGTGAGACGAAGCAGGTATTTGAGACTTGTTTCGATAAAAGTGTTCGAATAGAGAATCTAAATCTTCATGGTTAGTGGGAATTGCTTCATTTGACGTTGATGTAGACGTTGCCGAAAGTTGTTGACCTTGTGCCAACACGCCAGTAAGCTCGGGTTCTGAACTGTTTTGTTCAGAAGCCAATTCCGTTATTTCTTGAAAGGTGACGTTGTAGCTTTCAAGAATTGTACGAGAAGACTTGAGGTAGACGCGATATGATTTTGAAGTAGAGGAATATCCGACAAAAATGGCTTCAAAGGCTTTGGGATCGAACTTGCTTCGATGCTCCCGATCGTTGGCCACAAAACACTTGCAACCGAATACTTTGAAGAATGAGATATTCGGAATTCTTTGATTAATTAGCTCATATGGCGTTTTCTCGAAGCGTTTGTGAATAATTGTCCTATTTTGAGTAAAACATGTTGTACTCACTGCTTCAGCCCATAGAAAGTGAGGAAGACCGGAGTATATGAGCATAGTTGTTGCAGCTTTAACTAAAGTCCGGTTCTTTCTTTCTACGACACCATTTTGTTGTGGCGTTTTTGCGGCTGAGAATTGTTGAATAATACCAAGTGATTGGTAAAAGTTGCTGAGACGCTGATTCTTGAATTCTGTCGCGTTGTCCGTTCTGATTACATGGATTTTCTTTTGCTGGAGATTCAGAGTTGTATTCACAAAGCTTATTATCAAGTCTCCAGTCTCATCTTTAGTTAAGAGATATCTTGTCCATGTGTAGCGAGAATAATCGTCGACAATTACAGCACATATTTACGACCGTTGATGCTTTGTGTACGCATTGGTCCGCAAAGATTCATGTGAAGTAACTCCAAAGGTCGAGATGTGGTAGCAACTTGCTTGAGTTTGTGTGATCATCGCTTCATTTTTCCCATTTGATAAGCCGAACAGTGATGCTCTTGGTTAGATGAAATTGTTGGTAGACCGTTGACCAACTTTTTAACACTGAGGTTGTGAAGAGCTTTCAAATTGAGATGAGACACACGTTGATGCCATAAGCTGTTCCTCTTTATTGTTGTCTGAGAGATGAGGCATACAGCTGTCGAAGGTCGAACTGATGTCAGATTGATTTTGTATAGGTTAGATCTTCGTGATCCTGTGAGAAGTTCTTGATTCTGACTTTTCAAAACTCTGCATTGTTCAGCTAGAAATACTACTTGAAATCCTTTGTCACAGAATTGGCCTATGCTGAACAGATTGTGCTGGAGACCTTGGACGTAAGAGATATCTTTAATCGTCAAATTTGGCAGTAAAATGTCTCCAAATCCGAGTATGGGAGCTGAGTCATTGTTGCCAAATCGGACTTTGCCATTGTAACGATCTTGGTAGTTGCTCAACAGTTCTTGTTTTCCCGTCATGTGTGTGGAGCAACCAGAATTTAAATACCACACATGATGGATCTGTATAGAAAGAAATTAAGGAGACTTAGGTACCTACTTTTGCATGGGTCATCTCGGATTAGCAGATTTGATAAGTAAGGTTTGTTTATCTCTGGTTCCTAACTTACGAGAATGCTTAGGTACCCAAACCAACTTAGAAGTATTTGGTTTAAGTAGTACCTCTGTAGACAATTTAGCCTTATTGGCTTGAGTTTGCCTAGGTGATGACTTAGGAATCCATTGTAGTTGAACCTTACATGGGAGGTTAATTTCAGCACGAACAAATGTCTGATTTGTCTTATTGCTGGAGAAAATCTTTTCTTTGGCTAGTCTCCTAAGGTGTTTAGTTGAATGTACGTGGATTGGATACCTTAGGTGAGAACAAGAGTGTAAGGAGCTATAAGCTTTCTTAATGGTTGGGTCTTGTTTTCTATGAGACTTAAGACATTCATTTGTTTTAGAATTATGAATGTTTTTAGAAGTAGAGCCAATTTCAAAGTTTGTGCTTTAAAAAATAATAGGCTTTAACGCATAATTTGAAGTAACAATACTAGAAATAGCTGTCTTCGTACGAGTGTCTTCTGAAATTTTATTCTAGGCACTCTTTCCTTAGCATTCTTCACATCTTTTACTACTCTACATGTGGATGGAGTAGAAAAAGAGTTAGTAAAAATCTTTTTCCTTTTGAAGCATTTAAGGATTCTTTTTCTCTCTTTACAATTTCTAAAGAAGATTTATCTTCTTTTGAAATATTTTGAAAAATAATAGGAGAGTTTTTCTTAGTTTTAATCTTGTCCTTCATTAAAGATTTTTCTTTCAAAATAAGATCAGGACAAGTTTTTAAAATAGAGGAAGTTTTGAGATTGGAAATCTCCAATAAAAGTTCGTTCTTTTCAGCTTTGAAATTCTTTCTTTCTGTTTCCAAGGAAGCGTTTAAATCAGCTATTTTTTTAATAATAGCTGGAATATAACAGAAATTAGAATTTTGAGAATGGTCAATATTTTCTTCCTTATTTTTAGAAAAATCTTCTAGGGGATATAATGAAGTATAATCACAAGGCAAGTGAGATCTCTTGTCTTGTAACTATTATGCAAGTCGTTGTAGTCAAAAGGAATGTTAGTCCTATCAGTGGCTTGTCGTTTAGATTCTTCTAAAGCATTTATTTCGGAAGAATTAGTAAATGCCATTATAGAAGTTAAATTTAATCCCATATACTTGATATCGTATAATTGTCTAACATTGACCTTTTTCAAGTTACAGGGATTGTTAAAACCTAAGCCCTCTTTAGGATTATAAAATATTGTATCAAGGGGTTGATTCAGAAATATAGTTTGATCCGTTTGACCCCTTTTCATTAGAAGATCATCTAACGTTTTAATCCTTGAATAAAGTTTCTTACGTTCGTCAGAAATTTCTTTAAATTATTTTTAGAAATTTCTAAGTCTCTCTGACAATCGATAAGAATCGTATTAAGGTCAGTAATTTTTGTCTCAGAGGTAGCTATGGTTAATTCAAGACTAGAGATTTTTTCTTTAGCATTAGATAAGAGAATCTCGAGATGAATTTTCTTATCTAATTGCTTTTGGAAATTGCTTTCGCTAAGAGCTAGTTTCTCTTCTAATTCCTTTGTTCGTTTCCGCTCAATTTTCATGTTAGTGTACTTAAGCTGTAACGATTCTAACATGTTTGATAATGTGGAATTAGACAATTGTACCTCTTGTGACGAAGAGGATGCTTTGTCGTCGTCGTCGTCAGGCCTCCTGGATTGGTCATCATTTGAAGCATCGTCGAGGTCTGCCATAAGTGCAAGATTTTCATCTTCAGAATCTGTGGTATCTTCCAGCCAATGCTCTTGTTCTGCCATCAGTGCTACTCCGGCCTCTTTCTGTTTAGTGAGTTGGAATTTTTTGGAGTAGTAGTTGGCATCCTTTTTTCTTGGGTAGTTTGCATTCTTTGGAGAAGTGTCCTACCTTTCCACAAGTATAACATTTTTGTGGTTCTTTGACACTTTTTGATTCTGAGGACTCGGCCGGTCTTTCCCTTTGCTTGGAGCTAGATGTCCGAAGTCTATTGGCCGAAAACGAGGATTTTCTTTTTGTAAAACTATTTACTCATCATTTTAGAAATGAGAGCAAACTGTTTCTTGAACTCCTTCATATCAGGTTCGGAGTCTGAGTCAGATTCTTCTTCATCTTCTGAAGAACTTGGCAGTTTAATACTTTTATCCTTTCGAGATCGACTTTGCTTTCTTTCAGAGATAAGTGCTATAGAGTCGTCGATCTGCTTGCCCTTTAGTTCTTTTTGGATCTCGCTTATATCTTCTTCATGTTGGGCGAGATTATCAAAAGCGGCGTGGATATCCATTTCGTCCAAATCCTTATTTTGTTGGATTTGAATGGATATTTTCTTCCACTCTAGTTGAAGAGAAGAAAGAAATCTGATGTTAACCTCCATGTTCGTCTTGAATATATCTATCTTCCTCATTTCATTGAGAAGAGTTAGATATCTTTGATAGAGATCATAAACTGATTCCGCTGTCTTGGCTTTGAAAGAGTCATAAGCTGTTAGGATATTTGCTTTCTTTGCTTTGACTCCAACTTCGGTTCGTTGCATCATCTTGTGGAGCTCGTCCCACATGGCTTTTGCACTCGATAGACTATCTATTTGCTAGATGTCATTCGATATTCCTTGCATTAGGAAAGTTTTGGCTCACAAGTCTGCTTTGGCTATTAAACGCTCCCCCTCAGTATATTCACCAGGAACTTTAAGTCTTCTGGTTGCAGGAATAGGAGGATTGTTTGTGGCATCTCCTTCTTGGATGAGCCAGAATTGAGCTGGACCTTCTTGAAGTGACACAATCAAATTTGTGGCTTGATCTTTCGTTTCCAAGAAGTTCAAGAACCGGCTTCTCCATATCGTGTATTCACCTCTTCGAAGAATTGGAGGGCGGACGTCATTTCCAAGTGAGTAAGCATCCATTTTTGTTGATTGATAGGATCTTCGTGAAGGTTTGGAATAGTAATGAAAAATGCTTCACAAGTGACAAACTTAGTTAGAAATATTTCATTCGTACTTCAAACAATTTCCTTTTAAACCTATGATCCGGTCGTGAAAGAGAAATTGTTATGTTTTCGAAAATATTTGGTAATTAAAAAATTGATACTTCAAGATTTGTTAAAGAAATTTGAATTATTGATGAAAAATATTGAGTATCAAAATTGCTAGTTCGGAGACAAATATTTTTCGTAAGTTTTGAAGTTCTCAATTTTTTATTTCCTCTAAATGGTGTGGTCGAAATGTTTTTCGAGCCATAAAGTTTTTCGATGTAAAAATATTAAACTTTTTAATCGAAAAAGTTTTTCGAATGTTTAAGGATTTAGTTATATGTTTATCGAAAAATAGTTTTCGGAAAAAAATGTTGAAAAGATGATCTTATCGAAAAATATTTTGTCGTAAAACTATGTTAATCACAAAAACTCTTATCGAATAACTTGTGATAAAAAAATTACTAGTGATCGAAAAACTTTGTTTTTAGTTTGACTCAAATTGTTGACTGTAAAATTTTGCGATGGAATATTTTTCGATCGAAAATATATTTTGCCTGATTTTGGATCGAAAAATTTATTCGCTCGAAAAACGTATTTATATATGAATCGAAAATCTAATTATTGAAATAATGTTTTTCGAGTCTTAATTTTTAGTAAAACGCTCGAAAATAGTGTTTGTCGTCGAAATATTTCTCGGCTACAAACTTGGTCGAAAAATATTTTTCGATTCAAGTTTTTCGATCGAAGAACAGCTAAGTTCAATGTAACAGTGAAAATTTCAGATTCAATCGAGATGTTCAATTTAGACTCTGAAATTCTGGACAATCACTCGTTTAACAGTTCTAAATATGAACGAACACAGAATCAACCACGTTTAATAGCAAAATATATCGAGATTTAAGAAAATCAGATTGGACTCAAAACTTGATCGCAAACACGATCTAAATCGAAAATCTGAATTATTATTATGTTCTAAGCGATTGAAATCAGTACGTAAATCAAACCAAACATATAATCTATCACTTGATCAGCAAATTCAACAACAAAATTCGCACAATTAAGTATATTGAGCAAAATATAAGTCATGTGAGTTTTTCGATCGAAAAATCTAGAAAATTATTTTGATCTGAAAATTGCGAATTCTGTCCAAAATCAATCACGATTTACTCTGATACCAATTGTTAGGTCATGATTCATCAATCAACAAGCAATCTAAGCACGAATACTTGGTATTCGAGTAAGAAATCTTACGATATACGATCGGTCGAATATCTGCGTTGAAGATCTTGAAAGGTTGTTAGCTTTTTCCGAGTTTCTCGAGCGTGATCTCTCGTTTAAAATATGAATTCGATACTTGTGTTTTCTTAATAATAAAACTCGTATTAACTTTGATAGTGTACATCATATTTATACTTATATTTAAGGTATAATTAATCTTAAGTCCTACACTATCAAAACTTCTAATTACGCCCCTAATTACAAGGATAATGAAATAATAAAGCACAATTCTAATATTCTCTTCACTCCCAAGTCTGCTTTAGCTCTTAATCGCTCCCCCTCGGTGTATTCACCAGGAACTTTAAGTCTTCTGGTTGCGGGAATAGGAGGATTGTGTGGCATCTCCTTCTTGGATGAGCCAAAATTGAGCTGGACACTCTTGCAGTGAAGCGATCAAATTTGTGGCTTGATCTTTCGTTTCCAAGAAGTTCATGAATCGGCTTCTCCATACGGTGTATTAACCTCTTCGTAGAATTGGAGGGCGGACGTCGTTTCCGAGCGAGTAAGCATCCATTTGTAGTTGATTGGTTGGATCTTCGTGAAAGTTTGGAATTGTAATTAAAAGTGCTTCACAAGTGACAAACTTCTTTAGTAATGTTTGATTCGTACTTTAAACAATTTCCCTTTTGTACCTATTTTTCAGTTGTTAAAGAGAAATTATTTGGATTTCAAAAAATATTTGATATCTGAATTGATACTTCAAAACTTTGCTAAAGAATTTTGATTTTAAGATCGAAAATTTTGAGTATCGTAGAAGATAATTCGGAGACAAATATTTTTCGTAAGTTTTGAAAATTACGAAATTTGATTTCTTTCAGAATAGTGTAAAATGTGTGTATGTGTGAGCACTGACCGAAAATTTTTTCGAACAAAAAGATTTTCGATTGTATAAGTTTTTCTTTGTATTTATCGAAAATTATTTTTCGAACGTAAGAGTTTAGTAGAGTCGATATCCTGTCGAAAAGTAGTTAGTCGAATAACTTGTTGATCTCAAAAAATTTTATCGATATATTTGTAATCGAAAAATTAATAGTGATCGAAAAATTTTATTAAGTTTGACTCAAAGTTTTTCGAGTGTGAATTATTCGATCGAAATATGTTTTCGCTAAATTTTTACTCGAAAATTTAGATGATCGAAAATCTTGAGATCGAAAACTTGTTTTACTATTAAAAGTTTTTCGAGTCAAAATTAGATATTTATTTAGCGAAAACAGTATCCGTCGAAAAAAATGCGCTTTATTACGCTCGAAAAAGATATTTATTTATGAATCGAAAAACTAATTATCAAAATAATGTTTTTCGAGTCTTATATTTGAGTAAAACACACGAGAACAGTGTTTCTCATCAAAAAATTTCTCGGCTGCAACCTTATTCGAAAATTAATTTTCGAGCAAAGTTTTTCGATCGATAATCCGATCGAAGAACAACAAAGTTCAATGTAACAGTGAAATTTCCAGATTCAACCGAGATGTTCAAGTTAGGTGATGAAATTCTGGATAATCCCTCGTTTCTTCGTTCTTAATATGATCAAACACAAGATTAACCACGTTTTACAGCAAAATATATCAAATATTACGAAAATCAAATCGAAATCAAAACGTAATCGCAAACGCAACTATCGATCTAAATCGAAAATCTGAATTAATATGACGTTCTAAGCGATTGAAATCAGTACGTAAATCATTCCTAACATAAAATTTATCACTTAATCATCAAGATCATCAACAAAATTCGCACACATTAAGCATATTGATCAAAATACAAGTCACGCAAGTTTTTCGATCGAAAAATCTGGAAAATTATTTTGATCATAAAATTGCGACTTCAATCCAAAATCAATCACGATTAACTCTGATACCAATTGTTATGTCCTAATTCATCAATCAACAAGCAATCTAAGCATGAATTCTCGGTATTCGAATAAGAAATCTTACGAATTACGTTCGGTCGAATATCCGCCTTGAAGATCTTGAGAGAGGTTTGTTAGACTTCCGAGTTTCTCGATCGTATTCTCTCTCGTTTAAAATATGAATTCAATGCTTGTATTTTTCTCAAAATGAACTTGTGTTTTATTTTGATAGTGTACATTGTATTTATACCTATTTACATGGTATATTTACTATTTGGTCCTACACTATTAAAACTACTAATTACGCCCCTAATTACAAGGATAAACAATTGCAAAGCACAACTTTAAATTATCTTCAATCTCCCCCTTTGTGCTTGTCTTCGTTTCAGCTCCTTTTATCCTTGCCGGGCGTAAAATGATTTTCGCAATCCCAATGCAGTCTCGTATCTTCGAACAGCATTCCTCAGCTCCAGTCTCTCATTTATAGCATCCAGAAGCTCATTTAAGAGTGGGGCCTCTTCTTCACAAAGATCTTCGAAGATTGTCTCTCCGGTGATCTCTCCCAATCTTTTCTGGATGTTCTTCCTCACTAATTTTAGTGTCCCGTCACAGAATTTGTGGATCTCTGACTTCATCATAGCCCTCATCTTTCCAATGACTGGATTCCGATAGGTTATGGCGAGACCAGGTTTCTTGAAGATGTAGTTCTCGGGAAAATTATTGAGTGGGAAGCCCTTCATGAGCGGAGACTCCATGTTGACCTTCTTCATATTGTTCTCTAAAGCAATTTGAAGGTCGTGTGCGGTGTGATACTTGATCTGCCGCACCATGAATCTCTTTAGTCCATCGAGTCCTTCAGTCTTGATATATCCGGATTGCGTCTGGTATTTTCTCTTGTACATCTGATACAGATGGTAGACCTCATCCGGTGGAAGGAAGGCGAGATAGCTTTCATCTATCTCCTCTCGAGTGCGGTTGGTGTCCGCTCGCTCAATAATGTAGATAGGGGTTGGGTATCTTCCGATCGTGTGCAAGACTCCGATCGGTTGGGATGCCACTCCGATCGGGTCCAAGATAGTTGAGCATGAAGATATGCTCCATTTTCTTCTTGTCTTCCCAGTGTGAAATGCCCCGTAGATTAAGTTAGTTGAGCTTCTTTATTTTGTTTGGAGCCCTCCATATCTGCTTTCTAATGTCTTCAATAAACGGAACTTCTATTCTGACATTCTCCCATGGTGTCTCGACTCTAACCGTCCCTTTTGATAAGTTGTGCCTAATCATCTCTGGTAGCTCTGGGAGAGCAGAACTTTAGTTCTCGCTTTCTTGAAGTTATTCTTCTTCAAGCAGCACCAAGTACACCGAAGCTTGTTTTAAGAAGTATCTGACGTTGGAGAGTCGAGCTTGAGCAGCTTCTTCTGGTTCCCAATGCGTTATCCACTTCTCGTTTAGGATATAGTCATCTACGATCAGATGTGGATCGTAGACAACTGCTTTTGATTGGACTTGGGAGGGGTTGGAGGTCGGGATTGGATTTGGATTTTAGGAGAGAGAGTTAGTGTTTGGGATATGGTGGGTGGTGTGGTTGTTTGTTGGCGGGTTGTAGGTTGTGTGGTTGATGGGTTTGAGGACAATCCTCCAGCTTCATGAGTCTTTGTTTGTCCTTGACTTACTCCACGGCCGCTCCGTGTGATTCGTTGCCGTTTCTCCCCCTCATGACGATCCGAATCGTCAGGATCGTCATGTTAGGTCCTAATTTATCAATCAACAAGCAATCTAAGCATGAATTCTCTATTCGAATAAGAAATCTTACGAATTACGTTCGGTCGAATATCCGCTTTGAAGTCTTAAGAAATCTTGAGAGAGATTTGTTAGACTTCCGAGTTTCTCAATCGTATTCTCTTATTGTTAGGGATATGCCCTCGAATGCTATACGAGGATTGGATATGTATAGGGCATTAGCTTATTTATCATTAATTGTCAATGTAATCAAACATTGTTTTGCGTATTAATAAAGGCATTATTCGTTTATTGGTTATATGAGTTCTTTACTTAGCATCGGGTAAAGCAATAAATGAATTAATCCAAATGTGTCGAGTTGACTCACTGTTCTCGATGGGTACGAGAGAGGAAGGCACCAGTGGACTCTTAACCTCGAACATAAAATGTCCATAAGCCTTAGGTTTCAGTTGGGTGCTGGAAAACCAATCATGGCTTATTTGTAGATGACTTATCGTGTGCCGATATACCTCATGGAAGCGGAAGTCATGACTTGTGATACGAGTCGAATCAAGGGATTGAATCGTTTCATGGACACTGACTCGCAGGTCGTACGATCAAACATGGCTTATTACTCAAGGAGTGTCAATGATCGACGACAAAAACTATAGTAGTCTGCTTGAACCTTAGACCGAAAGGGGCTTTGACGGAGTTGACTTTGAAGTCTTGACTATCACTGGTTTCGCTAGATCCGATTTGCTATTGCATGGGTCAGCGGGACAGATGCGGTCTTGATGGATATTTGTGATTGCCGGGCTTAGACCGCCGAGTACGGATTCACAGTCTCGCAAGTAATCGAGACAAGTGTCCCATGAGAATGACGACGGGAAATTACAAAATCCTTGGCCAAGGTATTAAACTAACTCATGTTAGACATGGAGGGTAGGTTGGTAATTTGCCTCGTGTCATTTTATCATAGTATCGAGTTTAGTGAGTTTGACAAATACCATGAATCTCTGTTGGGAAAGGTACCCGGTTTGTACCCGAGACGCAACGCCCCGGGATACGGTGCGGAATAAAATTTTTTCCGGGTTCCTTCACAGCTCGGATCGAAAACTCTAATCACGTTGACACGTAATAGGGCGGGTCATACCCGTGAGAGATTACCTTTGAAGCGAGTGGCAGCTCCTCGTCGATTGCGTCGTCGGCCGCGGTCGTGTTGGGTATCGTCTAGATCGTCACGCCGACCTCGCAGTGTACCACGGTTTCGATTCTCCGAAGATGGCTAGAGAGAATTGATCCGTCGCTCGGGAGAGTGGTTTGCGTTTGTGTGTTCGTGTTTCGATTCTCGGGTCGAGAAATTTCGCGTCGATTCTCTTCCCGTGTCTTTTCCCGTGTCTTTTCTTTGGCGAGGGTGTCACCCTTATTTATAGTAGGGGAGGACGAAATTTTCAGCCTTAAACAAGGCTAAAATCTCGAAATATTTGTTCCTAAATATGAGAGATATTCTTGCCAAAATATTTCTCCTAATTGAATTCAAAATTCTATTAAAGGAACATACTATAAATAGAAAACTAACTAAGATATTAAAATATCTTCAAATATGGTAAATAAATTTCGAAATTTATATAAAATATAAATTCGAATTTTAGTTTTAATAAATAATATTCCAATATTTTTATTACCATATTTGTAAATTACGAGAATACCCTTTAAGGCATTTTTCGAATTTCTCGGCTTAGGGTTGAATTCCAATTCTTCCCTCAAGTCTTTCTAAGCACTTAGCCAAGCCTAAGTCTTAAAGTTAGTTTCATATGAAGTCCGACTTCGGTCCACTTAATGACCCCGAGGCCCAAGAAGGCGTGGCATAACGACCCGAGGCCTGTTAAGGCCCAAAACACAATCTCTCCTTCTTGGTACACATTGATGATCCTTTTTAAGCCCGACTTTCTAGGTTCGACTCAATCGGCAAGGGAGGAATCCAAGAGTCCAGTAGGTGCCTTGTCAATCCCGCAGTACCGGACAGATCCCGACTTGAGCACGAATTTCGAACTAGTCTCATTCCAGAACCTAACTATAGATTATAGTACTACGTACAAACCCTTCAGCTGTGTCCCGATAGAGTGAGAGCCATGGTATTTGTCAAACTCACTAAACTCGATACTATGATAAAATGACACGAGGCAAATTACCAAACTACCCTCCATGTCTAACATGAGTTAGTTTAATACCTTGGCCAAGGATTTTGTAATTTCTCGTCGTCATTCTCATAGGACACTTGTCTCGATTACTTGCGAGACTGTGAATCCGTACTCGACGGTCTAAGCCCGGCAATCACAAATATCCATTAAGACCGCATATGTCCCGCTGACCCATGCAATAGCAAATCGGATCTAGCGAAACCAGTGATAGTCAAAACTTCAAAGTCAACTCCGTCAAAGCCCCTTTCGGTCTAAGGTTCAAGCAGACTACTATAGTTTTGTCGTCGATCATTGACACTCCTTGAGTAATAAGCCATGTTTGATCGTACGACCTGCGAGTCAGTGTCCATGAAACGATTCAATCCCTTGATCCGACTCGTATCACAAGTCAACACTTCAAAGTTAACTCCGTCAAAGCCCCTTTCGGTCTAAGGTTCAAGCAGACTACTATAGTTTTGTCGTCGATCATTGACACTCCTTGAGTAATAAGCCATGTTTGATCGTACGACCTGCGAGTCAGTGTCCATGAAACGATTCAATCCCTTGATTCGACTCGTATCACAAGTCATGACTTCCGCTTCCAAGCGGTATATCGGCACACGGTAAGTCATTGACAAATAAGCCATGATTGGTTTTCCAGCACCCAACTGAAACCTAAGGCTTATGGACATTTTATGTTCGAGGTTAAGAGTCCACTGGTGCCTTCCTCTCTCGTACCCATCGAGAACAGTGACTCAACTCGACACACTTGGATTTATTCATTTATTGCTTTACCCGATGCTAAGTAAAGAACTCATATAATCAATAAACGAATAATGTCTTTATTAATACCCTATACAATATTTGATTACATTGACAATCGAATGATAAATAAGCTAATGCCCTATACATATCCAATCCTCGTATAGCATTCGAGGGCATATCCCTAACATCTCAATCGTATTCTCTCTCGTTTAAAATATGAATTCAATGCTTGTATTTTTCTCAAAATGAACTTGTATTTTATTTTGATAGTGTACATTGTATTTATACCTATTTACATGGTATATTTACTATTTGGTCCTATACTATTAAAACTACTAATTACGCCCCTAATTACAAGGATAAACAATTACAAAGCACAACTTTAAATTCTCTTCAATACATGCATTGGTTCAGACTTGATAAAATGCGAATTTTCATGAATATATGCTGTATTGAAAAAATGCGTTACTTGTGCTTATATAGTAAATTTTCATATGCAAAATTGTATTAACTATGTGCTAAATTGCCGAAAAGTTAAATTGTGCATTTTTTGAGGGGGAGTTTTACATGAAAATTTTTTCTTATCTCTTAAATGATTTACTTGCAAACATGAATTCTAATATTTTTTTAAGTATCACATAATATTTCGAGCTCATCCGAGGAGTCAAGTGTTGAATTTCATCAACATTGGGAGATAATTTCATTTATTTCAAAAATACAGGGAGCATTATACAATTGGGTTCATAAGTAAAAGATTAAATTTTTCGTTTAATCAGACCTGAATTTTAACGAAAGCCTAAACATTTTTACGGCCCAATCGTAAAGTATTAATATCACTTTTTCTATCGAAAAACTCACTCTCACGCAACATCTATCAATCGAAAAACTTTTCGACTTCCAAAACTCTCTTGGGCGATTTCATCAAAACTACTCATTCTTCAGTAATTTTCTGTCTAAACTCGCCTAATTCGAAGGTAGAAACCCGTTTCGGGTCATTTTCCGTTAAAAAATGCACGATTCGCGATAGTTTCTTCAAATCATTTGGCGAAAATTTTACTTTGAAATTTTTTCGAGTGATACGTCTTAAACTCTCAAAATTAACGTGCTTAAACTCCACTATTCGAATTAAAATCATGATATTTGGATTCGCAACTGATTTCTGATCGTTTCGAGTCCAGATTAAATCATGATTTACCCAGAAATCGACATTTACGTTTTAAGCGTTTACTGTTTGATTTCAAACTTTTTCGATCGAAAAAGTTCTTATCGCAAACAATGTCGTCGAAAAACTTTAGTTTTCGTTAAGTTTTATTCGATCGCAAAACTCAGCGGCGAAAACTTTATGTTTTCGATATATTTTTTATTCTATCGAAAACTTCGCGGCGAAAACTTTAGTTTTCGATTAAATTTTATTTGATCGCAAAAATAAGCGGCGAAAACTTTAAGTTTTTCGATATATTTTTATTCGATCACAAAACTACGCGGTGAAAAACTTAAAATTTTCAACAACTTGTTATTCGATCGCAAAATTACTAAGCGAAAAACTCTTGTTTTCGACAACATTTTATTCGATTGCAAAATTATTCAGCGAAAAACTTTTGTTTTCGACAAATTTTTATTCAATCGTAAAAGTCATCGGCGGAAATCTTGACTTATTCGATACATTTTTATTCGATCGCAAAACTTAACGATCGAATAAATTCACGCTCGAATAAAAACACGCTGAAAAGACTTAGCAAAATTTTCAAATCTTTTCCTAAGTCTTTCGATAATAAACACTAACACTTACAAAATTTTCTAAGTCTTTTTCGCCATACACATTTACTTAGTATAATTCGCATATGAAAATTTCATTTAATGAATTTTATTTCATTCTTTACAGAAATGGCACATCCAAAATACTCTCACATCTACCCTTCTGGAAGTTGGATGACGGTCCACAACAACAACTACCAGTTTGACCTTGCCACCTTTCGGTGTCCGGATGAAGTTATAATCTCCATCCTCAAAGGACACCCTCTATGGCCAGCTCTGACAATGACCGCCTCCGTACATATGGTCTACCTCCAGCAATTCTGGGGATGAATGCAGAGCTATGTCATCGGCGATGACATGGAATATACAACGAAGATCAATCAAAGACACGTCGTCCTGGACAGGAACTTACTGGCCATGGTGCTCGATCTACCACATCACGAAGAATACGACCAACTACCTACTGATGCAGTTATCTTCGAAGACATGCTCCGGATGGGATACAAGCCCCCGCTGACCAAATTGGCAAATTTCCAAAACAGCAGGATCCCACACCCAGAATGTCTCTTCCCAAAGCACTCCCGGTTTGACAAGGCAAATGGAAACATCCTTCGCATATTCCATGGAGTAATCTTTTCGAAGAAATATGACGTGGCCCAGCTAATATGGAATGACTTAGCAGACCAGATGCGTCAGAGGGAAACCAAATTGAAGGCGAAGTTCCTTCCATATGTCCGGTGGTTCCCGGTGCTGATCTTCCATTTCATGGACGTAGATCCGGAGATCCCGCGCCTACCACCGGTTGGAAGATATATCCCGCCTCGTCTTCGATTCTTTCATAACCCGAAGGCAGTCGATCTAGCACTCCAACAAATGCTGATCCCATTGGAGTTGCTCAGCCTAGCTGATCCAACCGACGAGGTCTACCAGGATTACTGCCAAAATAACTCCATCACGGAGAAAATGGTATTGGCCGT
Organism: Linderniella brevidens; assembly: GCA_004919715.1. Classification (NCBI taxonomy): domain Eukaryota; kingdom Viridiplantae; phylum Streptophyta; class Magnoliopsida; order Lamiales; family Linderniaceae; genus Linderniella; species Linderniella brevidens. The sequence goes on from SWDC01000158.1 coordinate 1,244,573, forward strand.
GGATAAAGCTCCAGCGCCTTCTCAACGGGAATCCTTGGTGGAAACAAACGAGCTCGAAGCCGTGGCTCAGGAGATAAAAACACCTGCTCTTGAGCCCGAAGGTGTCCCTCAACAAAGGGGCTCACGCCGACAGCAGATCTCTGCCCCTTCTGTATCTCCTTCTACGCAAATGGCTTCGGTGACATCTCCTCCATCATCAACGGTTCAGACAACCAAACAGATTCACATTGAATCTGTTTCAACACCCATAGAGGTGATACATACCGTATAATCTCAAGGACTAGGTGGAAGCCCCGTTGGACCTCCAATATCTTCGGAGCAAACAACCCTCTGAAGTGGTGACTTCAGGGTTGATAACGGATGTCTTTAGACGTTCCGGTATTTCAACTCCCAGGCGGTACATCGGAAATCTTCTCCGATGTTGTGACAGTGGAGCGCCTCCCTGGCCCCACTCCGACACCACCAATGATCGTGGCGGAGCAACGTTTACAAGAAGCCCTCTCCACAGCCATCTCTTCTCTTGAAGATCGACTGATGGACAGGATGCTCCAAGCCATTGAGACTTCCCAACGGGATACTGGGGAAAGCACCAGTCTCAGAGGCTGTTCCGTCCGAAGCCCACACCACACCCGTCTCTTCACCACCACTAACCACCACCATACACACCCCCATACAACCCAAGGTGCCGTGAAGAAAGCTCCCGCACGAAGAGAAGACATGATGATCCCGATGATCCGGATTGTCATGAGGGGGAGAAATGGCAAAGGACCACATGCAGCGGCCATGGCCAGAGTCGAGAAAAACAGACAACGACTCAAGAAGCTGGAGGATCATCTACCAACCCACCAACCTCACAACCCAGTACCAGCCAACAAACAACCTCAACTCCCACCACATCCCACACACAAATACTACCTCCCACTCCCACAAATCCAGATCCAATCCCGACCTCTAACCTCCTCCAAAATCAACAAGAAGTAGTCGTCTACGATCCACATGTGATCGTAGATGATTAAATCCTAAACGAGAAGTGGCTGACGCAATGGGAACCAGAGGAAGCTGTTAAAGCCAGACTCTCCAATGTTAGATACTTCTTACAAAAAGCTTCTGTTGACTTGGTGCTGCTTGAAGACGAAGAACTTCAAGAAGGCGAGAACTACAACTCTGCTCTCCCCAAACTACCTGAGATGATCAAACATCGAGTCGACTCTCCTCCCTGCTTATCAAAGGGGACCGTCAGAGTCGAGACGCCTTGGGAGAATATACGAATTGAAGTTCCGTTTATTGAAGATATAAGGAAGCAGATATGGAGGGCTCCTAATCGCATAAAGAAGCTTAATGAGCTCAATGTACAGGGTATCTCCCATTGGGAAGATATGAAGAAGATGGAGCACATCTGCATGCTCAACTACCTTGGTCCAGATCGAAGTGGCATCTCAACGGATCAACTCAAGAAATATTTCAAGGACAAGCCACCGATACTCCAACTCGTGGGCATATCGCACTCGATTGGATGTTATCCAACCCCAATCTATCACATTAAGCGAGCAGAAAGCAACCATCAAGAGGAGATAGATGAAAGCTATCTGCCGTTCCTTCCACCAGACGAAGTTTATCGTCTATTTCAAATGTACAAGGAAAAATACCAGACGCGCTCTGGTTACATCAAGATGGAAGGACTCGAATGGTTAAAGAGATTCATGGTGCGGTAGATCAAGTATCACACTGCACACGACCTTCAAATTGTTGTAGAGAACAATATGAAGAAGGTCAATATGGAGTCTCCGCTCATGAAGAGCTTCCCACTCAACGACTTCCCTGAGAATTATATATTCAAGAAACCAGGCCTCGCCTTAACTTATCGGAATCCAATTATTGGAAAGAAGAGAGTTACGATGAAGTCAGAAATCCACAAATTCTGTGACGGGACGTTGAAGCTTGTGGGGAAGAACATCCAGAAGAATTTGACGTAGATCACTGAAGAAACGATCTTCGAGGATCTTGGTGAAGAAGAGGCCCCTCTCCTAAATGAGCTTCTGGATGCAATAAATGAAAGATTGGAGTTGAGGAATGCTGTCCGACACTATGAGATCGCATTGGGATTGAGGAAATCATTCTACGCCCGATAAGGATAAATTGAGCTGAAACGAAAACAAGCACAAAAGGGGAGATTGAAGAAACATAAAACTGTCAGACACTACGAGACATCATTGACATTGAGGAAATCATTCTACGCCCGACAAGGATAAATTGAGCTGAAACGAAAACAAGCACAAAAGGGGAGACTGAAGAAACATAGAATTGTGCCTTGTTATTTTGTTATCCTTGTAATTAGGGGCGTAACTCGTAGTTTTGATAGTGTAGGACTTAATAGTATATATACCATGTAAATATGTATAAATACAATGTACACTATCGAAATCACAACACAAGTTATTTTCGGAAAATCAAAAGCATTGAATTCACATTCTAGAGAGAGAAAGGCATTCGAAAAACTCTCTAATCGCTTCTCTCTCCGAAGGTAATTCTCGAGATTTATTAATCAAATATCTTGAATTCATGCTTAGATCGATCGATAGTTGATATAATAAGACCTAACAGATTAAGAGCCAAAGCAGATTTAGGAGCCAAAACTTTCAAATGCAAGGAATTCCGAATGACATCTATATGCAAATAGATAGTCTGTCTAGTGATGCAACGGACCGAAGTCGGAGGCAAGCCTAAGAAAGCAAATATTCTACCGCATATGACTCATTCAAAGCAAAGACGGAGGAAAACGTCTATGAACTCTATCAACGCTATTTAACTCTTCTTAACGAGATGAGGAAAATAGAAATTTTCAAGACAAACATGGAGGTCAACATCCGATTTCTCTCTTCTCTTCAACCGCAGTGGAAGAAAATATCCATGCAAACCCGTCAAAACAAGGATTTGGACGAGATGGATATCCACGCTGTATTTGATAATCTCGCCCAACACGAGGAAGACATAAGCAAGATACAAAAAGAACTTATGGGCAAACAGATTGAAGACTCTATAGCTCTAGTTTCTGAAAGAAAAACTAGTCGATCTCGCAAACATAAAAGTATCAAGTTGCCAAGTTCTTCAGAAGATGAAGACGAATCAGAATCGTCCGAGCCGGATATAAAAGAGTTCAAGAAACAATTGGCTCTCATTACTGAAATGATGAACAAAAAGTTCTATAAAAAAATCCTCATCTTCGGCTTATAGACTTCGGACATCAAGCTCTAAGCACAAGGAAAGACCGGCCTAGTCTTCACTTTCACAAACCAAAAACGACAAAAAACCACAAAAATGCTACAATTGTGGAAAGATAGGGCACTTCGCCAGAAATGCAATATTCCTAAGAAGAAAGACGCCAATTACTACTCCAAAAAATTTCAACTAACCAACAAAAGGTGGTTGGAGTAGCTCTGATGGCCGAACAAGAGCATTGGCTAGAAGATACAACGAATTCTGACAACGAAAATCTAGCTCTCATGGCATATCTCGACGAGGCCTCAAACGAAAACTCAAAGAGGTCCGACGACGAAGACAAAGCATCAACCTCATCACCAGAGGTAACTATGCCTAATTATACATTATTAAACATGTTAGAATCTTTATAAATTAAGTATTCTAACATGAAAAATGAGTGGAAAAGTACAAAAGAATTAGAGGAGAGACTAGCCCTTAGTGAAAATAATTTCCAAAAGCAACTAGATAAGAAAATTCACCAAGAAACTCTCTTACTAATGCTAGGGAAACAATAATCAACAATAGCTACTTCTGAGACAAAAATCAATGACCTTAGCAAGACTCTTAACGATTGTCAGAGACATTTAGAAATTTCTAAAAATAATTTTAAGGAAATCTCTGACGAACGTATCAAACGGATCTTCTAACGAAAAGGAGGCAAACGGATCAAACCATCTTTCTAAATCAACCTCATGATATAGAATTTTATAATCCTAAAGAAGGCTTAGGTTTAAACAATAACTGTAACTTGAAAAAGGTCAATGTCAAACACTTATAAGATATCAAGTATGTGGGATTAGGATTAACTTCTCTAATGGCCTTTACTAATTATTCCGAAATAAATGCCTTTCTAAACGAAAAGCCACAAATAGGACTGACATCCCCTTTGACTACACCGATTTGAATAATAGTTACAAGACACGGGAAATCAACCTGTCTAGTGATTATAATTCATTATATCCTTCAGAAGATTTTCCTAAAGTTGATGAAGAAAATTTTGATCATTTTAAAAATTCTACTTTCTGTTATATTCATGCTACTATTAAGAAAATAGCTGATTTAAACGCTTCCTTAGAGACAGAAAGAAAGAATTTCAAAGCAGAAAAGAATGAGCTTTTATTGGAGATTTCTAATCTAAAAAATTCCTCCATTTTAAATATTGTCCTGATTTTACTTTGAAAGAAATATCATTAATTAAGGACAAGATCAAGTCTAAGAAAACACCTCCCATTATTCTACAAAATATTTTAAAAGAAGACAAATCTTCTTTAAAAAGCGTAAAGAGAGGAAAAGAGTCCTTAAATGCTTCAAAAGGGAAAAAGATTTTTTACTAACTCTTTTTCTACTCCATCCACAGAGTAGTAAAAGAGGTGAAGCATGCAAAGAAAAGAGTGCTTAGGATAGAGTTTCAGGAGAAAAATGATAGAAATGAGTTACTTTCAAAACTTTCTTCTGTATCAAAAACTAAGGACACGCATAAGAAGTCAACTGTTTCTAATTTTAATATTGTTGTTTCAACTTATGCGTTAAAGCCTATTAATTTTGAATGCACAAATTTTGAAATCGGCACTACTTCTAAAAACATAAAACCATCATTCTAAGACAAATGCAAATCTTAAGTCTCGTAGGAAACAAGATAAGGCTATTAAGAAAGCTTATAGCTCGATACATTCTTGTCTTCATCTAAGGTACCCAGTCAAAGTACACTCAGCCAAACACCTTAAGCCACTAGCTAGAGAAAAGATTTTCTCAGGCACTAAGATTAATAAGACATTTGTCCGCGTTGAAATTAACCTCACATGTAAGGTTCAACCTCAATGGGATCTCAAGACACCATCTAGGCCAACGCAAGCCAACATGCCAAAGTTGCCTAAAGAGGTACCACTTAATCTGCTAATCCGAGAGGACCAATTACTAAATGGGTACCTAAGTATCCCTAAAATCTTTCTATGCAGATCCATCATGTGTGGTATTTAGATTCTGGTTGCTCCACACACATGATGGAAAATCAAGAACCGTTGAGTAACTATCAAGACCGTTACAACGGAAAAATCAGATTCAGTAACAACGATTCAGCTCCAATACTAGGCTTTGGAGATATTCAACTGCAGAATCTGACAATCAAAGATGTCTCTTACATCCAAGGTCTTAAACACAACCTGTTCAGCATAGGACAATTATGTGATAAAGGATTTCAAGTGGTGTTTCTAGCTGATCAGTGCAAAATCTTAAATAGTCAGAATCAAGAGCTTCTTACAGGATCTCGAAGATCTAATCTATACACCATCAATCTGACAACAGTACGACCTTCGACAACTCTCATCTCACAGACTACAATCAAGAGGAACAGCTTATGGCATCAACGTATGTCTCATCTAAACCTCAAACTCTTTATCGAAAGTTGGTCAACGGTCTACCAACGATTTCCCTTCACCAAGAGCATCATTGTTCGGCTTGTCAAATGGGAAAAATGAAGCGAGCATCACACAAACTCAAGCAAGTGACTTCCACATCTCTATCCTTGGAATTACTTCACATGGACCTTTGTGGTCCAATGCGTACACAAAGTATCAACGGTCATAAATATGTGTTAGTTATTGTCGATGATTATTCTCGCTACACATGGACAAGATATCTCCGAACAAAAGATGAGACTTGAGACTTGATAATCAACTTTGTGAATACGACTCAGAATCTCCTGCAAAAAGAAAATCCAAGTAATCCGGACTGATAATGGAACTGAATTCAAGAATCAACGCCTCAATAATTACTATCAGTCACTCGAAATTATTCAACAATTCTCAGCCGCTAAAATGCCTCAACAAAATGGCGTCGTAGAACGGAAGAACCGGACTCTAGTTGAAGCTGCAAGAACAATGCTAATACATTCCGGTCTCCCTCATTTTCTATGAGCTTAAGCAGTGAGTACAACGTGCTTTACGCAAAATCGGACGATTATTCACAAATGCTTTGAAAAGACGCCGTATGAGATAATAAATCAAAGGATTCTGAATATCTCTTTCTTCAAAGTATTCGGGTGCAAATGCTTTGTGGCCAACGATCGGGAGCATCAAAGCAAGTTCGACCCTAAAGCGTCTTTGTTGGATATTCATCCACTTCTAAAGCATACCGCATCTATATCAAGTCTTCTCGTACTATTTTCGAAAGCTACAACGTCACTTTTCAAGAAGTGACCGACTTGGCTTCTGAACAAAACAGTTCAGAACCCGAGCTTATAGGCGTGTTGGCAAAAAGTCAACAACTTCCAACAACTTCTACCTCAAAGTCAAAAGAAGCAATTCCCGCCGACCTGGAAGATTTGGATTTTCTATTTGAACATTTTTATCGGAACGAGTCTCAAATGCCCGCTTCGTCTCATTCTATACCAAGCAGCGCTCTTCTCCCCCTACGGTAGAAATTACAATTGAGACTCCTGAAAAGATATTAGAACTGTGCTTTGTTATTTTGTTATCCTTGTAATTAGGGGCGTAATTCGTAGTTTTGATAGTGTAGGACTAAATAGTAACTATACCATGTAAATAGGTATATATACAATGTACACTATCGAAATCAAAATACAAATTCATTTTCGAAAAAAACACAAGCATTGAATTCACATTCTTCACAATTCTTAAGAGATATTCGAGGTAATTTGTAAGATTTATCATATCTAGAATTCGTGCTTAGATCGACTCTCTCTCAATATCTTAAAAGAAGATATTCGACCAAAGGTAATTTGTAAGATTTATCATTTGAATATCTAGAATTCGTGCTTAGATCGACAGGTAGTTGATATAATATGACCTAACAATTGATATCAGAGCCGATCGTGATCGCTTTTGGATTGAATTCGCGATTATAAGATCAAAATAATTTTCCAGATTTTTCGATCGAAAAATTCACGTGAAATAGATTTTGATCAATGTGCTTAATGTTTGCGAATTCTGTTGATGATCTTGCTGATTAAGTTATAGATTATATGTTAGGAATGATTTACGTACTGATTTCAATCGCTTAGAACGTCATATTAATTCAGATTTTCGATTTAGATCAATATTTGAGTTTGCGAGTAAGTTTTGATTCCGAATTGATTTTCTTCATAATCGATATATTTTGCTGTAAAACATGGTTAATCTTGTGTTTGTTCAATTCAGAAATAAGAAACGAGTGATTATCCAGAATTTCAGTACCTAACTTGAACCTTTTGGTTGAATCTGGATTTCTCACTTTACATTGAACTTGAAGGTTGTTCTTCGATCGAAAAACTTGGCTCGAAAACTATTTTTCGAATAAGTTTGCAGCCGAGAAATTTTTCGATGACAAATTGTTCTCGTGTGTTTTACTCAAATATAAGACTCGAAAAATATTATTTTCGATAATTAGTTTTTCGATTCATATATAAATATCTTTTTCGAGCATAATAAAGCGTATTTTTTTCTTCGATGGATACTGTTTTTGGTAAATAAATATCTAATTTTGACACGAAAAACTTGCAATAGTAAAACAAGTTTTTCGATCACAAGATTTTCGATCATTTAAATTTTCAAGTCAAAATTTAGCGAAAACATATTTCGATCGAATAATTCACACTAAAAAACTTTAAGTCAACAATTTGAGTTAAACTTCAGGAAATATTTTTCGATCACTTTCAATTTTTCGATTAAAAATTTTTTTCGATAAAGGTTTTTGCGATCAATCTATTTTTCGACAGGGTATTTACTATGCAAAACTCTTACGTTCGAAAAATAATTTTCGATAAATACAATGAAAAACTTAGACAATCGAAAATCTTTTTCGATTATATGTTCGAATTTTTTTTAATCGAAAACTTTATTGCTCGAAAAAAATTTCAATTACTGTTCAAACACACACACATTTTTCACTATTTTGAAAGAAATCAAAATTCAAAATTTTCAAAACTTACGAAAAATATTTGTCTCCGAATTATCTTCTACGATACTCAAATTTTTTTATCTTAAATTCAAAATTCTTTAGACAAATTTTGAAGTATCAATTATCATATCAAATATTTTTCGAAATCAAAACAATTTCTCTTTAACAACCAAAAAAAATATAGGTACGAAAGGAAAATTGCTTAAAATACGTAACAAACATTACTAACGAAGTTTGTCACTGGTGAAGCACTTTTACCATTTCGATTCCAAACTTTCATGAAGATCCTACCAATCAACTACAAATGGATGCTTACTCACTCGGAAACGACGTCCGCCCTCCAATTCTACGAAGAGGCGAATACACCGTTTGGAGAAGCCGATTCATGAACTTCTTGGAAACAGAAGATCAAGCTACAAATTTGATAGCTTCTCTTCAGGAAGGTCCCGCTCAATTTTGGCTCATCCATGAAGGCGATGCCACTAATAATCCTCCCATTCCCGCCACTAGAAGACTCAAAATTCCTAGTGAATACACCATGGGGAAGCGATTAAGAGCCAAAGCAGATTTAGGAGCCAAAACTTTCCTAATGCAAAGAATTCCTAACGACATCTACATCCAAATAGATATTCTATCAAGTGCAAAAGCTATGTGGGACGAGCTCCACAAAATGATGCAATGGACCGAAGTCGGAGTCAAAGCCAAGAAAGCCAATATTCTCACGGCTTACGACTCATTCAAAGCAAAGTCGGAGGAAAACGTTTATGAACTCTACCAACGCTAGCTAACTCTTCTCAATGAAATGAGGAAGATAGAAATTTTCAAGACCAACATGGAGGTCACCGATTTCTCTCTTGTCTTCAACCGGAGTGGAAGAAAATATCCATGCAAATCCGTCAAAACAAGGATTTGGACGAAATGGATATCCACGCCGTCTTTGATAATCTCACTCAACACGAGGAAGATATAAGTGAGATACAAAAAGAACTTAAAGGCAAGCAGATCGAAGACTCTATAGCTCTAGTCTCTGAAAGAAAAACGAGTCGATCTCGCAAGGATAAAAGCATCAAGTTGCCAAGTTCTTCAGAAGATGAAGGCGATTCCGAATCGGACTCTGAGCCAGATATGAAAGAGTTGAAGAAATAATTGGCTCTCATTACTAAGATGATGAACAAAAAGTTTTATAAAAAGAAATCATCCTCTTCGGCATATAGACTTCGGACATCAAGCTCCAAGCACAAGGAAAGATCGGCTGAGTCATCAGAATCTAAAAACGCCAAAGAACCACAAAAGTGCTATAATTGTGGTAATATAGGGCACTTCGCCAAAGAATGCAAACTTCCCAAGAAAAAGGACGCCAACTACTACTCCAAAAAAATTCCAACTAACTAAACAAAAAGAAGCTGGAGTAGCTTTGATGGAGGAACAAGAGCATTGGCTCCAAGATACCACAGATTCTGAAGACGAAAATCTTGCTCTAATGGCGTACCTTGACTACGCCTCAAACGATAATTCATCAAGGAGGTCAGATGATGAAGAAAAAGCATCCACATCATCACAAGAGGTAACAATGCCTAATTCTACATTATTAAACATGTTAGAATCTTTAAAAATTAAGTATTCTAACATGGAAGAATGAGCGGAAAAGCAAAAAGGAATTAGAAGAAAGATTAGCCCTTAGTGATATTAATTTTCAAAAGCAATTAGATAGAACTATTAACTTAGATATTCTCTCATCTAATGCTAAAGAAACCATAACTAGTCTTGAATCTAGGATAGTTACCTCCAAGATAAAAATAAATGACCTTAGTAAGACTCTTAGCGATTGTCATAGAGATTTAGAAATTTCTAGAAATAATTTTAAGGAAATCTCTGACGAACGTAAGAAGCTTTACTCTAGGATTAAAACTTTAGACGATCTTCTTACAAAAAGGGGGCAAACGGATCGGACTATATTTCTAAGTCAACCTCTTGATATATAATTTTATAATCATAAAGAAGGCTTAGGTTTTAACAATCCCTGTAAATTTAAAAAGGTCAATGTCAAACAATTATATGATATAAAATATATGGGATTAAGATTAACTTCTCTAATGGACTTTACTAACTCTTCTGAAATAAATGCCCTAGAAGAATCTAAACGAAAAGTCACTAATAGGACTAATATCTCCTTTGACTACATCGAATTGAATAATAGTTACAAGACACGGGAAATTAACCTGTCTAGTGACTATAATTCAATATATCCTTTAGAAAATTTTCCTAAAAACTTAATCAGCTCTACTTCTAAAAGCACAAATTTGAAAATTCAATATAATTCAATATTCCACATATGAGTTAAAGCATATTAACTTTGAAAGCACAAATTTTGAAATCGGCTCTACTTCTAAAAACTTAATCCATCATTCTAAGACAAATGCAAATCGTAAGTCTCGAAGGAAACAAGATCTGACTATAAAGAAAGCTTATAGCTCGATACATTTTTGTCCTCATTTAAGGTATCCGGTCAAAGTACACTCAGCCAAACACCTGAAGAGACTAGCTAGAGAAAAGATTTTCTCATGCACTAAGACTAATAAGACATTTGTCCACACTGAAATTAACCTCCCATGTAAGGTTCAACCTCAATGGGTTCCCAAGACACCATAGGCCAACGCAAGCCGAAAAGGCCAAATTGCCTAAAGAGGTACCACTTAAACCAACTAATACCAAGTTGGTTTGGGTACCTAAAAGCATAAATGGTTTAGGAACCAAAAATGAACAAATCTTACCAACCAAATCTGCTAATCCGAGATGACCCATTACTAAGTGGGTACCTAAGGCTCTTTAAAATTTATTATGCAGATCCATCATGTGTGGTATTTAGATTCTGGTTGCTCCACAAACATGACGGGAAATCAAGAACTGTTGAGCAACTACCAAGACCGTTACAACGGAAAAGTCAGATTTGGCAACAACGACTAAGCTCCAATACTTGGCTTTATTCTACTGCAAAATCTGACGATTAAAGATGTCTCTTACGTCCAAGGTCTTAAACACAATCTGTTCAGCATAGGACATTCTGTGACAAAGGATTTCAAGTGGTGTTTGAGATGATCAGTGCAAAATTTTAAATAGTCACAATCAAGAACTTCTAACAGGATCACGAAGATCAAATCTCTACACTATCAATCTGACAACAGATCGACCTTCGACAGCTGGTTGCCTCATCTCACAGACAACAATCAAGAGGAACAGCTTATGGCACCAACGTTTGTCTCATCTAAACCTCAAAGCTCTTCACAAACTCTCTATCAACAAGTTGGTACACGGTTTACCAACGATTTTCATACATCAAGAGCATAATTGTTCGGCTTGTCAAATGGGTAAAATGAAGCGAGCATCACACAAACTCAAGCAAATTGCTTCTACATCTCGACCCTTATAATTAACATGGACCTCTGTGGACCAATGCGTACACAAAGTATCAACGGTCGTAAATACGTGTTAGTAATTGTCGATGATTATTCTAGCTACACATGGACAAGATATCTCCGAAAAAAAGATGAGACTGGAGACTTGATAATCAACTTTGTGAATACGTCTCAGAATCTCCTGCAAAAAGAAAATCCAAGTAATCCGGACTGATAACGGAACTAAATTCAAGAATCACGCCTCAACAATTACTATCAGTCACTCGGAATTATTCAACAATTCTCAGCCGCTAAAACGCCTCAACAAAATGGCGTCGTAGAACGGAAGAACCGGACTCTAGTTGAAGCTACAAGAACATTGTTGATCAATTCCGGTCTCCCTCACCTTTTACGGGCTGAAGCAGTGAGTACCGCATGCTTTACGCAAAATAGGATGATTATTCACAAACGCTTTGAAAAGACGCCGTATGAGATAATTAATCAAAGGATTCCGAATATCTCTTTCTTTAAAGTATTCAGGTGCAAATGCTTTGTGGCCAACGATATGGAGCATCGAAGCAAGTTCGACAGCCGTCTTAGTTGGATATTCATCCACTTCTAAAGCATATCGAGTCTATATCAAGTCTTCGCGTACTATCTTGGAAAGCTACAACGTCACTTTTCAAGAAGTGACTGACTTGGCTTCTGAACAAAACAGTTCAGAACCCGAGCTTATAGGCGTGTTGGCACAAAGTCAACAACTTTCGAAACTTCTACCTCAAAGTCAAGAGAAGCAATTCCCGCTGACCTAGAAGATTTGGACTTTCTATTTGAACATTTTTATCGGAACGAGTCTCAAATTTCTGCTTCGTCTCATTCTATACCAAGCAGTGCTCCTTCTCCCTCAATGGAAGAAATTCAAATTGAGACTCCTAATCCTCAAACTCCGACAAATGTTACGATTCTCCAAATTCTGAATCTTCAACTAGTGTTGCAGCTCCTACAAATGTAGATGAGGAAATTCCTTCCAATTCAACCTCATAATTGAATTTGCCAACTACGAATGATCAGCCCATCAATTCAGGATGTCTCGATCTACAAACCAACGAAAAATCTACTTCGGCTATTCCTCATGAACGCAAATGGACTCGAGCTCATCCTATTAACCAAATAATCGGTGATCCTTCAAGTGGAGTACGCACTAAGACGTCTACACAAAGCGGCTTATTCACATGCTTCTTAAGCCAAAACGAACCAATTAAGGTAGCCGAAGCCATCAAAGACCCGGTTTGGGTAATCGCGATGCAAGATGAACTCAATCTACTCGAGCGTCTACAAGTTTGGACATTAGTTCCTCGACCGCAAGGGAAAACAATAATTGGAACTAAATGGGTTTTCAAGAATAAGAAGAACGAGAATGGTGAAGTAATCAGGAATAAAGTACGACTCGTAGCGGGGTACAATCAATAAGAAGGACGAGACGTATGCTCCGGTTGCACGTATCGAAGCAATTCGACTATTTCTACCATACGCGGCTCATAAAGACTTCAAAGTCTATCAAATGGATGTTAAAATCGCGTTTCTCAATGGTGTGTTAAAAGAAGAAGTCTACGTCGCTCAACCCGACGGGTTCGTGCACGAGAATCATCCCGGTCATGTCTATCGATTGGTCAAAGCTCTCTTATGGACTAAAACAAGCCCCTCGTGCTTGGTATGATGTCCTAAGCGAATTCTTAGTCAAGTCCAACTTCCTAAGAGGCACCATCGATACGACACTCTTCATCAAAAGACAAGGCAAAGAACTGATGATCGTTCAAGTTTACGTTGATGACATCATCTTCGGCTAGACGAATGAACGTCTCTGTCAGAAATTTGGTGAACTCAGGAAGACCAAATTCGAGATGAGCTTAATGGGAGAACTCCATTCTTTCTTGGACTACAAGTAAAGCAACTCGAAGATGAAATCTTCAATAGTCAAACCAAATATATCCGAGATATTCTGAAGAGATTTAATCAAGACAAGAGCACACCGTTTTTTATCCGGCGAGCTTTCTCTCGTACTCCCATATCAACAAACTGCAAATTGGATGTTGATCCGTCTGGCAAGGCCGTCAACATCACAACCTATTGGAGCATTATTGGATCTCTTCTTTACTTGACGTCCAGCCGACCCGACATCATGTTCGCCATTTGTCTCTGTGCACGTTATCAAGTTGACCCAAAGGAGTCCCACATGCATGCAGTCAAGCGAATTCTACGATATCTCAAAGGAACTCCCAACTTAGAGCTATGGTATCCTAAAGATACTGATTTTAATTAATTAGCTATACTGACGCTGATTATGCAGGTTGTCGAATGGACAGAAAAAGCACGTCTGGCGGAGCACAATTTTTATGCGAAAAGTTAGTCTTTTGGTCCTCATAGAAGCAAAATTGCTTGTCAACCTCGATGGCCGAGGCGGAGTACGTTGCGGCTGCCAGCTGTTACTCGCAAGTTCTATGGATGCGGACAAAATTACGCGATTACGGGTTTGAATTTAATAACATTCCCATTTACAGTGATTCTCAAAGTGCTATTGCCAAAACTTGCAATCTTGTGCACCATTCACACACGAAACACATGGATATTCGCTATCATTTTATAAAAGATCGTGTAGAAAAAAGCACTATAGATATGTATTTTGTAAAAACAGAGCTTCAATTTGCTACTTATTCACTAAGGCATTGGATGAAAAACGATTCCAATTCCTTATTGCTAAGCTAGGCATGTTGAATCTCACTCTTACTTGAAAAGTGTTTTACATGCTCTATTATGCTTCTATATGATATTCTATGTGCTTCTTGATATTCTTTGATTATCTTGCGTGACTCATCCCTCAATGTTTTTTACAAAGAAAAATAAAAAATAAAATAGTATATAATATAATAATAATAAAATTAAAAAAATGGGGGATGACGATAATTTTGTCTATTTCGAAAAATTCACAAAAATATTTCTTTGATATATGATTACTTTGTCAATTCATGTGACTTTCTCTTATTCAAAGAGCCTAGTTTGTTTCACTAAACAAAAGGCCACATCATATATGTGAGAATTTGAGCCTCAAAATTTTTATTCTTGAGTGTGTCACACTTCAAATGACTATATTTTGGTTTGTACTTCATAGCTTCATTCTTGCTTTTGTGTTAGTTTGTCATGAAAATGATAAAGGCAACTTAGGAAATTCCTTACTATGCCCAAGTTATAAATCCTTTACTTTTACGTCTAGGTATCCACTTTGAGCCTTCTCCGACATTCTTTTTTCTTATGAAACCCGATCAAGCCTTCAACATTATTTCCAAAGTTTCGGGGTTGCTCAATCAAGAAAAAGAGGGGGAGAAAAAGAGATACAAGTCTCAATCATTATAGAAGAGAAACACGGATCTCGCTGTGAACTTCTCCTAGATAATCTCGTATACTCCTAGCAGAGAAGCACCTCGAAGTGAACTTCTCCAACGATAATCTAGATCTTATAAATAGAGAAACTGAGAAGAAGCACGACCTTGGGTTCGAATTCCATAACTGTGGAACCTTCTAAAGGAACACGGTCTCGACCCAAAAAGAAGTTCTAATCTCTCAAAGTTTTCTAAAGAAGACGAGACTCATCTTGAGCAAGAAAAGCTAAAGGATCAGAAATGAATTTCAAAAAGGGCTCCTGGAGTTGAAGAATTTGTTTAAGCTCACTAATCCCAAAATTACCCTACCCTTTTAGTCATAGCCTAAAAATAATCCCTTAAAAGTCCCTTTGATTCAAAATGATGAACTTTCACTTTGTAAGTTGATTAAATATGCTACGATAACAAACAAATTGATATAATTTTGTCGTGATGATATGAGTGATATATCTACTAAATATTTCCATGATAAAAATAAATTGAGTGTTATGAGCGAAACTTGCGAGAGTTGTCAAAATGATTCATACTAAGATCTTAGAATATTAGTTTAGTTACATGATTTGACGGCAAATTACTATTTTATATGTCATGAGAAATATTTGCGTGATAATGTTCAAAATGTCCCATCTGACCCCAAAACAAAAATATTTTTGAAATTTCTTTTGGAAATATTGTTCGCACATTTTAAATGCATTAATACATGCATTTGTTTAGAAATGGTAAAATGCGAAATGTTTTTTAAAAATGCAAAATTTTAATGAATCTATGTTGAATTGCTTAAAATGTGTTACTTGTACTTAAATAGTAAATTTTCATATGCCAAAATTGTACTAAATATGTGCTTAGATGACGAAAAGTTCAAACATGCAATTGTTGAGGAGGAGTTTTACATGAGAATTTGTTCTTATCTCCTATATGATTTACTTGTAAAAATATGACTTCTAATATTTTTTTTCTAAGCATCACATAAAAGTTCGAGGCATCCGAGGAGTCAAATGTTGAATTTCATCAACATTAGGAGATAATTTCATTTCTTTCAGAAAAACAGGGAGCATTATACAATTTACTTTTGGGTTAATTCATAAAAGATTATGTTGGTTTAATCAGATCTGAATTTTAATGAAAGCCGAAAATATTTTTTTTCGGCCCAACGTATTTTTACCTTACCCGATCGTAAAGTATTAATATCACTTTATCGATCGAAAAACTCACTCACACGCAATTCAGACTACTCCAGGCCATTGAGACCTCCCAAAGGGATACCAGGAAAGCAACAGTATCCGCGGCCGCTCTGTCACAAGCTCAAACCACTCCCGTCACCTCACCACCTCTTACCACCACCATACACCCCTATCCAACCCACCCTCACCACTCCAACTCCATCACCTTCACTCATCAACCCCTATACCATCCCGATCACCCAGCTTCATGACATTCTCATCTCGCGACTCCTCGCCTTAGAGACCAGGACCCCCGCTGAGAAGAGTCGCTACAAAAGGCTGATAGATGAACCCGAGCTGTCCGCTCAAACAAGGTGCCGAGAAGAAAGCTCTCGCACCAAAAGAAGACATGACGATCCCGATGATCCGGATCATCATGAGGGGGAGAAAAGGCAACGAACGACACGAAGCGGCCGTGGTGTGAGTCAAGAGCAAACATAAAGAGTCAAGAAGCTGGAGGATCATCAGCAAACCCACCAACCACACAACCCACAACCCGCCAACAAACAACTACATCTCCCACCATATCCAACACACTACCTCCCTCTCCTGCAAATCCAAATCCAATCCCGACCTCTAACCTCCTCGAAGCCAAACCAGAAGGAGTCGTCTACGATCCCCATCTGATCGTAGACGATTATATTTCAAACGAGAGGTGGATGACGCAATGGGAACCAGAGGAAGCTGCTCAAGCTCGACTCTCCAATGTCAGATACTTCTTACAACAAGCTTCGGTGGACTTGGTGCTGCTTGAAGATGAAGAACTTCAAGAAGGCGAGAACTACAATTCTGCTCTCCCAGAACTACCATCAATGATCAGGCACAGAGTCGACTCTCCTCCTCGCTTATCAAAAGGGACAGTCAGAGTCGAGACGCCATGGGAGAATATCTGAATTGAAGTCCCGTTCATTGAAGATGTTAGAAAGCATATATGGAGGGCTCCTAACCGGATAAAGAATCTCAACGAACTAAACCTACGGGGTATATCACATTGGGAAGATAGGAAGAAAATGGAGCACATCTTCATGCTCAACTATCTTGGTTCAGATCGAAGTGGCATCCCAAAGGATCAACTGAAGAAAAACTTCAGGGACAAGCCACCGATCCTCCATCTCGTGGGGGTTTCGCAATCGATTGGAAGCTTCCCTACCCCAATCTACCACATTGAGCGAGCGGACATCAACCGCACTCGAGAAGAGATAGAAGACCTATCTCCCCTTCCTTCCACCGGATGAGGTCTACCGTCTATATCAGATATACAAAAGAAAATATCAGACGCCCTCCGGATACATCAAGAATGAAGGACTCGAGGGATTGAAAAGATTCATGGTGCGGCAGATCAAGTATCACACCGCAAACGACCTTCAAATTGCTATAGAGAACAATATGAAGAAGGTCAACATGGAGTCTCCGCTCATGAAGGGCTTCCTACTCAACGATTTTCCGGAGAACTACATATTCATGAAACCTGGCCTCGCCATAACTTATCGAAATCCAGTCATTGGAAAGACGAGAGCTATGATGAAGTCAGAAATCCACAAGTTATGTGGCGGGACGTTGAAGCTAGTGCGGAAGAACATCCAGAAAAGATTGGGAGAGATCACTGAAGAGACGATCTTCGAGGATCTTGGTGAAGAAGAGGCCCCACTATTAAATGAGCTTCTGGATGCTATTAATGAGAGGTTGGAGCTGAGGAATGTTGTTCGACGTTACGAAACATCATTGGGATTACGGAAATCATTTTACGTCTGCAAGGATAAATGGAGCTGAAACGAAGACAAGCACAAAGGGGGAGATTGAAAAGACATTAGAATTATGCTTTGTTATTTTGTTATCCTTGTAATTAGGGGCGTAATTCGTAGTTTTGATAGTGTAGGACTACATAGTAAATATACCATGTAAATAGGTATAAATACAATGTACACTATCGAAATCAAAATACAAGTTCATTTTCGAAAAAAACAGAAGCATTGAATTCACATTCTAAGAGAGAGAAAAGCAATCGAAAAATACTCTCTCTCAAGATCTTCAAAGAAGATATTCGACCAAAGGTAATTTGTAAGATTTATCATTCGAATATCTAGAATTCGTGCTTAGATCGATCGATAGTTGATATAATATGACCTAACAACTCCCACTCAGATTCCAACAAATGTTCCAGATTCTCCAAATTCTGAATCTTCAACTAGTGCTACTGCTCCTACCAATGCCGATGCGGAAATCCCTTCCAATTCAACTTCAGAATTGAATTTCCCAATTACGAATGATCAACCTATCAATTCAGGATGTCTCGATCTTCAAATCAACGATGGATCTACTTCGGTTCTTCCTCATGACCGTAAGTGGACTCGAGCTCATCCTATCGACCAAATAATCGGTGATCCTTCAAGTGGAGTACGCACTAGGACGTGTACACAAAGCGGATTATTCACATGCTTCTTAAGCCAAAACGAACCAATTAAGGTAGCCGAAGCCCTTAAAGGCCCGGATTGGATAATTGCGATGCAAGATGAACTCAACTAATTCGAGCGTCTACGAGTTTGGACACTAGTTCCTAGACCGCATGACAAAACAATTATTGGAACTAAATGGGTCTTCAAAAATAAGAAGAACGAGAACGGTGAAATTATCAGGAATAAAGCACGACTCGTAGCCAAGGGGTACAATCAACAAGAAGGTATTGACTACGATGAGACATATGCTCCAGTTGCTCGTATCGAAGCGATTCGACTATTTCTGGCTTACGCAGCTCATAAAGACTTCAAAGTCTAACAAATGGATGTCAAAACCGCTTTTCTCAACGGCGTGTTAAAAGAAGAATTCTACGTCGCTCAACCCGACGGGTTCGTGCACGAGAATCATCCTGATTATGTTTATCGATTGGAAAAAACTCTCTACAGGCTAAAACAAGCCCCTCGTGCTTGGTATGATGTTCTGAGCGAATTTTTAGTCATGTCCAACTTCATAAGAGGAACAATTGATACAACACTCTTCATCAAAAAGCAAGGCAAAGACTTGATTATCGTTCAAGTTTACATTGATGACATCATCTTCGGCTCGACGAATGAACGCCTCTATAAAAAATTTTGTGATCTAATGAAGACCAAATTCGAGATGAGCTTAATGAGAGAACTCCATTTCTTTCTTGGATTACAAGTCAAGCAACTCAAGATGGAATATTCATCAGTCAAACCAAGTATACCCGAAATATTCTGAAGAGATTTAATCAAGACATGAGCACACCTATGAATACTCTCATGTCAACAAACTGCAAATTGGATGTTGATCCGTCTTGAAAGGCAGTCAACATCACAATCTATGGAAGTATTATCGGATCTCTTCTCTACTTAACGCCAAGCCGATCCGACATCATGTTCGCCACTTGCTTCTGTGCTCGTTTTCAAGCTGACCCGAAGGAGTCCCACATGCACGCAGTTAAGCGAATTCTACGCTATCTCAAAAGAACTCCCAACTTAGGGCTATGGTATCCTAAAGATACTTATTTTAGATTAATTGGCTATAATGACGCTGATTATGCAGGTTGTCGAATGGACAGAAAAAGCACGTATGGCGGAGCACAATTTCTAAGCGATAAGTTGGTCTGCTGGTCCTCAAATAAGCAGATTATGTGTCAACTTCGATGGCCGAGGCAGTGTACGTCGCGGCTGCCAGCTGTTGCTCGCAAGTTCTATGGATGCGGACGCAACTACGCGACTACGGGTTTGAATTTAATGACATTCCCATTTATAGTGATTCTCAAAGTGCTATTGCCATTACTTGCAATCATGTACGTCATTCACGCACGAAACGCATAGATATTCGCTATCTTTTTATAAAAGATCATGCAGAAAAAGGCACTATAGATATGTGTTTTGTTAAAACGGAGCTTCAACTTGCCGACTTATTCTCTAAAGCATAGGATGAAAAACGATTCCAATTCCTTATTGCTAAGTTAGACATGTTGAATCTCAGTCTCACTTAAAATATGCTTTACATGCTCTATTATGCTTATGTGTGATATTCTATGTGCTTCTTGATATTCCTTGATTATCTTGCGTGACTCTATCTTTCAATTTTTTTATATATACATAAAGAAAAATAAAATTGAAATAGCATATATATAATAATAATAATAATAATAATAAAATAAAAATAAATGGGGGATGGCGATAATTTTGCATATTTTGATTCACTCACAAAAATATTTCTTTGATATATATGTAGTTCTTTGCTTAAAAATTTCATGCGACATTCTTTTATTCGAAGAACTTCGTTTGTTTCACTAGACACAAAGCCACATCATATATTATGTGGGAATTTGAGCCTCAATATTTTTTCTTGAGTGTGTCACACTTCAAATGACTATCTCTTGTTTTGTACTTCGTAGCCTCATTCTTGCTTTTGTGCTAGTTTGTCATGAAAATGATAAGGGCAAAATAAGGAAATTCCTCACTTAGGCCCAAATTATCAATCATTTACTATTTTCTCTAGAAATCCCCTTTGAGCCTTCGCCGACATTCTTTTTCTTTTGAAACCCAATTTAGCCTTCAACCTCATTCATAAGTTTTGCGATTGCTCAATCAAGAAAAGGAGGGGGAGAGAAAAAGAGATGCACATGATAAATTTCTCAATCTTTATAAAAGAGAAACACGGATCTCGCCGTGAGCTTCTCCTAGATAATTTCGTATACTACTAGAAGAGAAGCACCTCGAAGTGAACTTCTCCAACGATAATCTAGATCTTTTATCGAGAAAACGACAAGAGAAGCACGACGGTGGGTTCAAATTCCATAACTGTGAAACCTTCAAAAGGAACACGGTTTCGGCCCAAAAGCAAAAGAAGATTTCGTCTCTCAAAGCCTCGCAAAGCATAAGAGACTCATCTTGAACTAGTGCAGACGAAAACAAAAGAAAAAGGAGCAGTAATGAATCTCAAAAGGGTCCCTGGAATTGAAGAATTTTTAAGCTCACTAATCCCAAAAATATCCTACCCTTTTAGTCAGAGCCTAAAAAGAATCCTTTCAAAGTCCCTTTAATTTTTAAGCTCACTAAGTTGATTAAATACGCTACGATAACAAATTAATTGATATAATTTTGTCGTGCTGATATGAGTGATATATCTACTAAATATTTTCATGATAAAAATAAATTGAGTGCTATGAGCGAAACTTGCAAGAGGTGTCAAAATTACTCATACTATGATCTTAGCATATTAGAATAATTACATGATTTGATGGCAAATTATTATTTTAAATGTCATGAGAAAGTTTTGCGTAATAATGTTCAAAATGGACAATCTGACCCCAAAACAAAATTTTTATGATAAAACTATTTTTTATTTTTGAAAATATTTTCACACATTTTAAATGCATTAATACATGCATTGGTTCAGACTTGATAAAATGCGAAATTTTTCTTAAAAAATGCTACATTTTAATGAATTTATGCTGAATTGATTAAATGTGTTACATGTGTTTATATAGTACATTCTCATATGCAAAATTGTATTAACTATGTGTTAAATTGCCGAAACGTTAAACATGCATTTGTTGAGGGGGAGTTTTACGTGAAAATTTGTTCTTATCTTCTAAATGATTTACTTGCAAACACGACTTCTAATATTTTTTAAGTATCACATAATATTTGAGCTCATCCGATGAGTCAAGTGTTGAAATTCATCAATAATGGGAGATAATTGCATTTATTTCAGAAATACAGGGAGCATTATGCAATTTAATTTTGGGTTCACAAGTAACAGATTACATTTTTTTCTTTTAATCAGACCGAAATTTTAACGAAAGCCCAAAATATTTTTTTTTTGCCCAAAGCCCTTTAAACCCTACAAGATCGAAAAGTATTAATATTACTTTTTCGATCGAAAAATTCACTCTCACGCAACATCTCACAATCGAAAAACTTTTCGGATTCCAAAATCTCTTCGGCGATTTCTTCAAAGCTACTCAATCTTCAGTAATTTTCTGTCTAAACTCGCCGAATTCGAAGGTAAAAACCACTTTCGGATCATCTTTCCGTTCAAAAACGCACGATTTGCGACAGTTTCTCATAATCTTTTGACGAAAATTTTACTTCGAAATTTTTTCGACATACACGTCTTAAACTCTACCATTCTGATTAAAATCATGATATTTGGATTCGCAACTGATTTCTGGTCTTTCCGAGTCCAGATTAACTCATGATTTACCCAGAAATCGTCATTTACGTTTTTAAGCGTTTACTGTTTAATTTCAAACTTTTTCGATCGAAAATGTTCTCATCGCAAACAGTGTCATCGAAGAACTTTAGTTTTCGTTAAGTTTTATTCGATCACAAAACTCAGCGGCAAAAACCTTATGTTTTCGATATGTTTTTTTATTCGATCGAATTATTATTCGATCAGCGGCAAAAATCTTGAATTATTCGATAATTTTTTATTCGATTGCGAAACTTAACGATCGAATAAATTCACGATCGAATAAAAACACGCTCAAAAGACTTAATAAAATTTTCAAATTTTTCTCTATGTCTTTCGAAAATAAACTCTAACACTTTGAAAATTTTGAAATTTTTCTAAGTCATTTTCGCTATCCACATTTACTTCGAACAATTCGCATATGAAAATTTCTATCTAATGAATTTCACTTGTTCTTTGCAGAAATGGCACATCAAGAGTACTCTCACATATACTCATCTGACAGTTGGATGACAGTCCACGACAACAACTACCAATTGGACCTCGCCACATTCCGATGTTGGGATGAAGTATAATCTCCATCCTCAATGGACATCCTCTATGGCCAGCTCTTACGATGACCGCCTCCGTACAAATGGTCTATCTCCAGCAATTCTGGGGATGTATGAAGAGCTACGTCGTCGGCGATGATGTGCAATACACAACGAAGTTCAATCAATGACACGTCATCCTGAACAAGAAGTTACTGGCCATGGTGCTCGATCTACCGCATCACCAAGAATACGACCAACTACCAACAGATGCGGTGATCGTCGAAGATATGCTCCGGATGGGATATAAGCCACTACTGACCAAATTGGCTAATTTCCAAAACAGCGGGATCCCACACCCATGGAGGACACTGTTCGGCATCATCAACGAATGCCTCTCCCCAAAGCACTTCGGTTTTGACAAGGCGAACGGAAACATCCTTCGCATCTTCCATGGAGTAATTTTCTCGAAAAAATACGACGTGGCCCAGCTAATATGGAATGACTTAGCGGACCAAATGCGTCAGAGGGAGAAAAAATCGAAGGCGAAGTTCCTTCCGTATGTCCGGTGGTTCCCGGTGCTGATCTCTCATTTCATGAATGTACATCCGGAGATCCCGCGCCTACCACCAGTTGGAGGATATATCCCGCCTCGACTACGTTTCTTTCATAACCCAAAGGCAGCCGATTTAGCACTCCAACCGATGTTGATCCCACTAGAGTTGCTCAGCCTAGCTGATCCCACAGACTAGGCCTACCAGGATTATTGCCAAAATAATTCCATCACAGAGGAAATGGTACGATCAGTGGATCAAGCACCGGTGCCTTCTCAACAAGAAACTTCGGTGGTGCTACAAGGGCCAGAAGCTGAGGCTCAGGAGACAGAAACACCGGCTATTGAGCCCGAAAGTGTCCCTCAACAAGCTGAATTTCCTAAGGCCACCGAGTCTGATGAGGAATGAGACTACAACGACGGGGATCACGACGACAACAAATTTCTACATCTTCTGCATCTCCTTCAAACCAAATAGCTTCAACGCCAACTCATCCACCACTTTCGGTTCAGACAACCACACAGATTCACATTGAATCTGTCTCGACACCCATAGAGATGGTACATACCGTATCATCTCAAAGATTGGGTGGAAGCTCCATTGGACCCCCGACATCTTCGGAGCAAACAATGGGCCAATCCTATGAAATGGTGACTTTTGGGTTGTTAACGGATGTCCTTGGACGTTCCGGTATTTCAAGTCCTCTCCCAGGCGGCACATCAAAATCTTCTCCGATGTTGTGACACTGGAGACCCTCCCTGGCCCCACCCCACCCATGATCATGACGGAACAACGACTGCAAAAAGTCCTCTCCTCAGCGATCTCTTCTTTTGAAGACCGACTGATGGACATTATGCTCCAAGCTATTGAGACTTCCCGACAGGATACCGGGAAAGCACCAGTCTCAGAGGCAGTTCCGTCCGAAGCACACACCACACCCGTATCCTCACCACCACTAACAACCACCATATAACCCACCCTCACCACTACAACTCAATCACCTTCCCTCATCAATCCATACACCATTCCTATCACCCAGCTTAATGACATCCTCATTTCTCGACTACTAGCCCTAGAGACCAGGACCCCAGCTGAGGAGAGTCTCTACAAATGGCTAATAGATGAACCTGAGCCGCCCGCCCAAACACGGTGCCGTGAAGAAAGCTCTTTCACGAAGAGAAGACATGATGATCCCGATGATCCAGATCGTCATGAGGGGGAGAAACGGCAAAGGACAACACGAAGCGGCCGTGGTCATAATCGAGAAACACACAACGACTCGAGAAGCTGGAGGATCATCCACCAACCCACCAACCACACAACCCACTACTCGCCAACAAACAACCACCAAATGCAATCCAA
This sequence comes from Linderniella brevidens, assembly GCA_004919715.1. Classification (NCBI taxonomy): domain Eukaryota; kingdom Viridiplantae; phylum Streptophyta; class Magnoliopsida; order Lamiales; family Linderniaceae; genus Linderniella; species Linderniella brevidens. Next base: position 1,269,405 of record SWDC01000158.1, read on the forward strand.
TCCCCACCATATCCCACACACAAACACTACCTTCCACTCCCAAAAGTCCAAATCCAATACCGACCTCTAACCTCCTCCAAAACCCTAGGCGGCCGTCGTGTCCCGGAGGCTACAGTTTCGTGCGGGTACGCGGCTGTCCGCGCGCCGCTGGCGCTGCCGTCAGAGGTGGCACCACCATCGGACAGCGGTGTGCCGGTGCCCGAGGCAGCGGCGCGGTGGTTCGGGTCTTCGTTGCCTGAACCCGCGGAAGCTGATACGCCGTCGTACGGCGCGGTTGGGCGTACGGCTGTGCGGCTGTCTGCGTGTCGCAGCGTCTCGGCGGTGGTGCCTTCGACCCCGTCGAGCGGTATGGTGGTCGTGGGTTGGCAAGCGACGCATCGAGCAGCCCCACGCGCCTAGTGCGTTGGCTTTTCGATCGTCTCCCACGAGCCTCGTTTCGATTTAATCATGTTATGATTCCGATCACGAACCCTGGCTCTGATACCACTGTTGGGAAAGGTACCCGGTTTGTACCCGAGACGCAACGCCCTGGGATACGGTGCGGAATAAAATTTTATCAGGGTTCCTTCGCAGCTCGGATCGAAAACTCTAATTACGTTGACACGTAATAGGGCGGGTCATACCCGTGAGAGATTACCTTTGAAGTGAGTGGCAGCTCCTCGTCGATTGCATCGTCGGCCGCGGTCGTGTTGGGTATCGTCTAGATCGTCACGCCGACCTCGCTGTGTACCACGGTTTCGATTCTCCGAAGATGGCTAGAGAGAATAGATCCGTCGCTCGGGAGAGTGGTTTGCGTTTGTGTGTTCGTGTTTCGATTCTCGGGTCGAGAAATTTCACGTCGATTCTCTTCCCGTGTCTTTTTCTTTGACGAGGGACTCACCCTTATTTATAGTAGGGGAGGACGAAATTTTCAGCCCTAAACAAGGCTAAAATCTCGAAATATTTGTTCCTAAATATGAGAGATATTCTTGCCAAAATATATCTCCTAATTGAATTCAAAATTCTATTAAAGGAACATACTATAAATAGAAAACTAACTAAGATATTAAAATATCTTCAAATATGGTAAATAAATTTCGAAATTTATATAAAATATAAATTCGAATTTTAGTTTTAATAAATAATATTCCAAATATTTTTATTACCATATTTGTAAATTACGAAAATACCCTTTATGGCATTTTTCGAATTTCTCGGCTTAGGGTTGAATTCCAATTCTTCCCTCAAGTCTTTCTAAGCACTTAGCCAAGCCTAAGTCTTAAAGTTAGTTTCATATGAAGTCCGACTTCGGTCCACTTAATGACCCCGAGGCCCAATAAGGCGTGGCATAACGACCCGAGGCCCGTTAAGGCCCAAAACACAATCTCTCCTTCTCGGTACACATTGATGATCCTTTTTAAGCCCGACTCTCTAGGTTCGACTCAATCGGCAAGGGAGGAATCCAAGACTCCGGTAGGTGCCTAGCCAATCCCGCAGTACCGGACAGATCCCGACTTGAGCACGAATTTCGAACTAGTCTCATTCCAGAACCTAACTATAGATTATAGTACTACGTACAAACCCTTCAGCTGTGTCCCGATCGAGTGAGAACCATGGTATTTGTCAAACTCACTAAACTCGATACTATGATAAAATGACACGAGGCAAATTACCAAACTACCCTCCATGTCTAACATGAGTTAGTTTAATACCTTGGCCAAGGATTTTGTAATTTCCCGTCGTCATTCTCATAGGACACTTGTCTCGATTACTTGTGAGACTGTGAATCCGTACTCGGCGGTCTAAGCCCGGCAATCACAAATATCCATCAAGACCGCATCTGTCCCCTTGACCCATGCAGTAGCAAATCGGATCTAGCGAAACCAGTGATAGTCAAGACTTCTAAGTCAACTCCGTCAAAGCCCCTTTCGGTCTAAGGTTCAAGCAGACTACTATAGTTTTTGTCGTCAATCATTGACACTCCTTGAGTAATAAGCCATGTTTGATCGTACGACCTGCGAGTCAGTGTCCATAAAACGATTCAATCCCTTTATTCGACTCGTATCACAAGTCATGACTTCCGCTTCCAAGCGGTATATCGGCACATGATAAGTCATCTACAAATAAGCCATGATTGGTTTTCCAGCACCCAACTGAAACCTAAGGCTTATGGACATTTTATGTTCGAGGTTAAGAGTCCTCCCTTATTAGCAGAAAAAAATTTACGCTTAGAAATTGCCAAATTTAGTCCTAAGTCATCCACTAGATGTTTTAGGTACCCATTAAGGAGCAATTTGACACGAATATAGCGTTTCAACGAAAGTGAACGTGTGTCTCGGAGAAGATTGATAAACTTTCTCCGAAGCCAGTCTCATTAGACGTTGTTAGGAATATTTTTGTAGTGTCCTTAATTATTATAAGTCTTTGGTCTATTTTTATTTTCTCTCTTTTTCTTCTATATATAAATATAAATTATAGTATATATATTTATTGTATTAGTAATAGAATAATATATTATAGGTTAGATTAGATTAGATAATATTATATGATATTATATATATGTATATATATATATATATTTTGTTTCACCCCTCAAATCATGCTTCATATAGTAGTATTGCTCCCCCTCAAATGGTTGCGTAGTAGGATCGAAAATGAATTTCAAATTTCTTTCCTTAAATTCACGCGTTTAAGGTTTGCTCTCCCTCAAATATTTTATTATTGCTCCCCTTAAACAAATATAAGAGTTGCTTCTCATTGATAAATAAAAGAGTAGCTCCCCCTCAAATTCAGTTCATTTAAAAAATGATATTTTTCATTTTCGTGCGTAATATGCGGTTTGAATTTCAAAATCTCGTATGGTTTTGAAAATGCATATTTAAAATGTACCATTTTGAAGAATATGTATTTGTCGATTCAGCTCGTATGCGTATGCAATTTTAATATTTTTAAATTCTTTTAACATACATGTACCTCTTTGAAGCGTAGTTGTGGTTGCTCGCGTCGCTTACCAATCATGTATGTGGAGCAACTATCTCTAAGTATTTACCCATGCTGGAATATCTGCAAGACTTTATCGGGTCTTTGCTACCCTTTTTTTGTATGGGTCCTCCCTTATTAGCAGAAAACAATTTACGCTTAGAAATTGTCAAATTTAGTCCTAAATCATCCACTAGATGTTTTAGGTACCCATTAAGGAGCAATTTGACACGAATATAGTGTTTCAACGAAAGTGAATGTGTGTCTCGGAGAAGATTTAAAAATTTTCTCCGAAGCCAGTTTCATTAGACGTTGTTAGGAATATTTTTGTATTGTCCTTAATTATTATAAGTCTTGGATCTATTTTTATTTTCCCTCTTTTTCTTCTATATATAAATATAAATTATAGTATATATATTTATTGTATTAGTAATAGAATAATATATTGTTGCAAATCCGGGACTTAGAAATTTTGTTCGAATTAAAAGGCCCCGCACGCTTCACAACCGGCATGCGTTTGACTCGATCCTCGCTCGGTCGATTCCCGAGTCACCCGCGATAAGCCTCTCACCCGACCCTGCTTTGTATATGCGGGAACATAAAAACAAAGACACGGTCAATTCGAGGACAACCGGGTTCGCCTACCCGGCTTGTCGTAATCTTTATTCACGCAAACTTTACAACGAAGGAGAACACTCAAACCCGTGGCCCCGAACACGTCTCGGCCTCATGCATCTACTCTACGACACGACACGGTTATCTCCTAACATCCCCTTTTTTGGGATCTTAATAGCTCGCTCTCTCTCGCTCGCGAAACCCTCAGCGGGATCCCTCCCAAGCTCGGCGCCCCGAGCTCGGGTGCGTTCGAAGTGCCGCGCCTTCGAACTCTCTCTCGGATGTGTGTGTGAAATTCTCGTATAAGGTGGCTCTCTGGTTGGTTAATGACTCAATCTCGGCGGCCTCCTTTAAATAGGATTTGGCTCGGAGAGATTTCCTCAACAACCTTATTCGAATTCGAATTAGGCTGTTGCGAGAATCTCTCCCCGAGATTTTCTCCCATTTGACTTGGCTCCCCAAATCTTCTCAACAGCCCTGAGACTTGGTCATTCTTCACGTGGATCGAAGACTTGGTCATCCTCGTTTGACTTTGTCTTGATCCTGCCCAACCGTTTCCGAGATCCTCGCAGGACCCGGTCAGCCTGCGCGCAATTCTCTCTCGCGCGCACACATCTTCGCTTGGCCGAGCCGCCGCTCGGCCTTGCTCCTCCCAGCACCGCCGCCGTTGCTGCCGTTCGCCGCCGTCCGCCGGAGCAACCCTCGGACCGCCGCCGCGCACCACCGTGCTTGGCTTGTTCTCCACCGAGCCACCGCCCGTCGTTGCCTTGGACCTCAACGTCCAAGTCGTCCCGCACGAGCTCGCCCACCGTCGCCCGCTTGGCCTTGGCCGCCTGGCCTGGCCTGCGTCGTGCCGCTAGTGCGTGTCTCAAAGTGCTTCCCGAGCTATGTGCCTTGGTGACTTTGCACAACATTGCATTCCCGCCTGGCAATGTTTAAACTTGCTGATGTGGCACTCGCAAAGGTGTAACATATATTATATATTAGATTAGATTAGATTATATATTATTATATTATATTATATTATATATATGTATATGTAGATATATATATGAATATTGTTCCTCACCCTCAAATCATGCTTCATATAGTAGTATTATTCCCCCTCAAAAGTTGCGTAGTAAGATCGACAATGAATTTCAAATTTCTTCCCTTAAATTCACGCGTTTCAGGTTTGATCTCCCTCAAAAATTTTATTATTGCTCCCCTTAAGCAAATATAAGAGTTGCATCTCTTTGTCAAATATAAGAGTTGCATCTTTTTGTCAAAGAAAAGAGTAGCTCCCCCTCAAATTCAGTACATTTAAAAAATGATATTTTTCATTTTTGTGCGTAATATGCGGTTTGAATTTCCAAATCTCGTATGGTTTTGAAAATGCATATTTAAAATGTACCGTTTTGAAGAATATGTATTTGTCGATTCAGCTCGTATGCGTACGCAATTTTAAAATTTTGAAAATTCTTTTAACATACGCATAATTAGAACGAATCTCTTTGAAGCGTAGCTGTGGTTGCTCGCGTCGCTTAGCAATCATGTATGTGGAGCAACTATCTCTAAGTACCTACCCATGCTGGAATATCTTCAAGACTTTATTGGGACTTTGGTACCCATTTTTGTATGGGTCCTCCCTTACTAGCAGAAAACAATTTACGCTTAGAAATTGTCAAATTTAGTCCGAAATCATCCACTAGATGTTTTAGGTACCCATTTAGGAGCAATTTGACACGGATATATCGTTTCAGCGAAAGTGAACGTGTGTCTCGGTGAAGATTGAAAATTTTTCTCCGAAGCCAGTCTCATTAGGCTTTGTTAGGAATATTTTTGTAGTGTCCTTAATTATTATAAGGCTTGTGTCTATTTTTATTTCTCTCTTTTTCTTCTATATATAAACATAAATTATAGTATATATTTATTGTATTAGTAATAAAATAATATATATATATTATATTATATTCTATTATATATATGTATATATATATATAGATATATATTTTGTTCCTCCCCCTCAAATCATGCTTCATATAGTAGTATTGCTCTCCCTCAAAAGTTGAGTAGTAGGATCTAAAATGAATTTCAAATTTCGTCCCTTAAATTCACGCGTTTAAGGTTTACTCTCCCTCAAAAATTTTATTATTGCTACCCTCAAACTTATTTAAGAGTTGCTTCTCTTTGATAAAGAAAAGAGTAGCTCTCCCTCAAATTAAGCTCATTTAAAAAATGATATTTTTCATTTCGTGCGTAATATGCGGTTTGAATTTCAAAATCTCGTATGGTTTTTAAAATGCATATTTAAAATGTACCATTTTGAAGAATATGTATTTGTTGATTCAGCTCGTATGCGTATGCAATTTAAATTTTTGAAAATTATTTTAACCTACGCATAATTAGAACGTACCTCTTTGAAGCGTAGTTGTGGTTGCTCGCGTCGCTTACCAATCATGTATGTGGAGCAACTATCATGCTGGAATATCTTCAAGACATTATCGGGACTTTGGTACCCATTTTTGTATGGGTCCTCCCTTATTAGAAGAAAACAATTTACGCTTAGAAATTGCCAAATTTAGTTCTAAATCATCCACTAGATGTTTTAGGTACCCATTTAGGAGGAATTTGACACGGATATATCCTTTCAGCGAAAGTGAACGTGTGTCTCGGAGAAGACTTAAAATTTTTCTCGGAAGCCAGTCTCATTAGGCGTTGTTAGGAATATTTTTGTAGTGTCCTTAATTATTATAAGTCTTGTGTCTATTTTTTATTTTCTCTCTTTTTCTTCTATATATAAATATAAATTATAGTATATATATTTATTGTATTAGTAATAAAATAATATATTATATATTAGAATAAATTATATTATATTATATTATAGATATATATGTATATATATATATATATATTGTTCCTCCCCTTCAAATCATGCTTCATATAGTGGTATTGCTCCCCCTCAAAAGTTTCGTGGTAGGATCTAAAATGAATTTCAAATTTCTTCCCTACGCGTTTAAGTTTGCTCTCCCTCAAAAACATTATTATTGCTCTCCTTAAACAAATATAAGAGTTGCTTCTCTTTGATAAATAAAAGAGTAGCTCCCCCTCAAATTCAGCTCATTTAAAAAAATGATATTTTACATTTTCGTGCGTAATATGCGGTTTGAATCTCAAAAACTCGTATGGTTTTGAAAATGCATTGAAGAGAATATTACAATTGTGCTTTATTATTTCATTATCCTTGTAATTAGGGGCGTAATTAGAAGTTTTTATAGTGTAGGACTTAAGAGTAATTATACCTTAGATATATGTATAAATATGATGTACACTATCAAAGTTTAATACGAGTTTTATTGTTGAGCGAGCGGACAGCAACCGCACTCGAGAAGAGATAGATGAAAGCTATCTCCCATTCATTCCACCGGATAAAGTCTACCAATTATATCAAATGTACAAGAGAAAGTACAAGACACATCCTGGATATATCATGACTGAAGGACTCGAGGGGCTGAAAAGATTCATGGTGCGACAGATTAAATATCACACCGCACACGACCTTCAAATTGCAATAGAGAACAACATGAAGAAGGTCAACATGGAATCTCCGCTCATGAAGGGCTTCCCACTCAACAACTTTCCCGAGAACTACATCTTCAAGACCCCTGGCCTCGCCATAACCTATCTAAATCCAGTCATTGGAAAGACTAGGGCTATGATGAAGTCAGAAGTCCATAATATGCGATGGGACGCTTAAGTTAGTGAGGAAAAACATTCAGAAGAGATTGGGAGAGATCACCGAAGAGACAATCTTCGAAGATCTTTGTGAAGAAGAGGCCCCACTCCTGAACGAGCTTCTAGATGCCATAAATGAGAGATTGGAGTTGAGGAATGCTGTTCGACGCTACGAGACATCATTAGGATTGAGGAAGTCTTTTTACGCCCGACAAGGATCAAAGGAGCTGAAACGAAGTCAAGCACAAAGGGGGAGATTGAAGAGAATATTAGAATTGTGCTTTATTATTTCATTATCCTTGTAATTAGGGGCGTAATTAGAAGTTTTGATAGTGTAGGACTTAAGATTAATTATAACTTAAATATAGGTATAATTATGATGTACACTATCAAAGTTAATACGAGTTTTATTATTTAGAAAACACAAGTATCGAATTCATATTTTAAACGAGAGATCACACTCGAAAAACTCGGAAAAACTAACAACCTCTCAAGATCTTCAACGCGGATATTCGACCGATCGTATATCGTAAGATTTCTTACTCGAATACCGAGAATTCGTGCTTAGATTGCTCGTTGATTGATGAATCAGGACCTAACAATTGGTATCAGAGCAAATCGTGATTGATTTTGGACAGAATTCGCAATTTTCAGATCAAAATAATTTTCCCGATTTTTCGATCGAAAAACTCACGTGACTTATATTTTGATCAAAATGCTTAATTTTGCGAATTTTTGTTGTTGATTTTGCTGATTAGGTGATAAATTATATGCTAGGATTGATTTACGTACTAATTTAAATCGCTTAGAACGTAATAATAATTCAGATTTTCGATTTTGATCGATTTTTGCGTTTGCGACCAAGTTTTGAGTCCAATCTGATTTTCTTAAATCTCGATATATTTTGTTATTAAACGTGGTTGATTCTGTGTTTGATCATATTTAGAATTGTTAAACGAGTGATTATCCAGAATTTCCGCGTCTAAATTGACATCTCGATTGAATCTGGAATTTTCACTGTTACATTGAACTTATCTGTTCTTCGATCGAAAAAGTTGAATCGAAAAATATTTTTCGACCAAGTTTGCAGCCGAGAAATATTTTGACGACAAACACTATTTTTCGAGCGTTTTACTCAAAATTAAGACTCCAAAAACATTATTTCAATAATTAGTTTTTCGATTCATATATAAATACGTTTTTCGAGCGAATAAATTTTTCGACCCAATATCAGGCAAAACATATTTTCGATCGAAAAATATTCCATCGAAAAATTTTACAGTCAACAATTTGAGTCAAACTAAAAACAAAGTTTTTCGATCACTAGTAATTTTTCGATCACAAGTTATTCGACAAGAGTTTTTGTGATCAACATAGTTTTTCGACAAAATATTTTTTCGATAAGATCATTCTTTCAACATTTTTTTTCGAAAAATATTTTTCGATAAACATATAACTAAATCCTTAAATGCTCGAAAAACTTTTTCGATTAAAAAGTTTAATATTTTTAAATCGAAAAACTTTATTGCTCAAAATACATTTCGACCACAGCATTTAAAAGGAAATAAAAAATTGTGAACTTCAAAACTTATGAAAAATATTTGTCTTCGAACTATTAATTTTGATACTCAATATTTTCGATCATTAATTCAAATTTCTTTAACAAATCTTGAAGTATCAACTTTTCATTATCAAATATTTTCGAAAAAATAACAATTTCTCTTTCACGACCGGACCATAGGTTCAAAAAGGAAATTGTTTAAGTACGAATCAAATATTTCAAACTAAGTTTGTCACTTGTGAAGCATTTTTCATTACAATTCTAAACCTTCACGAAGATCCTATTAATCAACAAAAATGGATGCTGACTCACTTGGTAATGACGTCCGCCCTCCAATTCTTCGAAGAGGCGAATACACGGTATGGTGAAGCCTGTTCTTGAACTTCTTGGAAACGAAAGATCAAGCCACAAATTTGATCGCGTCACTTCAAGAAGGTCCAGCTCAATTCTGGCTCATCCAAGAAGGAGATGCCACAAACAATCCTCATATTCCTGCAACCAGAAGACTTAAAGTTCCTGGTGAATATACTGAGGGGGAGCATTTAAGAGCCAAAGCAGACTTGGGAGCCAAAACTTTCGTAATGCAAGGAATATCGAATGACATCTATATGCAAATAGATACTCTATCGAGTGCAAAAGCCATGTGGGACGAGCTCCACAAGATGATGCAACGAACCGAAGTTGGAGTCAAAGCAAAGAAAGAAAATATCCTAACAGCTTATAACTCTTTCAAAGCCAAGATAGAAGAATCAGTTTATGAACTCTATCAAAGATATCTAACTCTTCACAATGAAATGAGGAAGATAGATATATTCAAGACCAACATGGAGGTTAACATCAGATTTCTTTCTTCTCTTCGACCAGAGTGGAAGAAAATATCCATTCTAATCCGACAAAATAAGGATTTGGACGAAATGGATATCCACGCCGTTTTTGATAATCTCGTCCTACATGAAGAAGATATAAGAGAGATCCAAAAAGAACTAAAGGGCAAGCAGATCGACGACTCTACAGCACTTATCTCTGAAAGAAAGCAAAGTCGATCTCGAAAGGATAAAATTATTAAACTGCCAAGTTCTTCAGAAGATGAAGAAGAATCTGACTCAGACTCCGAACCTGATATGAAAGAGTTCAAGAAACAGTTAGCTCTCATTTCTAAAATGATGAGTAAAAAGTTTTACAAAAAGAAATCCTCGTCTTCGGCCAGTAGACTTCGGACTCTAGCTCCAAGCAAAGGGAAAGACCGGCTGAGTCCTCAGAATCAAAAAGTGTCAAAGAACCACAAAAATGCTATAATTGTGGAGAGGTAGGATACTTCTCCAGAGAATGCAAACTACCAAAGAAAAAGGATGCCAACTACTACTCCAAAAAATTCCAACTCACTAAACAGAAAGAGGCTGGAGTAGCACTGATGGCAGAACAAGAGCATTGGCTGGAAGATACCACAGATTCTGAAGACGAAAATCTTACACTTATGGCATACCTCGACGACGCTTCAAATGATGACCAATCCAGGAGGCCTGACGACGACGACAAAGCATCCTCTTCGTCACAAGGTACAATTGTCGAATTCCACGTTATCAAACATGTTAGAATCGTTACCGCTCAAGTACACTAGCATGAAAATTCAGCGGAAACGAACAAAGGAATTAGAAGAGAAACTAGCTCTTAGCAAAAGCAATTTCCAAAAGCAATTAGATAAGAAAATTCCTCTCGAAATTCTCGAAATTTCTGACGAACGTAAGAAACTTTATTAAAGGATTAAAACGTTAGATGATCTTCTAATAAAAAGGGGTCAAACGGATCAAACTATATTTCTCAATCAACCTCTTGATACAGAATTTTATAATCCTAAAGAGGGCTTATGTTTTAACAATCCCTGTAACTTGAAAAAGGTCAATGTTAGACAATTATACGATATCAAATATATGGGATTATGATTAACTTCTTTAATGCATTTACTAATTCTTACGAAATAAATGCTTTAGAAGAATCTAACGACAAGCCACTGATAGGACTGACATTCCTTTTGACTACACCGACTTGAATAATAGTTACAAGACAAGAGATCTCAACTTGTCTAGTGATTATACTTCATTATACCCCCTAGAATATTTTTCTAAAAATAAGGAAGAAAATAGTGACCATTATTCTAATTTCTGTTATATTCCAGCTATTATTAGAAAAATAGCTGATTGAAACGCTTCCTTGGAACAGTAAGAAAGAATTTCAAAGCTGAAAAGAACGAACTTTTAATGGAGATTTCTAATCTCAAAACTTCCTCTATTTTAAAAACTTGTCCAGATCTTATTTTGAAAGAAAAATCTTTAATGAAGGACAAGATTAAAACTAAGACAAACTCACCTATTATTTTTCAAAATATTTCAAAAGAAGATAAATCTTCTTTAGAAATTGTAAAGAGAGAAAAGGAATCCTTAAATACTTCAAAAAGGAAAAAGATTTTTACTGACTCTTTTTCTACTCCATCCACAGGTAGAGTAGTAAAAGAGGTGAAGCGTGCTAAGGAAAGAGTGCCTACATAAAATTTCAGAAGAAAAATGATTTGTTATCTATTTCTTCTATGTCAAAAACTATGGACACTCGTACGAAGACAGCTATTTCTGGTATTGTTACTTCAAATTATGCGTTAAAGCCTATTATTTTTTAAAGCACAAACTTTGAAATTGGCTCTACTTTTAAAAACAATCATCATTCTAAAACAAATGCAAGTCTTAAGTCTCGTCAGAAACAAGAATCATCCATTAAGAAAGCCTATAGCTCCATACATTCTTGTTCTCACCTAAGGTATCCAGTCCACGTACATTCAACTAAACACCTTAGGAGACTAGCCAAAGAAAAGATTTTCTCCAGCAATAAGACAAATCAGACATTTGTTCGTGCTGAAATTAACCTCCCATGTAAGGTTCAACCACAATTGATTCCTAAGTCATCACCAAGGCAAACTCAAGCCAATAAGGCTAAATTGTCTACAGAGGTACTACTGAAACCAACTACTTCTAAGTTGGTTTGGGTACCTAAGCATTCTCATAAGTTAGGAACCAAAGATAAACAAACCTTACTTATCAAATCTGCTAATCCGAGAGGACCCATTCAAAACTGGGTACCTAAGTCTCCCTAATTTCTTTCCATGCAGATCCATCGTGTGTGGTATTTAGATTCTGGTTGCTCCACACACATGACGGGAAAACAAGAACTGTTGAGCAACTACCAAGATCGTTACAATGGCAAAGTCCGATTTGGCAACAAGGACTCAGCTCCCATACTCGGATTTGGAGACATTTTACTAACAAATTTGACGATTAAAGATGTCTCTTACGTCCAAGGTCTCCAGCACAATCTGTTCAGCATAGGCCAATTCTGTCAAATGTCTCTTACGTCCAAGGTCTCCAGCACAATCTGTTCAGCATAGGCCAATTCTGCCAACAATTTCATCTAACCAAGAGCATCACTATTCGGCTTGTCAAATGGGAAAAATGAAGCGAGTATCACACAAACTCAAGCAAGTTGCTTCTACATCTCGACCCTTGGAGTTACTTCACATGGATCTTTGCGGATCAATGCATACACAAAGCATCAACGGTCGTAAATATGTGTTAGTAATTGTCGACGATTCTCGCTACACATGGACAAGATATCTCCGAACTAAAGATGAGACTGGAGACTTGATAATAAGCTTTGTGAATACAACTCAGAATCTCCTGCAAAAGAAAATCCAAGTAATCAGAACGAACAACGCGACATAATTCAAGAATCAGGGTCTCAGCAACTTTTATCAATCACTTGGTATTATTCAACAATTCTCAGCCGCAAAAACGCCACAACAAAATGGTGTCGTAGAAAGAAAGAACCGGACTTTATTTGAAGCTGCAAGAACAACGCTCATATACTCCGGTCTCCCTCACTTTTTATGGGCTGAAGCAGTGAGTACAACATGTTTTACTCAAAATAGGACAATTATTCACAAACGCTTCGAGAAAACGCCATATGAGCTAATTAATCAATGAATTCCAAATATCTCATTCTTCAAAGTATTCGGTTGCGAGTGTTTTGTGGCCAACGATCGGGAGCATCGAAGCAAGTTCGATCCCAAAGCCTTTGAAGCCATTTTTGTCGGATATTCTTCTACTTCAAAATCATATCGCGTCTACCTCAAGTCTTCTCATACAATTCTTGAAAGCTACAACGTCACCTTTCAAGAAATAACGGAATTGGCTTATGAACAAAACAGTTCAGAACCCGAGCTTACTGGCGTGTTGGCACAAGGTCAACAACTTTCGGCAACGTCTACATCAACGTCAAATGAAGCAATTCCCACTAACCATGAAGATTTAGATTCTCTATTCGAACACTTTTATCGAAACAAGTCTCAAATACCTGCTTCGTCTCACTCAACACCAAGCAGTGCCCATCTCCCTCAATGGAAGAAATTAATAATGACACTCATCTTCTTCAAAATCCGACAAATGTTGGAGAATCTACTCATTCCGAATCATCATGTAGTACTGCAGTTCCTACAAATACAAATGAGGAAATTCCTATCGACTCAACATCTGAATTGAATTTTCCAACTCTGAATGATCAACCCATTAATTCAGGATATCTCGATCTTCAATCCAATGACGAATCTACTTCAGTTATTCCTCACGAACGCAAATGGACTCGAGCTCACCCTACTGATCAGATTATCGGTGATTCTTCCAGTGGCGTACATACTAGGACGTCTACACAAAGCAGTTTATTCACATGCTTTCTAAGCCAAAACGAATAAACTAAGGTAGCCGAAGCTCTTAAAAACCCGGATTGGGTAATTGCGATGCAAGATGAACTCAACCAGTTCGAGCGACTACAAGTTTAGACATTGGTTCCTCGACCACAAGGAAAATCCATAATTGGAATAAAATGGGTTTTCAAGAACAAGAAAGATGAGAACGGTGAAGTAATCAGGAATAAAGCACGACTCGTTGTTAAGGGATACAATCAACAAGAAAGAATTGATTACGACGCGACATATGCTCCGGTTGCACGCATTGAAGCTATTCGCTTATTTCTAGCATACGCGGCTCACAAAGACTTCAAAGTCTATCAAATGGACGTCAAAACTGCATTTCTAAACGGCATATTAAAAGAAAAAGTCTACCTCGCTGAACCCGAAGGGTTCATACACGAGAACCACCCTGATCATGTCTATCGATTGGACAAAGCTCTCTATGGACTAAAACAAGCCCCTCGTGCTTGGTATGATGTTCTGAGCGAATATTTTGTCAAATCCAACTTCATCAGAGGAACAATCGATACGACCCTCTTCATCAAAAGGCAAGGCAAAGACTTGATGATCGTTCAAGTTTACGTTGACGACATCATTTTCGGATCGACGAATGAACGTCTCTGTCAGAAATTTGGTAATCTCATGAAGACCAAATTCAAGATGAGCTTAATGGGAGAACTTCAATTCTTTCTTGGATTAACAAGTCAAGCAACTCGATGACCGAATCTTCATCAGTCAGACCAAATATATATCTGAGATATTCTGAAGAGATTTAATCAAGACAAGAGCACACCGATGAACACTCCTATGTCTACTAATTGCAAATTGGATGCTGATCCGTCTGGAAAGGCTGTCAACATCACTACCTATCGGAGCATTATCGGATCTCTTCTCTACTTGACATCCAGCCGACCCGACATTATTTCTGCAACTTGCCTATGCGCCCGCTTTCAAGCCGACCCAAAGGAGTCCCACATGAATGCCGTCAAGAGGATTCTATGATATCTCAAAGGAACTCCAAACTTAGGGCTTTGCTATCCTAAAAATACTGACTTTCGACTTAGTGGCTATACTGATGCTGATTATGCAGGTTGTAGAATGGACAGAAAAAGCACGTCTGGTGGAGCACAATTTTTAGGCGAAAAGTTGGTCTGCTGGTCTTCAAAGAAACAAAATTGTGTGTCAACATCAACGGCCGAGGCGGAATACGTTGCGGCTGCCAGCTGTTGCTCGCAAATTCTATGGATGCGGATACAACTACGCGATTACGGGTTTGATTTCAATAACATTCTCATTTACAGTGATTCTCAAAGTGCTATAGCCATTACTTGCAATCCTGTTCATCATTCACGCATGAAACACATAGACATACGATATCATTTTATAAAAGATCATGTAGAAAAAGGCACGATAGATATGTATTTTGTTAAAACGGAGCTTCAACTTGCCGACTTATTCACTAAGGCATTGGATTAAAAAAAGATTACAATTCCTTATTGCTAAATTAGGCATGTTGAATCTCAATTTTACTTGAAATGTGCTTTACATCCTCTACTATACTTCAATTTGATATTCTATATGCTTCTTAATATTTCTTGATTATTTTGCGTGACTATCTTTTAAGATTTTTTTTAAGTTAAAATTAAAAATAAAAAATATATATATATATAAATATATTTTATTTTTATTTTATTTTTACATAACATAAATATATATAATAATACATATATATAAATAGTATAAATAAAAAATGGGGGATGACGATGATTTTGACCATTTTTGAAATTACTCACAAAAATGTTTCTTCGATATATATGATTAAAATCTTTGCCTAAAAATTCATATGACATTCTTTTATTCAAAAGAACTTTGTTTGTCTCACAGGACACAAAGCCACATTATACATATGAGAATTTGAACCTCAATTTTTTTTTAGTGTCACACTTCAAAATGACTATTTTTTGGTTTGTCCTAGCTTCATCTCGCTTTTGTGTTTAGTTTGTCATGAAAATGATAAGGGCATACTAGGAAATTCATCACTTGGCCTAAATTATAAATCCTTTACTTTTTCCTCTAGAGATCCTCTTTGAGCCTTCTCCGACATTCCTTTTCTTCATCAAACACCAGATTAAGCCTTCAACATTATTCAAATGATTTGGGGTTACTCAATCAAGAAAAAGAGGGGAAGAGCTAAAGTGATGTACATTACACATTTCTCAATCATTGTAGAAGAGAAACACTGATCTCACTGTGAACTTCTCCTAGATAATCTCGTATACTCCTAGAAGTGAAGCAACTCGAAGTGATCTTCTCCAATGATAATCTAGATCTTATGTAGAGAAAACCAGAAGAGAAGCACAGTGCGAACTTCATAACTGTGAAACTTTCTAAAGGAACACAGTCTCGACGCAAAATCAAAGAAGATCTTATCTCTCAAAGCCCTGAAAAGAAATTACTATAGAAAGGAAAAGCAAAAGGATCAGAATAGAATCTCACAAAAAGGGCCCCTAGAAGAGAAGAATTTTTAAGCTCACTAACCCAAAATTTATACCCCTTAGTCAGAGCCTAAAAACAATCCCTTAAAAGTCCATTTGATTCAAAATGACGAACTCTCACTTGGTAAGTTGATTAAAAATAATACGATAACAAATTAATTGATATAATTTTGTGTGATGATAAGAGTGATATATCTACTAAAAATCTCCTTGATAAAAATAAATTGAGTGATATGAGCGAAACTTGTGAGAGTTGTCAAAGTGATTCATACTTTGCTCTTAGAATACTAGTTTAGTTACCTGATTTTATGGCAAATTAATGTTATATATGTCTTGAAAATTTTTGAGTGATAATATTCAAAATAAATAAATCTGACCCCGAAACAAACAAAAAAAATTCGCATATTTTAAATGCATTAATACATGCATTGGTTCGGGAATGCTAAAATGCCATTAACTATTTTGTAAAACGCAAAATTTTTAAAGAAACTATGCTGAATTGTTTAAAATGCGTTAAGTGCACTTAAATCGGAAATTTTCATATGTACCGAAAATATGTGTAGGTACTGAAAAGTTTATTCATGCAATTGTTGAGGGGGAGTTTTTATCTGAGAATTTGTTATTATCTTCTACATTCGTAGAAACTTGA
Source organism: Linderniella brevidens (assembly GCA_004919715.1). NCBI lineage: Eukaryota > Viridiplantae > Streptophyta > Magnoliopsida > Lamiales > Linderniaceae > Linderniella > Linderniella brevidens. Next base: position 1,286,186 of record SWDC01000158.1, read on the forward strand.
ATTCTAACATTTTTAAGCCTCGCAGAAAATTTAGAGCTCATCCGAGGAGTCAAATGTTGAATTTCATCAACATCAGGAGATAATTTCATCTCTTTCAGAAATACAGAGAGTATTATGCAAATTATTTTGGGGTTAATTCATAAAATTTTTCTTCAGACCTGAATTTATCTAAAAGCCCAAGAATATTTGTTTTAAGGCCCAAAAGAATTTTTACTTTACCCGGTCGTAAAGTATTAATATCACTTTATCAATCGAAAAATTCTTTCACACGCTACAAATTCCCAATCGAAAAACTTTTCATCTTCTAAGAACATCTTCGAACCGACTTCGTCATTTCAATCCAAATTCCTCATTACTCAGAATTTTTAGATTAAACGTGCTTATTTCAAAGGTAGAAACTTGTTCCGATTCATTTTCTGTTCAAAAACATCCGATTCTCAAGCATTTTCACGAAAAATATTTGAAGAAAGTTCATGTTTATATTTTCGACGAAAACTGATTTTTTGAGCCTCAAATCAAAGTGTTTAAACTCAATCTTTTGGGTTAAAAACATGATATTTTGATTCGCCACTGTTCTCAGATCATTCCGAACCCAGATAAACTCATGATTTACCAGGAAATCGAAGATTATATTTTACGTATTTCCTGTTTGATTTGAAAATTTTCTATCGAAAAAGTTTGTGTCGCAAACAGTATCATCGAAGAACTTTAGTTTTCGTTAAAATTTTATTCGATCGCAAAATTCAGCGTCGAAAACCTTTTGTTTTCGACATATTTTTATTCGATCGCAAAACTACGTGGCGAAAAACTTATTTTTTCGATTATATTTTATTCGATCGCAAAAGTCAGCAGCGAAAACTTTAAGTTTTTTGATATTCTTTTATTTGATCGCAAAACTACGCGGCGAAAAACTTAAGTTTTTTCGACAATTTTTTATTCGATCGAAAAGTTATTTAGTGAAAAACTATTGTTTTCGATAACATTTTATTCGATCGTAAAAGTCATCAACGAAAACTTGAGTTATTCGACACATTTTTATTCGATCGCAAAATTTATCAATAGAATAAACTGTTACTCGAATAATAATACGCTGAAAAGGACAGAAAAATTTTCAAGAGTTAGAAAATTTTCGATCGCAAATTTTAAAGATCGAATAAATTGTTACTCGAATAAAAACACGCTTCTAAGACTTAGTTAATTCTACAACTTTTTCAAAATTTCACTAAGTCTTACGCGATCAGTCTTTAAACATACAATTTTCCTCTATATTCATTCTTAATCAAATTCATTCATTCATGAAACTTTATCGACTAATGAACCTAATATTATTTTTGTAGATATGGCAACTCCCAACTACCCTCATATTTACTCCTCAGGAAGTTATATGTCAGTCCAAGACAACAACTGGATTTAACAACGTTTCGGTGTCCGGATGACGTCATAATATCCATCCTCAAAGGACACCCTTTATGGCCAGCCTTGACCATGACGGCCACCGTACCAATGGTCTATCTCCAGCAATTCTGGGGATGCATGCAGAGTTTCGTCAACTGCGACAGCGTGGACTATATGACAAAGATCAACACAAGACACATCGCCCTGACGAAAAATCTAATGGCCATGGTGCTCGATCTCCCGCACTACGATGAATATGACCGACTTCCAACGGATGCGGAGATCGTAGAAGACATGCTCCGGATGGGATACAAACCGCCGCTAACTAAACTGGCCAACTTTCAAAATAGCGGGATTCCTTATCCGTGGAAGACACTGTTCGGCATCATCAACAAATGCCTCTCCCCAAAACACTCCGGCTTCGACAAGGCGAATGGAAACATCCTTCGCATTTTCACGGAGTGGTCTTCTCCAAAAGATATGACGTGGCCCAGCTGATCTGGAACGATCTCACTGACCAGATGCGTCAGAGGGAGACAAAGTCGAAGGCCAGATCTCTTCCATATGTACGGTGGTTCCCGGTAATGATCTCGCATTTCATGGAAGTCCATCCGGAGATCCCGAGACTACCACCAATTGCGGACTACACTCCACCACGCCTTCGATTCTTCCACAACCGGAAGGCCGCCGATCTAGCACTCCAATCAATGCTGATCCCATTGGAGCTGCTCCGTTTAGCTGATCCAACTGAAGAGGCATACCAAGATTACTGCCAGAACAACTCCATCACGGAGGCGATGGTATGTGCCATGGATCCAGCCCCGATGCCTTCTCATAGGGAATCCTTGGTTACAACAACGGAGCCCGAAGTCATGCCGCAGGAGATTGAACCCGAAGGTGTCTCACAAGACATCTCTCCTGAGGCAACCGACTCTGATGAAGCACACAGACTCCAACGAAGGAGCTCTCGCCGACAACAACTTTCGGCCTCGTCTGCAGTGCCTTCATTCATACCGACTTCGGAGCCAACTTATCCATCACCAAGCGATCAGCCTACTGAACGGATTCAAATTGAATCTGTCTCAACACCCATAGAGGTGATACCTATCGTATCATCTCAAGGAATGGGTGGAAGCCCTATTGGACCCCTGATATCTTCGGAGCTAACAATAGGTCAACCCTCTGAAGTGGTGACTTCAGGGTTGATAACGGATGTCCTTGGACGTTCCAGACCCTCAAGATATAATCTAGGCGGCACATCGGAAATCTACTCAGATGTTGTGACAGTGGAGCGCCTCCCTGGCCCCACTCCACCGATGTTCGTGACGGAGCACAAACTACAGGAAGCGCTCTCCTCAGCCCTATCTTCTCTAGAAGATCGTCTGATGGACCGAATTCTCCATGCTCTCGAGACTTCCCGAAGAGACACCGGGAAAACACTTGTCTCAGAAGCTGCTCCCACCGACACACAAACCACACCTGTCTCCTCACCACTTCCTACCACCACTCTACACACCCCATTACAACCAATCCTCACCACCCCAACTCCCTCACCCTCACTTATCAATCCATACACCATCGCGATCACCCAGCTTCATGATATCCTCATCTCATGCCTTCTCGCTCTAGAGACAAGATCTCCTGCAGAAGAAAGTCTCTACAAAAGATTAATAGATGAACCAGAGCCGCCAGCACAAACATCGTGCCGTGAAGAAAGCTCCCGCACTAAGCGTAGACATGACGATCCCGATGATCCGGATCGTCATGAGGGGGAGAAACGGCAACGAACAACAAGGAGCGGCCGTGGATTGAGTCAGACAAAGACTCAAGAAGCTGGAGGATCGTCCTCACACCCACCAACCACACAATTTCAAACCCGCCAACAAACAACCACACCTCCCACCATATCCCAAACACTAACCCTCTCTCCTACAAATCAAAATTCGATCCCAACCTCAAACCTCCCCCAAGTCTATCAAGAAGCAGTTGCCTACGATCCACATCTGATCATAGATGACTACATCCTAAACGAGAAGTGGACGACGGAATGGGAACCAGAGGAATCTGCTCAAGCTCGACTCTCCAACGTCAGATACTTCCTACAACAAGCTTCAGTGGACTTAGTACTGCTTGAAGAAGAAGAACTTCAAGAAGGCGAGAACTACAGTTCTGCCCTCCCAGAGCTACCCGAGATGATAAGGCTCAGAGTCGACTCTCCTCCCCGTCTATTAATAGGGACAGTTAGAGTCGAGATACCATGGGAGAACGTCAGAATTGAAGTCCCTTTCAATGAAGACATAAGAAAGCAGATTTGGAGGGCTACAAACAAGATCAAGAAGCTCAATGAACTTAATTTGAGGGGCATCTCACACTGGGAAGATAGGAAGAAAATTGAGCATATCTTCATGCTCAATTATCTCGGACCCGATCGTAGTGGCACTGATCAACTGAAGGAAAACTTCAAGAACAAGCCACCGATTCTCCAACTTGTCGGAGTCTCTCATACGACCGGAAGATATCCAACTCCTATCTATATCATTGAGCGAGCGGACAACAACCGCACTCGAGAAGAGGTAGATGAAAGTTATCTCTCATTCCTTCCACCGGATGAAGTCTACCAATTATATCAAATGTACAAGAGAAAGTACAAGACACATCCTGGATATATCATGACTGAAGGACTCGAGGGGCTGAAAAGATTCATGGTGCGACAGATCAAATATCACACCGCACACGACCTTCAAATTGCAATAGAGAACACATGAGGAAGGTCAACATGGAATCTCCGCTCATGAAGGGCTTCCCACTCAACAACTTTCCCGAGAACTACATCTTCAAGACCCCTGGCCTCGCCATAACCTATCTAAATCCAGTCATTGGAAAGACAAGGACTATGATGAAGTCAGAAGTTCATAAATTCTGCGACGGGACAGGTAAGTTAGTGAAGAAGAACATTCAGAAGAGATTGGGAGAGATCACCGAAGAGACAATCTTCGAAGATCTTTGTGAAGAAGAGGCCCCACTCTTGAACGAGCTTCTAGATGCCATAAATGAGAGATTGGAGTTGAGGAATGCTGTTCGACGCTACGAGACAGAATTGGGATTGAGGAAGTATTTTTACGCCCGACAAGGATAACATGAGCTGAAACGAAGACAAGCACAAAGGGAGAGATTGAAGAGAATATTATAATTGTGCTTTATTATTTCATCATCCTTGTAATTAGGGGCGTAATTAGAAGTTTGATAGTGTAGGACTTAAGAGTAATTATACATTAGATATAGGTATAAATATGATGTACACTATCAAAGTTTAATACGAGTTTTATTATTAAGAAAACACAAGTATCGAATTCATATTTTAAACGAGAGATCACGCTCGAGAAACTCGGAAAAAGCTAACAACCTCTCAAGATCTTCAACGCGGATATTCGACCGATCGTCTATCGTAAGATTTCTTACTCGAATACCGAGAATTCGTGCTTAGATTTCTTGTTGATTGATGAATCAAGACCTAACATTCATATTAAAAATGTACCATTTTGAAGAATATGTATTTGTCGATTCAGCTCGTATGCGTTTGCAATTTTAAAATTTTGAAAATTATTTTAACATATGCATAATTAGAACGTACCTCTTTGAAGCGTAGTTGTGGTTGCTCGCGTCGCTTACCAATCATGTATGTGGAGCAACTATCTCTAAGTACCTACCCATGCTGGAATATCTTCAAGACTTTATCGGGACTTTTGTACCCATTTTCGTATGGGTCCTCCCTTATTAGCAGAAAAGAATTTACGCTTAGAAATTGCCAAAATTAGTCCTAAATCATCCACTAGATGTTTTAGGTACCCATTTCGGAGCAATTTGATACCAATATAATGTTTCAGCGAAAGTGACGTGTGTCTCGGAGAAGATTTAAAAATTTTCTCTGAAGCCGGTCTCATTAGACGTCGTTAGGAATATTTTTCTAGTGTCCTTAATTATTATAACTCTTGTGTTTATATTTATTTTCTCTCTTTTTCTTCTATATATAAATATAAATTATAGTATATATATTTATTGTATTAGTAATAGAATAATATATTATATATTATATATAATATTATATTATATTATATATATATATATCGTTCCTCCCCCTCAAATCATGCCTTATATAGTAGTATTGCTCCCCCTCAAAAGTTGCGTAGTACAAAATGAATTTCAAATTTCGTCCCTTAAATTCACGCGTTTAAGGTTTGCTCTTCCTCAAAAATTTTATTATTGCTCCCCTAACACAAATATAAGAGTTGCATCTCTTTGTCAAATAAAAGAGTAGCTCCCCCTCAAATTCAGCTCATTTAAAAAATGATATTTTCACTTTCGTGCAATATGCGGTTTGAATTTCAAAAACTCGTATGGTTTTGAAAATGCATATTAAAAATGTACCATTTTGAAGAATATGTATTTGTCGATTCAGCTCGTATGCGTATGCAATTTTAAAATTTTGAAAATTATTTTAACATATGCATAATTAGAACGTACCTCTTTGAAGCGTAGTTGTGGTTGCTCGCGTCGCTTACCAATCATGTATGTGGAGCAACTATCTCTAAGTACCTACCCATGCTGAAATATCTTCAAGACTTTATCGGGACTTTGGTACCCATTTTTGTATGGGTCCTCCCTTATTAGCAGAAAAGAATCTACGCTTAGAAATTGCCAAATTTAGTCCAAAATCATCCACTAGATGTTTTAGGTACCCATTTTGGAGCAATATGACACGGATATATCGTTTCAGCGAAAGTGAACGTGTGTCTCGGAGAAGATTTAAATTTTTTCTCCGAAGCCAGTTTCATTAGGCGTTGTTAGTAATATTTTTGTAGTGTCCTTAATTATTATAACTCTTGTGTCTATTTTTATTTTCTCTATTTTTCTTCTATATATAAATATAAATTAATATATATTTATTGTATTAGTAATAACAGATTATATTATATTATATTATATTATATTATATTATATTATATTATATTATATTATATTATATTATATTATATTATATTATATTATATTATCTTATCTTATATATATATGTATATATATATATATTTTGTTCCTCCCCAAAAAATCATACTTCATATAGTAGTATTGATCCCCCTCAAAAGTTGCGTAGTAGGATCTAAAATGAATTTCAAATTTCTTCCCTTAAATTCACGCGTTTAAGGTTTGCTCTCCTTCAAAAATTTTATTATTGCTCCCTTTAAACAAATATATGAGTTGCTTCTCTTTGATAAATAAAAGAGTAGCTCCCCCTCAAATTCAGCTCATTTAAAAAATTATATTTTTCATTTTCGTGCGTAGTAGGCGGTTTGAATTTCAAAATCTCGTATGGTTTTGAAAATGCATATTTAAAATGTACCATTTTGAAGAATATGTATTTGTTGATTCAACTCGTATGCGTATGCAATTTTAATATTTTTAAAATTCTTTTAACATACGCATAATTAGAACGTACCTCTTTGAAGCGTAGTTGTGGTTGCTCGCGTCGCTTACCAATCATGTATGTGGAGCAACTATCTCTAAGTATCTACCCATGCTGGAATATCTGCAAGACTTTATCGGGACTTTGGCACCCTTTTTTGTATGGGTCCTTGTTAGGTCCTATTTTATCAACTACCGATCGATCTAAGCATGAATTCTGGATATTCGAATGATAAATCTCACAATATACCTTCGGTCGAATATCTTCTTCGAATGATAAATCTCACAATTTACATGGTATATTTACTATTTGGTCCTACACTATCAAAACGACTAATTACGCCACTAATTACAAGGATAATTAAATTACAAAGCACAACTTTAAATTCTCTTCAATCTCCTCCTTTGTGCTTGTCTTCGTTTCAGCTCCTTTTATCCTTGTCGGGCGTGAAATGATTTTCGCAATCCCAATGATGTCTCGTATCATCAAACAGCATTCCTCAGCTCCAATCTGTCATTTATCGCATCCAGAAGCTCATTTAAGAGTGAGGCCTCTTCTTCAAAAAGATCTTCGAAGATTGTCTCTTCGGTGATCTCTTCCAATCTTTTCTGGATGTTCTTCCTCACTAACTTTAGTGTCCCGTCACAGAACTTGTGGATCTCTGACTTCATCATAGCTCTCGTCTTTCCAATGAATGGATTCCGATAGGTTATGGCGAGACCAAGTTTCTTGAAGATGTAGTTCTCGGGAAAATTGTTGAGTGGAAAGCCCTTCATGAGCGGAGACTCCATGTTGACCTTCTTCATATTGTTCTCTATCGCAATTTGATGGTCGTGTGCGGTGTGATACTTGATCTGCCGCACCATGAATCTCTTCAGTCCCTCTAGTCCTCATGTCTTGATAAATTCGGAGTGCGTCTGGTATTTGCTCTTGTACATCTGATACAAATGGTAAACCTCATCCAGTGGAAGGAAAGGGAGATAGCTTTCATCTATCTCCTCTCGAGTGCGGTTGTTGTCCGGTCGCTCATTGATGTAGATAGGGGTTGGGTATCTTCCGATCGTATGCGATATTCCAATGAGTTGGAGAATCGGTGGCTTGTCCATGAAATTTTTTTTTAGTTGATCAGTTGGGATGCCACTCCGATCGGGGCCAAGATAGTTGAGCATGAAGATGTGCTCCATTTTCTTCTTGTCTTCCCAGTGTGAGATGCCCCGTAGATTGACTTCGTTGATTTTTTTTTTATTTGTTTGGAGCCCTCCAGATCTGCTTTCTAATGTCTTCAATACACGGAACTTCAATTCTGACATTCTCCTACAGTGTCTCGACTCTAACTGTCCCTTTTGATAAACGGGGAGGAGAGTCGATGTTAGGAATTGTTAGGTCCCGATTCATTAATCAACAAGGAATCTAAGTACGAATTCTCGGTATTCGAGTAAGAAATCTTACGGATTACGTTCGGTCGAATAACCACGTTGAAGATCTTGAGAGAGGTTGTTAGCTTTCCTAGTTTCTTGATCGTATTCTCTCATTTAAAATATGAATTCGATGCTTGTAATTTTCTGAATAATAAAACTTGTATTAATTTTAATAGTGTACATCATATTTATACCTATATCCACGGTATAATTACTATTAGGTCGTACACTATCAAAACTACTAATTACGCCCCTAATTACAAGGATAATGAAATAACTAAGCACAATTTTAATATTCTCTTCAGTCGACTCTGTGCCTAATCATCTCTGGTAGCTCTGGGAGAGCACAACTGTAGTTCTCGCCTTCTTGAAGTTCTTCATCTTCAAGCAGTACCAGGTCCACTGAAGCTTGTTGTAAGAAATATCTGACGTTGGAGAGTCGAGCTTGAGCAGCTTCCTCTGGTTCCCATTGCGTCGTCCATTTCTCATTTAAGATATAATCGGCTACGATCAGATGTGGATCGTAGACGACTGCTTCTGTTTGGGCTTGGAGGAGGTTAGGGGTCGGGATTAGATTTGGATTTGTAGGAGAGAGTGGTAGTGTGTGGGATGTAGTGGGAGGTGTGGTTTTTTGTTGGCGGTTTGTGGGTTGTGTGGTTGGTTGTGTGGTTGGTGGGTTTGAGGACGATCCCCCAGCTTCTTGAGTCTTTGATTGTTCTCGACTCAATCCATGGCCGCTCCGTGTGATTCGTTGCCGTTTCTCCCCTTCATGACGATCCGGATCGTCGGGATCGTCATGTCTTCGTTTGGTGCGGGAGCTTTCTTCTCGGCACCTTGTTTATGCTGGCGTGGTTCATCTACCAGCCTTTTGAAGAGACTCTCCTCAGCGGGAGTCCTGGCTTCTAAGGCGAGGAGGCGGGAGATGAGTATATCATGGAGCTGGGTGATTGGTATGGTATAGGGGTTGATGAGAGAAGGTGACGGAGTAGGGGTGTTGAGGGTAGGTTGTATGGGGGTGTGTATGGTGGTAGTAAGAGGTGGTGAGGAAACATGGGTAGTTTGTGTGTCGGTCGGAGCAGCCTCGGAGACTGGTGCTTTCTCGGTATCTCTTCGGGAAGTCTCGATGGCTTTTAGCATGCGATCCATCATACGATCTTCAAGAGAAGACATGGCTATGGAGAGCACTTCTTGTAGGCGTTGCTCCGTCACGATCATTGGTGGAGTAGGGCCAGAGAGGCGCTCCATGTTATTTTAATATGTGCAAGGCCTGTAGATCAAGGTCATCAAGTTTCTTCAAGCGATGCTCCTTTCTCAAAAATTGATGACGAAATTCTTCTTCAAAAGGAGCGAGTATCCTGACGTTCTCCCACGGGGCCTCCACCTTAACCTTTTGAGCTTTCTTTGATCTTTTAGGCGAATTTGGTGGAGTATATGCCACTTGAAAAGCTAAAAGTTGTGGGAGTTCAGGTACATCCTACATGTAATCCTCTCCTTCTTTGAGTTCCTCTTCGTGAATATCGAAGAAATCGATTGTGGCTTTTCGCAGTAAGTACCGAACCTTGTCAAGTCTTGCCTTCACTGCTTGTTCGGTTTCCGATTGGGTGCGCCATTTTTCTTCCAATATGTAATCATCAATCCTTTCATTGGGATCAGTTAAGAAGATTTTTGAAGTGGATGGCCCGGTTTGTGTGCTTGATTATTTATGGGACAGGAATTGGACTTGTAAGAGGTGGTGTTGGCATTGGTTGTGGTATTATCGGTGTAGAGGCTTGTTGTTGTCTTATCGAAAGAGGTCGTTGGGGTGATGACGGTCTAGCTCGCGATGGTTTGGGTTTGTATGTTGTTTGTTTGGTACGTTGCGGTGTTGGATGTTTTGTTTGTCTTGTGGTGGATGGTTGCGAGGTAGAGCTCTTGTTTCCAACTCGGGGTCGCTTCTCCCCCTCATGAGGACCTTGATCACCATCATGGTCGTCATGTATCTTTTGGCGGGGGTCCAAATCCCCGCGACACGCGCTCGGAATTTGGAGACGTGCCAAAATCTCTTCTTCCTCGGACGTACGAGACTTCACAGAGAGGAGGCGAGAAAGAAGAATATACCTTAGTGCGGTCGGTGGCAACTCGTACGGGTTGGGGTAAGATGGTGTGGTGTCACGAGTGGTGGAAGAGACGATGCAATAGATGGAGGCGGTGGTGTGGAGATCAGAGGCTCTTCGGACATCGGAGCTTTGCCTTTATCAACACGAGATCGCTCAATAAATTCCTCAATTCTACTTGTGAGACGATCTTCAAGATTGGTGTCAAAGGTTTCCCGTGCTGATTACATGAAAGACCACATATGTTCCTCTGTGACAAACGGGACAGAAACACCAGGCAGACATCCTGTAGTCACGAAATCGGAAAAGATTTCTGAAATGTGGCCTGAAGAGACATGTCTTTTAAGTTCGGGGTCACTAAGGCTTGCCGAAGGCATCCCAGCAGCAATAGTCGTCGTGGGATGGCCTGAAGTTGGAACAGAAGAAACCACAAGATTTTATTCTATAGTTGGAAGCCGTAGAACGGAAGTAGTAGTTTGTACATTCGAAAGCTCCGTTGTTAGTAGCGTCAGTGTCCTTGAGAAATCCAAGAAAAGAGGAAGTGAGGACATGACCGGAGCAGGAAGCGTTGACTCGATAGTTGGTGATTGATTAGTAGTAACCGAAATCGGTACTAAAGTAGTGGGGGCCATCGGAGAAGGTTCCAAAATGATACGGTCATTTTCATTTTTGGAGCGGACCTCTTGAACCATTTTGGCTTCAACTTCGGAGACCTCATGGTCATCATCAGATTTGGTACAGTCTGAGCTCTCTGAGGAATCTTCGTCACCACCGGGAGCTCAACTACTTGGGGCAGTTGCACCAGGAGCGGTACTAGCCGAAGCCATTTGGACTGGTAGGGCAATTCCATGAGCATCACAATAGGCTCATTCGACGTCATCTTCATAATTTGCTAAATGAAGTAGATCCATAGTAATCGGCATCGGATGAACAGTGGGCTTCGGTTTGACCTTGTGAAGAAACTTGAGCTTTGTAGGAAGATAGTTCTCCAATTCCAACCGCTCTGGTCTCAGGAAAAAGACTCATGAAGTGTTTTATTAGAAGAGAGAACCATCGTGGTTACGTAAGATACTTCGATTTTCCTTTTTCTTTGAGGTTTAGTTGATCCCCAAGTCGTTCCAAATCAGTTGCACATAGTCATACTCCTTGAGAAAGATAAAGCCATGAAGAATTCAGACTATGCCGATGTTGCAACGATCGAACCCGGTGAGCTTTGGAGAGAGGCATTTGTTGATCAAATTGAGGAGTGTCTTCCACGGGTGAGGGATCCGATTTTGTTGGATGGAAGACACTAGATTCAGTGGTGCCGCATGCCATAGATGAAGAAAATCTTGAAGAATGTAAGTTTTCGAAGGGAAATCTTCATATTGGGGTTGTTGCGGTAGATTCAGCACCCATCTCAGCATCGTCTTGTTATTGACCGTCTTGTTGTCAATGGTGGCCATAAGAGCAACACGGTCTTCTTTGGAATTGCCAAGACTCATCGTGCCCCAGAATTGTTGGAGATACACCTCCGGGACAATTGCATTGAGAGAAAAATTCGGCCAGAGAAAATGCCCTTGCAAAAATGGAGAGCATGATGGGGTCGAGACAATTGAAATTTTTTACTACCAAAATATTGTCGTTGTCCTTGATTGACAGCCATTTTGACCGTTCGTAGACCTCATCGATTTGTGGGAATGCCATATGCGAATTCTTAAAATTGAGAAAGAAAACAAACTGTTTATTTGAGAGAATTGTAATTGGCATGTTAGATAAGATAGGAAAAGTAATATGCTGTTTAGGGCTTAGACAAGATTTGAAAGGGAAAAAAATAATGTAGTGTTAAGTTGTATCGAGAAAAATTTGCGTAAGAGGAAATTCGGGACTTCGAAAAAAATTTGAAATTTGGATATGTTTTACGGTGAAAGCACTGTAGCGCTAAAGGTTTGCGAGAAATTTTCTCGATAGAGAAAAGTATTTCGGAAGTTTCTCGATAGAAGTAAGGCGAGAAATTTTCTCAGCAGACAAGATTTCTCGGTAAAAATGCAATACTCTAGCATTAAAATTTTGGCGAGAAAAAATTTATCCGAGAAAATATGTGCGAAAAATTTTCTCGATAGAGATGTTGCGAGAATTTTTGCGATAGACAAAATTTACCGAGAAAAAAATTGCCAGGAATTTTCTCGATAAAAGCGATTCAAGAATTTTTCTCAATACACAAAGTTTATCAAAAAAATTTGCGAGAAATTGAAGAAATTTTATCGATAGACAAATTTTCGATAAGATTTCGACACTTGTAGCATAAAAATTTTGTCGAGAAAAATTTTCTCGATAGAGACTGACCCTTATCGATAAAAGAATCCCGATAAAATTTCTCGATAAAAATTTTTCGATAACAGTTGTACTGTAGCACAGGAAAAAAAATTGTCGAAAAACATTTTGCGATGTCGAGAATTAAAATTTTACGATAAAGAATCATCGAAAAACAAAGTAGGGTTATTGGAAAATGTTTTCGTATTAACTATAAAATCATCGACACCTGCAAATCCTGCAAAATCAAGAAATATGAGTATGGAAATTATTAGTTTATTTGAAGGGAAAAAACATCTAAACACATATTCGAAACAAAAATCATACGCGATTACACACAGAAATCGAATGAAATTCAAATGTCGAAATCAGTTTTTCTTAGAATCAAGCAAAGAAATCTGGAAATGCAGAAAAACAAAGATGAACAGACGGAATTTGTAGTGGAGATTCGATTTTGGGTTGATTTTGCACTATATACCTAGAATTTTTCGCAATCTGATGAGATTTTGAATGTATGGGTTCGCACGAAAATTTCTTTATCGGATTCTGTTGCAAAAAATTTTATCATAGAAAAATATGGAAACAGTGACTCTTTGCGGAGAAAAATTTTTGCTAACTTGAAAAATAAGAGAAATTTTTTTTTGCTAATTTGGAAAAAACAATTCGCAAAAAAACTTCCGCTAATTTTGAAAAATAAAAATAGACTTTCTCCCCCTTAATTTCTCAACCAAATAGATTTTGCAAAACATAAATGTGTGCTCCCCTCAAATTAAGCATATCTATATTTTTAAAAAACCAATTAAAAATTTGTAAAATAGAAAAAAATTACTAGTTCATTTTCTTCTGTGAAAAAACTTCTCAAGTAAAGAAGTAAGACATGAATATATTACAGATCACCAAATCACAAGAAAAAATTTAGATTCTTAGAACATATCATAGAACCACGCTTGTGAGGTAAAGAAATACGTCAAAGTAATTCATGGAAAGCTTTTTTAATTCTAGTCTCGCAATTTTGACAAATCATAATAACAAAGTAGATCAGAATCATGAATCAAATGGTCTTTAAGTATATGCTTGTATTGGCGAGTGATGATGTGTGGCAAAAGAGAAGAGGAAGTGTAAGAATATTCAACTATGCTAACCATCGATTTAATCAACTCATCCTTCACATAATCGCCATTTTTTTCTTTTCTACTTTTTTTTATATATCCCCTAGGCTCCCCTTTCTTGTGTTTGCTCATAATGAAGCTTCCCTTTTCTCGAAATATGGAAGCTAGAGATTATCGAAAGAGAAGTTATTCGCTTCTTTCGGGTCGAAACCATGCTTCTATTCTTTTGTATCCGTAAACGGAATTTGAAAGATTATCATAAGAGAAGTTCGTAGTTCTCAAGAACACCGAGTGCTACTCTTCTTGTGATTTTCCATAAAGGAACAAGATTATCAATGGAGGAGTTCATAGAAAGGTCCATGGTCCTCTTCTTATGGAGAGTTCAGTGATATTTTCGCGGAAGGAGTACAGAGTACATGACCTATGAAATTTGAGCATTCAACAACATATTTTTCTTCCCCCCCCCCCCCCCATTTTTTCGAGTGAGTACCATTTTCAACAATCGATGATAACATCGTTGAGGTAAGTGTGGTGAAGGAAAAAATGAATAGGGGTCAAATGGCCATATTAATGGAGAACAAAAATAGTGAGAAAGCAAAATTTTGGTCAATAGAGAAAATCCTAAATGCCCTTATCACTTTCACAATGACAAGAACCACAAAGAAATTATGATACAGACATCATTGCAAGCAAAGAAAGAAAAATCTAACCAACTATGACTTCGAGTATACATACATACTTATGTTAAACATATGGCATACTCCAATCATCTAGAAAGTTAATTTTGTGATTCGGAGAAAATGCATATATCAACATCATGAAGAATGCAATACTTGATCAATTATATCCCAAACAAATTGTAGTAAAAATGTAGGAAAAAATTCTTTTCTCTTTTACTTTGCGGGAAAAAAATTTGACTAGATATAAAGCAACATATTATAGACTTGTCTAGAATTATGCATTTTTTTAATTTGTAATATTAATTATTTTTGTTTGTTTATTTTATATTTTATATTACCTTTTTTTTTAAATTGAACAACAAAAACAATATTTGAATTATATAATATTTCTCCCTCTAGACAACTGAGACATATTGCATTACAAATATGTAAAGCACATAAAACATTGATGGAGGAAAAGGAAACAATTGTTAAGGAGCTAGATTAAGCATGCCTAACTTAGAAATCAAATGTTGGAATCGTTTTTCTTCCATTGCTTTGGTAAATATGTCGGCAAGTCGTAACTCCGTATTTACAAAGTACATTACGATTGTCCCGTTTTTCACATGATCTTTGATAAAGTGATAACGGGGATTAATGTGTTTTTTGCGAGAGTGGTGAACATGATTACACGTTATAGCAATGACACTTTGGGAATCACTTTAAATCTAATTTTTTTTAAGTCACCCATAGTCCAAAAGCTGAGTGAGGAGCCACATAATTTGTGAACAACAGCTAGCAGCAGCAACGTATTCTACTTCTGCCGTAGATGTTGACACGCAATTTCATTTCTTGGAAGACCAGCATGCTATCTTTTCACCAAGAAATTAGACACCACCTGATGTGCTTTTCCTCTCCATTCTGCAACCTACGTAGTCAGCATTTGTAAAACCAACGGGATTGAAGTCAGAAAATCTCAGATAGCGTAAAATCCTCTTGACAACCGTCAGGAGGGATTCCTTTGGATTAGCCTGAAATCTAGCATAGCACGTGTGGCTAACATAATATCCGGACTAACATAAGTGAGATAAAGTAAAGAATCGATGATACCACGATATATAATACCGTCTAGGGGTGGTCCTGAAAGATCGGAATCGAGTTTGCAAGAAGTTGACATAGGAGTCGGCATAATGAGCTTTTGTCCATTTCATACTTCTTCAAGATATCGTAAATATGCTTGGACTGATTGATAAAAATACCGTCTCGTAGTTGACGAACTTAAACCAAGAAAGAAACTAATCTCTCCCATCATACTCATCTCAAATTTCGATGTCATCAAGTCACTGAATTATTAACAAAATTTTGAATTTGTTGATCCAAAGATGATCGTCCACATAGACTTGTACTATCATTATGTGTTGGCCATCCTTTTTTACGAATAGAGTCATGTCAATCGTGTCTTTCGTAAATCCCGAAGTGATCAAGAATTCCGAGAGAACGTTGTATCATGCCCTCGGTGCTTGTCTGTGTCCATATAAGGCTTTGTAAAGATGATAAACATAGTCAGGATTTGTCATCCGGTTGGGCAACATGAACTTCTTCTTTCAAAACTCCATTTAAAATGGCGGTTTTGTCATCCATTTAAAAGCAAAGCCTTTATGAGCCGCATATGCAAGGAATAGCCGTATAGCTTTCATGCGTGCCATTGATGCAAAAGTTCCGTCATAGTTGATGCCCTCTTTTTTATTATCTCCCTTAGCTACAAGACGAGTTTCATTACGGACTACGATGCCAGCTTCGTTCTTCTTATTCTTGAATACCCATTTGGTACCGGTGATATTCGTATTTTTTGGTTTCATACAACAGTCCACACTTGCAGTCTTTCAAATTAATTAATTTCCTCTTGCATAGAAATAATCCAATCGGGTCGGCAAGAGCTTCGAGACTCTTGTTGGTTCTATTCGACTCAAAAAACATGAAGAGAAAAAATTGTTTTCGATAGCCGATCTCGCACGAACTCCAGTGGACGGGTTGCCGATAATCAAAGTGGAGGGATGAATCCTAGTGCACTTGTTCACATGAGAATGGAGTGGTGCCTCGGAAATATAAGAAAAGACCTCGTGATCCGACACCGTGGATGTCATTATAGGAGCATTTTCCATTTTAGTAGGATTGCCACTTGAATGAGAGGATATTGAGGTATCGGTGTAAGGAATTTTTTTATCAAGAAGAGGACTTGGGATCGTATCATTCATTGAAGATGTTTCGACCATTGTCGTGGAATGAGCATTTCCGGAGTTTCTTTGTGAAATGTCGGGAAGAATTGGGGAACGAGGGCGAAAATATTCGAATCCAAGTCCGCGAGATCATATGCAATTGAGTCCTTCGTAGTGGTGGCAGGAGAATTTTGTTGATCCGTAGTCAACATTCGTTGTATAGCGAGTCTTGAATTGTTGTGATCAAGAGCCATAGATGTAGGCTCGGGTCCAGAACCGTCATGTTCTGAAGCCAAACCGGTTGACTCATTAAATGTAACGTTGATGCTCTCGATAATCGTTCGACTTGACTTCACAAAGACGCGATAAACTTTTGACATCATTGAGTAGCCGATAAAAATTCCTTCAAGAGTCTTAAGATCGAAGTTGGTTCGATTGTCTCGTAGATCTTTTACAAAGCATGGACTCCCGAAAACTTTGAAGAAGACAATATTCGGTACTCTTTTCTTGATTAACTCACACGAAAGCTTATTGAACCTTTTGTGGATTATTGTCCGATTTTGAGTGAAACATGTATGAGCGTTGTCCTTGCAGCCTCGACTAGCGTTTGATTCTTTTGCTCGATGACACCGTTCTGTTGTGGAGTTCCTGCTGCTGAAAACTATTATGTAATACCAAGGGAGAGATAAAATTTGTCGAGTGTCTTATTTTTTAACTCGATAAAATTATCTATTCGAATCACTTAGAATTTTGTTGCAGCAAGTTCTGTGTAGTTTTGACGAAAGAGATGATCAAGCTGGCAGTCTCAATTCTTGCAAGTAGAAACTTTGTCCAAGTGTATCGAGAGTAGTCATCTACAATAACCAAGATGTACTTTCGGCCGTTAAGACTTTGTGTTCTCATTGGACCACATAAGTCCATATGAAGGAGTTGTACAGGCCGAATGGTAGAAGCTACTTGTTTACATGAATGTGAAACTCTCATCATTTTGCCAAGTTCACATAAAGTGCACTTATGGGCTTGAAGATAAGCAAGTTGTGGTAGTCCCTTGACAAGTTTCTTAGAATGTAGTTTATCTAAATCTCTGGAATTGAGATGTGATATCCGATGATGCGAACGATTATTCTGTTTTATCGAAGCTTGGGTAATGAGGCAAACCACCATAGTAGGTTCATACTTTGCAAATTTATGGTGTATAGCGTAGATTGACGAGCCCCAGATAAAAGTTATTCCTTTTGCTCATTTATAATACATGACTAGTCCGCTCGAAAATGAACTTCTAAATTCTTGTCATAGAATTTTCAAATACTCAAGAGATTGTGTTTGAGTCCTTCAACATAGGAGACATAGTGATGTACGATTATCCAATTTGATATCACCAAATCCAAATATTGCAGCAAATTCGTTGTTGCCAAAACGAACTTTTTCATTGTAGTTCTTATTAAAGGTGCTCAGCGTGCTTTGTTTCCCGTCATGTGTGTGGAGCAAACAGAATCCAAGTACCACACATGAGAGTTCTACAAAACAAATTAAGTAAGTTCTGTACCAATTGTCGGATGGTTCATGCTTTAGTGCAAAAATAGTTATTAAGACCATAAAACAATGCCGAAATAAGAGCAACTGTCAATTTATGTGATTTAAGTAGAGTATGTACTATTGTGACTTTATTATCGTGAGGTAAAATAGACGAGGTAGATTTGAGTACCCATATAAACGTTTCTTTTGGAGCAGATCTCTTCGGGACCCAAACTTTAGATAAGTGTGAATTTTGCTTTGGGAAATCATTTCAAATCAAGACCTCGAAGTCAACTCCGTCAATGACCCTTGGGTCTAAGTCCACATACACTATGTCGGGCCGCATGCAGAGCATTGCATACATCAGACTACCCACTATAGATACATAGGGGACTCCAATCATCTCCTTCCCGTAATCCTCATTTTTGAACAAATGGATTTCGAGAGATGATCGCATGTCGCATAGGTAAGAACCCTTTCTTATATTCATCCATCATATATCTTTTCATGATCTTTTCTAAGTAAAAGGTCTGAGATAACCTATCATTCTATTCGGTTGATCTATAAAAAGGCAAATACATATAATATAGGTCGCTTCTCCCAGGTCTTTATGGAGAATTCTGTCAAAAGCCATGCTTTCACCTCGGAGAGCATTCCTATATCATTTCCTATCAAAAGGATGTCACCAACGTACAATACGAGGAATCATATCATACTCCCCCTAACCTTTTTGTAGAGGCAAGGTTCATCCTCATTCTTTATAAATTCGTAGTTTCAAACTACTTCATCAAATCGAAGATTCCAACTCATGGAGCATTGTTTAAGTCCATATATGGACGTGTTTAGTTTACACACTTTGTGAGCATCTTCTTGAGACGTAAAGCTCTTGTCCTGCTCCATATAGATCTCCTCTTGGAGGAATCTATTTAGGAAACGGTTTTCACATCCATCTGCCAGATCTCATAATTGTAGTGTGCCACTATGGCAAGCAAAATACAGATGGACTTTATCATTGCAATAGATGAAAAGGTTTCCTCATAGTCAATGCCCTCCTTCTGACTATACCCTTTCGCTACTAGCATGCCTTTATAGGTATCAACCTGTCTACCAGATCCAATCTTTCTCTTGTAGATCCATTTGCATCCTATTGGTTTAAAATCTTCGGGCAAATCTACTAGAGTCCAGACTTGGTTGTCGTGCATTGAGTCCATCTCTGGTTTCATAGCTTCAAGCCATTTTAGCGAGTCTTTATCCATCATTGCGTGGTCAAAGGTAGTGGCGCCGTCCCCGACGATGCCCTCTGCCGCAGCATCCCCATGCTCGACGTGTACCAAACTTTATCTCGCATGCATGCGAGATTCTCTACCCAACCTGCGCAATGTTGGTTGCGTCTCGAACTGCTCCTCGGTGCTTTTTGGCACTGGAGTTTCTAGGTGCGTTTCATCTATCTCTCCAAGAGTTACTTCTCTGCCTATTCCACCTCCTCGAGAAAGTGAGTGTGAATGGCTACAACGATCCTTTTATCATCGTGGAAGTAAAAATAGTATTCCATGGAGTCATCGGGATACCCAATGAAACGCCCTTTCAAGGACCTCGATTCGAGTTTGTCTATTATCAGTTTTTTCACAAAAGCGAGGCAACCCTAAATCTTAATGTGGTTCAAGCTTGGTTTCTTACTATTAAAAATTTTGTAAGGAACTCACTCAACAGATTTCAAAGGGATTCTATTCAAAATATACATAGCAGTTTCCAAGGAATATCCCCATAACGATATGGGGAGATCTCTGCAGCTTAGCATAGATCAAACTTTATCTAACAGTGTCTGATTGCTGGATTCAGCAATACCATTCAATTGTGGTGTTTTGGGGGGAGTAAACTGCAAAATAATCTCGTTCTCTTAGAAGAACTCGTCAAACTCGAAACTCAAATATTCGAATGGCTTTTATTTGTTTTTAGTTTGGTTTTCCACTAAAGTTTTGAAGTCTTTGAGTTTATCAAGTGTTTCAGAGTTGTGTTTCATCAAATACACTAAGCCGTAGTGAGAGTGATCATCTGTGAAGGCCACGAAATAGTGGAAATTACCTCGAGCCGCAACTCCAAATGGTCCACAAACGTCAGTATGGATCAAATCCACAAGATTTGTGGCTCTTTTAACTGTCCCAATGAAGGGAGACTTAATCATTTTGCCGAGGATACAAGACTCGCATGTTGGATATGAATATGATCTCGGCGGCTTAATAATGTCGCGTTCCTCCAACTCTCGAATCTTACGAACTTCAGCATGACCGAATCGAAGATGCCACAAATATTTCTTATTCAACTCTAAGTAGCGTTTGTTGGTAATTGCATTCACAATTTTCATCTCATCTTGGGCATTTAAACACTTTATTAATGTAGCATTTCCGACGCATTTATTTCCAAAATAAATTTCCCAAATATTATTACAAACGGAATTCATATCTGAGTCTGCTCAAAACAGGAATATAAATAATATGCTTAAGCCTCTTGGGCAACAAAAATACATCAGAAAGCATAAGTACATATCTAGTACATAAAACTAAGGTCTTCGATCCAACGTAGGTAGCTGGGACACTGTGTCTGCCAATGTTAATAAAAATCTCTCAATCCGCGAGCTTCCCACTTTGTTCCAGACTAATATTTCCAGTTATATCCAACACGATTAAGTTCGGTGAAGAATTCGATAGAAAATGTAAAACTTACGAAGAACACGTTTTGAATTTTGGCGCGGAAGCTTGAGAGCCTTCTTCACGTTGTAAAGCTCAATTTTCTATTAAAATGAATTCTTAACCCTAATACATCACATTAGGGTTCCTTATATACCAAATAAGTTTAGTATATTTGCTAAGTAGTCCTAATTTATGGCTTAATTACAATTAAGCCCAAACTACTACTTATACTACAAGACTATGATAACATTTATATTTGAACACAAGAAAAATGTCCTAACACAGACCTTGGTTCAAAACACAAATATGAGCGCTATCCCCCGAGTCAAGAATATAGTAAAAGAACAATAAGTTTCTAAAAAACTTTACATGAATCTCCTGAAGCTCGGAGCTTGGGGAAGTCCCTTTTCCAATGGCCAAGCTCTTGATAGTAGTGAAGGCACTTGTCAGTAGCCTTCGGACAACTTGGTATGTTCTTTTTGGCCTTGCCCTTTTCTTTATCCCTCCTTTGGCTTATTGGGCTTGGGCTTGTTCGACTTGAATCCCTAAGACTTTGTAGTCGCAACAAGCACAACCTCTTTTCCCTTTCCCTTTTTGAGTTCTCGTTGAGTTTGAATCAGAGTGTTCATCAAATTGGGCAGAGAAAATTGGCGATCACTCAGATTATGATTAATTATAAACTGAGCGAACGATGTTGGGAGTGACTGAAGGATCAGATCAATTTGAAGCTCGTGATGGGTAGGAGCATTGAGAAAAGTCAGTTCCTCAATATATCCAATCAACTTGCGCACATGTTCTCCGACATCTGCGCCTTCAGTCATTTATTATGAAAGAGCTTGTCTGTGGCACTGTATCGAGACGATCTCGATTGTTCGCCGTACATCTCTGTTCGGTGGAGTAATATCTCACGCACAGTCATGTTAGAATGCTGATATTGAAGATCATTGTCCATCCGGACAAGCATATAAGCCTTAGCCCGGGCACAATCTGCCAACCATTTGGTATGATACCTCGGTCAGCATCACTCGCACCCTCCGCGGGTTCGAGTGGTGCGGGTCCTTCAAGGATATACTCTAGGCATTCCAGAGTTAGGACATTCCTTAAACTACGGAGCTAATCCTCTAGGTTTGGACCTTCCAAATGGTTTTGCGTGATCAGTGTCATAAGTGGTGACGTCATTTTATAAAATAGAAAGAAAATAATCTGCAGAAAATAAAGCATTGTTAGGGTCAACATATTATTCATCAAGCAGAAATAAGGACTTTTCATTCGGCTTGACTCCCACTATATTTCTCAAAATCACATTCTCCCTGTTAGGAATATTTTGTAGTGTCCTTAAATTCTTATGTCTGGGTCTATTTAGTAATTAAGAAGATTGTAGTAGATTTTGGCCCTCTACTTAAATACAAGATAGTTTAGGTTATAGGCCTTAATATACCAACACAGGTGGTATATAAGGCTCCATTTACCCTTTTAGGGTTTTATCAAAAGAAATCCAACGCAAGCCACGGTGTACCTTCCCTAATAGAAAACACATACAAACACACACTAAAAGGTGTTCTTCGATCTCTAAGCATAAAAGCAATCATTTGATCCTTGTTTGGTAGAAAACGGACCAACAAGTTGTATCAGAGCCTAGCCTGGATCGATCAAACAATTTGAATCCAGTTTCGTTCGATTTCAATATGATTTAAAGTAGTTTTTGGATAAACTTCATTTCGATTTTTTTTCTTGTCCATTTGGGTGTTTTTGAACTGTTTTTATCCGCTTAAGAGCTTGATAAACCGTTTTGAGTAATTTTCTGCTCTTTTGCATCGATTTCAGTCAAGTTTGTGTAAGATTTGAGCCAAAATCGAGTATGAAACTCGTCTTTCTGCCGCAATTTTGATTTTCGAGTAGATGAATGTAACAGTGCCAAAAAAATTCGGCTCATCTCCTTGAAAATTTTTCAACACGTTGAAAATCAGTCTAATTTATTTAATTTTCGAGCAACTAAGATATGAAATTTGCCTGATTTTCAAAACTCTCGGCGAAATTCAGAATTCGGCTAGGATTACCTGAGTTTCGAAACGGCTAAGATTACCCGATTTTCAGAAATCTGTCAGGATTATCCGATTTTTAACCTTCGGCTAGAAATACCAGATTTTCAAATTTCGGTCAGGAATACCCGATTTTCAAAAATCGTCCAGCCTTACCCGATATTTAAAATATGTTTAATTTACTCGTATTTTTGTTTCTTGCTCGAAAATCATCCAAAGTTATCAATTCTCTGATAGATTCACTCGACAATGGACATATTAACCCAATTTCATACTTACCCGATTTTCAACGCAAGTTAAACGAAATTCGACTAAATTATTGATCAAAAGTCAACACACGAAATTTAGAATTCTCGCTGATCAACGAAAAAAGTTCTCGTTGCCCGAGAATTATTTAACACTTTTTTTTTAAGAAACTTCTAGGTCTAAAATACAACTATTTTTCGCTTTAAAGACTTTTAAAATTCGTATCTATTGGTCAAAATCTCCTACCGAAACTTTTCGAAACTGACCTTTCATTTCACAGATCTCTTTCACATTACGATCATAACCAAACAACATGGATGCCTTTGCGATTGGATCTGACACGTCCTCAAGCATCCAAGTCGTTACTCAGATGTAGAGAAGACACGGGCCAGAGCGGAGAAGCTTTCCATAAATTACGTCCTCCAGTCCCTGCCCAACGACGTATACATTCAGGTGGACAACATGTCCACTGCCAAAGAAATTTGGGACGAACTCTCGAAGATGATGGTTGGGACAGACATAAGCACCTTGTCCAAGAAATCGAGCACCCTGACTGCCTACGATTCCTTCAGAGCTAAGAAAGGAGAATATCTTCGAGACACATACCTTCGATTCCTGACTATCATCAATAAGATGAGAACGATCAACATCCAACGGTCAAACTTCGAACACAACATCAAATTTCTCTCCACACTCCAACCCGAGTGGGGCAGGATTGCTGTTCTGATCAAGAAGCAAACAAAGACCTGGATGCCATAGATATTCATGCCCTGCATGATAACCTTTCTCAATACATCGAACACCCCAAAGAAATCAGGAACGAAGGAAAGAGAAATGCTTATGTGGAACCCGTTTCTCTCGTGACCAACAAGCCTATCAACAAAAGCTCGAAGGCTTCTAAAGGAAAGCAAGTCATGTTATCCGACTCTTCAGACAATGCTTCCTCGGACTCTAAATCAGTCGAAGAACTCAACGACCTCAAGAAGCAAGTGGCTATGCTCTCAAAGATGATGAATAAGAATTCTCCAAGAAATCATCATCTTCCTACAACAGGCAACGAATCTCAAGCGGCAAACAAAAAGCATCGCTCCCAAGGAAACCGAGAACAAGGAAACTGAAACTTCAAGGAAATGCTTCAACTGTGGGAAATTGTGTCACTTTTCCAAGGACTGCTACAGACCTAAGATGAAGGACACCGAGTACTACAAGAGGAAGCTTTAGTTTTCCCAACGCAAAGACGCATGAATTGTTCTGGTAGCTGCAAAGAGGAGTGGCTTGAGGACGCGTTGGACGAGGAGAAGCACGAAAAAAGCTTTCATGGTCAAGAGCAAGGACTATGGCTCGGATGCATAAGAGATGGGCTCCGGCTCCGACAGAAGTGATCGTTCCACACCCGACTTGAGGTATACAGTCCTTCCCCTAAGGATTTCGTTGAGCTAAAACAAAAAATACACAAGTTGTTCATGCAATGTAAAGATTATTCAGAACTAAAAAGAAAATTTGACAGTAATTACGCCTTACTAAACAAACAACATGCAGAGGTAGCTATTTTTAAGGAATCATTAGCCTTTTCAGAATCTAAAACGAAAAACTTAGCAGAAAAGGTAGAGAATATCGAAAGACATGTTAGCAATGTTAATAAAAATTTGAATGAAAACGAAGAAGAACGTGTAAATGTATCTTCTCAATACGAATTGATCACTAACTAACGCGTTAAGACTATAAAAAGATCAAACAATTGGAGGAACTTCTTACAAAAAAAAGGTCAAACCGATCAAACCATCTTTCTCAACCAACCAAAAGATGTATTCTACAATCCTCGCGAAGGTTTGGGGTTCGAAAGTAAAACGAACCCACATAAAGATGAAGTTTTTGTTGGGAAAGGTACCCGGTTTGTACCCGAGACGCAACGCCCCGGGATACGGTACGGAATAAAATTTTTTCCGGGTTCCTTCGCAGCTCGGATCGAAAACTCTAATCATGTTGACACGTAATAGGGCGGGTCATACCCGTGAGAGATTACCTTTGAAGCGAGTGGCAGCTCCTCGTCGATTGCGTTGGGTATCGTCTAGATCGTCACACCGACCTCGCAGTGTACCACGGTTTCGATTCTCCGAAGATGGCTAGAGAGAATTGATCCGTCGCTCGGGAGAGTGGTTTGCATTTGTGTGTTCGTGTTTCGATTCTCGGGTCGAGAAATTTCGCGTCGATTCTCTTCCCGTGTCCTCTTCTTTTGACGAGGGTCTCACCCTTATTTATAGTAGGGGAGGACGAAATTTTCAGCCCTAAACAAGGCTAAAATCTTGAAATATTTGTTCCTAAATATGAGAGATATTCTTGCCAAAATATCTCTCCTAATTGAATTCAAAATTCTATTAAAGGAACATACTATAAATAGAAAACTAACTTAAAATATCTTCAAATATGGTAAATAAATTTCGAAATTTTATAAAATATAAATTCGAATTTTAGTTTTAATAAATAATATTCCAAATATTTTATTACCATATTTGTAAATTACGAAAATACCCTTTATGGCATTTTTCGAATTTCTCGGCTTAGGGTTGAATTCCAATTCTTCCCTCAAGTCTTTCTAAGCACTTAGCCAAGCCTAAGTCTAAAGTTAGTTTCATATGAAGTCCGACTTCGGTCCACTTAATGACCCCGAGGCCCAATAAGGCGTGGCATAACGACCCGAGGCCCGTTAAGGCCCAAAACACAATCTCTCCTTCTCGGTACACATTGATGATCCTTTTTAAGCCCGACTCTCTAGGTTCGACTCAATCGGCAAGGGAGGAATCCAAGAGTCCGGTAGGTGCCTAGCCAATCCCGCAATACCGGACAGATCCCGACTTAGCACGAATTTCGAACTAGTCTATTCCAGAACCTAACTATAGATTATAGTACTACGTACAAACCCTTCAGCTGTGTCCCGATCGAGTGAGAGCCATGGTATTTGTCAAACTCACTAAACTCGATACTATGATAAAATGACACGAGGCAAATTACCAAACTACCCTCCATGTCTAACATGAGTTAGTTTAATACCTTGGCAAGGATTTTGTAATTTCCCGTCGTCATTCTCATAGGACACTTGTCTCGATTACTTGCGAGACTGTGAATCCGTACTCGGCGGTCTAAGCCCGGCAATCACAAATATCCATCAAGACCGCATCTGTCCCGCTGACCCATGCAATAGCAAATCGGATCTAGCGAAACCAGTGATAGTCAAGACTTCAAAGTCAACTCCGTCAAAGCCCCTTTCGGTCTAAGGTTCAAGCAGACTACTATAGTTTTGTCGTCGATCATTGACACTCCTTGAGTAATAAGCCATGTTTGATCGTACGACCTGCGAGTCAGTGTCCATGAAACGATTCAATCCCTTGATTCGACACGTATCACAAGTCATGACTTCCGCTTCCAAGCGGTATATCGGCACACGGTAAGTCATCTACAAATAAGCCATGATTGGTTTTCCAGCACCCAACTGAAACCTAAGGCTTATGGACATTTTATGTTCGAGGTTAAGAGTCCACTGGTGCCTTCCTCTCTCGTACCCATCGAGAACAGTGACTCAACTCGACACATTTGGATTTATTCATTTATTGCTTTACCCGATGCTAAGTAAAGTATTCATATAACCAATAAACGAATAATGCATTTATTAATACGCAAAACAATGTTTGATTACATTGACAATCGAATGATAAATAAGCTAATGCCCTATACATATCCAATCCTCGAATAGCAGTCGAGGGCATATCCCTAACAATCTCCCACTTGCACTCAATGCCATGCGCTGTTGTATCTAATACCCATCTTCTCGAGATGTTTGTTCAGCACTGCCTGAGATAAAGGCTTGGTGAATGGGTCGGCCACGTTGTCCGCAGTCGCAATCTTCTGGACGGCTATGTAGCCACTCTCAACGAATCCACGTAACACGTGGTATTTTCTTTCTATGTGTTTGGATTTACTGTGAGATCTTGGTTCCTTTGCTTGCGCGATTGTACCACTATTGTCGCACCACAGTGGTAGTGGTTTTTCGGCAATCGGAACCACTTGCAGTTCTTCCAAGAACTTTCTCATCCAAAATCCTTCTTTAGCTGCCTCTGAGGCGGCTATGTACTCAGCCTCGCAGGTGGAATCAGCAGTTGTGCTCTGCTTGGAACTTTTCCAAGATACTGCTCCACCGTTGAGTGTAAAGACGAAACCTGAAGTGGATTTTCGGTCGTCCACGTCTGACTGGAAATCCGAATCCGTATATCCTTCCACTTCTAATTCTCCATTTCCATAGACCAGCATCATATCCTTTGTTCTTCTAAGATACTTGAGGATATTCTTGACTGCTGTCCAGTGTTCTTTACCCGGGTTGGCTTGAAATCAACTGACTACGCTCACAGCGTATGCTATGTCCGGTCGCGTGCAAAGCATCGCGTACATTAAGCTACCCATTGCGGATGCATAGGGGATGCCATTAATCTCTTTTCTATCTGCCTCACTTTGAGGACACATAGCTTTTGAGAGATGTATCCCATGCCCCATAGGTAAGAACCCTTTCTTAGAATTGTCCATGTTATATCGTTTCAGGACATTTTCTAAGTATAGGGCTTGGGAGAGCCCTAACATCTTATTCGTTCTATCCCTATAGACACGAATTCCTAGGATGTAGGTCGCTTCTCCCAAGTCTTTCATGGAGAATTCGGTCGAAACCATGCTTTCACCATCGAGAGCATCCCAATATCGTTTCCTATCAAAAGGATGTCATCGACGTACAATACGAGGAACGATATCTTGCTCCCACTGCTTTTTCTGTAGACGCATGGTTCATCTTCGTTCTTTATGAATCTGTAGCTCTTCAACTACTTCATCAAACCGAAGATTCCAGCTCCTAGAGGCTTGTTTAAGTCCGTAAATTGACTTATTCAATTTGCATACTTTATAAGCATCCTTTTGTGATGTAAAACCCTTTGGCTGTTCCATATATATTTCCTCCTTGAGGTATCCATTTAGGAACGCGGTTTTCACATCTATCTGCCAGATCTCATAATCGTTATACGCTGCTATCGCAAGTAATATCCGATGGACTTCATCATCGCAACGGGCGAAAAGGTTTCCTCATAGTCAATTCCTTCTTTTTGACTATAACCTTTCGCTACAAGCTTAGCTTTGTATGTATCCACCAGTCCGTCTGATCCAATCTTTTTCTTGAAGATCCACTTACACCCAATGGGTCTAAAACCATCGGGGAGATCAACAAGTGTCCAGACCTGATTTTCGTGCATTGAATCCATTTCGACTTGCATAGCTTCAAGCCATCTTACGGAGTCTATATCCGTCATTGCCTGGTCATAGGTAGCGGGGTCGTCCCCGACGTTACCCCCCGTCGCAGCATCCCCGTGCTCGACGTGTACCATTCCATATCTCTAAGGCTGACGAGATACTCTGCCAGACCTGCGCAACTCTGATTGCGTCTTGGACTGCTCTACGGTGTCTTCTAACACTGAGTTTGTGAAATCGTTTCTGTCGTTTCTCCAAGAGTTACTTCACGACCCACTCCACCTTCTCGAAAGAACTCTTCTTCGAGAAAGTAAGCCTGAAGGGCTACAACGATTTTCTGATCGTCGTGGAAGTAAAATTGGTATCCCATGGAATCCTCAAGATACCCGACAAAACGTCCTTTCACAGCTCTCGATTCCAATTTTTCTGTCTTAAGCTTTTTCACAAAAGCGGGGCAACCCCATATTCTTATGTGGTTCAAGCTCAGCTTTCTACCAGTCCATATTTCATTAGAGATCTGGTCGACAGAACTAGAAGAGATTTGGTTTAAAACGTGTGTTCCGGTTAATAACGCATGACCCCACAGCGACAGTGGCAGGTCTGTGTAACTTAGCATTGATCGAACCTTGTCCAACAGCGTTCGATTTCTGCGTTCGGACACACCATTTAATTGTGGTGTTCTCGGCGGTGTCATCTGTGAAATGATCCCGTTCTCTTTCAAGAACTCGTCAAACTCGAGACTCATGTACTCGCCACCTTGATCAGATCGAATGGCCTTTATATGATTCCCAGTTTGTTTTTCTACTAAAGCCTTATATTCCTTGAACTTATCAAGGGCTTCAGACTTGTATCTCATAAGATATACCTTCCCAAATCTTGAATGATCGTCGGTGAAGGTAATAAAGTAGTGGAAATTACCTCGAGCTGCTTCCCCGAATGGCCCACAAACGTCTGTATGAATCAAAGTGAGAAGTTCTATGGCTTTTTGGAAAGTCCCGGTAAAGGGAGACTTAGTCATCTTTCCAAGGATACACGATTCGCAACTCGGATAAGGGTCCGAACCCAACGGCTTAATCATGCCATTTTTCTCCAACTCACGAATTTTTTGATCTCCTGCATGACCAAGTCAAAGATGCCACAATTGTCTCATATTGGTCTCTAATTTTCGTTTGTTGGTAATTGTGTTCACAGATTCAGTTTTATCTTTGACATTTAGATAATATAATCCGTTAAGTAAAGTTGCACTTCCGACGCATTTATTTTCAAAATAAATATCGCAAATATTATTACTAAAGAGGAACTCATATCCGTTTCCGCTCAAAACGGGAATAGAAATAATATTCTTAAGCCCTCCGGGCAATACTAAACAATCAGAAAGCAATAACTTATGTCTACTAGATAAACAAGAGTTCTTGATCCAATGTGGGTCGTCGGCACACTATGTCCGCTTCCTACGTTGACCATGACCTCTCGATCCGCCAACCTCCTACTTCGTTCCAGACCCTGGTTTGAAACACAAATGTGAGCGCTAGCTCCTGAGTCTAGGATCCATGAAGTGGAGTACACAGTCATAGAACAATTAGTTTCTAAAACATAAAGTTCTTTACCTGAGGCGGCTAGCTTCGGGCAATCGCGCTTCCAATGGCCGAGCTCATTGCCGTGAAGGCATTTGTCCGTGGGCTTGGCGCCTTTAGACACGTTTTTCTTGGCCTTGCCTTTTGAAACTCCTCCCTTGGAATTAATGGGCTTGTCCGACTTTTTCTTTCTAATCGACTTCCGAGTCTTATAAGTCGCAACAAGAGCCACTTCCTTTCCCTTTATCTTTTTCATCTGAGTTTGGGCCGTTGACAACTGGTTCATCAACTCAGTTAACGTCATCTCGACCCTATTCAGATTATAATTCACAATGAAGGGATTAAAGGAAGCCGGCAGTGACTGGAGCAGGAGATCGTTTTGGAGCTCATTGTCATGAGGAAGTCGAGTGCATCGAGTCTCTCGATCAAACCGATCATTTTCAGCACATGTTCTCTAACGTCGCTGCCCTCATCCATTTTGCAATGAAACAGTTGCTCTGTCAAAGAGTAGCGAGCACTCCTTGAGTGTTCACCAAAGAGCTCCTTCAAATGAAGCAAAATGGAACGCCCACTTCCATTTCCGAGTGGCTTCGCTGCAACTCATTGCTCATGGATAAGAGTATATAGCCCTTGACCTTTGGCTCGTCTATTTGCCACTTGACATACGCAGCCCGGTCGTCGTCACTCGCATCAGTCCCTGGGACTTGCGGTGTAGGGGAATCGAGGACATAAGTCAAAGACTCCATACCTAGAACTATCCTGAGGTTACGGAGCCAGTCCACATAGTTTGGTCCTACCAAACGGTTCTTTTCAAGCAGCATGTTTAAAAGATTCGTCATAGTAACTAGAAAGAAAATAACTCTGCAGAAGATAAAAATCACATAGTTAGGTTTATTTTATCATTTATCAAGCGCAAACACGGACTTTTTGTTTCGCTTGACTCCCACTATTTTTCTCGAAAATTCTATTCTCCCGATTTAAGAATTTCGGAAACTTCGTTGAGTAGTTTCATAGTGGAGTTGAGGTCCCCGACTCGATTAGACATGCCTCAGCCTTTAACGCAATATTTGGCCTGTTTAATCGATCGAAGTTGAGTTTCACTCGAACCCATCCTATGAGTATTTCAACTATCTTTGTCTCAGTCAGTGACCCTCATGGCTAACCCTGCATTTTGGGTATAACTGTCTAAGTGCAACCTAATCAACTTATGCTCTAACCGCACATTTGAATTCCGCCTTGCTGCCTTACGCTTCGTGGGGCGGAATATGCTATGGTGAGCGTCGTCAAATGAACCCGAAACGCTAATGTTAGGGCTTGATGTACGGCGCCAACTTACTCGGAACAAACCGTACAAACTCCCTAACACCAGACATCTCAAGCATGATAGAAGACAGGAACCCAATTCCTTTTCTCACTTAGTATTTATCAAACGGGAGAAAAAACCTTTTTCACATAAGAGCACATAAAGCATGCATATCATTTCACAAATCGACACGCACGTAAGTAGTAAATAAACCCTAGGAAAATAAACTACAAGGCAACACGAACGGGTTATTTATTTTCTACCCCTATTACGTGAATTATGTGTATGTGGCTTCAAAAAATCATCGGTTCTCCGTATGGGCTTTGAAGTCGACAATCGCCCTTCATCATTCGAACGGCCTCCAAGTCGTCGATCGTCCACCAAGTCATCTTTTCCCGGGGAGTCGTCAACCGTCGAACAGCTTCGTGTATTCTAAACTAAGCCTAATCTAATAAAGACTTTGAAGTACAACCCGGGGGGATCATCAGTCCCAAACAACCCGTAAAAGACAAATACAACCCGGGGGGACGAGGCCCTTAACAAATAACCCGGAAAACCAAATAGAAATCCTAAACCCGTAAGTGTGCCTTAAATCATAATCATAACGAGCACGTTGACAATTTAATGAATTCTAACCGAAACCGACAATTTGGGCCTTAAATGGGCCAGGCCCGATAAAAAGGCCCGTTAGGATTTTTGGGCGAAAAACCCTAGGCGGCCGTCGTGTCCCGGAGGCTGCAGTTTCGTGCGGGTACGCGGCTGTCCGCGCGCCGCTGGCGCTGCCGTCAGAGGTGGCACCACCATCGGACAGCGGTGTGCCGCTGCCCGAGGCAGCGGCGCGGTGGTTCGGGTCTTCGTTGCCCGAACCCGTGGCAGCGGATACGCCGTCGCACGGCGCGGTTGCGCGTGCGGCAGTCTGCGTGTCGCAGCGTCTCGGCGGTGGTGCCTTCGACCCCGTCGAGCGGTATGGTGGTCGTGGGTTGGCAAGCGACGCATCGAGCAGCTCCACGCGCCTAGTGCGTTGGCTTTTCGATCGTCTCCCACGAGCCTCGTTTCGATTTAATCTTGTTATGATTCCGATCACGAGCCCTGGCTCTGATACCACTGTTGGAAAAGGTACCCGGTTTGTACCCGAGATGCAACGCCCCGGGATACGGTGCGGAATAAAATTTTTTCCGGGTTCCTTCGCAGCTCGGATCGAAAACTCTAATCATGTTGACACGTAATAGGGCGGGTCATACCCGTGAGAGATTACCTTTGAAGCGAGTGGCAGCTCCTCGTCGGCCGCGGTCGTGTTGGGTATCGTCTAGATCGTCACGCCGACCTCGCAGTGTACCACGGTTTCGATTCTCCGAAGATGGCTAGAGAGAATTGATCCGTCGCTCGGGAGAGTGGTTTGCGTTTATGTGTTCGTGTTTCGATTCTCGGGTCCAGAAATTTCGCGTCGATTCTCTTCCCGTGTCCTCTTCTTTTGACGAGGGTCTCACCGTTATTTCGCCCCTTTCGGTCTAAGGTTCAAGCAGAGTACTATAGTTTTGTCGTCGATCATTGACACTCCTTGAGTAATAAGCCATGTTTGAACGTACGACCTGCGAGTCAGTGTCCATGAAACGATTCAATCCCTTGATTCGACTCGTATCACAAGTCATGACTTCCGCTTCCAAGCGGTATATCGGCGCACGGTAAGTCATCTACAAATAAGCCATGATTGGTTTTCCAGCACCCAACTGAAACCTAAGGCTTATGAACATTTTATGTTCGAGGTTAAGAGTCCACTGGTGCCTTCCTCTCTCGTACCCATCGAGAACAGTGACTCAACTCGACACATTTGGATTTATTCATTTATTGCTTTACCCGATGCTAAGTAAAGTATTCATATAACCAATAAACGAATAATGCCTTTATTAATACGCAAAACAATGTTTGATTACATTGAAAATCGAATGATAAATAAGTTAATGCCCTATACATATCCAATCCTCGTATAGCATTCGAGGGCATATCCCTAACAGTTTTTTCTCTGTACGACATTAAACACTTTGGCTTAAGTCTGGAAAAGCTTATGCCTTTTGTTGAATCAACAGAGGTGATCGAATCAGAAGAACAAAAAAGGAGAAACAAAAATTGGGCCCAAATTACATTTGGTTATGCGGAGCTGAACGCTAGTTATAAAACTCTATACACTCTGTTAACTACGGACTTTATTTGCCTTTTAGACCCGAAAATCAGGAAAGTACGTCCGAACATGCCAAAGTCATTTATTCCTCCATATATATTCCAAAGATAATTCGCAAAATAGGCGATCTAACTGCGTCTATATAATCAGAAAGGAAAGCCTATTCGGAAGAAAGAACTGTTCTTTTAAGCAAAATTTATATTCTTAAAAACTTTCTGATGTATACAAACCTTCCTCCTCTTATTCTGTTTCCGATACACCTGCGCGTAAATGCAAGAAAACAGATAGGAAAACCACTTTGTTTCGTACTAACTCCGTATTGCATGTGCCTACAGATTAAAGATTGAGTTCTAAAGGGACGAAGAGATTTTGGTCGGGTCGAGTGAAGGAGGCGAATCTCTTTGATAAAAAGAACAAGGTACCTTAAACTCTTCTTACTCATGTTTTCGACCGCTTTACCTTTTCAAAAAATTCGTCTTGTAGTATCGCATATCGTGTTTCCTTGTATTCTACTAAAGTGTCTAAGTCTTGTTATGACAAATATGATGTACTTCCACGTTCTCATAACAATCGTTTCTGGAAATATGCTTCCACGTTACAAAGAAGAAAACATTTCTCTTCCCCTCTTCCTGGTGGTGTATATCCGAAGCAATACAAGCAATATCACAAAGCAAAGAGAAAGAGATACACCTCACCCGAAAGTCTTGACAAAGATAAATGTGGATTCCAAAATCCCTATTGCACCTAATATGCTATAATTGAGTTTGGGTTCCTAAGTCAGCCATTCAACAAGCTGACTCAGAGCTCAACACAACAACAAAATTTTAAACCCCTCACCCTCAATTAAAGAAGAACCCGTCTTCATACGGGTACCTAGCTTTCTTTACTTGTTTTGCAGGTCCGTCATGTGTGGTACTTAGACTCAGGTTGCTCCTCACACATGACGGGAAATAAAGAGCTGTTGAGCAACTTTTCCGAAGGCTATCTCGGGAAGGTCTACTTCAGAAACGGTGACTCAGCTCCCATGCTAGGAACATGTGACCTCATTCATGACAGACTCACCATCAAAGGATTTTCGTACGTCGAAGGCCTAAGCTACAACCTATTTAGCATTGGGCGCGTATGTGACAAAGGTTTCAAGGTTCTTTTCGAATCTAACAAATGTAGCGTCATCAATGATAAAGGTTCGGAGCTGATCACAGGCCACAGAAAGACGAACCTCCACTTCATTGATCTGAAGACTACTCGACCAACGTGCCTTATCTCTCGAGCCTCTCTGCATAATAAGGACCTTTGGCACCGGGGCCTCTTACATCTCAATTTCAAGGATCTAAACAAGCTCCGCAGGGACAACTTGGTCAAAGGGCTTCCCTCGTTTAGGAACCACAAAGAGCATCTTTGCTCGGCGTGCGAAATGGGGAAGATAAGGAAAGCGTCCCACAACACCAAACATAGGGCATCAACGAGCAAAGATATGTGCTAGTAATCGTGGACGATTTCTTGCACTTCACATGGACCAAGTTTCTCCGAACCAAAGACGAAACAACGAATCTCATCATCGAGTTTGTGAAGACCGCACATAACCTTTACCAGCTGAGCGTCCAAATAATCAGAACTGACAATGGGACGGAATTCAATAACAGAAAGCTCAGCGACCTCTATGCATTGCTTAACATTACCCAACAGTTCTCAGCTGCAAAGACACCCCAGCAGAATGGAGTTGTCGAACACAAGAATATGATCCTAGTTGAAGCAACCAAGACTGTCCTTATTCATTCTAGACTGCCACACTTCTTATGGGGAAGCACTAAATACGGCGTGCTTCACTCAGAATCGTGCTTCGCTTCACAGAAGATTTATGAGAACTCCGTACGAGATGATCAATCGAAGAGTGTCAGACGTCTCATTTCTCAGGTTCTTCGGAAGCAAGTGTTATATTGCCAACGACTGCGAATATCGGGGCAAACTTGATCCAAAGGCTTTCGAAGGCATACTTGTAGGATACTCGACAAACTCCAAAGCCAATCGAGTATACCTTAAAGAGAGAAGGTCTGTCATGGAAAGCATCAACGTTACGTTCGAAGAAATAGACCAAGTGACTTCTGCACAAATCAGTCCAGAACTCGGATTTTTACAAGAGTTGAGGAAAGATCAACCAATGACCTCTACAGTGGGCACACCTTCAAATACTTCTACTTCAAGCGATGTGGATCTTGATCTGCTATTCGAGCATGTGTATCCACGACCACCGCCACCCACAGTTTCTACTTCTGTTGTAGCCCCAAGCAACGACTTTTCGCCTCCTACGATGGAAAATCTCCACACTGGCGAAGATAACGTACCTCCAACTGACTCAGATGTCATTCCAAGCTCATAAGACGACACCTTTCAAACCACTGACTCCACGACAAAAGTATCTTCACCAGAGTCAGAACCCTAATTGGATGAGCCTACGGAACCAAAAATCATCCCAAATCAGGGAATTCACGTGGATAACGATGCAACTGAGCAGTCCCAAACACACGAAAGAAAGTGGACCTGCGTTCATCCGAACTCACAAATAATTGGGGATCCCTCCAATGGTGTTACCACTTGCGCTTCAACAATCAATGAAAGTCTCCACTCATGTTTTCTAAGTCAAAGGAGCCAACCAAAGTAGCTGACGCTCTTAACGATCCAGACTGGATCATTGCCATCCAAGAAGAAATTAGCCAATTTGAGAGACTGGTTGTCTGGAAACTTGTACCTAGGCCGAAAAGGAAAACCATAATTGACACTAAGTGGATCTTCAAAAACAAGAAGGACAAACAAGGGGACGTGATGAGGAATAAAGCTAGGCTAGTGGCAAAAGGATACAATCAACATGCAGGAATCGATTACGACGAGCCTATGCACCTGTTGCCAGAATTGAAACCATCAGGATCTTCCTAGCATTGATGCCCACAGAAACTTCACGGTGTATCAGATGGACGTGAAGACGGCCTTCCTCAATGGAGTATTAAAAGAAGAAGTCTTCATCTCACGGTCTGAAGGTTTTGTGAGCGAAGAGGACCCCGACTACATATACCGACTCGACAAAGCCCTCTATGGACTCAAACAAGCTCAGAGCCTGGTATGAAGCCTCTCGGATTTTCTAATCTCCTCTGGTTTCACGAACGCGAAGATCGACATGACTCTCTTCACAAAAAGAAGCGGATCAGATATAATGCTCGTACAAATATATGTCGATGACATCATCTTTGGCTCGACGGACGCAAGACTCTACAGGAATTTTGGAGATATGATGAAGCATAAATTTTAAATGACTATGATGGGAGAGCTAAGTTTCTTCTTTGGTCTTCAAGTCAAGCAGCTTCACGACGGAATCTTCATCAGTCAATCCAAATACATTCACGACATCCTTAAGAAGTACAACATTGACAACTCCACTCCTGCCAAGACTCTGATATCTCCTTCTGCAAGCTAGATCCGGATACCTCAGGAAAATCCGTCAACCAAACCACTTATCGAGGCATGATAAGATCATTACTCTATCTTACGTCCAGTCGACCAGACATCATGTTCGCGACGTGTCTTTGTGCTCGTTTCCAAGCCGCTCCGAAGGAATTCCATATGTTGGCTGTAAAAAGGATCTTGAAGTACCTCAAGGGAACCCCAAATCTCGATCTATGGTACCCTATGGATTCCGACTTCAGACTCGTTGGATACACGGATACAGACTATGCGGGATGCAAGCTGGACATAAAAAGCACATACAGGCGCTTAATTTCTAGGGGGTAAACTCGTGAGCTCATCTTCTCGGAAGCAAAACTACGTCTCAACCTCGACAGCGGAGACAGATTATGTCGCCGCTGCAAGTTGTTGTTCGCAGATTTTTATGGATGAGAACCCAACTACGAGATTTTGATATTTTACTCAATAATATTCCCATATTTAGCGATTGTAAGTGTGCAATAGCGATAACTTGTATTCCGTACATCACTCACGCACAAAACACATAGACATTAGGTATCACTTTATTAATGTGGAACAAGGCACCATCGAAATGCATTTCGTTAACACCGAGCTTTAGCTTGTCGACCTATTCACTAAGACATTGGATAAAAAACAATTCCAATTCCTTCTGTCTAAATTAGGCATGTTGAACCTCCATGCATGGTCAATGGTGCCTCCAGGAACCTTAGATTACGTATATATGTCTTCCATTTTTTTTCCTATTCTCTATGCCTTTTCGTGTGCACAAATGGAGGGGGATTTACTATTCTATCTAGGGGGAGCTTTTGAAAACATGCATAAATTGAGGGGGAGTTTGAAATAGTTAAAATTTTCTTTGCAAAACTTTTATCAATATTATGGCTTTGAAAATTGTTGAATTGAGGGGTGTTTGAAATACTTTAAAATTTTATTAGCAAAACTATTATCAATATTATGCCTTTGAAAATTGTTGAAACTATGATTTTCGGTTAAAAAAATCTTTGAATTTCAAAAACTCGGATATATCTCAATTTTCGGCTTGATTTCATCATTATTTTATATTAAAAATAAAATCTAAGCAAAATTTGACACGAAAATCCAAATCACCCAAAAATCAATAGGAACCTCTTATATTTACAGACTTACCCGAATTTCTCAATTCACTTTTTACAATGAAACTCACTCGAGTGTTAACAACCTCTCTATTTTACAGAAAATTTCGTCAATTCCGTCCCAGCTCCAAAACTTTCTTTTCTGCACTTACCACCCATAATCGGTAAGAATGACTTCAAATTTGCAAGTTTTAACCTATTTTTAACTGATTTTTCCATATTACGCAAACTAGGGTTTAGTATTCGGGACGATTTTCGGATGAAATTTGAATTTCTACCCGAAAATTTACTGTTGACACACTTTGTGTCCACCCAAATTTTGACCACCCCAATTTAGTCTACCTGAATTCTTTCAATCGACGAATTTTGACTATAGCGAACGTTGGAGTTTTACCCGAAAAATCCACCCGACTTTCATCACCCGAATTTACTTAAAATCGGCGACGACTTTTAATACATGTTGTCTCGTTGACCGAAAAATTAAAATTCACCCGAATTTTTACTTAAAATCGGCAACGACTTTTAATACATGTTGAAGTGTTGACCGAAAATTACAATTTCCCCGAGTTTCACTTCATGACTGGCAGAAATTCGGCCTTGATATTACCCGAAAAATTAACACCCGAGTTTCTGATCGCATTACTCGAAATTTCAATAATCGTCGACTGATGAGCTTACCCGAAAATTTGGACTCATATTAAACTTGAAAATTTTCTAAGTCCGAAATTTTCCTAAGTATAAAATGTTACAAAGGGTCAAAAATTTCTAAGTTCCAATATCTCTTTTTCACTCCAATCACCTTTGACTTAGAAATTATATCGGGTCGACTTTATACAACTATACGTTCTATGCACTAAATCTCTATTTATCTATTTACATAACAAAAATGGTGCGTACCGTTGTAGAAATATTTCCCCGAACCAACTGGTCACAACGGACTCCAATAACCTCGGACTAGACTTCGAGAAAGCCATATGCTCGGACAAAATTATTCTCCAAATCCTACGCAACCACCCACTACATACCGCTTTTACCATCTCCGAGTGCGTCCCAAAAGTACGTTCAACAATTCTGCGTCACTCTTACAAATCTAACCACACGAAAAAATCCAAACATCCTCACCGCACAAATTGACCAAACCCCCGCCATCCTAAACCATTCCATACTCCGTTCTCTATTCAACCTACCATCGTCCCTGAACTTCAACCCACACCCCACTGAAGAGGAACTTCAACACGACTTCCTCTTCATGGAGATACAAACCCGATGCCCACAACACCGTCCACCTTCCCAACTTCACCGCCAAAGACATTCCTCAACCTTGGCGGACCTTCTTGCTAATTGTCAACAAGTGCCTGTCTCCAAAACACAGTGGCCCAATAGATGTAACTGAAAGTACGATGTCGTTCAACTCATTTGATCGGACCTGCTTGATCAACTACGAAGACGCGACCTCCCCTCAACTACGAAGAAAATTCTTTCGTACCTGAGGTGGCAAACAGTCTTCGTTAAGCACTTCATGGACACCATCCCAAAGATCGAGATCCGAGATCCATCCAAAGGATACCAACCACCGAAAGTTGGCTCTCTCCATTCCTCCAAGACAGAATTCGAACGGAAGGCGATGCCTATCCCTGAAAAACTACTAAGGCTCGCCGACCCAACCAACTCGGTTGTCCTCACTTATCTTAGAGAAAACGCGCTTGAGGAGGTTCCTATGGTCCAACATATCCCATTTGGACATACACCGGGAATAAGTCTACCCATCAACCCAAGTAAAGGTCTAGGATGCGCATCATCCCCGCTCGCAAACAAATGAAGAAATTGAAAGGGGATGCCATAAGCCGCAAATAGGAATGGAGCACAAAACAACGAAGAGACCGAAATCCTCCGCCCATAATTCCACAAATAACCCGGACCGAACCGCGCGAATAACCAAACCTAGCCACTCAACAATCTCTCAAAAGATTGTTGTTTCAATTACTCACGAAGGAGCCACGAATGTCATCCCTGCCTCGCTCGGAGGCAGTAGATGTTGAAATTAGCAGTCATTCGCCTCAGACTACACCTTCCTTGACCACATCGAGTCTAATGTCCTCACCATCCAATATTTTCACATTTTCTAGGACACATACAGGCTTTACTGCACCTCCAAATCTTAGTGATATGGACAGAATGCTCTTCAATGTCTCTTGGCTGGACATCAGCCAGGGACTGAGCGGAAGTCCCATAGTAGCCAACATTTTTGCAGCTACCGCATTGGGCCATCGAACTTAGTCAGTCTCAGTTTTGATGACAACGATGATCCTGAGTGGCTCCGGTTTCTCAAGTCCTGTGCAAACAGGCGACGTGTCAGTTCCATCTTTTGACATCGTGACGACGGAATTCCTTAATGGCTCCGTCCCATTATTTGCGCGTTCCTGACGGCCAAGCTCGCGGACTTCGCCAATACTCTCGAGGACTCTATCATGACGAAGGTCTAACGACCCTCGAAACTTCAGCCCGAGACAAAGGCAAGGCCCCTGCCATTAAAACCGAAACTACTACGTCTCGTCCATCCGCTCCGCCCACTCACGCCTCAGAACCGGGTCCGTGGGACGTACCAATTTATGAACTCCATGACATCCTCTTGGCCCGAGTACAGTCCGCCCTTTCTCTAAATGAGAGGGAGCAATACATCAAGCGTCGGCTAATGAATCCGATGTCTTGCCGCGGAGAGGCGGAACAGTCCAAGAGACCACATGACGACCCAGAAGATGAGAGCCGTCTCGAGGGAGAGAAGAGACAGTGAACAATCTCGGAACCCCAGAAGCAACGGATCACTTCATCTACCACCACCCAAACCACTCAATCAGAGGTTTCTTCATCTAAAAAAGAAGCTGCCTCCGTAGCCCATACTACCACTCCTTCACCAGCCACTATAAGCATCCCCTCACCTCGACCCGCCATCCAAAAAGGCCCTCCGATGCTTTCTTAAACCTCTACCTCATCAGTTTCCTCTCTGGCAACCGACAAGCCGATCGTGACTGTCGAAGATCTCTACAAACCACATGCCAAGGTGAAGAGCTATATACTCAATGAAGAATGGATGACTCAGTCGGTGACTCCATACTAGCTAAAGGGTTGATGGAAAATGCTAGATTCTTCCTAAAGAAGGCAGTCATCAGCCTGCTTTGGATTCAAGAGGAGGAACTTGAGGAAGGCAAAGATTGCGAAGTCGAGATCCCAGAACTTCTCGAGATCCTCCAACACAGAGTCATGGACGAGGACGACCCTCCGTTGAAGTCAAACACAGGAAAGGATTGGAAAAACGCCACGATTGTGGTGCCATACCAAGAAGAGATTCGAATGAGAATCTAAAGGAAAGAGGACCACCTCAAGAAGCCCAACGAGTTGAAGCTGCGAAGCATGACTCATCTCTTGGAGCATCGAGTCAATCTTTATCTGTTCAGCCTCCGTCGAAAGCTCATGTTCGGCGGAAAATGAAACGACGTGGAGGCTCTCCAAATGGATGAGAAGAAGAGGCCGATGATTTGCGGTCACGGGAGTAGACGTCTAACTTATGCTCAATCTTCTTCCCAATCTATCGAGTTCAACAGGAGGACGGGAGTATCGAAGAACTGAGTGAAGCAAACCTCTCCTACATCAGGGCGGAAGACATCTATCAAATGGTCGGAAGCTACAAGATGCTTGGGACTCTCCAGAACCCCGAAGTCAAGTTCCGCTACAACAACTTAAAGAGGTTCATACTGCGCCAGATCAAGTACACTATATCTCACAACCTTCAGATGGCGCTGGAGAGCAACTTGAAGAAGGTGCAAAGCCTTCTTTCGATTGCCCCGAAGCTGAAAGAGACGGTGAAGGCCACATCTTTGATGGAGAAGACCCCTCCATTTTCTACATCAACTACAAGGGCGGGAAAAGGCTTATGAAGACATCGGAGATCTCCAAGTTCTGCAATGGAACCCTCCTGATCATACGAGATAAGCTCAGAATAATCATGGATGAACTGAGGTTCGAGGAGAATAAAGTCCAAGTCAGGTATCAGAAGATGATCGACATCATCTCTGATCGGATTTTGTACCGTAGATGGATACGATCTTATGAGTACAAACTTGGACTCAGAAGATCTGTCTACGAGCTGGTGAGACCCAAGTCAACTAAGACAAAGAAGACGTCAAAGCGGAAAGGACACTAAGGGGGGATTGTTAGGAATATTTTGTAGTGTCCTTTAATTCTTATAAGTCTTGGGTCTATTTTGTAATTAAGAAGATTGTAGTAGGTTTTGGGCCTCTATATAAATACAAGATATTTTAGGTCATAGGCCTTAGTATACCAACACATGTGGTATATAAGGCCTCCTTTACCCATTTAGGGTTTTTATCAAAAGAAATCCAAAGCAAGTCACCTTGGACCTTCCCTAATAGGAAACACACACAAACACACAGTAAAAGGTGTTGTTCGATCTCTAAGCATAAAATATATCTTTTGATCCTTGTTTGGTAGAAAACAGACCAACACTTTCGGTAGAGATTTCGAAAACCTTAGTGATGGTTTCATAGTGGAGTTGAGTTCCCCGATTCGCAATAAACGAATCTCAACCTAATAATTTGTTGGTCTGTTTAATCGAACGGCGTCGTGTCACATACGAACCCATCTGATGAGTATTTCAACTTCTTTGTCTCCGGTTAGGAACCCTCACGATAACTCTGCATATTGGGTAAAATCATCTAAGTGTGACCTATCATCAAATTGCTCAATCCTAACATTTGGAAATTTCACCCATATGATAACACTTTGTGAGGTGGAATATGTTTTCGGAGATCAGTGTTTTAGAAAAAAGGCGCCCAAACTGCCTAAATAGAGAGTGAAATGTTTGGCGCCGATAACTCGAAACAAACCGCACACACACTGAAGTCGCAACATTATTGAATTTGATAGAAGACATGAACCGGTTCCTTTACTCACTTATTATGGGCCCAACGGGAGAATACGTCTCACTCATAAGCTCATAAACATGCATATCACGTCAAACCAACATGCACGTAATCACGGTAAACCTAGGTTGCCTATATGACGGTCAGCGTGGACTATTTCTACTCTACTACATTGATTTTATATAAATACATCTCTTGAGTTTTCGGGATGACTCCAAGTCTTCGAGCGTGCTCCAAATCTTTGAATGGCCTTCTCGTACTTCAGTTTCATTCTCGTACGGCCACCCTACTTAAACTAATTTTATTTAATAAAAATAGTAAAGTACAAGACGGGGGTCATTTGTCCTGGATAACCCGCATAAAACAAATACAACCCGAGGGGGATCTTATCACCCTTAACATATCACCCGGAAAATATAGAGCCTATGTTCACGCTGACACCTTAAATGTATCATACATTCACATAAACACGTATGCGACAACAAATGCTAAAAGAATCCGAAACAATATTTGGGCTTTTTATTGGGCAAGGACCAACGAGCCCACTAGGGTAACTTGTTGGGCCTAAAAA
The DNA here is from genome assembly GCA_004919715.1 of Linderniella brevidens. Lineage (NCBI taxonomy): Eukaryota > Viridiplantae > Streptophyta > Magnoliopsida > Lamiales > Linderniaceae > Linderniella > Linderniella brevidens. The sequence continues at coordinate 1,329,737 of SWDC01000158.1, forward strand.
ATCCAAGGCCCATTTTTACTTTCGTTTGGGCCAAGTATTTTTAGATCTAATTAAAAAAGAAATTGGACCTATCCTTACCCGCCCTCGAGATCTCAAAGAACCTCGGAGCCCAAAAACAGAACCTCCGGCCCTCACCGCTGCTCCTCCAAACCGAGACGCCGTAGTTCGAACAAGTATAGGCGCATTTTAGCGCACGATTTGAGGTAGCATCTCGTTTTCGAGCTTTCGGAGAACAACGACCATGCTTAGAGTCCGTTAAATTTGAGCTGGGAGTCGGTGGTGTCAAGGACGCCCCGAGCCAACGAACCTCGATGTCCTTGTTTGACATGTCACTGAAATTTTCCATTCAAATAGATTTTTACGCGGATTGCTAAAAATCACAAGATCCAAGCGATCTCCACAACGTACACCCTAACATGTGCCGATGCGCGTGGTTATGATTCACAGGGAGATTAACCGTTCTCTGGTTTTCTCACCAATGCTTAACTCTATCGGATCGTTCACAGCAAAACGGTGTTCCGGCCGTGCGAGCGCTCGATTTGCGAACGCGGGCCGAGAGCTCGTGCTTTTATGCCACGAGTAACTCGGTGATTTGCTCAATCGAGATTGTTTCGACTTCGTTTATGTGGTTTCTTAATCCGAGCACTGCTCTAATACCACTGTTGGGTAAACTCGGGTGCTCCGGGTCAAGTTTCCAAGGCGGTGCAAAATTTAAAAAAAAAATTCTGAGATCCCCGCTACGCCCGGATCGCTCGAATACAAAAAGAAAACATGTATGATACATAAGACACGTAAAACACGTATGAGAGATCGAGAGCATTATCCTCGTAGCGAAGATCCCTCGGTTGTCGTAAAACCGGCCTAGCACGAGCCGCTGCACAAGACCGTCACGCCGATCCCAAGACGTACCCAAGACGATAATTCCTTGTATATGGCTTAGTGGAATAATTGAATTGTAAACGAGAGATTACGACTGTATTTTTCTATATGAATAGCGCATACGCAACAATTTTATTAAGTTGCAAAATGACTTGGTTTTTTTTTTTTTCTTACAATGAAATCCACGGTAAACGAAGCCTTCTTATATAAAGTATAATCTTTATTTTTAATTTTTTTTAAAGGCCATCAGAGCCTTATCCATTTGATCAAATTATTTTTATATAATTGATCATGATAAAATTCAAAAAGTCTTTGCTCATTGAATCAGATTGTCAAAATGTCTTAACCATGTCCAACACGTTATTATCTTCTTCTTTTTTTTAAATAGTAATTTCGTAATTAGTTAATCAAATTAATATTTTTCGAAATGATATTAAGGTGAAATACCATATTTAACCTTTGGAGTTGTACTAAATAATTTAATTAAGTTCAATATCTAATAAAAACTTAATATTATTTTTCGGGCCCTAAATAATAAATTAAGTCCAATATTTAATAAATGGCATAATATTATTTTTCGGCCCAAAAGCCAAAGCCCACACAATATTTTTCATGCACTTAGACAATAAGTCAAGTCTCGAGAAACCTAATTGATGTGAATCGTGTACCGTTATTGTTAACGACTCAAAGCCCGTTAAATATTTGTTAATCTCTCTTTGATAGATACTGTCTCATTGATCCTTTTTAAGCTTGACTCTCTTGTTCGTCTCAACCCAGCACTAGGAGAAATCCAAGAGTTTGGTATTCACCTAGCAACTCGTGTAGTATCAAACCAATCCCGAGTACGAATGTGATCTAATCAATATTCACGAACCGACTATAGATTATTGTCATCGTATCAACCATTCACATATGTCTCGGTAGAGTGAGAGTCATGGTTACGTCAAACTCACTAACTCGACTCTATGATTAATTCGTGACAGGCGAAATTACGAAACTGCATTACACGCCTCACGTGAGTCAGCTTATTGCTTTGGCCAAAGACTTTGTAATTTCTCGTCCCCGAATATACTTAGGACATATATCTCGATTACTAACGAGACTGTGAATTCCTCACGACTATCAATGCCCGGCAGCTAACCTTCGTTGTCAAGACCACGTGTAGCCGCCGACCCATGTTCGACCCCGAACAATGTGGGCCTAGCAAACTAGGACCCCGAAGTCAACTCCGTCAATGACCCTTTGATCTAAGGTCCACGTATACTACTATTGTCAATCGATCGATCATTGAAGCCTCCTAGAGTAATTGGCCATGTAATCGTTCGATTACGAGTCAGTGTCCAAACATAAGTTAATCTCCGATTCTGCTTATATCAATGTTACGGCCTCGCACTTCCCAAGTGAATGACTGACACAACCATTTAAGAGTCATCAACAAATAAGTTGTTATTGGCATCCAACACCCAACTGAAGCTTGAGACTTATGAACATATTTAATATTCGAGATTGATAGCTCACCGGTGCCCCTTATGAAAATCGGTGTCTAAACTCACAATATTTGGATTTCATTTATTTACCTTCATATCGGATGCTAAGTAAGAACTGGTGGTAAATAAATAATATGCATATATGGAATATAATGTGAAAAACAAATAAAACATTTATTCCATAAATTTAAATTTTCGAATACATTATTTAAATGTACATCGAAAATACATTGGTTGAATAAGCGACTTATTCATTTAATCCTCGAATGGCATTCTGATGGTATATTCCTAACATTAGTCACGGTCGATTCCTTGAGTTCCTCTTTTGCTTTCCGTGTGGTGCGAGTATGTTGGATCACCATTTTTGTTCAATGATGGTTGAAACTCTTTCTTGATGTTTTTACGATGATTCTGCTCACATGCCTCTCCCCCGAGCTCGATAAAGTTATCAACTCCAGATGAGTTTATCGATCACATGATTACTATAGTTCAGAAAATATTCTGATCTCCTAGTTCAAGATTAGCTTTTCACCGCTTTCATCATCTTTAAAGCAAGCCTTTTTTTTACTTCAAGTTACAACATCCAGGCTTAATGTTATCCTTTCTATATAATATACAAGCTTCATTATCAACAATCTCTTAGGCAATATCTGCACGAATTTGAGAAAATGCTTAGTATCCTAACAACGAGGAAAAGTGAACATTAGAAAACTGTAGCTTTATGTTCTTGTTCTTCAATTTTAAAATTAATTTCTTTAAAATCCATATTAGTGGAATCAATTGGATAAAGATGAGACACAAAAAATAAAATGGGCCTTTTTAACAAAATAATTCGAAAAAAATTATTAATTATCAAAATAGGGCGTTTTTTGGACATATTACTAAAATAGAGCCAATTGCGGGCATTACCCGCGACGTCGCGGCCATTAGGCGCGACGTCGCACCCATTGGTTGCGATTTTCTATTTTCGCGAAATGTGGGCCATGGTACGGGACTGTTGTACTGGGCCAATAATTTTTTGGCCCAGTACGGAGCGTCGCGCCTAATAGGCGCGACGTCGGGGAAATATAGATCTCAGATCTATTTCCCCGACCCTCCACTCTCTCCCTCACTCTCTCTCTACACAAACCCTAACACCTCCATCCGCGCTGCCGCCGCCGCCTTGTTCATCCCGCGCCGCCCGACCGCCCGCACGGCCCTCCGCTCGGCTCTCTCTCTCTCTCTCTCTCTCTCTCTCTATCTCTCTCTCTCTCACTCTCGGCCTCTCTTCGCCACCGGCGCCGCCGCCTCCGTCCGCCGCTCAGCCGCCACGCGCACCTCGCCCGGCGCGCCGCCCTGCTGCCCGCCCGCCCCCCCCCCCCCCTCTCTCTCTCTCTCTCTCTCTCCCCATCTTCTCGGTTTCTCATCGCCACTGCATCGGTCCGCCGTGTTCATCCCGCGCCTACCGCCCCGCCCGCCCGGCTGCCCTCTCTCTCTCTCTCTCTCTCTCTCTCTCTCTCTCCGCCGCGTCCACCACCCCGCCGCCCCGCTCCGCTGCCGGGTCCAACGCCGTCGCCGCCGCATCCGCCCCGGGCCCTCCGTACGTTTTATTAGGTATTTAGTTTGATTATAGTTTGATTGAGTTATTCGTTGTTTGGTTATAACATTAGACGGATTCGTATAGTCATTATCCGATCTGTATTGTTTGATTGGTTATAACATTTTTTGTTCGATTAGGATGGACACGAACGAATTCTACGGTCCGATCAATCGTTCGCTGTTGATATTTCAGGATAGTCATCGTTGTAACGATGTGCTATCCAACACGGATGGTGCTATTGACACCCCGTTGACGGTTAGGGGCTTAGAAAACGTAGTATGGGGTAAAATTTCACGACCGGTGCAATTACACGGTCGTGTTTGGAGAAGTTACATACTATGTCGCTGTATGGCGTCTATAGTTGTGGATCTCAGAAAATAGATCCACACTTGATTACCGCACTCGTCGAACGGTGGAGAAAGGAGACACACACGTTTCACCTACCGGTGGGGGAGGCGACCGTCACATTAGAGGACGTGGGGTTGCTGTGGGCACTCCCCGTGGACGGTATTTCCGTCAGCGGTGTGATCCCACGTAAGACGCAGGAGCAGTGGCTCGAATATTGTGAGGAGTTGACTGGGTACAGACCTCCCGAAGGAGCGTACCACGGGACGAAGTTGTCTCTCCGCAAGTTTGCGATCTGGTTAGAAGAAAATCAATTCGACGACATGACCGACGAGCTAATCGTCGATCAACATGCGCGCGCCTACGCATTGCTGCTGTTCGGGTCGGTGATGTTTCCCGACTCCAGTGGAAGTCACACGTCGATGACCTACCTTACGCTGCTCGAGGACATCAACGAAGTCCATCATTACAGCTGGGGCAGCGCCGTGTTAGCATTTCTCTACATAGAGCTCTGCACGCCATGTCAGTCGAGGAAGATGAACATAGGTGGAGCTTTACGGTTGCTGCATGTACGAAATATAGTTTAATGAAAAACTTGTAAAAGCGTAAACGATACTTATGTATATAAATAATTAAAATATAGGTTTGGGCATGGATGCGTATATTACAAGTCCAGCCCATTACCGCCCAGCCTCGAGTGGTGATGCAGCCTATTGTAGTCGATGGCATTCAGTTACTCATTCCACCGCATGCGGCGAGATAATTGCTCTTCTAATTATTCGAACTTTCAAATAAAAAAATTTCAGCCTAATGAATGTTTATTCATTTAGATGGAATGCATTGTTTGACCATACGACCTCCGCAAATTCAAATTTGCGTGCGATACGGGAGTTCATCGATAGTATGTCGATGGAATAATTTGTATGGACCCCGTACAACTATCACTATCTGGAGATTTTGGCGCTACCCCCGGAATGCCGTTCTCAGTCCTCTCGGTCGTCGTGCCCGCTGATATGTTACAATATCGTCGAGTGGCACTATCCAGATCGCGTGATGCGACAGTTCGGATTGATTCAGTCTGTGCCACAACCACCGGCATATCTTACTGTAGATCTCCACCGTTTTAGCACTCGGAATGTCCCCGGAAAAGATTGGAGATCGCAGCACGAACCGCACGAGGTGTTTTGGAGTCAAAGGCACTCGAGGGTTGTGAATGGACTGGAGATAGGATCCGGACCGCAGTGCACCAGTGACTATTATGACTGGTACCGGTCCGTGACCCGTCGATATATCTCTCCGTCGTCTGTTCACATGTCGCGAGGATTTCAGATGGGAGATGGAGCATTCATCGACGTGATGGTTAGTTTATATTAATTTTATTTATTATATTTAATTTCGATTTATTCGCGGCAAAAATTTTGACTATTCTAAATAACAGGCACAGCATCTCGATGACGTGGAGACAAGACTACGTCGTCGTGAAGTGGACGGAGGATTAGACGTTGTACATCGTATGCAGCGTCTAATCATCGATAGGCGTCCGCGACGTGATACCCAGTTCACCGCGTTCCTCCTACGCAAGATCGTGGGGCTTCATCCTCGCACCATGTCACTCAAGGTGTTGGGCCGTCGTCATCGCGTATTCCGACAGATTTATACGGCGATGGACGATATGGGACGTCGATGCCATCGGGGTACACTACGCCGATGCAGTACACCTACGAGGACGATGACGACGATGACGACACGCCACCTTACCGTTCATCTACCCATCGTCGTCCATCCGAGCGTGAGGCCCCAGTTGACCGTCGCCATCTGCGTAGAGAGCATCGTCCTCGAAGATGCGGTACTGGAGGGCATTATATGCCATAGTTTTTTTGTTCATACGATGTTTTTTTGTTCGTACGATGTTTTTTATTGTATTTATTCAGACGATGTTTTTTTGTTATATGTTATTACGACTTACGTTTTTATTTTCGCGATGTTATTATCTTATTATGCGTAACTTTATGGTAGATAATTATAAAATACGAGTTATATAATTAGTAGAGCCGTAAAAAAGGCCCGAAGCCCGCGGGCCGCCCCGCCCAGGCCCGCCAAATGGATTTTTTTAGGTTGTCGAGGAGTGGGCAGCGGGCTAAAGGCGGGGCGGGGTGGGGCGGGCTAGCCCGCGGGCTACCCGTCTATTTTTAAAAAAATAAATTTAATATATTTTTATTAATAAATATAATATATATGTATTAAATTATGTAAATGTACTAAAAATATTAAATTAAATAATATATGTACTAAAAGTACTTCAAAATTAAAATAGATCAATGTTAATATTTTTAAAAATAAAACAACTTTTATCATCCGCGTGCAGCTTTAATCAACGCTACCTGTAACTTCAGCAACTTTTATCATCCGCGTGCAGCTTTAATCAAAGCTACCTGCAACTTCAGCAACTTTTATCATCCGCGTGCAGCTTTAATCAAAGCTACCTGCATATTATCTTCAATCTAACTGTACACAACAATATTGACATTAAAAAAAATTGATCCAGAACATCTATAAAAATCCCACAAATTAAGAAAATAACATACAACATTTGAGATACGATGCACCCGAAAGGTAGAGACCCGCGTCTTAATCGCTTCAATGGAAAAAAGATGAATGAGGGTCATCCGATATTCGGAAATTTAAAGGTCCTTGGTGATTACTTTTACGACGAACTGTGGACGTACGATATTGAAAGATGGTTCGTTGGATCATTTTACGCAAAAGCATCTATGGCTGATATCACGAATGAGACATTGTCCGAATGTCTTCAATTCCTTGCGCAACTATACAATCAACGTTACGGAATTCATTTCACGTACCTTTTCTAACGGAGAAACTTGGTCATTTGAAGCGTCGCTACCTTTTATGGACAAAACTACGCGCCGAAATGAGAGATTGGGGAGAGTATGACAGAGGATGGATTCATGCAGATACCGAGCAATGGCTTAAGTGGTTTAAGGTGGTTATTTTACTCAACGTTTTATTCGGCTGTAATAAAATTTTTTAATTATGCAATTTGTCATATTCTTGCAGGAGGATCCTCTTTCAACAATTTATTTCTATGAGCCCGAGCCACATGAATATTATCTGTATAAAATTTTCGGTAGCTATATCAACCCAGACATTGTTCCAGACATTGACGTGCTTGCAATTCTAACAACGAATGTCCAATAGTTCATACTCAGGCGGAAGAATCATCCAAAAGACAGTCGGTAAAACATGTCGGCTCGAGTTCGAGAGTCAAAGACGATACGGGTGATGACGACTTCGTCGACACGCCACCGAAAGGAAACCGATACAATATGTCGAGTAAGATCGGCAACGCTGGCAAAAACCAAGGCGATGATGACTTCGTCAACCCACCTCCGAAAGGAAAGAAAAAGGTATGAATAGAAAGACGCACAACAAAGGCAAACATCATGCAATGTCGAGTTCCAGAGTTGAAGAAGATAATAGTGACGATGACTTCGTTGACCCGCCCCGAAGGGTGGAGAAAAACTTTTCGAAAGTGATTGTTTGTAACTTCAGTAACCTTTGTCATGCGTGTTTGCAACTAATATGAGGTAAATTCGGACGTAACTGAAAAATTGTAATAATTTACTTAAAGATTTAGTACAACATATGAATACTAAAACTATTTAAAGATTACAGTAAATCAACGTTGACCACTGCCTCCGCCTCTTCGACCTTGTCTCCGCCTTGAACCACCACGATCCATTTCGTTCTGTATACGAGTTGTACGGATTCTCCCTGGCCCTCTTCTGGTACGCAGAGCGTCGTTATGTATAAGAGAGAATTCAGCAGGCTCCCAATAACATTCGTCATGTAGAGGATGAAAAAACCCCTCGTATGTTTTACGGTACGCTTGTTTGTTATAGAAATGAGCAATATGATGCATGCTATGAACTCCCCACATACGGCAAGCTGCTTGGGCATGAGAACATGGGATGAAATACGTGTCCCATTTTCCGCACGTGCACGTCTTTCCTAAGATGTTTACCACGTGCTTCCTTTGATTCACGGCCGAAGTATAAACTTCAGCTGTTTGCAAACGTGGGTCAAAATTAAATGCGACGTGACTCCAAGAACGACTTGTCCAGTCGTTGAACTTATTCCACGCATACGGAGACCAATCGCTTTCGGTGTTAGCCATCGCTGCAGAGCACTCCGTAAATCGATTGCGAAAATATTCAACGCATCGATGAAAGCTAAAGTCCACTATTGCTTTTCGGAGGCAAACACCTCGCCCCTTTGAAAACTCCGTTAAGGGCCTCGGAGATATTAGTGGTCATCACCCCGCATCGGAATCCACCATCGTAAGCAAACGTCCACTCTCTTTGTCAATATTATCTAACCACTTCCAGGCCGGTTCATTGAGAACTTTAATGTGTTCCATAATGCGATTGAACTTCTCCAACGTGTGGGCCATTCCAGCTCTATGGCATAACTGTTTTAGGTCATTGTTCTTGAATTCAGTGTTGAAGTTTGATACGACATGACGTAGACAAAACCGGTGTACACCATTCGGCGGCCTAAACGCTGCTAATTCGCTTACCGCCGCCAATATTCCTATAAAAAATTACGATCAATCGATTAAAAGAGTGTCAAATTAATACAAGAATGTATGTAGGAAAATAAAAGTACCTCGATGACGATCAGAAATGAGGCATACACCTTGTTCACCCAACACGTGGATGTTAAGTAAGTTCAGGAACCAACTCCAAGAGTGTCTGCTTTCCGTTGAAACAATGGCAAAAGCAAGGGGGAGAATATTTTGATTTGCATCGAGCCCAGATGCAATTAACATTTTATGCTCGTATTTGGAGTATAAGTGCGTACCGTCAACGCAAACAACTCTACGACAATGCCTAAACCCATCAATACAAGGTTTGAAAGCCCAGAAAACATACCCCAATTTCTTCACACCGGGTGCTTCAGTTGGAAGATTCAACCACTTGACGACCGTGTCGGGGTTGTAACGTTTCAGAGCTTTCATGAAGATAGGAAGTTGTTGGACTGAAGTTTCCCAGGTACCGTAAACATTTTCTTTCGCCCTTTTGAGGCCATGCCATGCTTGAATGTATGAGATGTCGTACCCGGTATTGTCCTTCACCAGCTGCTTTACGTTCTTTGGTAGAAATTGAGGGTCTGTCTTCACTATTCCAATCAACATTCTCGCAATTGTGTTTCGCGAAATGTTGCGGTGTGTTCTCGCCAACTCGTTCATGTAGCATGTGTGTGGCCCCCCATATATCGTAATCTTCCAATAACATTTTTTCGGTTTGAAGCATGCTCGTAACCTCCAGTGACAGTCATGGCTATGGTTGCATTTCACGCCCCATACGGTTTTGTTACTTTCTGAGACGTGAAACTCACGTCTAGCCACCCTGTAAGAATAATCGCCAACACATCTTGTAAGTGAGCTTTGGTACTAAATGTCATACCGACTCTGAACCTGGGATTGTCCCTACTGTAAAAATCACCGCCGCCCTCGTTGGCTTCTGGAAGCGCCATTTGATATGTTGAATAAAAAGGCACGGGTTGGTAAGGCGCACGTGCATCATCCGCCGGCAATGGAATGGCATTCTCGGGACCAACATTGTTTCCATCATCGTCGCTATCGTCGTTATCATCTGTGGGATCCGGAAAATCGTCCAGCGCACCACCAACGTCATCAGCTTCAGAGTCGCTAGCGTCACTATTTTGCAAGTCTTCGGGCACAGGCTCAGGTTGTGACACATTCGACATATAGGAACATCACGACTGCTCGAAGGAATGTCTGTATGAGGAGGGTGGAGTGAAAAGTCACTCATTCCTTGAGTAACTGCCGTGAGATCAGGGAACGAGTGGATGGAGGTGATGTTGGTGAACAGTCGGGTGCCTCTTGAACGTTCTCGCTGGCATCGACAAACACTTCAATTAGATTAAGTTCCGCATCAGCATCCAAGAAGTACGATAGTTCAGCGTCGTTTGAAATTTGAAAGAGCCGCTGATAGAGTCGAGAATGCTGATAGTATTCATTCTTAACATGAACGGTTAAGGAGGAAAAATTGTTGTCGAGGCGAATAACCTCATATAGCATGCCCAGAAATTGAGCAAAGCTAGTGTCGCGACGAATTCGTCTAAGAGAAATGGGTGGGATGCTGTAACGGATGGAGTTTGATTCAGTAATGATTTCGCCACCGTAGTAGATAGAGACTTGAATTTTGCGAGATGTCATAATTTGAGGAGAAATTTAAATACTTCAAGTTGTTTTTTATATATCCATGTATACGAAATTATAGTGCTTTATATAGGGAAAATCGTCGCATTTAATGGACGCGACGTCGCATCTATTGGACGCGACGATTCTTCTGCAAACTCGTGAACGTTACGTCCACATCAGTTCTGCAAAAAGAAAAAGAAAATTACAGACAACGCGTGAACGATTTGTCACATCATCGCGCCCAATGGACGCGTCGTCGCATCCATTAAACGCGACGATGGGCCCAGATACGTTATCGGCCCGTTTAAGGGCCCGTTTAAACGCTTAAACGGACCGTAATGAACGTCGCGTGTAATGGGTGCGACGTCGCGGCCATTAGGCGCGACGTCGCGGGTAATACCCGCAATTGGCTCTATTTTAGTAATATGTCAAAAAAACGCCCTATTTTGATAATTAATCTTTTTTTCGATTTATTTTGTTAAAAAAGCCAATAAAATGAAATAAAAATACCATGGATAGCCAGCATGGTAAGACAGACAAATATTTGACACTTTTGAGGTTGTGAGCAAGCAACTCGTCGTGCCATGGACCCCATATATTAGATGAATTATCGATCCCAACGTTCTTACACTCTTTTCTTATCCAATCCTTGAGACATCGTTTTTCTTTATATATAAATCGGAAGAACTCCGCACACACGCACTACTAAGCTCAACCATTTAAGTTGACATGGCATAGTTGCACATATTTTGCTGAGCTTATTATCTCTTAACAAAAAAGAAATCATTAATTGGTATTCTTTTTTTCCTCTTCCAATGCCAGGAACCATACAGGTCACAGGTATTGAACTTCGACACTGAATTCTTGTGAACACACTTTTTGGTTTGAGTTTTTGTACTTTCGGTACACAATGCCTGAATAATGAAGTATAACAGTTGTAGAATTCAAGGGCGTTTCGTCGACAGGAATGCCTTCCGCGAAATCTGTCAAAGGTATGATTTTGTCATTATTAATTTACCAGATTAATGAGCTTCGTAAGCATGCTGTAACTAAACTTCGTTTCTAATCTTTAATCAGTGTCCATGGGGAAAACGAACTATCAGACATGGGACAACGGCGAGTTCTTGTTGTAATAACTCCAAGACCTTTTTTTTTTGTTTACATCCATAGTATCAATATATATCTGGGAGTATGAAAGTGCAGAAATGTTTTAATTGCTTCTAATGTCTAACAGCCCCCTGACGAAACTGCGTGAAGATGTTGTTGTTTCTCTGCTAGATGCTGGAGGGAACGAGATTGCTCACACAGGTTTTCACTATATTTACTTCCCAATATATAATTATAATGTTGATTAACTTGTTGAGATTTGTGATCGAATTTAGTGTTTGGTTTTTCTGTAGTAAATTGATTTGGAAATTATTCTCATGGTAACAGAGGGGGGTGATTTGGTCGATGGAGGATCTTGCTTTATATATACCAAAGATTGAAATTAAAATCTACAAACAGTATGTCGGGGGGAGGTGTTAAAACTATCATAAAATAACAAAATATTAGACAAAGAGAAATGACGTTGTTCCCATCTTTCGTGTAACTTCGATAATTTGTCGTTGAACTGCTTGATCTCTCAATAAAGAAAGAATCGGTTATGCTTCTTCTTCATTACAGAGGAACTAAGTATGTCTTTGTCTTTTGGTTATAGATGTTAAGACGATTCAAATAATTGAGAAGGGTTCTTGGGACGAGGTTTTCTCACTCATTGGAGGAGGAGGAGGACGCGTGCACTTGAAGCTGCAATTCGTTTTGAATGAAGACGAGATAAAACGCATACGTCAGATGGTATAATCTTAGACATAACTCTTAATCTAAATTTGTCATAATTCATTTGTAGTAAGATTCATAATTATCATGCACAGAGGGATTCCGCAGTGAAGAAGAAGAAGCTTGAGAAGGCTAAGCCTATAGTTGATGCTTCTGAGACATCTCAAAAGAAAGTCTCGGGTGAGTTTTTAATTTTATCTTTTCAAGTTGGCTCTGACACCGAAAAACATGAGCTTGGCATGCTTTTTTTTATTGATATACATATCAATGTTATTGAAGACCTGGGAAGATTAATAATATTTTTTTTCTAAGATCCCCACAAAAAAAATTTTCTGAAACATTTAGTGTTCGATCACTAAAGTTGATTCTTCCTCTCAAGCTGGTTTCTTCTCTGATTCTGCTGATGCTTCCTTCAATCACAGTTAAGAAATTTTCTATTTAAAGATATTTATGCATCTTATTTAGTTGTATTAGATGAAAGATACTTCCTTTTGTTTGATGTTTCTCAGTCCAGACTCACAATGATGCCGACTCATTTGCTGCCTCAAATGTTCCAACTGGAGTAATATCATCAAAGAAATTAGGTGTGGCGAGCAATGTGAGGAAAATGATCACTGCATTTGAGAACAATCAGCTTCAGGTACTGAGATTTTTGCCTGAACCTTATCAGTACTATTGTGCAAAAACAAACTCGAACCTCATCAGTAGATATAACAGACTATCATCATTTTTTGAAGGAAACGAAGGAGGAGGTGAAATCAACCCTGAAGAAAGCTCAATCATCTCCATCTCTTTCACAGTTCAAGAAACTCAGAATTGAACAATTGGATGAAGAAGAAGTTGATAATCATATTACCAAGCTCTCAAGAAAACCGAAGGAGGATCTAACCGAGGCAGTGCATAGTAATGCTTCAAATGTAACGAAATCAAGAGAAAATGATTCGAACGTCTCATCATCCTCATCACCTGAAGAAACAAGCTGCTACGAGAAAACATCCCTGCTTGATATTAAGAGACAATCAGATTCGGCTAACGCTTCGTGCTCTTGGATAATGATTGAAGCAGGGAAAGGGAGAAGAAGAATAACCAGCTTGAAGAGTTCAACCACTAAAACAAATCGCAAAGAAAATATATTAGAATGTTACAAAGAAGGTTATTGTGGTGCGTGGATATTTCCTGATAATCACACGAGACCTTTATGTATCACAAGCGCAGGTAAATTGGTGAAGAAATTACTAGGAGGAGACGAAAATGATCGAGCTAAGAAAGTTTCCAAGGGCATCGAGGTACATTGAAGCTATTTAACTTGCTAATTGAAACATGTATAATATATATATATATATATATATGGAAAATTATAATTTTAGGTCGTTAAGTATACATGTTTTTCGTTTTTGGGACACTATGTTTGATAATTGCAAAAATTGGTCACTATCTTCGTATATGAAAACAAATTTGGGTCACCCATTCAATTTTGGGTCATTAAGTATATATCGATTTTAGGTCATTATGTTTTTATGAATGCAAAAATGGGTCACTAAGTTGTAAACATAAGTACCAAAAAACTTAAAACATGTATACTTGGTTTGAAAAACACATAATTAGTGATCCAAAATTGAAAGGGTGACCCAAATTTATTTTGACAGACAAAGTTAGTGACTTACTTTTCCAATTATCGAACACATTGACCCAAAAACGAAACATGTATACTTAGTGACCTAAAATTATAATTTTGCATATATATATATATAATATATATCATGACAAGAGGACGATTATATTTATATAATGTGCAGAAAGCTGAAAAGAATGATGACAACACTGTATCTGAAGGTGGCGTTTCTAATGGACTAATTGAACAGGTTTAGTAAAAAAACTTGAACTCAATTCATATACATCTGAAGTCTTTAGTTTTTTTGTATCTAATAAATCCATGTTGATAACAGGTGATAAAAGTTGCTGTAATCTTCGGTTTTGGTTTGCTAGTTGTGTTTACCAGACAAAGAGAACCAACAAGGTATGTCTTAATGCTGCTATGTTTCTTACCTCTTAAACCATTCTATTCTACTTGGTGTCCTAATAAAAAACCAAACGCTTGATTGATGCAATGTTTACAGAAAAAGAAAAGGCTGATCTCTTCACTATCACTACATTGATGAGAGAAGACATCAATTAAGACCCAGTTTGAGATATAAGATATTCGTTTATGATATGGCTATCTGGAGTGACATCTTTCTACAAGGCAATTTAAAGACTTTTGTATATATTATGTGATTTCAATACCTGTGACGAAAATGTGTTGCTTATGCTCGTTTCTTGTTCACCGATATGCTCAGGACGAGTTGTTTGCTAGAAAGTTATTGTTGGCGTGGGCAGCAGACCCGATCGAGTAATACCGCAACTAAAATTTGAACAATTAAAAATAAAGTGGACACCGAGATTTAACGTGGAAAACCGCCCATACAAATCGGGGTAAAAACCACGGGCAAGGAAGAATAACTTCACCATAGAGGAATTACAGGAGTTACAACTCTTAATCTATAAAGAAGAAAACACTCACTATCTCTCTTTATATTTTCAGAAAAAATTCTACATATTCTCTATTTCTTTTTCTCTCTATTTACTTCAATCTGGGGTGATCTTCATTCGATCAATCGCTGCATTTATATAGGCAAAGTCTTTGCCTAATAAACAATAAAAAAATCATTATTATTTTTTACTATCCTTTGTCTTGGCCGGCGACCACAATTTTAGCAAATGGTTTTGCTCAAATCTGTTTGCTGACAATCTCCCACTTGAAGATGTGATTGAGGTCCAATCAGATCTTCACATCATTCTTTCTCCCTTGCCTGTCAAGTTGCTTGCGTTTCCGCTAGGCCACTTGAGGAACGACACCAGATAAACTTATCAGTGTTGACCGCATTCGTCAAATAATCTGCTAGGTTCTCTTATCAAGATCACATGCGAGTCAACATACCCTCTAACAGTAAAGTCTGCTCCTCCGCAGCATAATGCAACATCGGAGGTTCCTCGAATATATCATAGGATCGTCTTCACCGCATTCCAATGCTATTTGCCCGAGTTCGCCATGTACCGACTCACTACTCCCACTGCATGTGCAATGTCTGGTCATGTACCAATCATCGCGAACATACGACTTCCCACGATGATGCATACAGTACTGGAGACATCTGCATCCTTCCTCGCTGCTAGGACTCATATTGGAGGATAACTTGAAATTAACAAGATTTGGGGTAGAAATTTGCTACAGTCTTGCATATTGAAACGACGCAAGACCTTAATCAGATAGTTCTTCTACGAAAACCAAATATTCTTGTTACCTCGGTCTTGGTGAATTTGCATCCGTAGAATCTTGTTTGCTGGTGTCAAATCCTTCATTTCAAATTCCCTAGCCAACTGTGCCTTGAGTTCTTCAACAAGATCTTTGTGAGGGGATGCTACCAACATGTTGTCAACATACAACAACAATATGATAAAATCATTCTTATCAGACCTCTTGAAATATGTATAAGGGTCTGCATGAAGTATGTTGCATCGAAAGATCATGATGAAGGAATCAAATCTTATACCAACATCTCGGAGCCTGTTTGAGACCGTATAGAGATTTGTTCAACCTGGAAACCAAGTTCTGCTTTTCTTTGTCTTCAAAACCTCCAACTGGAGTATATAAATCTCTTCTTCAAGATCCTCATGAAGAAATGTCGTCTTCAAATCTAGTTGCTCTAAATGTAGGTCAAGTGTAACAAACATCGCCATGAGCACCCGAATAATCGTCAGTCCGTCAGCTGAAAATATTTCATTGAAGTCAATGCCTTTTTTTGGAGTGTAACCTTTGACCACCAGCCTCGCATGAAGCCGCTCTACTTGATCATCACCGTTGCGTTTGATCTTAAAGATCCATTTGTATCCAATTTCCTTTCTTTCGTGAGGTAGTGGTACCAGCTCCCAAGTCTTATTCTTCCGTATAACTTCCGTTTCTTCTTGCATTGCTGCACACCACCGATCTGCATCTGAACTGCTCATTACTTCTTGAAGAGTTGATGGCTCCCCGTCATCAGTTAGAAAGCAGTATGCAACATTACTGTCCATATCGTAATCATCATGTCAGGTTGGTGCGACTCTTTTGCGTTTGCCCCTCCCAATTTTTGTTTATTCAGATCCAATTGGTTTTTCCTCGTGCTTCGGTGCTGCTTCACAAGAATCTTCCTCTACAAGCTTCCCTTTCACCTGAATTGTCGTAGTATCTGCGATTTCTTTTGTAGTGCTATCATTTCTTCTGGTGAGTTTATCTTCTATGAAGATAACTTCCATGCTGATGATAACCTTGTGGGCAGTGGGGTCCCACATGCGATACCCTTGACACCATCAATATACCCCAAGAACAAACACCCCCTGGATTTCGGATCCAGCTTCCTAGTTTCTTGGGCGTTGTACATCACGTTCGAAATATATGATGTTATAATCCTCTAATTTCCCGGTTCACATCTCCATTTGCATCTTCTGATCAATTGCCGCCAAAGGCGATCGGTTGATATAAGAAGCGGTGTTGACTGCTTCTACCCAGAACGATTTATCCAAACCTGCAGTTTTCAACATGGCTCATGTCCTTTCCAACAAAGTTGTTCATCCACTCCTTCACTCCATTTTATTGTAGAGTATACGCCATAGTGAATTGCCTTTTGATGCCTTCTCGTTTGCAAAGCTATCAAATTCTTTGTCAGTATATTCTCGTCCATTATTCGTCATCAAACACTTGATCTTCTTGCTTGTATCAATCGACCCGAGCCTTGTAAATTTTGAAGGCCGCAAACACATCTCCCTTACTCTTGATGATATACACCCAACATCTCCGGGAATAATCGTCGATGAAGGACACAAAGTACTTCGCTCCTTCTCCTTGTGATGTAACTGGTGACCGCCATACCTCAGAGTGAACCAATTCAAAAACAACTTTGCTTCTAGAATTCGATGTGTTGAACTGTAGCCAGTGTTGCTTGCTTGCTACGCAATGCTCATAATGGTAATGACACCTTCGTGAGACCCAAAAGTAAATTTTAGCCGGCATGAATTTTCATGCCTTGTTCTGACATATGCCCAAGGTTCTGATGCCACAACATAGTAGATCTTTCACTTGCACCCGAAGCCATAGATGCTTCCCCTTCTTGCACCGTCTCTCCTAACAGCATATACAAGTTTGCAGCAACCTTTTCACCTTTTATGACTACTAGCGCTCCCCGAAATATTTTCATGATTCCTTCCCGAACTTTAATTTCGCAACCAAGATCATCGAATTGTCTCACAAACAATAAATTCTTCTCCAGATCTTCCGCGTGCCACACTCTTTAAATAGTGCAAATTATATTGTCGTGCAACTTCAACCTCAACGTCCAATGCCTACGATTTTTAAGGCGTTATCTTCTATACACAAATCCTCCTAAGATAGGTTCGTAGTGGTTGAACCAGTGTCTTCGAGAGGTCATGTGATAAGTTGACCCCGAGTCAAGAAGCCATATCTCGTCGTACGTCTTCCTGCTCTCCTTTCAGATGGCTGCTTCGCTACACAATATGTTCTCATCATTTGACGTTTTCGCCAGATTGCCTTGAGGGTTGTAATTATTTTAGATCCTTCTTCTTCCTTTTCGATTTGGCCTGCCTTGGGTGTGACTCCCACTTGGACCACGTTCTAATGATCTCATTCTCATCACCGCCAACGCTTCGACTTGTTGAGAACCTGCTTGCTTGTCCTCTTTTTTTTTTCTCCATCAAATTTCTTCTTCGAGGACTGCATTTACCATGTCATCGAAGATAAGAGTTTCGACCATGTTCGTCAAGTTGATGATGAGTTGGTCATACGAATCAAGAGAGACTTTGAAGTAGGATTTCTGCACGTTCTTGAGGCTCTGTTATATACCCCAACGACGTTAGCTGGGAAAATAGAGTGTTCAAGACGTTGAGATGCTCCATCACCAAAGTAGATTCAGACATTCTGAAGGTGAACAATTTTCTCTTCAAAAAAATTTTGCTGTATAACGACTTCGTCTCGTACAGCTTGGTAAGGTTGTCCCATATATCCTTTGTCGCTTTTCTTCTATGCTGGACAAGATGTTATCCGCCAGTGCCAGATGAATATTTGCAATAGCATTCTCATCCATCTCGTTCCATTTATCATCATCTGTGAATGTTGCCGACTTTACACTAATAGCCTCAAGACATCCGTCTTTCCCCAACAAATCCTTTATCTTTAATTTCCACAGTGAGAAATTTCTCCCGTTGAAATTTTCGATATTAAGTTTCGCCGCCATAATTTCTACTAAGTCATGATGATACCTCCGATGGGGTTGCAACAGATAATTATTAAGCTCGTATCGGCTTCTCGTCGCCGTATAAGGGCAATATAATATCTAATTTTGTTTCTGATGTGGAGGGTCCACGCTAGTTACAACTAATGAGCATTCGATAAATAGATATATGAAACCCAAGCTCGGTTCTGATACCAATTGTTGGCACTGGTCGAGCAACACTGCAGCTAAAATTGAAGAATTAAAGATAAAGTGGACACCCAAATTTAACATGGAAAACCCCCAAACAAATCTTGGTGAAAACCACGGGGAAGGAAGAAGAAATTCACTATAGAGGAATCATAGGAATTACAACCTCTCAATCTATTAAGGAGAAAATTCTCACTATCTCTCTATATAGTTAGAGAAAATACCACAAAATCTCTATTTTTACTTTTCTGAGATGATCTTAATTCAATCAATCGTTGCATTTATATAGTTCAAGCCTTTGTCTAATAAACTTACAAAAATATTTTTTTATTATCCTGAGATTAGATCTTGGGCGGTAGCACACAATTTCAGCAAGTGGTTTTGCTCGAACCGTTTGGTGACATAATCTCCTAGCATCGCTTGCTGAAAAATATCAAACGATCATCAGAACGTTCACAGTTAAGAAACTGTGAGAATCGTGCATTGGACTTTAAACATACTGAACTAATTTGTTTTGGGCCTATTTACCCACAAAGTATAATGACAAAGCTCAGCTTTGAATTAAAATTAATTGCCAATACACTAGCTCCTCGGGGGAACCTCACCGTTAGGGGTATGTTTTGTAACCACGGATCTCACAGAATCCAAATGTTATCCCCTCTTCCCATCCGATATTCGATCAATAGCGCAAACGATCTCTATGTTTGAGGATTTGTTTACAATTCCACAGAGTATCCTGTGCATATCCCACTCGCCAAACAGAACAGTGTTGCTGCCGAGAATTGTAGAGCGAACCCACACCGAGTTAACATCATGCCTCATCATAAAGTGCTCTATTTGTCGCCTCCATCGATCGAACGTCAAGGTCTCCTTCCCGTCATCGTGTACAAACAACTGCGAATAACCTGATCGGGTAACAAATTACTATCCAATATCCTACTCGAACAACTGGGTATTAAATTACCCAATACCTGAAAAAGAACCCGAACTACCCGAACACGATCAGATTTGGGTAAAACCCAAAAACCCAACCCCGAATACCCACTCTTGTCACACCTCCAATGAAATTTAAACCAAGTCAAGTATGATTCTATGAATAATTCCACATCGCACCTCCTTGACAAGTGTAAAGACATATGGAGAGAGGGGGTCACCTTGGCAGAGACCCCTCGTTCCCTAAAGAGTCTCTCTGTTTTACCATTAATATTAATTGAGAAGCTTCGTACACATACATTCTCTCACCCTTGAAAAAATAAAGGATGAAACTTTATTCTAACAAGCACGTAAAGCAAAAAGTCTCATTCAACCTTATTGTAGTGTTTAGCCAAATCCACCTTTATCGCAACTCGAGGGGGTAGCATTTGCGTTTCTATCCAAAGTAAATCTCTTGTGCGAGAAGATTATCATCACTTATCTGGGCACAAAATCCGTTTGTGTTGCGTGCACTAACGTCTGAAGGTTCTTTTTCAATCCCAAGATCTAGAGATCATTTTGTATAAAACATTACAACAAGATATTGGTTTGTAATCCATAGTTATTCGAGGATTATCAACTTTCGGGATTAAGGTAATCATCGTAGAATTGATTCCTTTGACATGCCTCCTAATAAGAAAGTCCTATGTAGCATGCAAGATTCTTCACCCACAACACCCCATGAATGCTTGGAAAAACCGACCTATAGCAATATGGGCCACGCGTCTTATCCGGACATTTAAAACAAAACCTCCTTTATTTCACTACATGTGATTTCTCGAGTTATATCTTCTTCCTTATCATTGGTAAGGGTTCTGCCCAAGTATGTGCTCACATCTTCCATTTAAGAGGCATTTGCGACCGCCGGTTGCCCGAAAGAATTTTCAAAACAAATTAATTGGTTCGTCTTTAACCCCCACAATTTCTGTGATCTGAGCCAAACCTCATTTTCAAGGGTTAGAATTCTATTTTGTACTCTCCTATGTAATTTTCTTGAAGAAATATGAAGTAAATTGGTCCCGCTCTTTAAGCCAAGTCATTTTTTCTCATTATGCTATAACACATTTTACGAATACACTAATCTCGCAACGAGCCACGCAAAACTTCTCCAATAAGATTAGCCTTACATCTTGCAAGAAACTCCAAGAGGAATTACATGCAGAGACAAAGAAAATCATGGGCCTCTTTCACATTTCGACTGAGGTTGCCTTTATCCGACTTCAGTTGTTTGATTAACCTCTTGAGTAGTTTTAGCTAACACACAACCCCATATAAAGGCACCAATACAATATGATGCCTCCAGATCAATTCCACTATGGGCATGGATCAGGCATCATCAATAAGAAAATCGTCAAAGAGGAAACTCAGTACCACGTGTTTGAAACATAGTAGCATCCTACATCACCAAAGGGCAATGATCACGACGTATTCTGGGTTTGCCATCATACAGTCCAATGTTCTCCAAACCGCATGTTCCCCACCTAGTTGTAGCACGTAAAGAAACATCCAGTCGTGGAATGGTTATGTAAATATGTATAAATGATTCACTTTCAGAAATCTTCATGATCATGGTCACAATAAACCCCGCCTTTCGCCTAATTGTTATCAATGATGTCATTCAAGTCTCCCATAACGAGCCACGATTATCTACCATCGCTCCCAAAATCTATAGCGTACTCTTCCATAGTTCTTGATGGTCCTCCTTATTATTCTTACCATATTTGATAGAAATAAACATCACCTCTTTCTCCCTTTTTGAAAACACCTTGCAAAGGGTTATTTGGGTGCAAATTTGCTCAATATTATACCTCGTAATATTGTTGATTCCAACCAATCTAGATGCATGTTGCAGGTCCCACGACATAATGAAAAAACCATTTCTATTTAAGATTCTGACTTGGATGCAGAATCTCCACATTGTACTAATTACTCTCGTTTCAACTAACCCCAAAATTTCAATTTATGCTTACGAACTAGATCTTGCACCGCCCTTGCATGGTCTAATTTGGTCAGACCATGTACATTTCAGCAACCGATGGGGATCATGATTCAACCTCGATAAGGGTTGCACTCTCATGGCCCTTTGTTGTTTTGTAAGTAGTTATCATTTAAACTCCGGTTAATATCAAATCCGTTCTCTTTATGGTTCTGATTCGGAACATACAATTTGTTGGTGTGAACTCTTCTAAATATGTCCTCATACGTGAAGGAACTCGACGCAACTCGCTGATTAATTTTATTTTGGTAAATGTATGGTTAGCTCTCCAGGGACACAATAAAGTTCTATTCTCAAAAGATTTACATTCCAAATGGGTTTCCATTCGAACTCAACCCCAACCTTGCAAACCCTCATTTCAGTCCATCCAAAGTAGGCATCACCACATCAAGGTTATTATATGTACTTACCTTATCTTCTGCAAATAAGTGATGACATGTCATAAAATGGGTACCTAAATCTCCATAATCTATTTTGCGGATCCATCATGTGTGTTACCTTGATTGCGGTTGCTCCACACACTTGCATGGAAATAAAGAGCTGCTAATCAACTATATCGAGCGCTATCATGGAAAAGTCTGTTTTTGAAACAACGAGTCACCGCCTATGTTAGGCTACAACGACCTCATTCAAGATGTATCTTACGTCGAGCGTTTGAAGCCCAATTTTTGCAACATTGGAAAGCTTTGTTATAAAGATCTTGAAGTGCATTTACGAGCTGAACAGTGTTGTGTCATCAATGACAAGAAACATGAACTCCTCACCGGGTCCCGAAGTCAAATTTATACACTACAAATTTGAAAACGATCAAACATTCTCCTCTTGTCTGTCTAATATCGAAGATGTATATGCAACAAAACAATCTATGGCACCAAAGGTTATCTCATCTCAATTTCAAGGACATAAGCAAGATACACTCCAAGAAGTTGGTCACTGACTTACCAACTCTAAAATATCACAAGGATCGTCAATGCTCGGCTTGTGAATTAGGGAGTTCCATGTAGTGTGCGATCAACACCGGGAACCACCGTATGTAGGGGAGAAACTTGGCCTTCGACTTTGTCTCCCTTTGACGCATCTGGTCTGCTAGATCGTTCCAAATCAGCTGGGCCACGTCATATCTTTTTGAAAAGATTACTCCGTGAAAAATACGAAGGATGTTCCCGTTCGCCTTGTCGAATGCGGAGTGTTTTGGGGAGAGACATTTGTTGTTTATGCCGAACAATGTCTTCCATGGATGGGGAATGTCGTTGTTTTGGAAACTTGCCAATTTGGGCAGTGGGGGCTTGTATCCCATTCGGAGCATATCCGCTACGATCTCCGTGTCTGTTGGAAGTTGATCATACGTGTCGTATTGCGGAAGATCAAGCACCATGGCCAAGAGATTGCGGTTCAGAACGACGTGTCTTGAATTTATTTTTGTTGTATATTCCACGTCGTTTCCGACTGCATGGCTCTCCATAAGTCCCCAGAATTGTTGTAGGTAGACCATCGGTACGGTGGCCGTCATCGTTAATGCTGGCCACAGTGGGTATCCTTTAAGGATGGAGATGATGACTTCATCCGGGCACCAGAATGTTGTGAGATCCAGTTGATAATTGTTATCATGAACTGGCATGAAGCTTGATGAAGGGTATATGTGAGGATAATTTGGAGTTGCCATATCTGTAAAGAATAACATGAAGTTCATTAGTTGAAAAATTTTCATATACGAATAAACGGGATTAAGAATGAATTTAAAGAAAATTGTATGTCTTAAGGTTTATTTTCGAAAGACTTAGTGAAATTTTTTGAAAGATTTGTAAAATTGACTAAGTCGTAGTAGCGTATTTTTATTCGAGTAACAACTTATTCGATCGTTAAATTTTGCGATCGAAAATTTTCTAAGTTTTGAAAAAATTTTCTAAGTCTTTTTCAGAGTGTTTTATTCGAGTAACAATTTATTCGATCGGTAAATTTTGCGATCGAATAAAAATGTGCCGAATAACTCAAGTTTTCGCCGATGACTTTTACGATCGAATAAAGTGTTATTGAAAACAAAAGTTCTTCGTTGAGTAAGTTTTCGATCGAATAAAAAATTGTCGAAAAACTCAAGTTTTTCGCCACGTAGTTTTGCTATCGAATAAAATAATATCGAAAAACTTAAAGTTTTCGCCGCTGACTTTTGCGATCGAATAAAATATACTCGAAAAATTTATTTTTTGCCGCGTAGTTTTTCGATCGAATAAAAGAATATCGAAAAACTTAAAGTTTTCGCCGCTGACTTTTGCGATCGAATAAAATTGAACAAAAACTAAAGTTCTTCGATGACACTGTTTGCGATACAAACTTTTTCGATCAAAAAATTTTCAAATCAAATAGGTAACACGTGAAACATAATCTTCAATTTTCGGGTAAATCATGAGTTGATCTGGGTTCGGAATGTTCAGAGAACAGTTGCGAATCCAAATATCATGATTTTAACCCAAAAGGTCGAGTTTAAACACTTTGATTTGAGGGTTGAAAAAACAGTTTTCGTTGAAAAAATATAAACATGAACTTTCTGAAGAGCATATTAGAATTGTGCTTTATTATTTCATTATCCTTGTAATTAGGGGCGTAACTAGAAATATTGATTGTGTAAGACTTAAGAGTAATTGTACCTTAAATATAGGTATAAATATGATGTACACTATCAATGTAAATAACAATTCATTATTGAGTAAATAAAAGTTTCGAATTCATATTTTAAAACGAGAGGAAACGCTCGAGAAACAAGGAAACATCTAACAACCTCTCAAGAACTTCAAAGCGGATATTCGACCGATCGTATATCGTAAGATTTCTTACTCGAATACCTAGAATTCGTGCTTAGATTGTTCGTTGATTGATGAAACAGGACCTAACAATTGGTATCAGAGCAAATCGTGATTGATTTTGGACAGAATTCGCAATTTTCAGATCAAAATAATTTTCCAGATTTTTCGATCGAAAAACTAACGTGACATATATTTTGATCGATATTCTTGATTGTGCGAATTTTGCTATTGATTTTGCTGATTAAGTGATAGATTATATGTTAGGATTGATTTACGTTCTAATTTCAATCGCTTAGAACCTAATTATAATTCAAATTTTTGATCCATATTGATTTTTAAGTTTGCGAATCAAGTTTTGAGTCTAATATGATTTTCTAACATCTCGATATATTTTGCTATTAAACGTGGTTGATTATGTGTTTAATCATAATTACAACTGTTAAACCAGTAATTATCCAGAATTTCCGCATCTAAATTAAACATTTCGATTAAATCTGGAATTTTCACTGTTACATTGAACTTAATTGTTCTTCGATCAAGTTCTTCGATCGAAAAACTTGAATTGAAAAATATTTTTTCGACCAAGTTTACAGCCGAGAAATTTTTTCGACCACAAACACTATTTTCGAGTGTTTTACTTAAATTTAAGACTCGAAAAACATTATTTCAATAATTAGTTTTTCGGTTCATATATAAATATATTTTTCAAGCGAATAAGTTTTTCGATCCATAATTAGCCATAACATATTTTCGATCGAAAAAATATTCCATCGAAAAATTTTTACAGTCAACAATTTGAGTCAAACTAAAAAGAAAGTTTTTTTTCTCGATCACTAGTAATTTTTCGGTCACAAGTAATTTTTTCGATCACAAGTTATTCGATAAGAGTTTTTGCGATCAACATAGTTTTTCGACAAAATATTTTTCGATAAGATCATATTTTCAACAATTTTCGAAAAATATTCTTCGATAAACAAATAACTAAATCTTTAAACGTTCGAAAAACTTTTTCGATTAAAAAGCATAATATTTTTAAATCAAAAAACCCTACTGTTCGAAAAACATTTCAGCCACATCATTTCTCAAAAGAAATCAAAAATTGTGAACTTCAAAACTTACTAAAAATATTTGACTCCGAACTATCAATTTTTGAAACTCAATATTTTTGATCACTTATTCAAATTTCTTTAACGATTCTTGAAGTATCAATTTTTATTTATTTTTATTTACCAAATATTTTCATAAACATAACAATTTCTCTTTCACGACCGGATCATAGGTTCAAAAAGGAAATTGTTTAAGTGCGAATCAAATATTTCTAACTAAGTTTGTCACTTGTGAAGCATTTTTCATTATTATTCGAAACCTTCACGAAGATCCTACCAATCGACAAAAATGGATGCCTACTCACTTGTAATGACGTCCGCTCTCCAATTCTTCCAAGAGGCAAATACACGGTATGGAGAAGCCGGTTCTTGAACTTTTTGGAAACGAAAGATCAAGCCTCAAATTTGATCGCGTCACTTCAAGAAGGTCCAGCTCAATTCTGGCTCATCCAAGAAGGAGATGCCACAAACAATCCTCCTATTCCTGCAACCAGAAGACTTAAAGTCCCTGGTGAATATACCGAGGGGGAGCGTTTAAGAGCCAAAGCAGACTTGGGAGCCAAGACTTTCCTAATGCAAAGAATACCGAATGACATCTATATGCAAATAGATAGTCTATCTGCTTATGACTCTTTCAAAGCCAAGACGAAGGAATCAGTTTATGAACTCTATCAAAGATATCTAACCCTTCTCAATGAAATGAGGAAGATTGATATATTCAAGACCAACATGGAGGTCAACATCAGATTTCTTTCTTCTCTTCAACCAGAGTGGAAGAAAATATCCATTCAAATTCGACAAAATAAGGATCTGGACGAAATGGATATCCACGCCGTCTTTGACAAGCTCGCCCAACATGAAGAAGATATAAGCGAGATTCAAAAAGAACTAAAGGGCAAGCAGATCGACGACTCTATAGTACTTATCTCTGAACGAAAGCACAGTCGATCTCGAAAGGATAAAAGTATCAAGCTGCCAAGTTTTTCAGAAGGTGAAGAAGAATCTGACTCGGACTCCGAACCTGATATGAAGGAGTTCAAGAAACAGTTAGCTCTCGTTTCTAAAATGATGAGTAAAAACTTTTACAAAAAGAAATCCTCGTCTTCTGCCAATAGACTTCGGACCTCTAGCTCCAAGCAAAGGGAAAGACCGGCCGAGTCCTCAGAATCCAAAAGTGTCAAAGAACCACAAAAATGCTATAACTGTGGAAAGGTAGGACACTTCTCCAGAGAATGCAAACTACCCAAGAAAAAGGATACCAACTACTACTCCAAAAAATTCCAACTCACTAAACAGAAAGAGGCTGGAGTAGCATTGATGGCAGAACAAGAACATTGGCTGGAAGATACCACGGATTCTGAAGACGAAAATCTTGCACTAATGGCATACCTCGACGACGCTTCAAATGATGACCCATCCAGGAGGCCTGACGACGACGACGACAAAGCATCCTCTTCGTCACAAGAGGTACAATTGTCTAATTCCACGTTATTAAACATGTTAGAATCGTTACATCTCAAGTACGCTGACATGAAAATTGAGCGGAAACGAACAAAGGAATTAGAAGAGAAACGAGCTCTTAGCGAAAGCAATTTCCAAAAGTAATTAGATAAGAAAATTCTCTTATCTAACGCTAAGGAAAAAATCTCTAGTCTTGAATTAACAATAGCCACCTCTGAGACAAAAATTACTGAACTTAATACGATTCTTATTGATTGTCAGAGAGACTTAGAGATTTCTAAAAACAATTACACAGAAATTTCTGACGAACGAAAGAAACTTTATTCAAGGATTAAAACGTTAGATGATCTTCTAATAAAAAGGGGTTAAACGGATCAAACTATATTTCTAAATCAACCTCTTGATACAGAATTTTATAATCCTAAAGAGGGCTTAGGTTTTAACAATCCCTGTAACTTGAAAAAGGTCAATGTTAGACAATTTTACGGTATCAAGTATATGGGATTAGGATTAACTTCTTTAATGACATTTACTAATTCTTCCGAAATAAATGCTTTAGAAGAATCTAAACGACAAGCCACTGATAGGACTGACATTCCTTTTGACTACAACGACTTGATAATAGTTACAAGACAAGAGTTCTTACCTTGTCTAGTGATTATACTTCATTATATCCCCTAGAAGATTTTTCGAAAAATAAGGAAGAAAATAATGATAATTCTCAAAATTCTAATTTCTGTTATATTCCAACTATTATTATAAAAATAGCTGATTTAAATGCTTCCTTGGAAACAGAAAGAAAGAATTTCAAAGCTAAAAAGAACGAACTTTTACTGGAGATTTCCAATCTCAAAACTTCCTCTACTTTAAAAACTTGTCATGATCTTATTTTGAAAGAAAAATCTTTAATGAAGGACAAGATTAAATCTAAGAAAAACTCTCCCATTATTTTTCAAAATATTCCAAAAGAAGATAAATCTTCTTTAAAAATTGTAAAGAGAGAAAACGAATCCTTAAATGCATCAAACAGGAAAACGATTTTTACTAACCCTTTTTCTACTCCAATCACAGGTAGAGTAGTAAAAGAGGTGAAGCATGCTAAGGAAAGAGTGCCTAGAATAAATTTTCAGAAGAAAACTGATTTGTTATCTATTTCTTCCATGTCAAAAACTATGGATACTCGTCCGAAGACAGCTATTTCTAGTATTGTTAATTCAAATTATGCGGTAAAGCCTATTATTGTTCATAAGAAACAAGGCCCAGCCATTAAGAAAGCTTATAGCTCTATACATTCTTGTTCTCACCTAAGGTATCCAGTCCACGTACATTCAGCCAAACACCTTAGGAGACTAGCCAAAGAAAAGATTTTCTCCAGCAATAAGACAAATCAGACATTTGTTCGTGTTGAAATTAACCTCCCTTGTAAGGTTCAACCATTCCTACATCACCACCTAGGCAAAAACAAGCCAATAAGGCTAAATTATCTAAAGAGGTACTACTTAAACCAACTACTTCTAAGTTGGTTTGGGTACCTAAGCATTTCAATAATTTAGGAACAAAAAATGAACAAATCTTACTTATCGAATCTGCTAATCCAAGAGGACCCATTCAAAAGTGGGTACCTAAGTCTCCCTAATTTCTTTCTATGCAGATCCATCATGTGTGGTATTTAGATTCTAGTTGCTCCACACACACGACGGGAAAACAAGAACTGTTGAGCAACTACCAAGATTGTTACAATGGCAAAGTCCGATTTGGCAACAATAACTCAGCTCCCATACTCGGATTTGGAGACATTAACTGACAAATTTAACGATTAAAGATGTCTCTTACGTCCAAGGTCTCCAGCACAATCTGTTCAGCATAGGTCAATTATGTGACAAAGGATTTCAAGTCGTATTTCTAGCTGAAAAGTGCCAAGTTTTGAATTGTCAGAATCAAGAACTTCTCACAGGATCAAGAAGATCTAACCTATACACAATCAATCTGACATCAGTTCGACCTTCAACAGCTGTCTGCCTCATCTCTTAGACAACAATAAAGAGGAACAGCTTATGGCATCAACGTCTGTCTCATCTAAACTTAAAAGCTCTTCACAAACTCAGTGTTAAAAAATTGGTTAACGGTCTGCCAACAATTTCATCTAATCAAGAGCATCACTGTTCGGCTTGTCAAATGGAAAAAATGAAGCGAGCATCACACAAAATCAAGCAAGTTGCTTCTACATCTCGACCCTTAGAATTACTGCACATGGATATCTGCGGACCAATGCGTACACAAAACATCAACGGTCGCAGATATGTGTTAGTAATTGTCGACGATTATTCTCGCCACACATGGACAATATATCTCCGAACTAAGGATGAGACTGGAGACTTGACAATTAGCTTTGTTAATACAACTCAGAATCTCCTGCAAAAGAAAATCCAATTAATCAGAACGGACAACGGGACGGAATTCAAGAATCAACGTCTCAGCAATTTTTACCAATCACTTGGAATTATTCAACAATTCTCAGCCGCAAAAACGCCACAATAAAATGGTGTTGTAGAAAGAAAGAGCGGACTCTAGTTGAAGCTGCAAGAACTATGATCATTCACTCCGGTCTTCCTCACTTTCTATGGGCTGAAGCAGTGAGTACATCTTGCTTTACTCAAAACAGGACAATTATTCACAAACGCTTTGAGAAGACACCATATGAGCTAATTAATACACGAATTTGAATATCTCTTTCTTCAAAGTATTTGGTTGCAAGTGTTTTGTGGCCAACGATCGGGAGCATCGAAGCAAGTTCAATCCCAAAGCCTTTGAAGCCATTTTTGTCGGATATTCCTCTACATCAAAATCATATCGCGTCTACCTCAAGTCTTCTCGTACAATTCTTGAAAGCTACAACGTCACTTTTCAAGAAATTACGGAATTGGCTTCTGAACAAAACAGTTCAGAACCCGAGCTTACTGGCGTGTTGTCACAAGGTCAACAAATTTCGGCAACGTCTACATTAACATCAAATGAAGCAATTCCCGCTGACCACGAAGATTTAGATTCTCTATTCGAACACTTTTATCGGAACAAGTCTCAAATGCCTGCTTCGTCTCACTCAACTCCAAGCAGTGCCCCATCTCCCTCAGTGGAAGAAATTAATAATGAGACTCCTCTTCTTCAAAATCCGACAACTGTTGGAGAATCTAATTATTCAGAATCTTCATCTAGTACTGCAGTTGTTCATACAAATACAAATGAGGAAATTCCTATCGACTCAACATCTGATTTTAATTTTCCAACTTTGAATGATCAACCAATTAATTCGGGATATCTCGATCTCCAATCCAATGACGACTCTACTTCAGTTATTCCTCACGAACGGAAATGGACTCGAGCTCACCCTACTGATCAGATTATTGGTGATCCTTCAAGTGATGTATGTATTAGGACGTCTACACAAAGCGGTTTATTCACATGCTTTCTAAGCCAAAATGAACCAAATAAAGTAGCCGAAGCTCTTAAAGACCCGGATTGGGTAATTACGATGCATGATGAACTCAACCAGTTCGAACGTCTACAAGTTTGGACATTGGTTCCTCGACCACAAGGCAAAACCATAATTGGAACAAAATGGGTTTTCAAGAACAAGAAGAATGAGAACGGTGAAGTAATCAGGAATAAAGCACGACTCGTTGCTAAGGGATACAATCAACAAAAAGGAATTGATTACGACGAGACGTATGCTCCGGTTGCACGCATTGAAGCTATTCGCTTGTTCCTAGCATACGCGACTTACAAAGACTTCAAAGTCTATCTAATGGACATCAAAACTGCCTTTCTCAACGGCGTATTAAAAGAAGAAGTCTACGTCGCTCAACCCGAAGGATTCATATACGAGAACCATCCTGATCATGTCTATCGATTGGACAAAGCTCTCTATGGACTAAAACAAGCCCCTCGTGCTTGGTATGATGTTCTGAGCAAATTTTTGGTCAAATCCAACTTCATCAGAGGAACAATCGATACTACCCTTTTCATCAAAAGGCAAGGCAAAGACTTGATGATCGTTCAAGTTTACGTTGACGACATCATCTTCGGATCGACGAATGAGCGTATCTGTCAGAAATTTGGTAATCTCATGAAGACAAAATTCGAGATGAGCTTAATGGGAGAACTCCAATTCTTTCTTGGTTTACAAGTCAAGCACTCGATGATGGAATCTTCATCAGTCAGACCAAATATATCCGAGATATTTTGAAGAGATTTAATCAAGACAAGAGCACACCGATGAACACTCCTATGTCTACTAATTGCAAACTGGATGCTGATCCGTCTGGAAAGGCTGTCAACATCACCACCTATCGAAGCATTATCGGATCTCTTCTTTACTTGACATCAAGTCAACCTGACATTATGTTTGCAACTTGCCTATGCGCCCGCTTTCAAGCCGACCCAAAGGAATCCCACATGAATGCTGTCAAGAGGATTCTACGATATCTCAAAGGAACTCCAACCTTAGGGCTTTGGTATCCTAAAAATACTGACTTTCGACTAATTGGCTACACTGATGCTGACTATGCAGGTTGTCGAATGGACAGAAAAAGCACGTCTGGCGGAGCACAATTTTTAGGCGAAAAGTTGGTCTGCTGGTCTTCAAAGAAACAAAATTGTGTATCAACATCAACGGCCGAGGCGGAATACGTTGCGGCTGCCAGCTGTTGCTCGCAAATTCTCTGGATGCGGACACAACTACGCGATTACGGGTCACGAAACACATAGACATACGATATCATTTTATAAAAGATCATGTAGAAAAAGACACGATAGATATGTATTTTTTTAAAACGGAGCTTCAACTTGCCAACTTATTCACTAAGGCATTGGATGAAAAAAGATTTCAATTCCTTATTGCTAAGTTAGGCATGTTGAATCTCAATTTTACTTGAAATATGTTTTACATGCTCTACTATGCTTCAATCTAACATTCTATGTGCTTCTTAATATTTCTTGATTATTATGCGTGACTCTATCTTTTAAAGTTTTTTAATTAAAATAAAAAAAAATTATATATATATTTTATATATATATATATATTTTATTTTTTATTAAATAAATATATATAATAATACATATATATAAATGTTATCAAAAA
Organism: Linderniella brevidens; assembly: GCA_004919715.1. Classification (NCBI taxonomy): domain Eukaryota; kingdom Viridiplantae; phylum Streptophyta; class Magnoliopsida; order Lamiales; family Linderniaceae; genus Linderniella; species Linderniella brevidens. Next base: position 1,362,071 of record SWDC01000158.1, read on the forward strand.
AATGGGGGATGACGATGATTTTGACCATTTTTGAAAACACTCACAAAAATATTTCTTCGAAATATATGGTTAAATTCTTTGCCTAAAATTCAATATAACATTCTTTTATTCAAAAGAACTTTGTAAGATTCACTAGACACAAAGCCACACTATATATGTGAGAATTTGAACCTCAATTTTTTTTTGTGGTGTGTCATACTTCAAATGACTATCTTTTGGTTTGTCCTTCGTAGCCTCAATCTTGCTTTTGTGTATAGTTTGTCATGAAAATGATAAGGGCATATTAGGAAATTCCTCACTTGGCCTAAATTATAAATCCTTTTTTTTCCACTAGATATCCCCTTTTAGCCTTCTCCGACATTCTTTTTCTTTATCAAATACCCGGTTAAGCCTTCAACATTATTCAAATGATTCGGGGTTACTCAATCAAGAAAAAGAGGGGGAGAGCTAAAGTGATGCACATTCCGCACTCCTCAATCATTATAGAAGAGAAAACTGATCTCACTGTGAAGTTCTCCTAGATAATCTCGTATACTCCTAGAAGTGAAGCACCTCGAAGTGAACTTCTCCAATGATAACTCGATCTTATGTAGAATAACAAGAAGAGAAGCACAGTCTTGGGTTCGAACTCCATAACTGTGAAACTTTCTAAAGGAACACAGTCTCGACCCAAAATCAAAGAAGATCTTATCTCTCAAATCACTGAAAAGCGATTACTACAGAAAGGAAAAGCAAATGGCTCAGAATAGAATCTCACAAAAAGAGCCCCAGGAAGAGAAGAATTTTTACGCTCACTAACCCAAAATTCCTACCCCTTAGTCAGAGCCTAAAAATAATCCAAAAGTCCCTTTGATTCAAAATGACGAACTCTCACTTGGCAAGTTGATTAAAAATACTACGATAACAAATTAATGGATATAATTTTGCTGTGATGATAAGAGTGATATATCTACTAAAAATCTCCTTGATAAAAATATATTGAGTGATATGAGCGAAACTTGCGAAAGTTGTCAAAGTGATTCATACTATGCTCTTTGAATACTAATTTAGTTCTTTGAATTTATGGCAAATTATTGTTATATATATCTTGGAAATTTTTGTGTAATAAAATTTTTAATAAATCTGACCCCGAAACAAAAATTGTTATTTTTATTATATTTTATTTTATATTTATTTTTATTTTACTATTTTTTTATTTTTTTTATTTTATTTGTTTTTCCACATTTTAAATCCATTATAACATGAATTGGTCTAGACTTGATAAAATGCGAAATTATTCTTGAAAAATGCAACATTTTCATAAACTATGCTGAATTGCAATTGTTGAGGGGGAGCTTTTATATGAGAATTTGCTATTATGTTCTACATTCGTAGAAACTTGAATCCTAACAATTTATCAAGTCTCGCAGAAAATTTAGAGCTCATCCGAGGAGTCAAATGTTGAATTTCATCAATATCAGGAGACAATTTCCTTCTTTGCGGAAATACATGGAGTATTATAAAAATTATTTTTGGGTTAACTCATAAATTTTATTTTCAACCTATTTTAATCTAAAGCCCAAGAATATTCTTTTTACTTTCGACCGAAAAAGAATTTTTACTTCACCACATCGTAAAGTATTAAAATCACTTTATCACTCAAAAAACTCTCTCACACGCTACACATTCTCACTCGAAAAACCTTTCATCTTCTAAGAAAAGCTTCGAACCAACTTCGGCATTTCACTCCGACTTCATCATTTCTCAAAATTTTTAGATTAAACGTGCGGATTTTGAAGGTAGAAATGTTTTCCGATTCATTTTCTGTTCAAAAAAAATCCACTTATCGATCATTTTCACGAAAAATTTTCTGAAGAAAGTTCATATTAATTTTTTCGACGAAAACTGATTTTTCGACCTTCAAATCAAAGTATTTTCACTCAATCTCTTCGGTTAAAATCATGATATTCGGATTCGCCAGTGCTCTCTGAACATTTCGAACCTAGATACACCCATGATTTACCCAGAAATCGAAGATTATGTTTTACGTATTTACTGTTTGATTTGAAAATTTTCGATCGAAAAAGTTTTGAGTCGCAAACAGTGTCATCGAAGAACTTTTCTTTTCGTTAAAATTTTATTCGATCGCAAAACTCAGCGTCGAAAACCTTTTGTTTTTGAAATAATTTTTCGATCGCAAAACTACGCGGCGACAAACTTATTTTTTGCGATCGCAAAACTAACCGGCGAAAAACCTAAATTTTTTCGACAACTTTCTTTTCTCGATCGAAAAATTAATTAGCGAAAAACTATTATTTTCGATAACATTTTATTCGATAGTCAAAATCAACATCGTAAACGTAAATTATTCGACATAATTTTATTCGATCGCAAAACTTGTCAATCGAATAATTATTTACTCGAATAAAAACATGCTGCAAAAGACTTGGAAAAATTTTCAAGACTGAGACAAATTTTCGATCGCAAATTTTAAATAAAAAAAAATCGAATAAATTGTTACTCGAATAAAAACACGCATTTAAGACTTAGTTAATTCTACAAATTTTTCAAATTTTCACTAAGTCTTTCGCGATAAGTTTTTCAATGTACAATCTCTACATTCGTAAGAATCAAATCATTCTTTCATGAAACTTGATTAACTAATGAATCTTATATTATTTTTGCAGATATGGCAAGTCCCAACTACCCTCATATCTATCCTTCTGGAAGTTATATGACCGTCCGAGACAACAACTTCCAACTGGATTTAACAACATTTCGTTGTCCAGATGACGTCATATTATCCATACTCAGAGGACACCTCTATGGCCAGCTCTGACCATGACGGCCACCATACCGATGGTTTATCTCCAGCAATTCTGGGGATGCATGCAGAGCTTCGTTAACGGCGACATCATAGAATATATGACCATGCCCAATACAAGGCACATCGCACTGACGAAGAACTTAATGGCCATGGTGCTCGATCTCCCGCACTACAATGAATATGACCGATTACCAACAGATGCGGAGATTGTAGAAGACATGCTCAGGATGAGATACAAACCGTCGCTAAATAAACTAGCCAACTTCCAAAATAACGGCATTCCTCATCCATGGAAGACTCTGTTCGACATCATCAACAAATGCCTCTCCCCAAAACACTCCGGATTCGACAAAGCAAATGGCAACATTTTGCGTATTTTTCACGGAGTGGTCTTCTCTAGAGATATGACGTGGCTCAGCTGATCTGGAACGATCTCGCCGACCAACTGCGTCAGAGGGAGACGAAGTCGAAGGCCCGATCCCTTCCATTTGTTCGGTGGTTTCCAGTAATGATCTCGCACTTCATGGAAGTCCACCCAGAGATCCCGAAACTTCCACCGATCGCGGAGTACATCCCGCCACGCCTTCGTTTCTTCCACAACTCGAAGGCCGTCGATCTAGCACTCCAACCCATGTTGATCCCATTGGAGCTGCTACGTCTCGCTGATCCAACTGACGAGGCCTACCAAACTTACTGCCAGAACAACTCCATCTCGGAGGCGATGGTACGTGCCACGGATCCAGCCCCGGGGACTTCTCAAAGGGAAGTAATATCATCAGAGCCCAAAGTTACACCTCAGGAGATTCAACCCAAATGTGTCTCTCATGATATCTCTCCTGAGGCAACCGACTCCGATGAAGCACAAAGACTCCAACGAAGGGGCCCTCACCGACAACAAATCTCGGCCCCGTCTGTAGTGTCTTCATCAATACAAGCTTCGAAGCCAACACCGGGTGATCGCCCACTGAACAGATTCAAATTGAATCTGTCTCAACACCCATAGAGGTGATACTTATCGTATCATCTCAAGGATTGGGTGGAAACCCTATTGGACCCCCGACATCTTCGGAGCCAACAATAAGCCAACCCTCTGAAGTGGTGACTTCAGGGTTGTTAACGGATGTCCTTAGACATACCGGACCCTCAAGACCTACTATAGGCGTTACATCGAAAATCTACTCCGATGTTGTGACAGTGGAGCGCCTCCCTGGCCCCAGTCCACCGATGTTCGTGACGGAGCAAAAACTACAAGAAGCACTCTTCTCAGCCCTATCTTCATTAGAAGATCGTCTGATGGACTGAATGCTCCATGCCCTCGAGACTTCCCGAAGAGACACCGGGAAAACACCAGTCTCAGAAGCATCTCCCACCGATACACAAACCACACCTGTCTCCTCACCACTTACTACCACCACTTCACACATCCCACTACAATCAATCCTCACCACCCCAACTCCCTCACCCTCACTTGTAAACCCATACACTATTCCGATCACTCAACTTCACGATATCCTCATCTCGCACCTTCTTGCACTAGAGACAAGAACTCCTGCAGAAGAAAGTCTCTACAGAAGATTAAGAGATGAACTAGAGTTGCCAGCACAAACAACGTGCCGTGAAGAAAGCTCCCTCCCCAAACGTAGACATGATGATCCCGATGATCCGGATCGTCATGAGGGGGAGAAACGGCAAAGAACAACAAGGAGCGGCCGTGGACTGAGTCAGACAAAGACTCAAGAAGCTGGAGGATCGTCCTTTCACCCACAAACCACACAGCCTCATCCTCAAACCCGCCAACAAACTACCACACCTCCCACCATATCCCAAACACTAACCCTCTCTCCTACAAATCCAAATCCCATCCCAACCTCAAACCTTCCCCAAGTTCATCAAGAAGCAGTTGCCTACGATCCACATTTAATCGTAGATGACTACATACTAAACGAGAAGTGGACGACGGAATGGGAACCAGAGGAAGCTGCTCAAGCTCGACTCTCCAACGTTAGATACTTCCTACAACAAGCTTCAGTGGACTTGGTACTGCTTGAAGAAGAAGAAATTCAAGAAGGTGAAGACTACAGTTCCGCTCTCCCAGAGCTACCCGAAATGATAAGACTCAGAGTCGACTCTCCTCCCCGTCAATAAAAAGGGACAGTTAGAGTCCAGACACCATGGGAGAATGTCAGAATTGAAGTCCCATTCATTGAAGACATAAGAAAGCAGATCTGGAGGGCTCCAAACAAGATCAAGAAGCTCAACGAACTCAATTTGAGGGGCATCTCACATTGGGAAGGTAGGAAGAAAATGGAGCATATCTTCATGCTCAACTATCTCGGACCCGATCGTAGTGGCATTCCAGCTGATCAACTGAAGGAAAACTTAAAAAACAAGCCACCGATTCTCCAACTCGTTGGATTCTCTCACACGATCGGAAGATATCCAACTCCTATCTACATAATTGAGCGAGCGGACAACAACCGCACTCGAGAAGATATAGATGAAAGCTATCTCCCATTCCTTCCACCGAATGAAGTCTATCAACTATATCGAATGTACAAGAGAAAGTACAAGACACATCCTGGATATTTCAAGACTGAATGACTCGAGGGGCTGAAAAGATTCATGGTGCGGCAAATCAAATACCACACCGCACATGACCTTCAAATTGCAATAGAGAACAACATGAAGAAGGTCAACATGGAATCTCCGCTTATGAAGGGCTTTCCACTTAACAACTTTCCCGAGAACTACATTTTCAAGACCCCTGGCCTCGCCATAACCTATCTAAATCCAATCATTGGGAAGACAAGGGCTATGATGAAGTCAGAAGTTCATAAATTCTGCGACGGGACACTTAAGTTGGTGCGGAAGAACATACTGAAGAGATTGAGAGAGATCACCGAAGAGACAATCTTCGAAGATCTTTATGAAGAAGAGGCCCCACTCCTGAACGAGCTTCTAGATGCCATAAATGAAAGATTTGAGTTGAGAAATGCTGTTCGACGCTACGAGACAGCATTGGGATTGAGGAAATCTTTTTACGCCCGACAAGGATGAAAGGAGCTGAAACGACAACAAGCACAAAGGGGGAGATTGAAGAGCATATTAGAATTGTGCTTTATTATTTCATTATCCTTGTAATTAGGGGCGTAATTAAAAATATTGATAGTGTAGGACTTAAGAGTAATTATACCTTAAATATAGGTATAAATATGATGTACACTATCAATGTAAATAACAATTCATTATTGTGTAAATAAAAGTTTCGAATTCATATTTTAAAACGAGAGGAAATGCTCGAGAAACAAGGAAACATCTAACAACCTCTCAAGAACTTCAAAGCAGATATTCGACCGATCGTATATCGTACGATTTCTTACTCGAATACCTAGAATTCGTGCTTAGATTGTTCGTTGATTGATGAAACATGACCTAACACTTTTTTCAAATGTTTTTCGTGAAAATGCTTGGGAATCGGATGTTTTTGAACTAAAAAGTTTGAATCGGCATGTTTAATCTAAAAAGTTCGAATATTGCGAGATTTTATTTGAATCGCCGAAGTCGGTTCGAAGAGTTCGTAGAAGTCGAAAAGTTTTTCGATTGGAAATGTGTAGCGTGTGAGAGAGTTTTTCGATCGGTAAAGTAAAAATTCCTTTGGGCCGTAAAAAAAATATTTTTGGACTTAGATAAATTCAGGTCTGAAATTTTATTTTTATGAATTAACCCAAAATTAATTGGATAATACTCGCTGTATTTCTGAAAGAGATAAAATTATCTCCTAATGTTGATGAAATTCAACATTTGACTCCTCGTATGTGCTCTAAATTTTCTGCGAGACTTAAAAATGTTAGAATTCATGTTTTACGAATGTAGAAGATAATAACAAATTCTCATATAAAACTCCCCCTCAACAATTGCATGAGTAAACTTTTCAGTACCTAAGCATATTTAGTACAAATTGGCATATGAAAATTTCCGATTAAGTACAAGTAACGCATTTTAAGCAAGTCAGCATAGTTTCATTAAAAATATTGCGTTTTTCAAAATAGTTATTCGCATTTTATCAATGCTGAACCAATGCATTTAACATGTGCGAAGAAAAGAGAAAAAATTTAAAAAATATTTTTGTTTCGGGGTCAGATTTATTTATTTTGAACATTATTACACAAAAATTTCGAAGACATAAAACATTAATTTGCCATAAAATCATGTAACTAAACTAGTATTCTAAGAGCATAGTATGAATCACTTCGACAACACTTGCAAGTTTCGCTCATATCACTCAATTTATTTTTATCAAAGAGATTTTTAGTAGATATATCACTCTTATCATCACAACAAATTTATATCAATTAATTTATTATCGTAGTATTTTTAATCAACTTACCAAGTGAGAGTTCATTATTTTGAATCAAAGGGACTTTTAAGGGATTATTTTTAGGCTTTGACTAAACGGGTAGGAAATTTGGGTTAGTGAGCTTAAAAATTCTTCTCTTCCAGGGGCCTTTTTGTGAAATTATGTTATGATTCTTTTGCTATTCCTTTGTTTAGTAATTTCATTTCAAGGCTTTGAGAGATGAGATCTTCTTTGATTTTGGGTCGAGACTGTGTTCCTTTAGAAAGTTTCACAGTTATGGAGTCCGAACCCAAGACTGTGCTTCTCTTCTCGTGTTCTCTACATAAGATCTAGATTATCATTTGAGAAGTACACTTCAAGGTGCTTCTCTTCTAGGAGTATACGAGATTATCTAGGAGAAGTTCGCAGTGAGATCAGTGTTTCTCTTCTATTATGAATGAGAAATGGACAATGTACATCACTTTTGCTCTCCCCCTCTCTTTCTTGATTGAGTAACCCCGAATCTTGTGAATAATGTTGAAGGCTTAATCGGGTGTTTATAAAGAAAAAGAATGTCGGAGAAGGCTCAAAGGGGATTTCTAGAGGAAAAGTAAAGGATTTATAATTTGGCCCAAGTGAGGAATTTCCTAATTTTGCCCTTATCATTTTCATGACAAACTAAACACAAAAGCAAGAATGAAGCTACGAAGTACAAACCAAAAGATAGTCATTTGAAGCGTGACACTCAAAAAAAATATTGAGGTTCAATTTCTCACATGTATGATGTGGCTTTGTGTCTAGTGAAATAAACAAAGTTCTTTTGAATAAAAGAATGTCATATGAGTTTTTAGGCAAAGAACTTAATTATATATATCGAAGAAATATTTTTGTGAGTAATTTCAAAAATAGTCAAAATTATCGTCATCCCCCATTTTTTTTATTTATACTATTTATATATGTATAGTATTATATATATTTTTATATATATTTAATTTAAATTTTCTTTTATGAAAAAAAATATTAAAATATAGAGTCACACAAAATAATCAAGGAATATCAAGAAGCACATTGAATCATAGTAGAGCATGTAAAGCACATTTCAAGTAAGATTGAGATTCAACATGCCTAATTTAGCAATAAGGAATTGGAATCATTTTTCATCCAATGCCTTAGTGAATAAGTCGGCAAGTTGAAACTCCGTTCTATTGTGCCTTTTTCTACATGATCTTTTATAAAATGGTATCAAATATCTATGTGTTTCGTGCGTGAATGATGAACAGGATTGCAAGTAATGGCAATAGCACTTTGAGAATCGCTGTAAATGGGAATGTTATTGAAATCAAACCCGTAATCGCGTAGTTGTGTCCGCATCCATAGAATTTGCGAGCAACAGCTGGCAGCCGCAACGTATTCCGCCTCGGCCCTCGTTGTCGACACACAATTTTGTTTCTTTGAAGACCAGCAGACCAACTTTTTGCCTAACAATTGTGCTCCGCCAGACGTGCTTTTTCTGTCCATTCGACAACCTTCATAGTCAGCATCAGTATAGCCAATAAGTCGAAAGTCAGTATTTTTAGGATACCAAAGCCCTAAGTTTGGAGTTTCTTTGAGATATCGTAGAATCCTCTTGACGGCATTCATGTGGGACTCGTTTGGGTCGGCTTGAAAGCGGGCGCATAGGCAAGTTGCAAACATATTGTCGGGTCAGCTGGATGTCAAGTAGAGAAGAGATCCGATAATGCTCCGATAGGTGGTGATGTTGACAGCCTTTCCAGACGGATCAGCATCCAATTCGCAATTAGTAGACATATGAGTATTCATCGGTGTGCTCTTGTCTTGATTAAATCTCTTCAAAATATCTCGGATATATTTTGTCTGACTGATGAAGATGTCATCATCGAGTTGCTTGACTTGTAATCCAAGAAAGAATTGGAGTTCTCCCATTAAGCTCATCTCGAATTTGGTCTTCATGAGATTACCAAATTTTTGGCAGAGATGTTCATTCGTCGATCCGAAAATGATGTCATCAACGTAAACTTGAACGATCATCAAGTCTTTGCCTTGCCTTTTGATAAAAAGGGTCGTATCGATTGTTCCTCTGATGAAGTTGGATTTGACCAAAAATTCGTTCAGAACATCATACCAAGCACGAGGGGGCTTGTTTTAGTCCATATAGAGCTTTGTCCAATCGATAGACATGATCAGGATGGTTCTCGTGCATGAACCCTTCGGGTTGAGCAATGTAGACTTCTTTTTTTTAATATGCCGTTGAGAAAGGCAGTTTTGACGTCCATTTGATAGACTTTGAAGTCTTTGTGAGTCGCGTATGCTAGAAATAAGCGAATAGCTTCAATACGGTCGACCGGAGCATACGTCTCGTCGTAATCAATTCCTTCTTGTTGATTGTATCCCTTAGCAACGAGCCGTGCTTTATTCCTGATTACTTCACCGTTCTCATTTTTCTTGTTCTTGAAAACCCATTTAGTTCCAATTATGGTTTTGCCTTGTGGTCGAGGAACCAATGTCCAAACTTGTAGACGTTCGAACTGGTTGAGTTCATCATGCATCGCAATTACCCAATCCGGGTCTTTAAGAGCTTCGACTACTTTATTTGGTTCATTTTGGCTTAGAAAGCATGTGAATAAACCGCTTTGTGTAGACGTCCTAATACATACATCACTTGAAGGATCACCAATAATCTGATCAGTAGGGTGAGCTCGAGTCCATTTCCGTTCGTGAGGAATAACTGAAGTAGAGTCGTCATTGGATTGGAGATCGAGATATCCCGAATTAATTGGTTGATCATTCAAAGTTGGAAATTAAAATCAGATGTTGAGTCGATAGGAATTTCCTCATTTGTATTTGTATGAACAACTGCAGTACTAGATGAAGATTCTAAATAATTAGATTCTCCAACAGTTGTCGGATTTTGAAGAAGAGGAGTCTCATTATTAATTTCTTCCACTGAGGGAGATGGGGCACTGCTTGGAGTTGAGTGAGACGAAGCAGGCATTTGAGACTTGTTCCGATAAAAGTGTTCGAATAGAGAATCTAAATCTTCGTGGTCAGCGGGAATTGCTTCATTTGATGTTGATGTAGACGTTGCCGAAAGTTGTTGACCTTGTGCCAACACGCCAGTAAGCTCGGGTTCTGAACTGTTTGTTCAGAAGCCAATTCCGTAATTTCTTGAAAGTGACGTTGTAGCTTTCAAGAATTGTACGAGAAGACTTGAGGTAGACGCGATATGATTTTGAGTAGAGGAATATCCGACAAAAATGGCTTCAAAGGCTTTGGGATCGAACTTGCTTCGATGCTCCCGATCGTTGGCCACAAAACACTTGCAACCAAATACTTTGAAGAAAGAGATATTCAAATTCGTGTATTAATTAGCTCATATGGCGTCTTTTCGAAGCGTTTGTGAATAATTGTCCTGTTTTTAGTAAAACATGCCGTACTCACTGCTTCAGCCCATAGAAAGTGAGGGAGATCGGAGTGAATGATCATTGTTCTTGCAGCTTCAACTAGAGTCCGGTTCTTTCTTTCCACAACACCATTTTTGTGGCGTTTTTGCGGCTGAGAATTGTTGAATAATTCCAAGTGATTGGTAAAATTTGTTGAGACGCTGGTTCTTGAATTCCGTCCCGTTGTCCGTTCTGATTACTTGGATTTTCTTTTGCAGGAGATTCTGAGTTGTATTCACAAAGCTTATTATCAAGTCTCCAGTCTCATCTTTAGTTCGGAGATATCTTGTCCATGTGTAGCGAGAATAATCGTCGACAATTACTAACACATATTTCGACGTTAATACTTTGTGTAGCATCGGTCCACAAAGGTCCATGTGAAGTAACTAACGGTCGAGATGTAGAAGCAACTTGCTTGATTTTATGTGACGCTCGCTTCATTTTTCCCAGTTGACAAGCCGAACAGTGATGCTCTTGGTTAGAAGAAATTGTTGGCAGACTGTTGACCAACTTTTTAACACTAAGTTTGTGAAGAGCTTTTAAATTTAAATGAGACAGACGTTGATGCCATAAGCTGTTCCTCATGATTGTTGTCTGAGAGATGAGGCAGACAGTTGTCGAAGGTCGAACTGTTCTCAGATTGATTGTGTATAGATTTGATCTTCGTGATCATGTGAGAAGCTCTTGATTCTGACTATTCAAAACTCTGTACTGTTCAGCTAGAAATACTACTTGAAATCCTTTGTCACAGAATTGTCCTATGCTGAACATATTATGCTGAAGACCTTGGACGTAAGAGACATATTTAATCGTCAGATTTGGCAGTAGAATGTCTCCAAATCCGAGTATGGGAGCTGAGTCATTGTTGCCAAATCGGACTTTGCCATTGTAACGATCTTGGTAGTTGCTCAACAGTTCTTGTTTTCCCGTCACGTGTGTGGAGCAACCAGAATCTAAATACCACACATGATGGATCTGCATAGAAACAAATTAGGGAGACATAGGTACCCACTTTTGAATGGGTCCTCTCGTATTAGCAGATTTGATAATTAAGGTTTGTTCATCTTTGGTTCCTAAATTATGAGAATGCTTAGGTACACAAACCAACTTAGAACTAGTTGGTTTAAGTAGTACCTCTTTAGACAATTTAGCCTTATTTGCTTGTGTTTGCCTAGGTGGTGACTTATGAATCCATTGTGATTGAACCTTACATGGGAGGTTAATTTCAGCACGAGCAAATGTCTGATTTATATTATTGCTTGAGAAAATCTTTTCTCTAACTAGTCTCCTAAGGTGTTTAGCTGAATGTACGTGGATTGGGTACCTCAGGTGAGGACAAGAATGTATGGAGCTATAAGCTTTCTTAATAGCCGGATCTTGTTTCCTATGAGACTTAAGACTTGCATTTATCTTAGAATGATAGTTATTATTTTTAGAAGTAGAGCCAATGTCAAAGTTTGTGCTTTCAAAAATAATAGGCTTTAACGCATAAGTTGAAGTAACAAGACTAGAAATGGCTGTCTCCGTATGAGTGTCCTTAGTTTTTGACATAGAAAACATAAATAACAAATCATTTTTCTTCTGAAATTTTATTCTAGGCACTCTTTCCTTAGCATGCTTCACCTCTTTTACTACTCTACCTGTGGATGGAGTAGAAAAAGAGTTAGTAAAAATATTTTTCCTTTTTGAAGCATTTAAGGATTCATTTTCACTCTTTACAATTTTTAAAGAAGATTTATCTTCTTTTGAAATATTTTGAAACATAATGGGAGTGTTTTTCTTAGATTTAATCTTGTCCTTCATTTGTTTCTTTCAAAATAGGATCAGGACAAGTTTTTAAAGTAGAGGAAGTTTTGAGATTGGAAATCTCCAGTAAAAGTTCGTTCTTTTCAGCTTTGAAAATCTTTCTTTCTGTTTCCAAGGAAGCGTTTAAATCAGCTATTTTTTTAATAATAGCCGGAATATAACAGAAATTAGAATTTTGAAAATGATCAGTATTATCTTCCTTGTTGTTAGAGGAATCTTCTAGAGAATATAATGAAGTATAATCACTAGACAAGTTGAGATCCCTTGTCTTGTAACTATTATTAAAATCGGTGTAGTAAAAAGGAATGTTAGTTCTATCAGTGGCTTGTCGTTTAGATTCTTCTAAACCTGTAACAATTCTAACATGTTTGATAATGTGTACATAGACATTTGTACCTCTTGTGACGAAGAGGATGCTTTGTCGTCGTCGAGGCCTCCTTGATGGATCATCATTTGAAGCGTCGTCGAGGTATGCCATAAGTGCAATATTTTCGTCTTCAGAATCTGTGGTGTCTTCCAGCCAATGGCTCTTGTTCTGCCATCAGTGCTACTCCAGCCTCTTTCTGTTTAGTGAGTTGGAATTTTTTGGAGTAGTAGTTGGCGTCCTTTTTCTTAGGTAGTTTGCATTCCCTGGAGAAGTGTTCGATCTTTCCACAACTATAACATTTTTGTGGTTTTTTGACACTTTGATTCTGAGGACTCGGCCGGTCTTTCCCTTTGCTTGGAGCTAGATGTCCGAAGTCTATTGGTCGAAGACGAGGATTTCTTTTTGTAAAACTTTTTACTCATCATTTTAGAAATGAGAGCTAACTGTTTCTTGAACTCCTCCATATCAGGTTCGGAGTCCGAGTCAGATTCTCCTTCATCTTCTGAAGAACTTGGCAGCTTGATACTTTTATCCTTTCGAGATCGACTTTGCTTTCTTTTAGAGACAAGTGCTATAGAATCGTCGATCTGTTTGCCTAAGAAGAGTTAGATATCTTTGATAGAGTTTATAAACTGATTCCTCTATCTTGGCTTTCAAAGAGTCGTAAGCTGTTAGAATATTTGCTTTCTTTGCTTTGACTCCAACTTTGGTTCGTTGCATCATCTTGTGGAGCTCGTCCCACATGGCCTTTGCGCTCGATAGACCATCTATTTTCATATAGATGTCATTCGGTATTCCTTGCATTAGGAAAGTCTTGGCTCCCAATTCTGCTTTGGCTCTTAAACGCTCCCCCTCGTTGTATTCACCAGAAACTTTAAGTCTTCTGGTTGCAGGAATAGGAGAATTGTTTGTGGCATCTCCTTCTTGGATGAGCCAGAATTGAGCTGGACCTTCTTGAAGTGACGCGATCAAATTTAGGGCTTGATCTTTCGTTTCCAAAAAGTTCATGAACCGACTTTTCCATACCGTGTATTCGCCTCTTCGAAGAATTGGAGGGCAGACGTCATTTCCGAGTGAGTAATCATCCATTTTTGTTGATTGGTAGGATCTTCGTGAAAGTTTGGAATCGTAATGAAAAATGCTTCACAAGTGACAAACTTAGTTAGAAATATTTGATTCGTACTTTAAACAATTTCCTTTTTGAACCTATGATCCTGTCGTGAAAGAGAAATTGTTATGTTTTCGAAAATTGATACTTCAACTAGAAAATTGATACTTCAAGATTTGTTAAAGAAATTTTAATTATTGATCGAAAATATTGAGTATCAAAATAGATAGTTCGGAAACAAATATTTTTCGTAAGTTTTGAAGTTCACAATTTTTTATTTCTTTTAATCGCAGTGGTCGAACTCTTTTTGGAGCAGTGAAGTTTTTCGATTTAAAAATGTTAAACTTTTTAATCGAAAAAAGTTTTTCGAACGTTTAAGGATTTTGTTATATGTTTATCGAATAATATTTTTCGAAAAAAATGTTGAAAAGATGATCTTATCGAAAAATATTTAGTCGAAAAACTATGTTGATCAGAAAAACTATTATCGAATAACTTGTGATCGAAAAATTACTAGTGATCGAAAAACTTTGTTTTTAGTTTGACTCAAATTCTTGACTGTAAAATTTTTTGATGGAATATTTTTCGATCGAAAATATGTTTTAGCTAATTTTGGATCGAAAAATTTATTCGCTCGAAAAATATATTTATATATGGACCAAAAAACTAATTATTGAAATAATGTTTTTTGAGTCTTAAATTTGAGTAAAACACTCGAAAATAGTGTTTGTCGTCGAAAACTTTCTCGGCTGCAAACTTGGTCGAAAAATATTTTTCGATCCAAGTTTTTTGATCGAAGAACTGATCGAAGAACAGCTAAGTTCAATGTAACAGTGAAAATTCAAGATTCAACCGAGATGTTCAATTTAGGTGCTGAAATTCTGGATAATCACTCGTCTAACAGTTCTAAATATGAACAAACACAGGATCAACCACGTTTAATTGCAAAATATATCGAGATTTAAGAAGATCAGACCAGACTCACAACGTGATCGCAAACGCAAAAATCGATCTAAATCGAAAATCTGAATTAATATGACGTTCTGAGCGATTGAAATCAGTACGTAAATCAATCCTAACATATAATCTATCACTTATTCAGCAAAATCAACAACAAAATTCGCACAATTAGGCATATTGATCAAAATATAAGTCACGTGAGTTTTTCGATCGAAAAATCTGGAAAATTATTTTGATCTGAAAATTGCGAATTCTATCCAAAATCAATCACGATTTGCTCTGATACCAATTGTTAGGTCCCGATTCATCAATCAACAAGCAATCTAAGCACGAATTCTCGGTATTCGAGTAGGAAATCTTACGGATTACGTTCGGTTGAATATCCGCGTTGAAGATCTTGAGAGAGGTTGTTAACTTTCCGAGTTTCTCGATCGTATTCTCTCGTTTAAAATATGAATTCGATGCTTGTTATTTTCTGAATAATAAAACTTGTGTTAATTTTGATAGTGTACATCATATTTATACCTATATCCAATGTATAAATGCTATTAGGTCCTACACTATCAAAACTACTAATTACGCCCCTAATTACAAGGATAATGAAATAACAAAGCACAATTATAATATTCTCTTCAATATTTGACATCAACGACTATCCCACTGAAACTTTAAAATGCTAAACCAACTACACTCAGACGTGCTAGTTACAGGACTACCGACGTTAAAGTGTATCACTAGGAGCATTCATGCTCAGCTTGTGAAATGGGGAAGATGAAGAAGCTATCACAAAAACCAAAACAGGTTGCCTCAACCTCTCGACCACTAGAATTACTACATATGGATCTATGTGGACCAATGACAATTGAGAGCATCAGTCGACGTAAATACGTCCTCGTGATCGTAGATGACTTCTCACGCTATACATGGACAAGATTTCTACGAAAAAAGTCCGAGGCACCTGACTTCATCATTGCTTTTGTGAAGATGACTCATAATTTGTTGAGATGCAACATTCCAGTGATCCGCACAGATAACGTCATTGAGTTCAAGAACAAGATGCTTAGTGATTTCTAAAAAAAACTCGGGATTACCCAACAATTCTCAACTGCTAAGACTCCATAACAAAATGGAGTAGTGGAAAGACGAAATAGAACTTTAGTGGAATCAGCTCGCGAGATGCTGATCCACGCGCAACTTCCTCACTTCCTTTGGGTCGAAGCAGTCAACACAGCCTGCTACACCCAAAACAGGACAAACATTTACAGAAGATTTGGGAAGACTCCTTACAAATTGATCAACAAACGAGACCCAACATGGGGTATCTTCGAGTCTTCGGATGCAAGTGCTTCGTTACAAATGATAGAGAAGACCGAAACAAGTTTGACCCTTAAGCACATGAAGCAGTGTTCGTAGGATATTCCACAACCTCCAAAGCGTATAGAGTCTACCTCAAACAGAAAAGAATTGTCATGGAAAGCACCAACGCCACTTTCGATGAAACGACAACAATGGCTTCTGTACAAATCAGTCCAGAACCCGGACTTATAAGTGTGTTGACTGAAGATCAACACAATTCTACACCCATGGTAGGGATATCCTCATCAAAGCCACTGAGAGACAAGGATTTGGACGCATTATTTGAATACTTCTACATCACTCCTCGCCAGCGTATAGTCCCTCCCCAAACCGTTCCCAACAGTGATGCATTGGAACCACAAGTAGAACAACCGAGTATGGCGGATGACAGTCCTCAAACTCAACCAGTAGACAATCAATATACAACGGAAATGAAGAAAAAGACAATCATGAGGAAGAATTAGAAGACACCTTATAGAGATCTCCACTTCGCATGAAATGGAGTTCGTAGATCCACAACACGAAGATAATTCCGTACAACCTCTCCCACACGAGAGAAAGTGGACTCGAGCTCATCCTACAACTCAGATTATTGGAGAGCCAAACCGAGGAGTGAGCAAACGATCTTCAAATAACCATGAAGGTCTATTTACATGCTTTCTAAGTCATAATGAACCAAGAAAAATAGCCGAGGCACTGTCCGATCGCGACTGGATAACGACAATGCAAGAGGAAATCAATCATTTCGAGAGACTTAAAGCTTGGAGATTAGTCCCAAGACAAAGAGGGAATACCATTATTGGCACCAAATGGGTCTTCAAAAACAAAAAGGATGAGGAGGATGTCATTATCAGGAATAAGATCAATTAGTGGCCAAGGATTACAACCAACAGGAAGACATTGACTACGACGAGACCTTTGCCCCTGTTGCACGGATCGAAGCCATAAGACTCTTTCTTGCCTATGTTTCCCACAAAAACTTCACCGTTTTTCAAAAGGATGTCAAGACAACTTTCCTCAACCGAGTCTTGAAGGAAGAAGTTTACGTGTCCCAGCCTGGAGGGTTTGTGAGTGAATCTCACCATGACCACGTCGATTACCTAGACAATGCTCTTTATGGACTAAAACATGTTCCTCGAGCTTGATACATTCTCCTAACTGACTTTTGGTCAAGTCAGGTTTCGCAAAAGGAAAGATCGACACCACACTCTTCATCCGACGAAAAGGGTCATACATCCTCATAGTCCTAGTCTACTTTGATGATATTATCTTCGGGTCTACTAATCCAAAGTTGTGCGAGAAATTTGAACTCATGAAGACTAAGTTCGAGATGAGCATTATGGGAGAGCTCAACTTCTTCCTCGGATTTACAAGTCAAACATCTCTCGGACGGAATCTTCATTAGCCAATCTAAATATATCAACGACATCTTGAAAAAGTATGAAACGGAAAACTGCACCACAAAAAGCACACTGATGTCCAACACGTGTCACCTTGACTCAGATCCTTCTGGAAAACTAGTCAACCAAACCACGTATCGGGGAATTATTGGCTCCCTACTCTTTATAAGGTTGAGGGGGCGTTTTCTGTTGAAATTTCAAGAAGTATAAATATTATCTGAATATTAATAATTATTTTCAAATTTTCTTTAACAAAAATTATTATTAAAATAATTATATATTTAATCTTTTCCTCTCTTAGAATTTATTTGAAAACTTTTCGTAGTCCAAGTTTTCGCATTGGTGGGTCTTTCCGCTTAATGGGATGTTTTCGTAAAACATTACTTAAATATGCGTTCCGAAAACCCAACCACTAAGAAAACTTTCAAATTGAAAAACATACTGCGAAAATTCTCGCGATTGCTGATACTCTTCTTTCAAATAATTCGTCACGTTTCGGTTAATCAAAGGTAGTTCTTCCATGCACTACCAACACATGGAATCAACATAGATTTCGCAAAAATTCATCTCCAAAATCTATTTTTCAAATCTCAAAGATTTCTCAAATACGACCCGATTTAGTTCATCTGATTTTAGGTTTGTGAATATTCGCTTAATTAAGCTTGAGTTTGGAATGTTTCTCAAATAATTTTTGTTGATTAAGGTTAATTTTTTATGTTCTGAAAACTAAGAGTCGGAGTTTCCGAATTCGCCTTTACGAAAACTCGTTGCGAAAACCGAGTTTTTGCAAGCCGCTACGAAAACCTCGTTTATTGCAACCTATTGCGAAAAATGCATTTTTGTAAATCGTTGCGAAAACCTCAACTACGCAAACGAAGTTTTCGCATCAACAGTTGCAAAACTTTTCAACCACGCTAACAACGTTTTCCCACAAACACTTTGAAAATTTTCCAACTGCGCAAACGAACGTTTTTGCATCAACACTTAACAAAATTTTCAACTACGCTAACATCGTTTTTGCACAAACACTTTGAAAATTTTCCAACTACGCAAACGAACATTTTCGCTAACACTTAAGAAAATTTTCAACTACGCTAACAACGAATTCGCACAAACACTATCGTTTTCTCGCACAAACACTTTGAAAATTTTCCAATACTAACGACGTTTTCGCACCAACACTTCAATTTTTTTCTTCAATTACGCAAACGATGTTTCCGCATTAAACCTACAAGCTAAGCATTCAATCCCGGGACGTAGAAAATATTTAATACGAACAAACTCCAAACATCTAAGTCATAAATCTACATTTTATTGAACAAACACACAAAATTGGACATTTTTCTTTGATCATTGACTAATCTTTTTTACTTCTCTGTCCATATTACATAACGATGGCATCTTCATCAAATTCAATATGCCCTCAGGACCAATGGATACAAATCAAAGAAAATAACTTTGGCCTCGACCTTGCAACGTTCAAATGCAAGGACGAGGCGTAATGGCCATCCTGAAAGGGCACCCGCTCTGGCTGGCCTGCTCCCTTACAACACAAGTTCCCGAGGTATACCTACAACAGTTCTGGGGGATACTAAGGCAGTCCACTACACAAAACTCTCTGAAGTTGAAGGGCACAATCAACACAACAACCGTGGTACTAACAAAACTATTCTCAGAAGAGTTCTCGGGCCGCCCATGAGCAAAGAGTACGAGCCTTCGCCCACCGACGACGAACTACTACAAGACTTCAAGCGCGTCGGCTACGTCACTGAGCTAAAAATGCTCTCCCACTAGCAACCGAGTGGAATCCCTCACCCATGGAGGACTTTTTTGGGCTCGTCAACAAATGCATGTCACCCAAATACACCGGGTTCGACAGAGGGAACGTCAACGTTGCGCGCATCTATCACGGGATAATTTCCAGCCGCAACGTTGACTATGCTCAGCTCATATGGAACGACCTTCTGGAACAGATTCAAATGCGAGATAATCCGAAGAAGGTCCAAGTTGTTCCTTATCTCCGGTGGCTTCCACTGCTGATCAACTTCTTCCTTACAAGTCATCCGGAGATACCACCGTTGCACGACGCACAAAGCTATCCATCGCCAATACTCAAGTCTTCTGAAAGGCGAAGGAGACATCACGAGAGCCTCTCTATCCATCGGTGCTGATACCAGAGGCTCTATTGCGTCATGCAAACCCGACGTAGTCGGCCATCGCCGCCTACCGCCGGACCCACAAGATTACTGCTCCTACGGCTCCGGTAGACCCAGTCGAGCCCAACCCTGCAGCACCCCCGAGTGCAAGCGAGGGTCCTGAGCATTCCTCGACCGTAGAATCCTCCGAAGCCACGGAATCGGAGAATGAACAACTCCCACTTACACATATTCGGCGATAGATACAAACGAAGCAAATCCATGAATCACCAGCTTCAGCACCGACGCCCTCCACGACTGACCAAATACCAACTACAAGCCAGACTAGCCCCATAGGATCAGGAGTCGATGTGTTTGACTCCCAAGTAGAAGTCGCCACATCCAGCCCAATGGCGTACTCACTAACCATACCCGACCATTCATCCGTCTCCCAACAGACGGATGTCTCACTCCATACACAAGGGGACCCACATATGCTATCACCACCTCATTCCGAGGTGGGAGATATTGAAACAGGTGGTTCTCAGCCCATGACCACCGCCCTCTCCTTGTTCACATTAGGTCGTGCCCACTTTACCTATATTTTTCCCACCTTTTATGACACATACACCTATCACGTTAGGTCTTCGAGACCTAACTGGAACCTTCATAGACGCATCCATTGTGGATGTTATTCGAGGATTGAGGGGAAGTCCTACCGCTGCAACATCAACTCCAACAGCGGTAACGGGCCATCCGCTCGAACCTCATACGAGCGAGATATCAACGGAAAGCCTAAGTGGCTCTGGTACGATGATTACCTCCGCAGGTCTATGTGAACTTGCTATAACAACTGTAGTGACACATCCCCCAAGAGTGTCACTAGGATCGGTTGGAAGTCCTACCAAAGTAAGTGCAGGTCACGCATTGATAACTTATTCCGATGATGTGACAACGGAATGCCTTAGTGGCTCCGGTAGGTTATCTCCGCCGTATGTCACGAAGGACACATTGTCCCAAACCGTCCAAGAGACGGTTAAGAAGGCCATCGACGCAATTGTATTTTCTCTCGAAGAGAGCCTTTTGGGACAACTACGCTCGATGATCGAACATGCCTTACGGTACAAGGGCAAAGCTCCTATGACGGACGTCCCCCCACCACCACCTCCGCCACCATCACCACCACAATCAACTTCCGCACCACCTTCATCCTCCGACTCACCATCGTCATCCGAACCACAATAGGACAATGCCCTCATAAATCCATCACCGTACCCATCAACTACCTATACAATGTCCTACTCACCCGACTCCTCGAACTACCCACCCGCACCCCCGCTGAACAGGGTATGTTCGAGCCACTCGTCGATCGCCCAGAAGATCTACCACCACCTACCTGCCGTGATGAATCCTCCCTATCCAAGCGAAGACATGACAATCCTGACGATTAGGATCGTCCTGAGGGGGGGGAAACGATAGAAGACAACAAGGCGCCGTGGACGAGGCAAGGGGAAGACACCGTCTCGAGGAGCGGGATCATCATCCAAACAACCACTAGCTACCAAATCATCCAAACAACCACCACCAACACAAGCTGCATCCACCCAACTACAAACACCACCGCAAACAGTCCAAACAACCATTACCTCTGAACATCCCTCCAACCCTCAAGTATACGTCGAGAAATACATACTCAAGGAGGAGTTGATACTCCGAACAAAGACAAAAGAAGAAACCCGCCTATGCCTCGACCAAATCCGATACTTCCTACAAAGGCTAACGGCAGATTCCTTCTCTTTTGAACCCGAAGAGGAAGAGACGGGCGGAGACCACCAAAGAGATATGC
This sequence comes from Linderniella brevidens, assembly GCA_004919715.1. Taxonomy (NCBI): domain Eukaryota; kingdom Viridiplantae; phylum Streptophyta; class Magnoliopsida; order Lamiales; family Linderniaceae; genus Linderniella; species Linderniella brevidens. The sequence goes on from SWDC01000158.1 coordinate 1,383,652, forward strand.
CCGAGCTCCCAAAACTACTCAACAAAGCAGTCAAGGAAACACCAAACCTGTCAAAGGGCAGGGTGTTAGTCGAGACGCCTTGGGAGAACAGGAGGATCACCGCCCCTTCCTTGAAGACTACTGTCCCAACATATGTAGGCGCCCCGAGAAGATAAAGCCTACCGACGAGCTGACCCTCCGAGGCCTCACACACCTGAAGAACACGAGGCGAGGGTTCAACCATCTCTTCATGCTCTCACAGCTGACAACGAGAAGGGGACTCTCATTAGCTCAGCTAAAAATAAGAGAAAAGGAGAAGTCTCCAATTGCTGAACTCGTGGAAGTGGAGTTCACCTACGATAGGTTCCCAACTTCTGTCTTCTTCGTGGTCAGAGTGGACGGCTCAAAGGACCAGATCCTTGAGGCAAAAATCCCTAATATTCCTCCGGACGAAATAACAAATCTTTTTGGCATGTATATGAAATTCGTCCAGAGGAGCCACAAATATCAAGAGGGGTTCAACGCCTTGAAGCGCTACATGCTGAGGCAGATAAACTACCACACCGCCGAAGACTTGGAAGTTTCCCTTGAAAGCAATATGAAGAAAGTAAATATGACGATGCCTCATACGTGTGGAGAAGAGATGTTGTGCTACCCAGAGACCCACCTATTTATACATCCAGAGCTGGGAGTCACCTATTACCAACCAAAGGAGAAGAGGACTCACGTGATGGTGGTCTCCCAAATCTCCAAGTTCTCTGGCGGGACACTGAAGATCATAAGAGAAAAGCTTCAAAGTGACTTGCCTCGTTGGGACCCGAGAAATACTCCAAGGACCTTGGACACGAAGAAGGACATATAATCGAAATGATTATAGATAAGATCAATGACAGACTAGAGCTGAGAAATAGCATCAGAAAATACGAGCTCGCTCTACGATTTCGAAAGTCCTACGCCTGGAAAGAAAAGAGAAAGAGAAGAAAGTCAAGATAAAGACCTCAGAGCACAAATTGAAAGGTGAACACTAAGGGGGAGATTATAGTGTCCAAATGTATTTTATTTTTGGTCTTAGTCATGTACTTGAAATTTACCTGAACTAATCTCTAAATTGTAGAGATTAGTGATTTACTTGTTCTAATGAGCTTTTAGGGGCCCAAAATATCCTATACACTAATCCAAGGGTATAAATACTAAAACCCTACACTTTAATTATTAAGAATCATTTTATCGAAACTTGAGCCGCTACAGTACCTTAAACGTGATCGATACACACATTTACACACAATTAACGTTTTAGCACATTATCCATTGATTATGCATCAATCTAGTTGCTAGTTAGGTGTTTTGAGACCTACACACAACCAACCCGATTTTCGCACTAAAAGTTTTTCAAACATTTTTCCGATAAAATCTCAAACTTCGAGAATCCAAACTACTCTTACTTCACAAATACTCGAATTCAATCACTTCACGTAAAATGATCGAAATCCGACTATAAACGATGGACACCATTTCAATGGATAGTGACATTCGTCCACCCGTACTTCGCCGGAGCAAATATACCGTTTGGAGGAATCGCTTCCTCAACTTCTTGGAATCCAAAGACAAATGAGTTGACATGCTTACCTCCCTCAGGGAAGGACCAGTGTTATTTTGGACAAATCTTCCTGGCGTTCCCATCACACTCATCCAGTACTTAACTTTCAATGTTTTTAGAATTGGACACACATACGAGCTGAATTGAAAAAATACCTATATTTTTTGAAATTGTACATTTGAAAATTTGCATTTTCAATTTTTTATGAAATTTTGCATATTACGTACGGGAATAATGAATACCATTTTTTATATATATTGTTAAATGAGCTTGATTCGAGGGGAAGCTGCTAAGTTTAAAAGAGAAGCAACTCTTATATTTGTTTTAAGGGAGCAATAATTAAATGTTTGAGGGAGGGCAAATTTTATGTGCATGAATTGAGGGAAAGAGATTCGAAAGATGTTTCGATACTACTACACACTTTTAAGGGGGAGCAATTTATTTTAGGAAACATGAATTGAGCGGGAGGAATAAAAAATTAATATATATATATATATATAATCTATAATATAATATTTTACTACTACAATAAATATATATTTATACGTTATATATACAAAAAAAGAGAAAAAGAAAGAAAAAAGGAAGAAAAAGAAGGAAATTCACTCTCACTATCAAGCTTTGTGGTCATCTCTTTCGACATCAAAAGACGGACTTCAATGAAGAATCTCGCGCTCACAAGTTTAAAAATTTCTATACAGAAAATGTGACTCTCCTACACTACCTCGGTGTTCACTTCAACCGACCAGCTCCAAATTGCTGACACAAACAAAGCAGCACTCATCAAGATCTAACCGGATGCATGAAATATTAGGTTCTCATGATTCATTCAAACCCAATTGAATTTCACCTCAGTCACCGAGCCCATCTTAAACGTTTGACCACCTACCCGACATCATAATGCGGTTTTTGAAAACACGAGACCTAACTCTTTGCAAAAATCAAATCTTTACACTAATTTTTGAAATTCTTCGAAAAACAGTGGCACATAACATTGATTAACCAAAAACCGAAGCATAATAACGCAATTTAAACATCAAATTATAACCCTAAATCGGAAATTTAGTAGGACGAATTTTTTCCAAAAACTGTGGGTTTCGAAAATCGAAATTAATAACGAAAATGGATGAAATTTGGGTCGAAATACCTTTAATTTGCCGAAAATCTGAGGGATTTTTGAAAAAGAAATGAGTTTTGACGTTTTAGGGATTTTCGTAAGCTCTTTTTCGCAACTGATTATTTTCGGAAGTGAGGTATTTCTGGTACATTTTTCAATAAAAGGCTGCGAAAATCCCACTTTTGCTAAAATATCCATGTGCGAAAATTTTATAAGTGTTTTTAAGGAACGATAGATACTTTTAAAAATATTATTATATAATGAAAATAATATTAAAATTTATAATAAGTACTTATGTTATTATATATATATATATATATAAGTAGATAATAAATGAAAATGTTTCTATCATAGTAATATCTCGACTCCCCCTTAAAAAATTCAATAAGTGCTTGCCCTGAAGCTTTTAGAGGAAGCTCCCCATCAATTAAACAACTAATGCTCCCCCTAAGTTTTATAAAAGTTACTCCCCCGAGATATAAGCACACATACATAAAGGTCCGCGAGGCACAATAGATCAAGAGTCGAGGTTTAGCATGCCTAACTTAAAAACAAGAAAATGGAAGTGTTTTTGATCCAAAGCCTTTGTAAATAAGTTGGCTAGGTATATCTAGGTAGAAATGAAGTACATATCTATTGTACCTTTTTCCACGTGATCTTTTATAAAGTGATACTTAAGGTCTATATGCTTGGTGCGTGAATGGTGTACAGGATTGCATGTGGTGTCTATTGCACTCTTAAAGTCACTATAAATAGGAACGTTATTAAGATCAAACACATAATCCCGTAGTTGCGTACGCATCCACAGTATTGGAGAGCAGCAACTAGTGGTGGAGATGTACTCCACCTCGACAATGGAAGTTGACACGCAATATTTTTTCTTGGATGACCAACTTACTAGTTTGTCACCAAAGAATTGCGCTCCTATGGAGATGCTTTTCCTGTCCATTTTACAACATGCATAGTTTGCATCAGTATAACCAATTAAATTGAAGCCAGGTTTTAGGGTACCACAGTCCGAGATTTGGGGTCCCTTTAAGATATTTCATGATCCTCTTCACGACAATCATGTACGACTCCTTTGGATTTGCTTGAAAGTAGGCACACATGCCTGTTGAGAACATTATGTCAGGCCTACTAGCGGTGAGGTAGAGGAGTGAGCAGATGGTTTCTCGATACGTGGTTGGGTTGACTGGTTTCGTGGATGGATATGAGTTAAGGTGGCACGTAGTAGACATCGACATGCTCTTTGTTGTGCTATTCGTTATACTTTTTCAAGATGTCATGGATGTATTTGGATTGACTCAGAGTTGCTTGACTTGTAATTCGAGAAAGAAGTTAAGCTCTCCCATCATGCTCATCTCGAACATCCTCTTCATAAGGTCTCCAAATTGCTCGCACAATCTTGGATTTGTAGATCCGAGGATAATATCGTCGACATAGACTTGAATTAGAAGAATATCCGAGCTATTTCATCGGATGAAGAGAGTGGTGTCAATCTTTCCTTTCGCGAAGCCTGGAGTGACCAAAAGGTCACATAGGACATCGTACCAAGCTCGGGGAGCTTATTTAAGTTAGTAGAATGCCTTGTCTAGGTAGTAGACATAGTCAGGGTGAGTTTCAATCACAAACCCTTCAAGTTGAGCTACTTAGACTTCTTCTTTCAAGAATCTATTTAGGAAGGCCGTCTTGACATCATTTTGATGCAGTGTGAAGTTTTTATGAGCAGCGTAGGCCATGAATAGTCTAATAGCTTTAATTCGGGCAATAAAAGCATCTCGTCGTAGTCGATGCCTTCCTGTTGGTTATAACCTTTAGCCACTAATCAGCCTTATTTCTGATGATGACACCCTTTTTATCCTTCTTGTTTTTGAAGACCCATTTGGTACCAATAACCGTCCAAGACAACAACTTCCAATTGGATTGAACAACATTTCGGTGTCCGGATGACGTCATACTATCCATACTCAAAGGACACCCCTTATGGCCAGCTCTGACCATGACAGCCACCCTCCAACCCATGCTGATCCCATTGGAGCTGCTACGTCTCGCTAATCCAACTAACGAGGCCTACCAAACTTACTGCCAGAACAACTCCATCTCGGAGGCGATGGTACGTGCCACGGATCCAGCCCCGGCGACTTCTCAAAGGGAAGTAATATCATCAGAGCCCAAAGTTACACCTCAAGAGATTGAACCCGAAGGTGTCTCCCATGATATATCTCCTGAGGCAACCGACTCCGATGAAGCACAAAGACTCCAATGAAGGGGCCCTCACCGACAACAAATCTCGGCCCCGTCTGCAGTGTCTTCATCAATACAAGCTTCGGAGCCAACACCGGGTGATCAGCCCACTGAACAGATTCAAATTGAATCTGTCTCAACACCCATAGAGGTGATACCTATCGTATCATCTCAAGGATTAGGTGGAAGCCCTATTGGACCCCCGACATCTTCAGAGCCAACAATAGGCCAACCCTCTGATGTGGTGATTTCAGGGTTGTTAATGGATGTCCTTAGACATACCGGACCCTCAAGACCTACTATAGGCAGCACATCGGAAATCTACTCCGATGTTGTGACAGTGGAGCGTATCCCTGGCCCGAGTCCACCGATGTTCGTGACGGAGCAACGACTACAAGAAGCACTCTCCTCAGACCTATCTACATTAGAAGACCGTCTGATGGACCGAATGCTCCATGCTCTCGAGACTTCCCGAAGAGACACCGGGAAAACACTAGTCTCATAAGCTGCTCCCACCGATACACAAACCACACCTGTCTCCTCACCACTTCCTACCACCACTCCACACACCCCACTACAACCAATCCTCACCACCCCAACTCCCTCACCCTCACTTGTAAACCCATACACCATTCCGATCACTCAGCTTCACGATATCCTCATCTCGCGCCTTCTTGCACTAGAGACAAGAACTCCTGCAGAAGAAAGTCTCTACAGAAGATTAATAGATGAACCAGAGCTGCCAGCACAAACAACGTGCCGTGAAGAAAGCTCCCTCCCCAAACGTAGACATGACGATCCCGATGATCCGGATCGTCATGAGGGGGAGAAATGGCAAAGAACAATAAGGAGCGGCCGTGGATTGAGTCAGACAAAGATTCAAGAAGCTGGAGGATCGTCCTCACACCCACCAACCACACAACCTCAACCTCAAACTCGCCAACAAACTACCACACCTCCCACCATATCCCAAACACTAACCCTCTCTCCTACAAATCCAAATCTCATCCCAACCTCAAACCTTCCCCAAGTTCATCAAGAAGCAGTTGCCTACGATCCACATTTGGTCGTAGATGACTACATACTAAACGAGAAGTGGACGACGAAATGGGATCCAGAGGAAGCTGCTCAAGCTTGACTCTCCAACGTCAGATACTTCCTACAACAAGCTTCAGTGGACTTGGTAGGGCTTGAAGAAGAAGAAATTCAAGAACGTGAAGACTACAGTTCCGCTCTCCCAGAGTTACCCGAAATGATAAGACTCAGAGTCGACTCTCCTCCCCGTCTATCAAAAGGGAAAGTTAGAGTCAGAATTGAAGGGAAAGTCGAGACACCATGGGAGAATGTAAGAATTGAAGACATAAGAAAGCAGATCTGGAGGGCTCCAAACAAGATCAATAAGCTCAACGAACTCAATTTGAGGGGCATCTCACATTGGGAAGATAAGAAGAAAATGGAGCAATTCTTCATGCTCAACTATGTCGGACCCGATCGTAGTGGCATTCCAGCTGATCAACTGAAGGAAAACTTCAAGAACAAGCCACCGTTTCTCCAACTCGTTGGAGTCTCTCAGACGATCGGAAGATATCCAACTCCTATCTACATAATTGAGCGAGCGGACAACAACCGCACTCGAGAAGAGATAGATGAAAGCTATCTCACATTCCTTCCACCGGATGAAGTCTATCAACTATATCAAATGTACAAGAGAAAGTACAAGACACATCCTGGATATATCAAGATTGAAGGACTCGAGGGGCTGAAAAGATTCATGGTGCGGCAAATCAAATACCACACCGCACATGACCTTCAAATTGCAATAGAGAACAACATGAAGAAGGTGAACATGGAATCTCCGCTTATAAAGGGCTTCCCACATAACAACTTTCCCGAGAACTACATTTTCAAGACCTCTGGCCTCGGCATATCCTATCTAAATCCAATCATTGGAAAGACAGGAGGTAACGCTCGAGAAAATAATAAATTTCGAATTTATATTTTAAACAAGAGGTAACGCTCGAGAAATAAGGAAACATCTAACAACCTCTCAAGATCTTCAAAGCGAATATTCGACCGATCGTATATCGTAAGATTTCTTACTCGAATACCGAGAATTCGTGCTTAGATTGTTTGTTGATTGAGGAATCAGGACCTAACATGGACTATCGATTCGAGCACTTCTATTCAACTTCTCGTCAACCAACGACCCTTCCACAACCCATTTCCTATAGTAAAGCATCGGAACCACGCGTAGGAGAAACAACCATGGCCGATGAAGGATCTCCACCTCAAAATACTGAAGTCACTACGAATGAATAAATTGAAGCAAGGAATGTAAATGAGGATGAAGTAGTTCCCCTGATACACTCTGATATTGATATCAACCTGCTCGATCCACCTCTCACTGTCGAGATCTCCACCTGCATAGGCATGGAGTTTTTGAACCTACACAATGACGACAATGTCGTACAACCTCTACGACACCGGAGAAAGTAGACATGCGTACATCCTACGGATCAGATCATCGGAGATCCGAACCAATGTGTTAACTCGCGCTCTTCAACGACCCACGAAGGTCTATTCACGTGCTTCCAGAGTCAGAACGAGCCAACCAAGGTTGTAAAGGCATTAGCCGATCTCGATTGGATAATAACAATGCAAGACGAAATCCATCAGTTCGAACGACTGAATGTTTGAAGACTAGTCCCGAGACCCAAGGGAAAAACGATTATCGGTATCAAATGGGTCTTCAAAAATAAGAAGGATGAAGAGGGTGTCGTTATCAGAAGTAAGGCTTGGTTAGTGGCTAAAGGATACAACAAACAGGAAGGCATTGCAAGACCTTTGGTCATGTTTCCCGAATCGAAGTCATCAGACTCTTCCTTGCATATGATTCCCACAAGAACTTCACCGTGTACGAAATGGATGTCAAAGGCTTTCTTTAACGGCGTCATGAAGGGTTTGTGAGTGAAACTCACCCTGACTATGTTTTACTATTTAGACAAGGCACTCTACAGATTAAAATAAGCTCCACGAGCTTTGTACGACGTCCTATCAGACTTTTTGGTCAAGTCAGGCTTCACGAAAGGGAAGATCGACACCACTCTCTTCATCAGACGACATGGACCATATATTCTGTTAATCTAAGTCTACGTCGATGTTATCGTATTCGGGTTTACAAATCCAAGGCGTGCAAGTAATTCGGGAGCTTATGAAGACTAAGTTTGAAATGAGCATGATCGGGGAGCTTATGAAGACAAAGCTCGAGTCAAGCAACTTTTGGATGAAATCATCATAAGTCAATCCAAGTACATCCATGACATCTTCAAGAAATATGACATGGATAATTGCACTCCGAAGAGAACACTGATGTCTACAATTTGCAAGCTTCACTCAGACCCCACCGAGAAACCAATCAACCCAACAACATATGGAGGGATCATCGGCTCGCTGCTCTACCTCACTGAAAATAGGTCGACATAGTGTTTTTAACGTGCATGTATGCTCGCTTTCAAGCCAATCCGAAGGAATCACACACGCTCACAATGAAGAAAATCATGATATCTCAAAGAGACATCAACTCTCGGACTATGATATCCGAAGAACTATGGCTTTAACATAATTGGTTACACTGACACAGATTATGCAGGGTGTAAAATATCCGAAGAACTACGGGACTATGGGTTTGAGCTAAATAACATACCTATATATACTGACACTAAGAGTGCAATAGCTATTACATGCAATCCTGACGCACCATTCACGCACAGAGCACATAGACCTTAGGTATCACTTTATAAAGATCACGTGGAAAAAGGCACAATCGATATGTACTTCATTTGCACCGAGTTACAGCTCGCCGACTTATTAACAAAGGCTTTGAATACAAAATGCTACCATCTTCATTTCTAAGTTAGGCATGCTGTTCTCGACACTTGATCGATAGTGGCTCACGAATCTTTTATACTGCAAATATTATTCGAATGTGAATTCGGGGAGTAACTTGTATGAAAATTAAGGGGGAATAATAATTACTCATTGAGGGGATCTATTTATATATGCTTAGAGAGGAGCACTAAGTAATTAATATCCTATCTTCTAGTTTTTAACAAAATAGAAAATTTGTTAAAGCAAAATTTTTTTATATATTGATATATAACACATATATATATAACGTAAATATTTATTGCAAATCATTCCTATTTTAAAATTTCTCTACTAATTCACTCAAACACTTAGAAAATTTTTGCTATCTAAAATTTTCACCGCCTTATTTTCGCAAAGACGGGATTTTTGCTACTTTATATCCAAAAATATACTGAAAACCCTTAACTTCGAAAATCACCGCTGCGAAAATCATTAACTTGCGAAAACCTCTGACTTGCGAATAACATCTTCTTTAAAAATCTTCCTCAAATCAACAACTTAAAGTTAGTTACCACCAATTTCATCACCACTGGGAATCGACCCCGATCTTACAAGTTTTCATCGTCAAATGTTGATTTTCGAAATCCTTAGTTTTTCTGTGAAAATCGCCTTCAAATCAATTTTCGATTTAGGGCTTAATTAATGCCTTTAAACGTGTTTACTTTTTTCGGTTTATGTTTAATTTGATTCATGTGTCAATGATTTTCGAAAACTTTTGCGAATTTTGGTCAAAATCTATTTTAGTATCGCGCAAGTTAGGGTTCAAATTTTTTTTCGCACTACATTTCGAAAATCGTTAAAAGAATTTCATGTATCGAAAATCGCTTCGAAAATTTTATTCGCACCGCGACTTCGAAAATTATTTTCGCAACTAATACTTCGAAAATTATTTTTCCACCAAGACTTTCGACAATTATTTTCGCATCTAGTTCTACGAAAGTCGTATATCGCGTCGGACGAAGGTTCTATTCGATAGTTGATTTTGCATCATACCTGGAAAATCTTGATTTTCGTAACTCACGTACCGAAAATCAAATTTTTGAACTCAACTCTTTCGCAAATATGATTTTCGATATTAACACATAGAAAAATTTTCAAACGCGACTTTTACGAAAACCCCATTTTCAATACGCAAAACTTAGAAAATTTTTGAACCCGACTATTTCGCAAATCTTGATTATTGATATCAACACTTGGTCAATTTTCTAACCCCCCTATCCCGCAAAAACAAATTTTCGACAAACACTTCGAAATTTTTCAAGCGCGATTCTTCTTCAAATCCCAATTCTAGGTAACAAGACTTCGAAACTTTTCAACACCGATTCTTTCTAAAATCAACATTTAGCAAAATTTTCGCGCGACCCTAAATTCTCGATAATCAAAATTCAAAAAAACCTCTAAATTCGCAAATCATCTTAACACATTCGATTATTAAATTCTCGACATTCAAACGAAAACTTTATCAAAAATCGTAAGTTCACATAACATAAACTCGTGACTTAAAAAATCTTGACGAAAACATATTGTTAGGACATTTTTATTGTGTTCAAATATAAATGTTATCTTAGTGTTGTAGTATAATTAGTAGTTTGGGCTTACTTGTAATTATGCCATAGATTAGGACTACTGAGCAAATATACCAAACTTGTTTGGTATATAAAGAACCCTAATGTGATGTATTAGGGTTAAGAATTCATTTTGATAGAAAACCGAGCTTTAAAACGTGAAGAACGCACTCAAGCTTCCGCGCCAAAATTCAAACGTGTTCTTCGTAAGTTTTACATTTTCTATCGAATTCTTCACCGAACTTAATCGTGTTGGATGTAACAGAAACTATCAATTCGTAACAGAGCAAACACGTTAGGATTTGAATCAATTTGCTGAAATTGTGATCGAATTTTTGTCTGAAATCTCATGAATATTGCATACGGCATTTTCTCGTTTTCGGTTTGATTCTTCAGATTTTGATATGATTTGATGTTTTTAGACTTTAATTGAGTGTTATAAACATCTTTGTGCTGAAATTTGATTGATCGAACGTCAATTTTTGCGGAATACGACATATTTTGCTGTTTTCTCAAAAATTCGACATATTTTTGCTATTTTCTGCTTTGATTGAGTATTAAAAATTGGAATTCTGCATGTTTCGATCCATAATCCAAGCTAAATTTGATTAATTTTGTGTTTCGGATCGAAAACTATGTGTGTTCGTCAAAATTGAGTACGTTGAAAACTTTTTCGAACGAAAATGTTAATCGCAAAATTTTTTTTAAACGAATAAGCTTCTCGCCAAAGTTTTTTTTTCTCAACGAAAAAGTTTTGGCGATAAATATTTATTTTGCGTATATTTTGGGTAATTATAAGAAAATTTTGGGTATATTTTTTTTCGAAGTTTTCGACATCAATATAAAACATTTTGGTATCTACCAAAAGTTTTTGAGACTTATATAATTTTCAAAACTTCACTATATTTCACGAAAATACCAAAATTTTTCGATACTGAATTTTACAACGCCAATTTTAAATCTCTTATCGAGAAATTTTCCTTATCGAATAAATTTTTACGAGAAAAATTAGTCAATCTAAAAAAAACAAATTGGTCAACCCGAGAAAGTTTAGTTCTCACAAACGTGTTAACGAGAATCTCTAACCGCAAAACTTTCTCTGTACGACAAATTTTCTCGATACACATATTTTTCGATACTTAACCTTTTGACCCGAATTTTTGAAACTTTAATATTTTGATCCAAAAGGTTTCAATTTCAAGTTTTATTCCAGAATAATGAAAGATTTCCACCTTATTCAAAGTTATAGGCACATTATAGAAAAGTTTTGGTCTAATTTTCGAAGTGTTGACCATCAATTTAAAACTTTTCGGTACACACCAAAAAGTTTTCAATTCTCAAAATTTTCAATACTTCACGCTATTTTTCTTTAATACCAAAATTTTTCGATAATGAATTTTTATAAAAGCCAAAAGTTTCAAATATTAAAAAAAATTAAAATTCTAAAATCCAAAAACACGCCAACGATCAACTATCCAACCGAACCAAAACAAACGGGTACCTACTCTATGGAACACAACCAAGACCTAATTGATGCTCCTCAGAGAGCACGTTATCTACGAATGAACTCTTCAACTGACCATATCAAGGTTAGTCCTTCTGACTCTAGTTTATTTGAAAAATTAGAAAAAACAGTTAAATAGTTAGAAGCAAAAAGCAGGGAACTTACCACGCGTCTTAAAAAATAGTGAAGCAGTGTGTCGTAATAAGTCACTCCTTTATGATGAATTAGTTGAGGAACGCGGAAAATTGTACTCTAAATTAAAAATTTAGAATACAATCTTGCTGAAAAAGGTCAAAAAGACGAAAGTTCCTTTAAAGCCTTAGCATCTAATTGGGGAAATATTTTACATTCTGATAAACCTACTTCTTGTTCGAAAATTCCGGAGGTTATTCATAAAATAACCGAATTAAACGCAACTCTGGAATTAGAAAGAGTAGGTTTCCGAGCGGAAAAGAAAAAGCTTTTAGAGGAGATATCAAATCTCAAAAATTCCCCTCATTTACATGATATAAACTTTTATAACTTGAAAAGGGTTAATGTAAAACAATTATATGATATCAAGTACATGGGTTTAGGATTCACTTCTTTAATGACTTTTACTAACTCTTCTGAAATAAATGCCTTAGAAGAATCCAAACGAAAAGCCACAACTAGGATTGAAATTCCTTTTGAATACACTGAATTGAACATTAGTTACAAGACACGGGAAATAAACATGTCTAGTGACTATAATTCATTATATCCTTTAGAAGATCTTCCTAAAGTTGAGAAAGAAAATTTTGATCATTCTAAATATTCTACTTTCTGTTATATTCTTGTTATTCTTAAGAAAATAGGCGATTTAAATTTCTCCTTAGAAACAAAAAGAAAGAATTTTGAAATAGAAAAGAATGCGCTTTTATTGGAGATATCAAATCTCAAAAAATTCCTCTTCCTTACCTGTTTTAAACGATATTTCTAAAGAAAAATCTTTTCTTAAACAAGATAAAGCAACGCAAACGAACGCTTTTGTTCCTAAAATCAAAAAGACTTTTACTAATACTTCTACGTCAATTTTGACTGAAAGTGAAATTCAAAGTAAAAGCCAAGAACTTCAAATTGCTAAGGAACAAATACAACTTAGGAAGGAAAAAGGAAAATCTACATTATTTTCAAAAGTTACGGAACGGAAATTTAAAGAACACAAATTTTCCTCTCCTATTCCTACAAAGAAAATTTTTAACGAAAATGTTCCCAAGTTCCTGCAAACAAACTTCGTTGTGTGCTTCAAATGATTTTAATAATTCTCCATTCAAGAAGCATAGACTTGGAAATAATTTTCCTAATTCTTCTCATCATTCTAGTGTGAATTGTGTGAATTCTCAACGTAGGATACACGACTTATATGCTAGCGATGCTTATAATTCTATATGCTCGTATCCCTACAAGAAGTATCCAGTCCAAGTTCATTCTAAGAAACATCTTATGCGACTGGCTTCGGAGAAAATATTTAAATCTTCTCCGAAACACACTTTCACCAAAACTGAAATTTCGTTTCCATGTCAAATCACTCCTACATGGATATCCTATGTCTACTATTAAGTTAGGAAATCCCACACAAATTTGGGTACCTAAACGCACATTAATAGATGATTTAGGACCGAAATTAAATTTGACTCCGTCTATGCTTAACCCGTTTCTGCTACTAAGGGAGGACCCACTTTACAATGGGTACCAAAGTCCCGATAATGTTATGCAGATTCTCTCATGTATGGCATTTGACGTAGTGGCTCCACATACATGATAAAGGGAAGAGGCATGAGCTACTACAACTACACTTCAACGAGGTACATTCTAATTATGCGTATGTTGAATGAACTTTCAAACTTTTAAATTTGCATACGCATACGAGCTACATTGAAAAATACCTATTATTTTTCAACATGGAACATTTTAAATATGCATTTTCAAGTCTTTAAGAAATTTGAAATTCTAAATGCATATTACACACGGAAATGATAAATACAAATTTTTTTCAATATAACATTTTTAAATTAGCTTAATTTGAGGGCGAGCTACTCTTTTATTTTAAAGAGGAGCGACTCTTATTTATTTCAAGAGGGAGCAACAATTTTAATTTTGAGGGGGAGTTAAAACTTTAAACGAATGCATTAAGGGGAAGAGATTCGTAATATTTTTTTAATCTTACTACGCAACTTTCTCGGGGGAGAAAATTTATTTCGAAAGCATTATTTGAGAGGGAGAAATAAAAATAAAGATGTAGTTTTTCAAATATTGAATTTTTTAAAATTCTACCGACAAAGTTTACTGATAAATTTTATACACTTTCTCGAGAAATTTTCTCGCAAGACTTTCTCGACACATTTTTTGTCGACAAACTTTCTCGAGACATAAAGCGAAACCTTTATCGACAATTTTTTTCGCGTACAACTTTCTCATGGAACGTTATCGTAAATTTTTTATCGAGAAATTTTCTCCATTATATCGAGAAATTTTATCGCAAACCTCATCCGAAATTTTTTTTCGATACACCTCATTCGAAAATATTTTTCGATACACTTAACTCGAAATTTTTTTTCGATAAACCTTATTCTAAAATATTTTTCGATACACCTCACTCGAATTTTTATTTTGATACACCTCACTCTAAAATTTTTCTCGATACACCCAATCCGAATGTTTTTTTTATATATCTCCACTTCTCAACTCCGACCCGACAAACCACATATATATCTATATATACATATAATATCATATACTACTCTATATTACTAAAATATACATATATACTTCAAAATAAATAAGAAAAAAAGAAAAAAATAAAAAAAAACTAAAAAAAAGAAAAGAAAATCTCCTCTCATCTTCATGAATATTTCCTCCAACAACTTTCAACAGACTTCAAGGAAAAATCTCGAGCTTACAACGGACAAATATTTCCAAATGACAAAGGTGACAATCTTCATGCCGATCCAAATGGTCCTTTTCAACGACTTGCTCCGGCTTGCTGATTCCAATAAAGCAGCACTTATCACGTATCCCAGAAGCATGGATTCTAGTTCCTATGGTTCAGTCTAAACCGACTTGATCCTAACCCCGGAACGCGTTCGAGCATTTGTGACGATACAACCTACGACCTATCCTCAATCATCCGAACAACAAGAAAGATGACTTCGATCATGACTTGGAAAATTTTGAAGGTATATAAATCCCTAATCTCACAAATATTTTGGACTAACCCCCATAGATACAGGTGCTAATTTTATTAGCTCCCGGGTAGAAGACGCCGCATTAGGTCCAACGGCGCATGCACATCCGAGACTTACCCACTCGTCATCTCTTAAAAGACCGATGTTTCATTTTCTCACGGGGAGCCACGTCTACTATCACCGCTTCACTCGGAGTGGGAGATATTGAACTAAGTGGTAATCCGCCTGGTACCACGCTTTCATTGATCACATCGTGTCTACTGTGTCCTCACTTCCTAAATTTTTATAATTTTCTAGCACACATACACTTTTTATATACTTGATCTTTGTGATCAAGTTAGAACTTTTGTAGGCATGTCATTCTCAGACATGCTTCGATGATCGAAAGGAAGTCCTTCCGTTGCAAAATCACAGCAACAACGGTATTAGGCTATCTTCTACGAGCAACGCTCCTAGAACGATGACAACAGGAAGCCTATATGGCCCCGGTTTTATATCGATGGAACGCCTTCGTGGCTCCGTCGGGTTATTACCAAAATTGATTTCCTACGAAGTCTACAAACTCCATCTCCTTGTCACGACGATACAATCTTCTTGCCAGCAACGATGCCCCATTTTGATACATTGTCATGACGATCTCCCCACTCGATCATAATGAGGGGGAGTAGTACTAAAGAAATGGGAGCAATACAACAACGAAAGTGCAAGATTGATATGAAATACTAAAGCGTCGTTGAATCAAGCAAACACCACGAGCTTCAATGACCGAGGTTGCCGCTCGTGTACATCTCTCCAAATTTCAAATCGAATTCCCCGATCCCAACACAAGGTTGAACTAAAATAGGGGGAGTTTCTTTGTTATCGAAGGGCGAGATGGATCACAAAAGAGGAAATTCTCCAAAAATCCGGCAAGCGACTTCACACACCTCCCGGCATTTGGAGACGAACTTCAAAAGAAAATTAGAAGAAAGATCCGGTGCCAAGAATAATATTACAAGATTTGGTGAGCTTGAAGATCTCCAAAGAAGAAAGAGATCACAACAAAAGATAAAGGAAGAGATTATACAATCATATAGGGGAGATTGTTATGACTCGATGAATCTTTTCAAAACAAGACAAGATAACCTACGCTCAAGTGAAGATTGAACACAAAGGGGGAGATTGTTAGGACATTTTTATTGTGTTCAACTATAAATGTTATCTTAGTCTTGTAGTATAATTAGTAGTTTGGGCTTACTTGTAATTAAGCCATAGATTAGGACTACTTAGCAAATATGCCAAACTTGTTTGGTATATAAAGAACCCTAATGTGATGTATTAGGGTTATTTTAATAGAAAACCAAGCTTTACAACGTGAAGAACGCTCTCAAGCTTCCGCGTCAAAAATCAAATGTGTTCTTCGTAAGTTTTACATTTTCTATAGAATTCTTCACCGAACTTAATCGTGTTGGATATAACTGGAACTAACACATACGACGAGTATACTTAAAATCCGTAAGTTCCATTCAACATAAAACGGCAAATCGAACATTTTAGATTCCCTCATCTACTTATAATCTTTTCTATTGTCTCATTTTCAAATAAAAATGGCTTCCCCTTCGACAAGTGTATACCCACAAGAAAAATGACTACAAGTCAAGGAAAACAACTTTGGCCTAGACCAAACCACATTTAGGTGTAAGCACCTAGCCATTTTCCATGGTCATCCTCTATGACCGACCTTCACATTAATAAAGCAAGTCCCCGAAGAATACCTACAACAATTTGGGGTACCCTACATAAGGCAAACTCGACAACCATGTTGTCTCTAAATGCTAAGCTCCAGACCATCACAATGAAGCTGACAAAGACAATAGTAAGGAGAGTGATGTGTCTTCCCATTAGCCACACATATGAGCCCCTCCCCACTGACGCGGAACTAATCCAAGATATCCGTTGGGTGGCTACGGACCGAAACTGACGCTCCTCTCAAGTTATCAAATGGCGGGATGCCTCATCCTTGGAGGACCCTATTTCAGCTAGTAAACAAGTGTATGTCCCCCAAGCACTCCGGCTTCAACAGATGCAACTCCAACGTTCTCAGAATCTACCACAACATTATCTTCAACAAGAACGTTAACTATACACAGCTAATTTGGAATGATCTCCTGGACCAAATATAAGTGAAGGACAACCTAAAGACGGTCAAGGTCATTCCAAACCTCCGGTATCTGCCTCTCTTCATTGAGTATTTCATGGAGGACCACAGGACATCCCGAGACAACCAAACACAAAGAGCTACCCGACACCACTACAAAAAAATTTCCACAATGCAAAGGAAAACCCATGAGGAACTCAGCCTACTACGCTAATGGTGATCCCGGAAACTCTACTACGCCTCGCAGATCAGACAGACAAGGCCGTGGTCTCCTACCGTCAGGCGCGCAACCCGAGGAACGTCAAAAATAGTAGAACGACCAACCTGCTGCCTCGCATGTGCCTTCCAAGATTGCCACCCAACCCACTACAAGCCGACTGGGCCTATAAGTTCAGGAGTCGATGTGTTCGACTCCCGAGTGGAAGCCGCCACATCTAGTCCACCGGCGCAATTACAACAACTCCCCGACCACTCCTCTCTCTCCTAATAGATAGAGGTTTCAACAACTACACAAGGGGACCCACATATGCTATCACCGCTTCGCTCGGAGGCAGGCAATATTGAAAAAGGTGGTTTACAGCACCAGACCACCGGCCCCTTCTTTGACCAACTTAGGTCTTGCATCCACCGTGCCTATATTTTTTCCATTTGTTAGGACAAAACACCTTTCTCCCTATGTCTTGGTGACCTAGCAAAAACATCCATAGATTCATCCATTAGGGACGTTGTTCGAGGATTGGAAGAATGTCCCTCGGCTACAACAGCGGTAACGGGGCATCCGCTCGAACCACCAACGAGCGTGATGTCAACGAGAAGTCTAAGTGGTTAATTCCAGTGATTACCTCCGTAAGTCTCTGCGCACCTGCCTAAAGTTATAGTGACACTTCCTCCTATAGTTTCATTAGGATATAATGGAAGTCATGCCATAGTAAGTGCCAGTCACTCGTCGGTTACCTATTCCGATGTCGTGGCAACGGACGTCTACATTGCTCCTGTAGGTAACCTCCGTAGGTCACAAAGGAGGCCTTGTCCCGACCAGTCAAAGAGGTCATCGACGCATTTATCCCCACCATGGAAGAAAACCTCCTTCGACAACTGCGGAGGATGATAGAAAATGCATTACAGGATAAAGGTAAAACTCCCGTGACGGACGCACCCCCTCCACCCCCACCACCATCACCTTCCCCACCTCAACCATCACACCCACTTGACCCATACACGGTACCCATCCACAAACCCCATGACATCCTTATATCTTGCCTTCTAGCCATCGAAAGTTGAACCCCCGCAGAACAAAAGTTGTACGAGCGCCTCGTCGACGGTTGCGGACGAGGAAAGGGGAAGGCACAGGGTTAAGAATGCGGGGCATCAACCTCATCAACCCTACCACCCACCACATCATCATCGAAAAAACCACAAACAGAAGCCATTGCCACCCAAACCCAAACAACCACTCAACCCCAAACACAACCACATACCGCTGCCCAACCAGTCCAAACTACCACCACTTTGGGACAGCCCTCCTCCGGTGATTTCAACCCACATTCCTACATCGACAAGTACATTCTGGAGGAGGAGACCGAAGAAGAGGCCCGCCATCGCTTAGAGCACACAAGATTCTTTCTGGGGAAGGCGGCGATGGACATATGCATCATTGAGAAAATAATCGAAGCAATCCAAGGAGGCTCTTCTCCAAGATGTTGTTTCTTCTTTGAATTCTCCCGGTTGTAGTTGATCTTCTAGCTCTCTGAGATCAGTTGTGCTACGTCAAACTGATAGTTGAACGCAATCCCGTTGAAGAGGCAGAGATAGACAGATTGCATCGGTCGTATCTCGTGTGCTTTGGCGAAAGACACTTGTTGACGAGGCCGAACAGCGACATCCAGGGATGCGGGACCTTGCCGTGTTGGAAGGCGGAGATTTTTGTTAGAGGCTCCTAGTATCCCATCATGATGTCTTGAACTAACAATTCGTCAGACGGGAGTGAGGTGTATTTTCAGAGCTTTGGGAGATGTAATACTTGGCGAAGGACCGCTTTTGTAAGTTAGACCTTCGTGGTATGAAGAGACGCCTCGAATATTTGTTCTTCGTATTGGGTCGTCTTTCGTAGAGTGCCCCATAATTGTTGAATGTCCACCATGGAGACATTTTTAATGAGAGTGAATGTCGACCACTGTGGATGCCCTTTAAGTACGTTAATAATGATCTCATCGGGGCATTAAAATTTGCTGACGTCCACTTGAAAATTTTATTCCGCTACATCATCCAATCCGGTTCTTGAAAAGACGTGCAAGATTTATAGATTTGTTATGTTTTTATATTCCATTTCCATTCCGCAAAAAGATAAGAAAAATGTGTTAGTTCAAAAATGAAAATGTATAATATCGACCTAAAAAAAACTTCTCAGTTCTTTAGATTAACTAAAGTTAAGATCCAGTTTTGTGTAGAAATGTTACGACCTAAAATATGTTATGATTTTGTGTAAAAAGTTCTCACTACTTAGAAAAAACATTTGAAGTTCGTATGTAAAGTTGGTAAAAAAACTTAAGAAAAGATTCAAATTTTAAGCATTTCGACAACGCTTAACTTTTCGTTATATAAGCTTTTCGTATGTAAAGTCCGTCTTCGCGATAGCGGTGTGCTTTATTGTATTGAGCCTCGCAAATTTTAAGCATTTCGACAACGCTTAACTTTTCGTTATATAAGCTTTGCGATGCTAAAAGCTTTTGCGATAACGCTTAGCTTTTCAGTAAAGTAATTTCGCGATAAGGAAGTTTCGCGATAATTGAACTTCGTGACACCTACACTTCGTTATATCTATACTTCAGGATAGAGCGACTTCACGATATGGAAACTTTGTGATGTCATAGATTCGCGACAACGAAACTTCACGATCTCGACTTAGCGATATATTCACTGTTTTCGAAATAAAACTTCGTGATAAACCTGACGATTCGAGAATGTTGTCGAAAAGCTCAAAGCATGAAATTGTTGGGAAATATTTTGAGATCGAGTCGGAAACCTCATTTTGTAAGGATTAAAGCTTTGGTTAAACCCTAATTTCAAATATCATCAACAACAAAATCAAGTATCAAAAAGTAATCTTTCGCAATTTCAATTTCAAAATCGAGATTATACAATTTAAAACGGGATTTAAAGCTACGAAATACTGATTAAAACTCTATAAAGGGTTCTGAAGAAGATTAGAAATTGTGCTTCGTTTATTAGTTATCCTTGTAATTAGGGGCGTAATTTGTATTTTTGTTAGTGTGGGACTAATTAGTAAATATACCATGTATAGAGGTATATATACAATGTACACTACATAAATCAATACACAAGAATTTCACAATGCTAAAAATTCACATTTTGGAGAGAGACACAATTTAAAACTTCTTCACTCTAAACATTTCTCTCGTGATCCTTCAACCGAGATATTCGACCGAAGGTAACATTTGATAATCTATGTTCGAATATCTATCATTCATGCCTAGATCTCTCGTTAGTTGATTAATAAGGACCTACCAATATGTATATTGATTTCGCTATTCTTAGATCAAAATTATTTTCCAGATTTTTCGATCGAAAAACACGCGCGAAATGCAATTTGATCTACATGCTGAATTTTGCGAATTTTGTTGATGATAATGTTGCTAAATTGATAGATTATATGTTAGGAATGAATTACGTAATGATTTCAATCGCTTAGAACATCGGATTATTTCTTATATTATATTTACATAAATTTTACTGTTTGCGATTGAGTTTTGAATTCTGTTTGATTTTCGTCATAATCGATATATTTTGTTGTAAAACGTTGTTAATCTTGTGTTTGTTCATATTCAGAACTCATATTCGAGTGATTATCCAGAATCTCAGCGTCTGAATTGAGTTTTTCAGTTGAATCTAGGTTTTTACTGTTCCATTGAACTCAGTTGTGTTCTTCGATCGTTTTTCGATCGAAAAACTTGGCTCGAAAATCTTTTTCGAATAAGTTCAGTGACGAAAAGTTTTTCGATACTTTCACTGTTTCGCGAGTTTCAGTCATACATAAGACTCGAAAAATTTTATTTTCGATAAATAGTTTTTCGACTCACACACAAATATCTTTTTCGAGCGTAACTAAGCGTAAGTTGTTTATCGACGAATACTGTTTTCAGTAGATACATATCTACTTTTGACATGAAAAACTTGTTTTACTATTACAAGCTTTTCGATCTCAAATTTTTAGATCATCTAAATTCTTGGGTTAAAACTTAGCGAAATCATATTTCGATCGAATTTTCCCACTCGAATAAGTTTAGTCAACAATTTGAGTCAAACTTATCGAAAAAAATTTCATAGATTTTCGATCATTTTCAATTTTTCAATAACAAATATTTCGATAAAAGTTTTTGCGATTGATAAATTTTTTTTCGATAAACTATTTTTCGATAGGATACGTTGCAAAACTTTTATGACTCGAAAAATAATTTTTGATAAACACATTTCGAAAAACTCATACTATCGAAAATCATTTTCGATTATAAGTATCGAAAATTTTCAAATCGAAAATCTTACTGCTCGAAAAAATTTTCCAATTACTGAACTTTCAAACACACACACAAACATTTTACACTGATCTGAATTTTTTAAGGAATCAAAATTGTAATTTTCAAAACTTACGAAAAATATGTTTCTTCGAATAATCATTTTTGACACTCAAACTTTTCGATCAAAATCATAAATTCAAAATTCTTTAGCAAATTTTTGAAGTATCAATTTTTATACTAAATATTTTTCGTACTCAAAAACAATTTCTTTTTTAACCGAAAAATAGGTCCGAAAAGGAAATTGCTTAAAGTACGAACCAAACATTACTAACTAGTTTGTGACTTGTGAAACACTTTTACCATTTCAACTCCAAACTTTCACGAGATCCTACCAATCAATTACTACAATGGATTCTTACTCACTTGGAAATGATGCCCGTCCTCCAATTATAAGACAAGGCGAATACACTGTATGGAGAAGCCGATTTATGAATTTCTTAGAGACAAAGATCAAGATACAAATTTGATAGCTTCTCTCCAAGAAGGACCCGCTCAATTCTAGCTTATCCAAGAAGGCGACGCCATAAATAATCCTCCGATTGCTGCCACTAGAAGACTCAAAATTCCCAGTGAATACTCTGAGGGGGAGAGATTAAGAGCTAAAGCTGATCTCGGTGCTAAAATTTTCCTGATGCAAGGCATCCCAAATGACATCTATATGCAAATAGATAGTCTCTCATGTGCTAAGGCTATGTGGGACGAGCTTCACAAAATGATGCAAAGGACTGAAGTCGAACATACTCACATCTTATTTGACTCTTCTTAATGAGGTGAGGAAAATAGAAATTTTCAAGACAAATATGGAGGTAAATATTCAATTTCTTTCATCTCTTCAACCGGAGTGGAAGAAAATATCCATGCAAATCTGTCAAAACAAGGATTTGGACGAAATGGATATCCATGCCGTTTTCGACAATCTCGCTCAACACGAGGAAGATATTAGCGAGATACAAAAGTACAAAATGGCGAACAAATCGAAGACTCAAGAGCTCTAGTTTCGAAAAGAAAAACTAGTCGATCTCGTAAAGATAAAAGCATCAAATTGCCGAGTTCTTAAGAAGAAGAAGACGAGTCAGAATCGGATTCCGAGCCCGATAAGAAAGAGTTCAAGAAACAATTGGCTCTCATTACTAAAATGATGAGAAAAAAGTTCTACAAAAAGAAATCATCCTCCTCAGCTAATCGACTTCGGACCTCAAGCTCTAAGCACAAGGAAAGACCAGGCGAGTCGTCAGAATCCAAAAATGCCAAAGAGCCACAAAAATGCTACAATTGTGGTAAAATAGGGCACTTCGCAAGAGGCAATCTTCCGAAGAACAAAAACGCCACCTACTACTCCAAGAAATTTCAATTAACTAAACAAAAGAAAGTTGGAGTAGCTCTAGTAGCTGAACAAGAGCACTGGCTAGAAGACACAATTGATTCTGACAAAGACAATTTAGCTCTCATGGGATTTCTTGATGATGCCTCAGACGAAAGCTCAACGAGGAGGTCCGATGACGACAAAGCATCAACCTCATCTCCAGAGGTAGCTACACTTGAATCTACATTATTAATCATGTTATAATCTTTACAAATTAAATATGCTAACATGAAAAATGAGCGGAAAAGTACAAAAGAGTTAGAGGAGAGACTAGCACTTAGCGAAATAATTTCCATAAGCAATTAGATAAAACAGTTCACTTAGAATTCTCGTATCTAATGCTAAGGAAACCATAACTTGTCTTTATTCTAGGATAGCTACTTCTGAGAAAAAACTTAACGACCTTAGTAAAACTCTCAGCGATAGTCAGAGAGATTTAGAAATTTCTAGAAATAATTATAAGGAAATCTCTGCACGAACGTAAGAAGCTTTACTCTAGGATTAAGACTTTAGACGATATTCTAACAAAAAGGTGAAAAACTGATCAGACTATTTTTCTAAATCAGCCACATGATATAGAATTTTATAAACCTGTTGAAGGCTTTGGTTTTAACAATCCTTGTAACTTGAAAAGGGTAAATGTAAAACAATTATATGATATCAAGTACATGGTTTAGGATTAACTTCTTTTAATGGCTTTTACTAACGCTTCAGAAATAAATGCCTTAGAAGAATCCGAAAGAAAATCACAACTAGGACGACATCCCCTTTGATTACACTGATTTGAATAATAGTTACAAGACACGGGAAATAATATTGTCTAGTGACTATAATTCATTATATCTTTTAGAAGATATCAATAAAGTTGAGGAAGAAAATAATGATCATTCTAAAAATTCTAATTTTTGTTATATTCCTGCTATTATTAAGAAAATAGTTGATTTGAATTCCTCCCTAGAAATAGAAAGAAAGAATTTTGAAGCAGAAAAGAATGCGCTAATATTGGAGATTTCAAATTTAAAAAATTCCTCCATTTTTTTTACTAACGTTGTAAAATCTTCTCCTGATTTAATTTTAAAAGAAGAATCATTAATCGAGGACAAAACCAAAATTAAGAAATCATGCTATTTTACAAAATATTTTAAAAGAAGAAAATTTTTCTTCAAAAGAGAAAAAGTATCTTTAAATGCTTCGAAAGTGAAAAAGATTAATACTAATTCTTTTTCTACTCCATCCACAGGTTAGTTAAAGAGACGAAGCATACTAGGGAGAGAGTTACTAGCCTAGAAATTAAAAAGAGAGCCGTTATTAATTTTCATATTGTTGCTTCAACTTGTGCTTTAAAATCTACTAATTTTGAAAGTACAAATTTTGAAATTGGTCTCGTAGGAGATAAGATCCGGCTATTAAGCAAGCTTATAGCTCGATTCACTCTTGCCCTCATCTAAGGTACCCAGTCCACATACACTTAGGCTGAACAACTTAGGAGACTAGTTAGAGAAAAAGATTTTCTCATGCACTAAGACTGATAAGACATTTGTCCGAGCTGAAATTAATCTACCATGTAAGGTTCACCCTCAATGGGTTCCCAAAATACCATCTAGGCCAACGCAAGCCAAAATGGCTCAGTTGCCTAAAGTGGTACCACCTAAACCAACTACTTCTAAGTTGGTTTGGGTACCTAAGAATAACATTGGTTTAGGAACAAAAAATAAACAAACTTTAACTACTAAATCTGCTAATCTGAGAGGACTCATTTATAAGTGGGTACCTAAGTCTCTATAAACCTTTCTATG
The DNA here is from genome assembly GCA_004919715.1 of Linderniella brevidens. Taxonomy (NCBI): domain Eukaryota; kingdom Viridiplantae; phylum Streptophyta; class Magnoliopsida; order Lamiales; family Linderniaceae; genus Linderniella; species Linderniella brevidens. Next base: position 1,408,679 of record SWDC01000158.1, read on the forward strand.
CAGATCCATCATGTGTTGTATCTAAATTCTGGTTGCTCCACACACATGACGGGAAATCAAGAACTGTTGCGCAACTATCACGACCGATACAACGGTAAAGTCTGATTCGGCAACAACGATCGAGCTCCAATTTTAGGCTTTGGAGATATAATTCTAAAGAATCTGACAATAAAAGATGTCTCTTACGTCCAAGGTCTTAAATACAACCTGTTCATCATAGGACAATTCTGCGATAAAGGCTTTCAAGTGGTATTTCTAGCTGATCAGTGCAGAATTTTAAATAGTCAGAATCAAGAACTTCTTACAGGATCTCGAAGATCTAATCTCTACACTATTAATCTGACAATTGTTCGACCTTCGACGACTGTTTGCCTCATTTCACAGACAACAATTAAGAGGAACAACTTATGGCATCAACAATGTCTCATCTAAATCTCAAAACTCTTCACAAGTTTTCTACTAAAAAGTTGGTCAACGGTATACCAACTATTTCACTTCACAAACTCAAGCAAGTGGCTTCCACATCTCGGCCTTTGGAATTACTACACATGGACCTTTGTGGACCAATGCGAACACAAAGTATCAACAGTCGTAAGTATTACTAGTAATTGTCGATGACGACTCTCGCTACACTTGGACAAGATTTCTATGAACTAAAGATGAGATTGGAGACATGATAATAAGTTTTGTGAATACAACTCAGAATCTCCTGCAACAGAAGATCCAAGTAATCAGGACTGACAATGGGACTGAATTCAAGAATCAGCGTCTCAGCACTTACTATCAGTCACATGGAATCATTCAACAATTTTCATCCACTAAAACGCATCAACAAAATGGCGTCGTGGAACGAAAGAACCGGACTTTGGTTGAAGCTGCAAGAACAATGATTATACATTCCGGTCTCCCTCACTTTCTATGGGTTGAAGTAGTAAGTACAGCTTGCATTACGGAAAATTGGACGTCACAAACGCTTTGAAAAGACGCCGTACGGGATAATAAATCAAAGGATTCCGAATATATCTTTCTTCAAAGTCTCCGGGTGCAAATGCTTTGTCGCCAACGATCGAGAGCATCGACGCAAGTTCGACCCAAGAGCATTTGAAGCCGTCTTTGTTGGATATTCATCAACTTCAAAAGCATATCGCGTCTATATCAAGTCTTCTCGTACAATATTGAAAAGTTACAACGTCAATTTTCACGAGGTGACCGAGTTGGCTTCTGAACAAAACAATTCAGAACCCGGACTTATAGGAGTGTTTGCACAAAGTAAACAAATTCCGAAAACATATACCTCACCGTCAGAAGAAGCAATTCCCGCTGATTAAGAAGACTTGAATTTTCGTTTTGAACATTTTTATCGGAATGAGTCTCAAATGCCTGTTCGTCCCATTCTATACCAAGCAACGCACCTTACCCTTCTACGGTGGAAATTACAATTGAGATTCCCAACCCTCAAACTCCAACAAATATTCTAGATTCTCCAAATTCTGAATCACCAACTAGTGATGCCGCTCCTACTAATGCCGATGCGGAAATTCCATCAAATTCAACAGCAAAAATGAATTTCCCTATTATGAATGATCCGGCTATCAATTCAGGATGTCTTGACCTACATGTCAACGATGGTTCTACTTCGGTTCTTCCTCATCAACGCAAGTGAACTTGAGCTCATCCTGTCGATCAAATAATTGGTGATCCTTCAGCACTAGGACATCTACACAAAGCGGACTATTCACGTGCTTCTTAAACCAAAATGAACCACTCAAGCTAGCCGAAGCCCTTAAAGATACGGATTGGGTAATCGCAATGCAATATGAACTCAACCAATTCGAGCGTCTACAAGTTTGGACACTAGTTCCTCGATCGCATGGAAAAAGAATTATAGGAACATAATGGGTCTTCAAAAATAAGAAAAACGAGAACGGTGAAATTATCAAGAACAAAGCACGACTCGTAGCCAAGGAGTACAATCAACAAGAAGGCATTGACTACGATGAGACGTATGCCCATGTTGCTCGTATCGAAGCTATTCGGTTATTTTTGGCGTACGCGGCTCTAACGACTTCAAAGTCTATAAAATGGACGTAAAAACCGCCTTTCTCAACGGCATGTTAAAAGAAGAAGTCTACGTCGCTCAACCCCAAGGATTCGTGCACGAAAATCATCTTTATTATGTTTATCGATTGGATAAAGATCTCTACGGACTAAAACAAGCCCCTCGTGCTTGGTATGATGTTCTGAGCGAATTTCTAGTAAAGTCCAACTTCATAAGAGGAACAACTGATACGACACTGTTCATCAAAAAGTAACCCAAGGACTTGATGATCGTTCAAGTTTACGTCGATGACATCATTTTCGGCTCTCGACAAATGAACGAATCTGTCAGAAGTTTGGTGATCAGATGAAGACAAAATTCGAGATGAGCTTAATGGGCGAATTCAATTATTTCTTGGACTTCAAGTCAAGCAACTCAACGATGGAATCTTCATCAGTCAAACCAAGTAGTATATAAGAGATATTCAAAAGAGATTTAATCAAGACAAGAGCATACCTATGAGTACTCCCATGTCAACAAACTGTAAACTGAATGTTGATTCTTCTGGAAAAGCAATCAACATCACAACTTATCGGACTATTATTGGCTCTCCTCTACTTAACGTCAGGCCGACCCGACATCACGTTCGCCACTTGCCTCTGTGCTCGTTTTCAAGCTGACCAGAAGGAGTCTCACATGCACGCGGCCAAGCGAATTCTATGCTATCCCAAAGGAACTCCCAACTTAGGGTTATGGTATCTAAAAGGAATTCTACGCTATCTCAAAGGAATTTTACGCGGTCAAGCGAATTCTACACTGATTTTGGATTAATTGGCTAAAGTGACGCTGATTATGCAAGTTATCGAATGGACAGAAAGGCGGAGACAATTTTTGGGCAATAAGTTAGTCTGTTGGTCCTCAAAGAATCAAAATTGCAGATCAACTTCGACGGCCGAAGCGGAGTACGTCGCGGCTGTCAATTGTTGCTCTCAAGTTCTGTGGATGAGGACGCAACTATGCGACTACGGGTTTGAATTTAATAACATTCCATTAATAGTGATTCTCAAAGTGTTATTGCCATTACTTGCAATCCTGTTCATCACTCACGCACGGAACCTATAGATATTCGCTATCATTTTATATAAGATCATGGAGAAAAAGGCAATGGAGATATGTATTTTTTTAAAACGGAGCTTCAACTTGCCGACTTATTCACTAAGGCATTGGATGAAAAACGATTCCAGTTCCTTATTGCTAAGCTAGACATGTTGAACTCAATCTTGCTTGAAATGTACTTCAAATGCTCTATTATGTTTACGTATGATATTCTATTATGTTGAACTCAATCTTTATTTCTCAAAATTTTTTATATATAAAATTAAAAATAAATAAAAATAATATAGTATATATATAATATTAATACTAATAATAATAACATCAAATACAATAAAAATGGGGGATGACGATAATTTTTTCTATTTTGATTTACTCACAAAAATATTTCTGTGATATATGCCTAGTTCTTCGCTTAAAAATTCATGTGACATTCTTTTATCCAAAGAGCTTAGTTAGTTTCACTAGACACAAAGCCACATCATATATGTGAGAATTTGAGCCTCAATAGTTTTTTTTGGAATAATCCTTGAGTGTGTCACACTTCAAATGATTGTCTCTTGATTTGTACTTCGTAGCCTCATTCTTGCTTTATGTTAGTTCGTCATGAAAATGATAAGGGCAATTAGGAAATTCCTCACATGGCCCAAATTATCAATCCTTTACTTTTTTCTCTAGTAATCCCCTTTGGGCCTTCTCCAATATTGTTTTTCTTTTGAAACCCGATCAAGCCTTCAACCTTATTCCTATGTTTCGGGGTTGGCAATCAAGAAAAAGATAGGGAGAAAAGGAGATGCACATGATGAACTTCTCCCGATCATTTTAAAAGAGAAACATGGATCTCGCTGTGAACTTCTCCTAGATAATCATGTATACTCCTAGAAGAGAAGTACCTCGAAGTTAACTTCTCCAACGATAATTTAGATCTTATATCGAGAAAACGAGAAGAGGAGCACGGCCTTGGGTTCGAATTCCATAATTGTGATCCTTCAAAAGGAACACGGTCTCGGCCCGAGAACAAAAGAAGATTTCATCTCTCAAAGCCTCGTAAAGAAGAAAAGTGCAGAAGAAAAGAAAAGAAAAAGGAGCAAAAATAAATTTCATAAGGGCCCCTGAAATTGAAGAATTTTTTTAAGCTCACTAATCCCAAAATTATCATACCCTTTTGGTCAGAGTCTAAATATAAAAAATCCCTTCAAAGTCCCTTTGATTCAAATTGATGGACATTCACTTGGTAAATTGATTAAATGCGCTAAGATAACAAGTTAATTGATAAATTTTGTCGTGTTGATACGAGTGATATATCTACTAAATATTCCCATGATAAAAATAAATTGAGTGCTATGAGCGAACCATGCCAGAGTTGTCAAAATCATTCAAACTATGATCTTAGAATATTAGTTTAGTTACATGATTTGATGACAAATTATTATTCTATGTGTCATGAGAAATTTTTGCGTGATAATGTTCAAAATGGACAATCTGATCCCAAAACAAAAATATCTTCGCACATTTTAAATGCATTAGTACATGCATTGGTCCGCAATTGACAAAATTCAAAATTTTATGAAAACACAAAATTTTCGTATACATGATTAGGGGACCATGAATCTACGCTGAATTGATTAAATGCATTACTTGTGCTTATATCGTATATTTTCATATGCATAATTGTGTTTAATATGTGCTAAATTGCCAACACATTATATGTGCATTTGTTGAGGGGGAGTTTACATAAATATTTGCTATTATCTCCTAAATGATTTACTTGCAATAACGACTTCTCATGCTTTCATTCTAAGTTTTACAGAGAATTTTGAGCTCAATCGAGGAGTCTAGTGATGAATTTCATCGCACATTGGGAGTTAATTGCATTTATTTCATAACTACAGGGAGCTCTATGAAATTTCTTTTTGGGTGTAAAAGTAAAAAGATTACAATTTTCGTTAAAACATACGTCATTTTAACGAAAGTCCAAAATAATTTTTCACGGCCCAAAACCCTTTAACTTTACCTGATCGAAAAGTATTTATACACTTTTTCGATCGAGAAACTCTTTCTCACGCAAACTAAAACGATTGAAAAACTCTTCTAATTCTCAAAGGCTTCAAACGGCGATTTCGAAAAAATATTAACCTTCTCAGATTTTTTGTCAAAAACTCGCCTTATTCGAAGGTAGAATCCAGCTTCAGTTCATCTTTTTGTTCCAAAAATCACGAATCGCGACAGTTTTTTGAAATCATTCGAAGATATTTCTCAACTTCGCTATTTTTCGACTGAAACTTCTTAAGAAATTCAATTTTCTGTGTTTAGATTCGACCATTTTGATTAAATGCATGATATTTGGATTCGCAACTGATTTGTGGTCATTACGAGTCCAGATTAACTCATGTTTTACCCAGAATCGTCATTTGCGTTCTTAAGCATTTACTGTTTGATTTCACATTTTGTAGGTCGAAAATCGTCTTATAGCAAACATTACCATCGAAGAACTTTAGTTTTCGTTCAGTTTAATTCGATCGTAAAACTTAGCGACGAAAACTTATGTTTTTCGATAAAATTTTTTTCAATCGCCAAAATTCGCGGCGAAAACATTAAGTTTCTCGATAAAATTTTATACGATCGCAAAAATATGCGGCGAAAACTTTAAGTTTTTCGATAAAATTTTATTCGATCGCAAAACTACGCGGCAAAAAACTTAAGTTTTTCGACAACGTTTTTTTCGATCACAAAATTACTCAGCGAAAAACTTTAGTTTTCGATAGATTTTGATTCGATCGCAAAACTCATCGGCAAAAACCTTGAGTTTTCGTTAAGTTTTTATTCAATCACAAACTTCGTGTTCGAATAAATTTTCGTTCGAATAAAACCACGTCGCAAACAGTATACACTTTAAACACTTAGCAATATTTTCAAAATTTTTCTGTCATTCGTTATACACATAAACACTGTTTGCGCCTCGACAACAATTCAAATTTTTCAACATTCACAATTGCTTAATATAATTTGCATTTGATTATTCCATTCTAATTAATCTTATTCATTTTTTTCAGAAATGGTTCATCAAGAATACTCATTCATCTACCCTTCTGAAGGTTGGCTAACCGTCCACGACAACAACAATCAGTTGGATCTAGCCACCTTCCGGTGTCCCGATGAAGTTATAATTTCCATTCTCAAAGGACACCCATTATGGCCAGCACTCACCACGACTGCCTCAGTCCAGATGGTATATCTCCAGCAGTTCTCGGGAGGCATGAAGTGCCACATTGTAGGTGATGACGTGACCTACACAACCAAGATGAACCAGAAGCACGTCATCATCGACAAAAATCTTCTGGCTATGGTCCTCGATCTAACCGCATCATGAGGTCTACGACCCTCTACCGACAGATGCGGAGATAGTAGAAGACATGCATCGGATGGGATACAAGCCACTACTGACCAAACTGGCAAATTTTGAGAACAGCGGGATCCCTCATCCATGGAGGACATTATTTGTAGTTATCAACAAATATCTCTCCCCGAAGCACTCAGGATTTGACAAGACGAACGGGAATATTCTCAGAATCTTCCATGGAGTCGTCTTCTCAAAGATCTATGATGTGGCCTAGCTAATTTGGAATGATCTAGCGGACCAAATGCGTCAACGGGAAACAAAATCGAAGGCAAAGTTCCTGCCTTACGTGCGATGATTCCCGGTGCTGATCTCCCACCTGATGGAAGTACATCCGGAGATCCCTTGTCTACCACCAGTCGGAGGATACATACCGCCGAGGCTGTTCGAAGGCATCATATCTGGCGCTCCAATCAATGTTGATCCCGTTGGAGCTTCTACGCCTAGCAGATCCCACCGATGTGGCCTACCAAGATTATTGCCAAAACAACTCAATCACGGATGCCATGGTACGGTCAGTCGATCCGGCTCCGATGCCTACCCGACACGAATCACCGGTGGAGACACACGAGCCCGAAGCTGTGGTATTGATGCGGGTTGTCGCTCTCTCTCTTTATATACGTGTATATATATATTATAAATGGCATGTACGTAAAATGTTTTGATCGTTATAGAGTTGTAAACATTATTATCACATGAAACTTCGGCAAATTGTCTATAGCAAGATATTTTGGCTCATCCTAACGGAGCAGAGACTACAAGAAGTACTTTCCACAGCCATCAATTTTCTTGAAGATAGGCTAATGGAAATAGTTCTACACGCCATAGACTTCCCAACGAGATATCGGAAAAGCACTCGTCTCCGAGGCAGCTCCCTCCAAAACCTACTCCCAACCCATCTCCTCACCACCACTAACCACTACCATACACACTCCCATCCAACCTACATTAACCACCCCAACCCAATCTCCTTCCCTCATCAACCCATACACCATACCGATAACCCAGCTTCACGATATTTTTATATCTCGACTGTAGCCCTCGATAACAAAGCACGTCATACAGTGGGCTTGAATCTGTTAAGTGGCACAACTTGCGTATCCGTTTATGCACGTAACCATAGCTGTAGTCAACATAGTATTGTGCCGGAATAAATTTGGTCAAGGATAATTTTTCAACTAAAACAAAATCAGAAATCCTATTCTATGTTAACATGCAAATGGGTAAAAATATTCCACATGATGAGGTGAGCCACATCGGATTTTCAATTTATTGTACTGGAAAAATTATGGGAGACAAAAATTTGTTCCAACACAAACTTAGAAAATATAATAAATCAAATTGAAATTAGTAAAAAAGTAGTTTAGGGATATGCGATTTCATCTAACTCATTCTCTGTCATGTGGGGTATCACTCAACGAATATGCTATTGAGGGAGTAACCCACAAACGTATTTGTGGGTCACAATTATTTCATCTACTCGACGTGAGATTTGGTTTGACACTCCAACATAAATCTATAATAAGCCTTCTCTTTTATAGTTTGTGATTGTAATTGTTATTTTCAAATGATCCAAAGAAAAATTTCTTGCACCTGCATTGACCAACATTGATAATAATCTAAAGTGTATTCGCCCCACTCCACTAGCAATAGACAATAATATATATATATATGTATATATATATTCTATGTAATACACAATTTGAGACGTAATTTGCAATAAATTTAATCTGATGCGCCGTTGGTGCCATGCTACTAACTTATAGCAAAATACAATAGTCAGTAGTATGATTGACTCACTGAAGCCAATAAACAAACCAGCCGAAGTGTTACTTAACCGGACTGGATTTCTTCCACTGCTTATTGTATAACTTCCGTACAAAGTGAGCGACTGGCTGATGTCAGAACAACCATTGAAGAAACTTTACAACAAGATGTTTATATAACGGCTAAACGTATACAGCCAAAATTTCTCGCTATATTCAGTTAGCAAAACTTTCATGAAAGAGCTAATTTTGTATGATAACAATGTTTACAACTGCCATACGATAACACTGCGTTCAAACAACTTATATATATATATATATATACACACTAGGGTTTAGAGCCGCGCACATGCGCGGCGAAAAAAATGCCCATACTTTTTTCCATCAATCAATATAATATTTAATTATCTTTTCATCAATTAAATATTTTAAACCATAACAAAGTAATCAATAATGAAGTTAATTTAAATATAAAATATTACATATTAAAAAGAGAGTAAAAACTAAATTTAAAATAAGGTAAAATAATATTTAAAAGCAAAATTTAAAAGGTTAGAAAGAAATCTTTTAATATGTTTGAATGGATATTTCGAAATTAAAAGAATTGATGTTGAAAAATGTAAAATCGAGAAAAACAAAAAGATTGGTTTGTTGTACGAGAAAATAAATATAAACTCTGATGAAAATTTTCTCCCGTAGCAATAATCGAGAAGACTAATACATGAAAAAATCCAAACATGGAGCGTAAACTTGGATCTCTTCCACGAAAAGTTCTTTGAGAAGGTGTATTTTTGTAATTTTTTTTAATCATGGAAATAAAAAAAAAGCTATACATCTATATATATTATATTTGGTATACTAAAAGAACAAGTAAAAAAATTAATATTAAAGATATATATATATATATATATAGTGCATCAGAAAAATGTGCAGCCACAATGATAAGTAGGACTGAAAAGGTTCAACCCCTACGGTTGTTTATATATTATATAATAATTTGCTGTGGGAAGAATTTAGAGAACCTATAATATCATGAGAAATAGCTTAATAGGGTATCATTACGAAACAATAGACTACGACGACGATATATACTGTTCATTTACCCATTACGCGTTTATAAGTTTTAATATATATATATATATAAATACATACATACATACATTGAGCCATAACCGCAATGATAAAAGTCATATATTTTGTATACATATGAAAGTAAAGGGATGAGTCAGTTTCATAGCATTGGTTTCCTCACCATCACCTTGTTGCTACTATTAGTTTTACATAGCAACCATAAATGTAATTAAAGGTCAGGACACAACCGTAACATACATTGAGTGCAATGCAGATACATGGCCAAACAACGACCCATATGGTGCGCTTGTGAAGGACATGTTTGATGATCTTGTACGCTATGCTTCTAATCCGCCACAATACAACTACTATGTCGAGTGGACATACGGCGTAGTGCGCAGAAGCTCGGTTTACGAATATGCAAGTTGCAACACGCAACTGATACAAGAAGACTGTGCGATGTGCTTGGCGGAGGCGGTGCTAAATCTTTATTTGGACTGTGATTTTGCTATTGGCGCTCAGGTGAAAATGGTTGATTGCTTTATGATATACGTAGTTTGATGGCATTATGTTGTGTTATAGAAGCCTTTTTTTTTTATTTATTTACTTGAACAAGAGAGTAGATTTTGACCAGGTATTTTATGTCTAAATAAAGATAAACTATCGGTATTTTATGCGATACAAGCCTTGGTCTCTTTTCATCAAATTGAACAAGAGAGTTCACTTCGTTATTTTATTTTCTGCACTAATCAATTTCTCGTCGCTTTACTTACATCGGTTTTCGGGCCAAATTACTAAATCAGGTCACAAACTATAACTCTCGTATTTTTTAGGTCACTAAGTCTCATAATTACAAACTTAGGTAACTAAGTAACATATCTGATTTCTTTTAAATCATGAGTGAATTTTCCGGCAGAATCGCCGGAAATCCAACGTGGTTGCTGACATGGCTGCAGATATGTCTCTAGAATTTGTGGTTTGATTGGTGTATTTGATTTGGAGCAGAGAGATTTGACGAGGAAAATTTTTTTATCACTGTATATTATATTCTGATTTTATCTATACATCGACTTATATACACACAGATCTAACGAACTAGAAACTATATTAAAAACAACACCATAATAAGAAAATAATTACAAAGTGACTCAGCAAGAATATTTGCAATTAGGTCCCTGAATCTTCAACTCCTCATCATATGTTCCTTCTGTAGTTAACAACTTTTTATCCCCCCCACAAGCTGAGAAGGGAAGATCCTTCATTCCAAGCTTGGACAAAAGAGAAACGCCAAGGACTTGGTAAAGATATCAGCTAGTTGTAGGTGCGAAGAGACATGGAGAGTGACCAGAAAATCACGAAGATAATGATGTCTTACGAAATGACAATCAACCTCCAAGTGCTTAGTTCTCTCATGGAAAACTGGATTCTCAGTTAATTTGAATGGCCGATTTATTGTCACACCAGAGAGATATAGGCAATGAGACAGAGATATGCAAGTCAGCAAGTAAATAAGAAAGCCATAATAATTCTTTTGTAATGGTACTAAGTGCTCGATTCTCAGCTTCGGCAGAAGAACACGACCCTGTTACTTGTTGTTTGGTTTTCCAGCATATCAATGATGAACCTAAGAAAATGTAATATCCTGTAATAGACTTGCGATGTATAGGATTTGAACTCCAGTCAGCATCACTAAAAGCTTCCAATTTGAAAGTAAAAGCAGCCGAATAGAACAAACCATAAGAAGGTTTTCCTTTGAGATACTTAAGAACATGAATGAGAGATTTCCAATGATCATCACATGGGGCATGAACATGCTTGCTCAATTGTTGAACAGCAAAGGTAATATATGGTCTAGTAAATCCCAGATACAACAATTGGCCAACTAGTTTTCAATATTTAGAAGCATCGGGCAATGGCTTACCTGGAGTATCCGAAAATTGATGACCTTTGGGAAGGGGTGTTGAGCTAGATTTACAGCCAGACAAGCCAACTGCAGCAACAATATCAAGTATATACTTGCGTTGGCTAAGGAAAATGCCATCATTAGACCTAACAATCTCAATACCAAGAAAATATTTTGCATAGCCAAGGTCTTTGATAGTAAATTGAACATCCAAATAATTTTTTACTGCATGAATATCTTTCTCACATGACCCCGTGAGTAAAATATCATCTACGTACACAACCAAGGCCATGAAAGAATTGTTTTTGGACTGAATGAAAAGGCAAGGATAATGTTGAGATTGTATGAAACCATACCTTTCCAGCTGCTTTGTGAATTTTGCATTCCATTGACGAGATGCTTGTTTCAAGCCATAAAGAGAACGTTTCAAGTGACATACCTGTCCAGGACCACATTTATTATAACCATCCGGTGGCAACATGTATACTTCTTCTTCTAAGTATCCATGCAAGAACGTATTATTGATGTCCAATTGATGTATAGACCACTTATGTGCAGCTGCCAGGGCCAGCAATAATCTCACAGGGACCACCTTAGCCACCGGGGAAAAACTATCAATGTAGTCTTCACCTTCAACTTGAGTATACCCCTTTGATACAAGCCGAGCCTTGTATTTTTTAAGGGTGCCATTTGAATGGTATTTCACTTTGTATACACACTTACTTCCAATGGCTTTCTTACCATGTGGCAGTTTAGTGATTACCCAAGTATTATTTCTTTCAAGGGCATCAAGTTCAGATTGCATAGCCTTGATCCAATTGGGATCTGTTCTTGCTTGATAAAAAGTCTTTGGGTCCTGAATTTTATCCAGGGATGCTAGAAACAACATATGCTCAGTGGAAAAAATAGGAGAGTTAATGGAAGAGTTATGATTGGGTAATAATTGGGAGAGTTTATGAGTGTAAGTAGGATTTATGCTGAGTAATGCATCAGGTGTCACAAAGTCATTCATCCATTTTGGGTTGCTTCTTAACCTAGAACCCTTTCTAATTTCAGGTATAGAAGGCTGAGAAGATATAGTATCAGGGGATGACTGAGATTGTGACAGAACTTGGTCAGTATCTGGCTGACTTTCTGTATCTATAAATTGGATTTCAGATAAGATTTCTGTTGACTCAGGTAAACGGGAAGTAAGAAAAGGTTGTTGCTGATCAACAAAAGGAGGAACAGCTTCTGTGTCTAGAGCAAGCAATTGGGAGGTAACAGGTTGTGAAGCTTGAAAGTGACCCGAGTTTTTGGATTTGTAAGGAAAATTGGTTTCATGAAAAATGACATCTCTAGCACCATGACTCTTTTGTTTTGTAGATCATATACCTTGTATGCTTTTTGACCAAGTGGATATCCTATAAAGACAGCAGGAAAAGCTCTTGCAGCAAACTTATTTTTCTGAGGTAGAGTGTTGGTAACATGTCAAAGACAACCAAAAACTCTGAGGTTGGACTTGGTGATTTGGAAAACATGACTTCATATGGACTTTTCCCATTTAGAAGCATAGAAGGTAGTCTATTTATGAGATATGTGGCTGTGAGTATTGAATCTCCCCAAAAAGTTTTTGGAAGGCCGGATTGAAATAATAGGGCTCTAGCAACTTGCAAAAGATGTCTATGTTTTCTCTCAACCACCCCATTTTGTTGTGGTGTGTATGGTGTAGATCTTTGGTGTATAATGCTAAGATCATTGAACAAAGACTGACAGGAAATACCAAGAAATTCAGACCCGTTGTCCGATCTAACAATCTTGACACATTTTTGGTATTGGTTTTGGGTCATTTTCATGAAGGTAGGTAGAATATCAGCTGTTTGTGTTTTGAACTGCATGAGAAAAGTCCATGTAGTTCGGCTAAAATCATCCGCTATGGTAAGGAAATAGTGTGCCCCACTCAAAGATTTTTGACTGTAAGGACTCCATATATCTATATGTATTAGCTAAAAAATATCTGAGGTTTGTATTGAACTATGAGGGAATGATGATCTACGCTGCTTGGCCATGGGACATATATGACATGGTTCAGAAAAATTAGACTTTGTATTAATAGCTGTAATTTTATTCATGATAGAGGTAGATGGATGACCAAGCCTCATATGCCAAAGGTCATGGCCATCTTTTATAGCAAGGTTAGAAACATAAGTGTTCCTAGAATTAAGTTGCAAGACAAAAGGATGACTGACATAAGTGTTCATGAATTTTAGAATAGTAGCTGGTTTGAAAGAGTTGTTGTCTATGACATAAAGTCTGTTCATGACTTTTCCAACTCCAATAAGTTGATTAGTCACTTGGTCCTGTAAGGCACAAAAGGTTTGGGAAAAAACAGTCAATTTTTGCATATGTGACAAGTTTATGCACATAACAAATTGTACTTGAAGCTAGAGATATGAAGGCAATCATGTAGTTCAAGGTCGTCTGATAATTTGACACTTCCAATGTGTTGAACATTTTTGAAAGTGCCATCGGGTAAGATAACAAGAATTGAGGATGTTGTAAGCTTATAATGGCTCATAAGGTTTAAATCTGAGCATATGTGTCCCGTTGCACCCGTGTCTAAAAACCAAGAACTCATCAATAATTCACCCACTGAAGAACTTAAGAGAGTGCAATCAATCATACCTGCAAAATCATGCATGTGTGCAAAGCTAGATTGCTCGTAGTAACCTTCCTTGAGCTTTCCTTTCATGAATTTTTGTAACAAACTGTTTGTCTGCTTTTGCAGAATTCTGAGGTTGTTCACCACGATTTGCATATCTCCACTAGTGTCATCATTGTTTCTATTCCTCTCATCCAGATCAAGAGGTGTTTCTACTTGATTAGCTTGAAATTTTTGGCCTCCTTGTTGCTGAAAATTCTTCACAGATTTCCTTTCTTTATTTCCTTCCTACCACTCTGGGAATCCTTTCAGATGGAAACACATATCTTTTGTGTGGCCATTCATCCCACAATGATCACACCTCAACAATCTTTTGGCTGCTTTGTCAATTCGGAAGATGTTCAGCAGTCGCCATTTGCACTGTACCAACATTGCACTGTGATCTGGGATTTCAGCAGTCGCCATTTGAACCAAATGTTGCTTCTCAATGTTGTTGATCATAGCACATGCCCTCTTCACGTCTGGCAATGGATCTAGCATCAGAATTTAATTCCTTGCTACTGAATATGCCTCATTTAATCCAGTCATAAATTGCATCAATTTTGACATTCCTTCTTTTGCCTCTTTCCTCATCTTCACGTTGCAGGAACAACCTTTGCAAGTACATCCCTCACATATACATTCCTCAGGTGGATCAATCTGAGCTAGTTCATCCCACAATCTCTTCAACTTTGTATAATACGCAGCCAACGTGAGATTTCCTTGTGAAATGGTGTTAATTCCCTTTGTAATTGGTAAATCTGAGGACCACTACTGGTTCCATATCTATCCTTTAGCTCATTCCACAATTCATCACAAGCATTAGTTGCTAAACTGTAACCATCAACTAACGGACTTGAAATTGAATTGAGAATCCAAGAGATCACAATGTTATTTACTCGATGCCATTGCGTGTAGTCAGGATGTCGAAACTTAGGCATTGGATACGTACCGGTTATAAAACCTAATTTTTTCTTCGCACTCATCGCGCGTTTCATCGCATGACTCCAAGCAATGTAGTTCATATCTGTCAATTGTGAGCTGATAATCGTCATGCATATATGATCGGATTCCAATAACGTGTGTGTGCATGAACGTATCCTTCATAGCTCGCAGTCGAAATCGGTTGTGGCTCCTCTTCTCCGATTGCTTCTTCCTCCGATTGAGCTTGTTCCATGATTCAAAAGAGGGAAAAATCTGAATCGATTCTGCTAATTATTTCGCGTTTGATATCACAGATCGAAATCTGCTCTGATACCATCTAGAATTTGTGGTTTGATTGGTGTATTTGGTTTGGAGCAGAGAGATTTGACGAAGAAATTTTTTTTTATCATTGTATATTATATTATGATTTTATCTATACACCGACTTATATACACACAGATCTAACGAACTAGAAACTATATTAAAAACAACACCATGATAAGAAAATAATTACAAAGTGATTCAGCAAGAATAATTGCAATTAGGTCCCTGAATCTCCAACTCCTCATCATATTTTCCTTCTGTAGTTAACAACTCTTTAATGTCATCAATCATGTCGGATTTTTGGATATTTTCGCAGGAAAATTCAACGGCGACCACAAAGAAATCAGATATGTTATTTAGTGACCTAAGTTTGCAATTATTAAATATAGTGACCCAAAAGAAAACTTGTATACATGTGACCTAATTTAGTGTTTAGATATACATATATTTCAATATCGATTGTATACCCAAGATGCAAAACTGCTTTTATCTCCGTGCTAACGCCTAATGATATGCCGTTGAAATAACATATTATCGCTCTCCGTCGTGCTTACGAGATGAAATAATTGCTTTACACGGTACAATGACAAACGGCTTGTATTGGGGAAGACTACAAATTACGAAAAGGCAAGCTTTATCCGTTATGTTTTAAACAATAAAACAAGATTTAATTATAAACTATACAAAAGATGTTTCACACAAGAAACAAATGCCATATACAATAGTACAAAATATGCCATAGCTGACGGCTGTTATGGGTGTAGGCGATGGCTTCTCGGCGACACCCAAAGGCGCAACTCATACTCCCGCTTATAGGCGACGGTTGTTTATCGTCGTCTATACGAGACAATACTTGTTGTCTAATCTCTTTATTTGGGCGCAATTTTATATGTCATAGGCGTCGGTATTGGCTAAGAACCGACGCCTATTCAGTATTATGGGCGTTTGTTGTTTTGATAACCATCACACGCTTTTGATTTTTTAATATTTTTTTATATTTTCGATATCCCAATAAATTCGGAATCAATCCAGCACTTCGTCCAAACAATAAAAATCATGGGAAAAAAAGTTTAATAATCCACAACAAACAAATTCAACTCAACAAAGTTCAACTATTAACAAAATTCAACAACAAAGTTTTCAACTATTCAACAAAATTCAACTCCACGAGATAGATGACAGTTAAATCCTCGACATGTAACTCATGTACTTCGTTAACTGATGCGTCGTTGTAAGTAATTTCGTCTAATATCTATAGCATTCACTACTACAAAAATGCACCAAGGCGTCGATTGGTTTGGCTATTAGGCGTCAGTTTTGTGTCAACGTCCAGAGCATCGATGCACATATACGACAAAAACGGTGTCGGTTTATAAGCGACGCAAATTCGTGATTATAGGCGCTGGTTGTGTTTCGTTAACCGATGCCTATTGAATGAAATACGCTTTTTATATGCGTCGGTTATTACTAAATAACCGGCGCCGCTGTTGCAGTTTTCTTTTCAATATTTTCCAAACTTTTTCCTACCCATCCAACCAAATATCACAACAAACGAACGAATCACTACATAAAACATGAATAATTCTCACATACTACATCAAATCACATACATAATCTCTCATTATAAATCAAAGAAAGTTTTAACGTAAGCCATCAACTCACCAATACAAGCCACAAACGCCTTAAAGTGCTCGGCCCACAAATCTCCAATTTCATTAATCGACCCGTCGTTGTAAGGGATGTCATTTAACATCTATAAATGTTGAATGTATAATTAGAAAAAAAAATACTATTATAAGAAGAGTCGATTGAAAGGATTGAAAGATATTTGAAATTTCATACCTTTACTAGGTTATTGTTGCTCCTGTCTCCGACGCGTATGATAATGTTATACATGTATCGCATGACGTAGTAGCCACATAATTCACTATCAGACGGTTGTCGTGGACACTAAGTTTCAACAAACAATAAAATAGGGCATTTTAATTTGATATCAATGGGATGGTTTATTAAGAAATAACTTACTTGCAAAAACCGTAAAACAATACGAACCTTGCATCCTCACCAAGAAACAAGAGATGTCTTTTTCTTAGTCTGAAAGACGCTTGTGGCCGTCTTTATTGCCCTGCAATTCAAAGGTATTTAACGAGATGATTTTATATATAATAAAAGTTTTAAAATGAAGTTCAATTTTTCAAAAACACTCACATGTTTAGTCGTTCACGGATCGCTATATTTCGAACATCGACATATTGTGCCAACGGATCGAACACATATACGGTGTTCGTAGCAACGTCAATCACCAACAAAATCCAATGGTGCCTGATTAAACACAAAATATCATGTATCACATAAACCTTTAATATGCATATATGTAAAAAAATGTTGTGTTCTTACCCTTCGCAATAAGGAGCAAAAAAAGAAAGCCGACGACTGGAAAGAGTCTCTAAGAGCCGCAATCATGTATTCAAGCTCGCACGGGATATTCATCAAGGCCCAAGTAACTCAGACGACTCTTGATGAAGATACCTACAAGTTATGATAAAAAATGTTTATACAAAAATTTATATAAAGATTTATAATTAAGATACCTCTTGAAGAGTTGAATCACCCCTTAACTCTGACTCACGAGTCTGAATAGATTCCAAATGTCCTTAACGTCGACGAATGCCTGGTAATTTTCACGTCTTGGATTATAAAATACATCTTCCATACCGAACATGAAAGAGGCATGTCGTCGATCATCCAGAGACGAAATGGTCTCGAGGAGATAACGACAATGCTCGCCTAAACTATCCAAGACATTTTGATCAAGAGGTGTGATATCACTCTCTCCAGCGCTCAATGGCGTCGTGCCTTTCCGTGCGTAACTCTTTATTGGAGATCGACGTGTCTGTATATGAGAAGCAAACTTTAGTACAAAAATATTTTAACGAATCAATATATTTATATACATTGTTTTTTCTTAACAAGACATTTGACAAAATGATCAACACTCTTGGCTACTGTACGTAGCTACTATGTGCATCTCCTAGCGTCATCATCTCCGTGGTTGGTATCGGAAGGTGGATCTACTCATTATCGGTAGCAATGATATCGACGGAACCATCCAACAAGGACATCATGAACTTTCGAACGTCGATCGACGATCGACCCAACAACAACAACCTCTAACACCCCGTCGATGTTCAGCGTCAGTCGTACCTTAGGTTACTATACGATTTAAACATATATAGTTAATACCAATACTATACGAGATAAGTTAAACTTTAAGCACCTTAAATCTTACCGTCACGTCCATCGACGGGGAAAATGGATTAATGGCCGAATCGAGAGAACTCCTAACAATGCCTGGAGATACGTTTGCTTCATGCTCAAATGGAGGCACTAAAATTCCCATTTGAATTCATAGGGCCCTCATTTGATCCCTCAACCGAGCCTCCATCTCGACCATCATCTCGCCCCTTACCCGAGCCTTCATCTCGGCCATCATCTCTCCCCTCACCCGAGCCTCTATCTCGGCCGTCATCTGATTCATGGAGGTACTAGTCGAGCGTCTCGATCCCTCGGACGGGTTTCCTAATACACTTCGAATCGTCCCATGTTTTCCCATACCTTTGACCGTCCCGGGATGATTGGGTTTTTCGATAGCAGTTGACAGCGTATCTGTTGCCTGATCGGGACAAAATCTCTCTGACTTTGTTGCTCGTGCAACAGTGCCTGTCCAAATATTTTATAGTATTATTAAAAAACACATGTTATATTATAATATTGCAGGAAATATAAGTAATTTAACACTTACAACTTTCTCGATGAGCTCTCGAGTAGCTCCGCTATTGATGACGTACCCTCCATCGTCCCATCTCTTCGTCATGGCTCGGATGAAATTCTTCGTCCTTTCGTTGTCGGTGGACAACAGAGGAATAATTTGGTCGGGGAAATCGACGATGTGTTTAAGGGGTCCTTTGTCGCCCATTCAGCCATCCGGCCTCTATACCCGAACATATCGAGATGGTGCGGGTATATATTGTGAAACTGACTTTGTCTAGCCCTCTCACTAATCTCCTGCAATATTTATAACACAACATTATAAATATTTTTCTTCATAACTACTTTATATGTTTACTTGAAACTCGATGCTAGACTTATACTATCTCCACGAAGCCAACCCCTCGATGTGCTCGTACTCAGCATCCAAACTTGACCCTTTCACCGTCTCCCTCTTCGCAAACTTGGTCTTCCAATTTCCTCAGCTCTCCAGCCTTTTTAGGGTCATTGCTTTTAATGGGGGATTGTCGGGCAGCTTCCAGATTGTATGCAAATACATTTACGTGATGGGTTAATAATATATCGAATTGGATCATTAAAAAAAGATTACTTGAACTACCTTAATGTCGACCAATAGCCTATCCTTGAGCCCCTCGTCGATATGACGCCAATTCATGACGAAGTCTTGCACCTGTGCCCGTACCACCTGACCCAAAGAGCCGTATCTGGCCCAATGACAGCGCCCGTGTCATCGAGCAAAGAGAGGACACTCATCCTACTTGAACTCTAGTCGTCTCCCTAATGACTTCATATTAGACGGTCCCCTCGTACGCCTCGTCGAACCGGGAGCACTCGAACTGGGCTGCTCCGAAGACATCGCGGTATATATATACCTGCAATATGTTATTATTAATATAAAATAATGAACAAATAAATAAATGATAAGTTATATAAACGAAACCGTAAAAGTTTAAAAAAATTACACTTACAAATTTGGACTTCGTAATTGGCTATAGTCAACAATATAGTCCTTCATTGTGATTTGAACTAGTGTACCTACGACAAGTGGGACGTGACTCGCGGTCATGGAAAATGGGAATGTGTCATCATTTTTGTCATATTCTTCTTCATCGTCCACATCACCAATGCTGACAACACTCCTCTTACCTTGATGAACAATATGCCTTCTACTGTTAGCAGGATCTTGAACATAGAATACTTGTTTAGCTTGGACCGCCAGAATGAAAGAGTCGTCCACATAGCCCACCTTATGTAAGTCAACCATCGTAAATCCCAACTCAGGGTCTATCTGAACGCCTCGTCTGTTATCCAGCCATTGACATGAAAGTAAAACAAATTTTATATCGTTTTTGTAGGTGAGTTCCCCAATTTCTTCGATAAACCCATAGTATGAACTTTCATTACTCGTAATGTGACATCTTTTCCCCGACAAACTTCTCTAGACAATGCAACTAATGTGACCCAACTGTTTTGCGACACACTTCTATTGTCTCGCCTCTTGGTGTAAAAAGTGTACCCATTAATATCGTACCCTTCATATGTCGCGATATTCCATTAGGATCTCCAAACGAGCCATTTAATCATTTCACTATAGTTAGCGCCAATTTCTGAATAGAGTACTCTTGATCGGAAACACCCTACAAATGCTCGGTTATGCTCTTTTATGAGCCATACCTTGGTTTTGTTGGATTTTCACGTCTTAAGTAAGCCATGTGTTCCTCCAATAATAAATGCACTTCTAGAATATGCCGCAACACATACAATTGCGCTGACTTAAATATTCAGCTTTTGTACGCATACTACTCATCCAACCCCAATCCATTTCAAGATATCACCTAAACTGTAGCAAGTATATTTAAACAAAGATTTCACAGAGGCCAACATAAATTACATAATAAATAAACGGGCTTTCAGGGTCCTTATCGCTCCAACATAACCCATCTTAAACATTAACTACCACTAGCAAATACATGTTTGAGCTTCGAGATTGTCGAAAAATTCGGCAGCATTTCCCCACAGCTCTCAAGTAGACGAAAAAATATGAAAGGATATATATATCCAATTCTCATGTCTACCCAAAGAACATTCAAGGGAATTGAAATCAAACTTTTCATCAATATCGAGCTCAAAACAGACATTTACAACCTAAAGCGATAGTGATCGTCTAAGAACGGTCCCAAAATGACTAATTTATGAAACAAAACTTGAACGGGTATCTAAGTTATTAAAAGCAAAAAACAACACCTCAATGACTAATTTATGAAACAAAAATCAAGTCATAAAAGACCCCAAAATCAAGCCGCAAAAACACCCTAAAATCAATTTAAAAAATAATCCACATTTTTTTTACCTAAATCGCCCGAACTCAAGTCGGAAAACACTTAAATGCACTTGCTCAAGCGATTCAATGTTCAAAAATAATGCCCGAAATCCGAAATCGCCCAAAAACGGAATAATAAGCTCCGAAATCTACAAAACCGCCTAACACATCCACAAATTTAACTAAAAATCGAAACATTCAACATTATTATTTCGGAATCCTGAGCTATTTAGCAATGAATTGAACGCATTTTACCGCAATGCAGATCGGTCTTCGTGGGTCGGTGGTTGTTGTTGCTGGTGATAGTCGTCGAAATTTCGTTGTCTGGCGGAGCTAAAATAATCGTGCGTGGGTTTTGTTTTTCACTTGTTCTCTGTCGTGCGAAATGAAAAGGGGGAAGGGTTTTGGTAATTTAAAGATTATAGGCGTCGATCGTTAACACGTAACCGGCGCATATTCTTATTGCGGAACAACG
This sequence comes from Linderniella brevidens, assembly GCA_004919715.1. Classification (NCBI taxonomy): domain Eukaryota; kingdom Viridiplantae; phylum Streptophyta; class Magnoliopsida; order Lamiales; family Linderniaceae; genus Linderniella; species Linderniella brevidens. Next base: position 1,430,479 of record SWDC01000158.1, read on the forward strand.
ACGTCGGTTAATATTAACAATTGATGCATATTACTTCATCTTTAGGCATCGGTTATTCAAAATAACCAACGCGTAAGACTTCGAAAACTATAGGTGCCGGTTATTACTAAACCGATGCATATAGTAAATAAAAATTAAATAAAATAATTAATCACCGCGCGTAGCACTATAGGCGTCACTTTTTTAGAGACTGACGCCTATAGTGGCGTGGCCTAAACACTAATTCGTACAAGTGATTGAACACGACTAATACTTTTAAAACATACAGACACAATACGAATTAATTGAAAATCGCGAAAGACAGTTTATTTTGATACATTTACGATGTTGCGCCTCTTGACGACATGTCTGAAAAGATTGTACATATATTTGTTGGTCCGTTATTTACCAAACAATGATCAAAAGATAGCTTTTAAGCTTAGAGATTGAAGAACACTTTTTAGTGTGTGTTTGTGTGTGTTTCCTTTTAGAGAAGGTACAAGGTGACTTTCCTTTGGATTTCTTTTGATAAAAATCCTAAAAGGGTAAAGGGGGCCCTATATATTACATGTGCTGGTATATTAAGGCTTATGATCTAAACTATCTTATATTCACGCAGAGGCCCAAAAACCACAACAATCTACTTAATTACAAAATAGACCCAAGATTTACAAGAATTAAAGGAAACTACAAAAGATTCCTAAAGGAAACTACAAGTAAGATCGTAACCATCTACGGTACGAAAGCCGATCAGAGATGATATCAATCATCTTCTGGTACTTGGCTTGGACTTCATGCTCCTCGAACCTCAATTCCTCCAGAATTGTTCTGAGCTTATCTCGTATGATCATGAGGGTTCCATTGCTGAACTTGGTGATCTCTGAAGTCTTCATCAGCCTTTTCTCGCCCTTGTAGTTGATGTAGACCATGGATGGATCTCCATCAAATATGTGGCCTTCACCGTAGCTTTCGGCCTCGGGGCGATCGAAAGAGGGCTTTGTGATGTTCACCTTCTTCAGTTGCTCTCTAGCGCCATCTGAATATCGTGAGATGCGTTGTACATGATCTGGCACATCATGAACTTCTTTAAGATGTTGTAGCCCAAGTTGATTTTGGGGTTCTGGAGAGTGCCAAGCATCTTGTAGCTTCCGACCATTTGACATATATCTTCTACTATGATGTAGGAGAGGTCCGCTTCACTCAGTTCTTCGATAGTCCCGTCCTCCCGCTGAACTCGGTAGATTGGGAAGGATATTGAGCAGAAGTAAGACGTCTGCACTCCCATGACCGGAAAGATCCTCGGTCTCTTCTTTTTATCACTTCAGAGAGCCTGCACGTCGCTTCCTTTTTCGTTGAACATGAGCTTTCGATGGAGGCTGAGCAAGTACATATTGGCTCTATGTTCCAAGAGATGGGTCATGCCTCGCAACTCCAACTCGTTGAGTTTCTTGAGACGATCCTCCTTCCTCCAGATTCTCTTTCGAATCTCTTCTTGGTACGGCACCATGATCTTGGCATTTTTCAAGGCAGATCTAATTCTTCAACTATCTAGTCTTTAACTGAGAGTCGTCCTAGTCCATGATGCTGTGTTGGAGGAGCTCGGGAAGTTCAAGGATCTCGGCTTTGTAGTCTTTTCCTTCCTCGAGTTCCTCTTCTTTGATCCGAACCAGGCTGATGGCTGCCTTCTTTAGAAAGAATCTGACATTAATTAAGCCTGTGGCCTGTTCGGGAGTCACCGGGTGACTCAACCTCTCTTCGTTGAATATGTAGCTCTCCACCCTGTCGTGTGGGTCGTAGAGCTCTTCGACGGTTAAGATTAGCTCGTCGGTTGCTGGAGAAGGAACGGTGAGGTAGAGGGTTGAAGAGGTATCGGAGGATTTTTTTCGGATGGTGGGTCGAGGTGAGGGGAGGCATATAGTGGCTGGTGACAAAGTGGTAGTATGGGCTACAGATGCAGCTTCTTTTTTAGATGAAGAATTCCCCGGTTGGGTGGTTTGGGTGGTGGTGGTCTGGGTAGTTTGTGTGGTGGTGGATTAAATGATCTATTGCATCTGGCGCTCCGAGATTAGTCTATGTCTCTTCTCCCCCTCGGGACAACCCTTATCTTCTGGGTCGTCACGCGCTCTCTTGGACAATTTCGCCTCTCCGCGGCAAGACATCGGGGTTATTAGTCAAAGCTTGATGTCCTGCTCCCGCTAATTTAGAGATAGGGCGGACTGCACTCAGGCCAGGAGGATGTCGTGGAGTTATTCGATTGGAACGTCCTATGGACCCGGTTCTGATGGGTGAGTTGGCGGAGCAGATGGAGGAGACGCAGCAGTTTCGATTTCAGTGATAGAGGCCTTGCATGTGTCTCCGGCTAAGGTTTCGAGGACCGTGTAGACCTTCGTCATTATAGAGTCCTCGAGCGTTTTGGCGAAGTCTGCGAGTCTGGCCTCTGTCACGAACGGGGAAAATAACTGGATAGTGCAACTAAGGCGTTCCGTCGTCAAGATGTCAGAAGATGAAACTGACACGCCGCCTGTTTGCATAGGACTTGAGAATCCGGGCCAATCAGGCTCACCGTTGGCATTGAGACTGAGACGGGGTCAGTTCGACGGCCGATTGCAGCAGCTCTAGGAGGGACTTCCGCTCAGTCCCTAACTGGTATCTATCCAGGAGACATTGAAGAGCGTTCCGTCCAAATCACTAAGATCTGGAGGTGCAGTAAATTCTGTGTGTGTCCTAGGAAATGTGAAAAATGTGGATGGTGAGGACACTAGACTCGATGTGCTCAAGAAAGATACAACCTGAGGAGAAGGACTGCAAATTTCAACATTTACTGCCTCCGAGCGAGGCAGTGACGGCATGCGTGGCTCCTCGTGTGCAAGTGAAACAACCATCTTTTGAGAGATGGTTGAGTGGCTAGGTTCGATTATTTGCGCGGTTCGGTCCGGGTTATTTGTGGACTTAGGGGTGGAAGTTTTCAGTCGCTACATTGTTTTCAGCGACGTTCCTATTGGCGACTTACGATATTCTCTTTTGATTTTTTTTTGTTCACGAGCGGGGGATGCTGCGCGTCCTAGACCTATACTGTGGTCGATTGGTTGGCTTATTCCTGGTGTAGATCCAACTAGGATAAGTTGGACCATAGGAACCTCCTTGAGCGCATTTTCTTGGAGATATGCGATGACGACCGGGTTAGTTGGGTCGGCGAGCCTTAGTAGTTCTTCGAGAATGGACATCGCCTCCCTGTAGAATCTTGTATTGGAAGAGTGGAGAGAGCCGAGTTTCGGTGGTTGGTATCCTTGTGATGGATCTCGGCTCTCGATCTCGGGAATGGTGGTCATGACGTATTTGACGAAACGGGGAGCCACCTCAGGTACGAAAGTACTTTCTTTGTTGAGGGGAGGTCGCGTATTCGGAGTTGATCGAGCAGGTCCGACCAGATGAGTTGAACGACATCGTACTTTTTGTTAAAGACGATGTCGTGGAAGATGAGCATAATGTTGCGGTTGTATCTATCGGGACCGCTGTGTTTTGGAGACAAGCACTTATTGAAGATTAGGAAGAGGGTCAGCCAAGGGTGAGGAATGTCCTTGGCGGTGAAGTTGGGAAGGTGGATGGTGTTGTGGGTGTTGGGTTTGTAGCCCATGAAATGGAAGTCTTGTTGGAGTTCCTCTTCACTTGGGTGTGGGTCGAAGTTTAGGGAAGAGGGTAGGTTGAACAGGGAACGGAGGATGGTATGATTTATGACTACTGGGGTTTGGTCAATTTGTGCGGTGAGCATGTTTGGATTTTGTCGTGTGGTTGGATTAGTAAGAGTGGCCCAGAATTGTCGATCGTACACTTTTGGGACGCACTCGGAGATGGTGAGGGCGGTATTTAGTAGGTGGTTGCGTAGGATTTGAAGAATGATGGTGTCAGGGCGTATGGCCGTCTCGAAGTCTAGTTTGACGTTTTTTGGAGTACGGTGTGCCCAGTAGGTTCGGGGAAATATGTCTTCAATGTTACGCACCATTTAGTTCCGAATATAGATAAATAGATTGTTAGTACATAGAACATATAGTCGTATAAAGTTGACCCGATATTATTTCTAAGTCAAAAGTGATTTGAGTGAAAAACGTTATTTGGACTTAGAGATTTTTTTGCCCCTTTTTTTAAATTTTATACTTAGAAAATTTCGGACTTGGAAAATTTTCAAAGTTCAATATAAATCCAAATTTTCGTGTGAGGTAATCAGTCGGCAAAAATTTACATTTCGGGTATTGAGATTTGGAATTCTGGTGTTGATTTTTCGTTCAACGCAAAGGTCGAATTTTGGGCAACATTGAAGTGAAAATCAGGTAAAGTATAATTTTCGGTCAACGAATCAACACCTATTAAAAGTCATCGCCGATTTTAAGTAAAAGTTTATGTGATGAAAGTCGCGTAGATTTTTCGGGTATAGCTCAAACTTTTGCTACAGTCAAAATTCGTCGAGTGGAAGAATTCGGGTAGACTAAATTCGGGTGGTCAAAATTCGAGTGGACACAAAGTGTGTCAACAATGGAGTTTTGGGGGAAATTCAAATTTCATCTGAAAATCGTCTGAATTTGCATAAATCTGGAAAAACGATTAGAAACAAGTTAAAACTTGCAAATTTGAAGTCGTTCTTATAGATTATGAGTGGATAATTGCATAAATGGAAGAAATTTTTTGATTTGGAAGACGGAATGGACGGAATTTTCTGTAAAATCGAGAGGGTTTTGTAACTCCCCCTCGATTTGTGCACACAAAAAAGATAGAGAGAATAAGGAAAAAAATATGTAAGACATATATACACAATATAAGGTTCATGGAGGCACAATTGATCATGCATTGAGGTTCGACATGCCTAACTTCGACACGAGGAATTGTAATCGCTTTTCATCCAATGCTTTAGTGAATAGGTCGGCAAGTTGAAGCTCGGTGTTAACGAAATGCATTTCGATGGTGCCTTGCTCCACATGTTCCTTAATAAAGTGATAATAATGTCTATGTGTTTTGTGCGTGAATGATGTACGAGATTACAAGTTATCGCTATTGCACTCTTAGAGTCGCAAAATATGGGAATATTATTGAGTAAAATACCAATATCTCGTAGTTGGATTCTCATCCACAAAATATGCAAACAACAACTCGCAGCGGCGACTTATTCTGCCTTCGCTGTCGAAGTTGAGATGCAGTTTTGCTTCCGAGATGACCAGCTCACGAGTTAATCCCCTAGAAATTGAGCGGCCCCGGAGGTGCTTTTCCTGTCCAGCTTGCATCTCGCGTAGTCTGCACTCATGTATCCAACAAGTCTTAATTCTGAATCTATAGGGTACCATAGACCGAGATTTGGGGTTCCCTTAAGGTACTTGAAGATCATCTTTACAGCCAAAATATGGGATTCCTTCGGATCGGTTTGGAAGCGAGCACAAAGACACGTCGCGAACATGATGTCTAGTCGACTAGACGTGAGATAGAGTAAGGATCTATCATGCTCGATAAGTGGTTTGGTTGACGGAGTTTCCTGAGGTATCCGCATCTAGCTTGCATGAAGGAGACATTGGAGTATTGGAACGAATGAAGTTCTCCAAGTTGTACTTCTTGAGGATGTCGTGAATGTATTTGGACTGGTTGATGAAGATTTCGTTGTAAAGCTGCTTGACTTAAAGACCTAAGAAGAAACTTAGCTCTCCCATTATACTCATTTCGAAACTTAAAGACCAAAGATGATGTCATCGACATATATCTGTACGAGCATTATATCCGATCCGCTTCTTTTGATGAAGATAGTTGTATCGATCTTCCTTTTCGTGAAACCAGAGGAGATGAGAAAATCCGAGAGGACTTCATACCAGGCTCGGGGAGCTTGTTGGAGTGCATATAAGGCTTTTTCCAGCTGGTACACGTAGTCGAGATTCTCTTTGCTCACAAAACCTTTAGGCTGAGAGACGAAGACTTCTTCCTTTAAAACTCCGTTTAAGAAGGCCGTCTTGACGTTTCGGTTTAGGTACGAGTTTCCAGACGTTTAGTCTCTCAAATTGGCTAATTTCTTCCTGCATGGCAATGATCCAATCTGGATCGGTAAGAGCGTCAGCTACTTTGTTCGGCTCCTTTTTACTTAGGAAACATGAGTACAGACTTTCATTGATCGTAGAAGCGCGAGTGGTAACACCACTGGAGGGATCCCCAATTATCTGTGAGTTCAGATGAGCACGGGTCCACTTTCTTTCGTGTGTTTGCGATGATGCAGTGACACGATTACCCGCATGAATTTCCTGACTTGGGATAATATGTGGTTCTGTAGGCTCAACAGGTTGGGGTTCTGACTCTGCTGAATACATTTCTGTCGTGGAGTCGGTGGATTGGAAGGTGTCATCTTCTGAGCTTGTAATGATATCAGAGTCAGTTGGAGGTATGTTATCTTCGCCGATGTGAAGATTTTCCATCGTAGGAGGCGAAAGGTCATTGCTTGGGGTTGCAGAAAAAGTAGAAACAGTGGGTGGCAGTGGTCTTGGATAGACATGCTCGAATAGCAGATCAAGATCCACATCGCTTGAGGTAGAAGTATTTGAAGGCGGTCCACCGTTAGAACTGTCAAAACGGACCGGCGGGGCGGGCCGACCCATAGCCCGCCAAAGCCTGCCAATTGGAGGGTCGGGTACGGGCAGGCCCGCCATAAGGCGGGCCTTGAAAATGCAGGTCCGCCCAGCCCCGCCCCGCCCTGCCGGCGGGCGTGGGACTGGCCCGCCCTATTTTAAAAAAAAATAAAAAATAAAAAATATTGAAATAAAAGGTGAACTTGGAGTTCAAACCCACCATCTTACGTGTAGAGTACTACTCTCTTACCGCTAGACAAATGTCATATTTATATAATTTATCACATATATATTATATATATTTAAAAATATTTATTTATTTATTTTTAAAAATGGGCGGGCAGCCCGCGGGCTTACCCACCCCGCCAAGCCCCGCCCGGCGCGGGCTTGCGCACCCCTGGCGGGCCTGAAATTTCCAGGCCCAACCACGCCATTCGGCGGGCCAGGGCGGGCCCGTTTGACAGCTCTACCCACCGTAGAGGTACTAGGTTGATCTTTCGTCAACTCTTGTAAAATTCCGGGTTCTGGACTGATTTGTTCATAAGCCACTTGGTCTACTTCGTCGAACGTAACGTTGATGCTTCCCATGACTTAAGTTCTCTCTTTTAGATATACTCGATCGGCTTTGGAATTTGTCGAGTATCCCACAAGTACGCCTTCGAAAGCCTTCTGATCAAGTTTGCCCCGATCTTCGCGGTCGTTGGCAACATAACACTTGCATCCGAAGACCCTGAGAAAGAAGACGTCTGGCACTCTCCGTTGATCATCTTGTACGGAGTTAGCATAAATCTTCTGTGAAGCGAACCACGATTCTGAGTGAAGCACGCCGTATTAGTGCTTCAGCCCATAAGGAGTGTGAGAGTCTAGAATGAATCAGGAGAGTCATGGTTGCTTCAACTAGGGTCCTGTTCTTGCGTTCGACAACTCAATTCTTTTGGGGTGTCTTCGCAGCTGAGAACTGTTGGGTAATGTCAAGCGATGCATAAAACTTGCTGAGCTTTCTGTTCTTGAATTCCGTCCCATTGTCAGTTCTGACTATTTGGACGCTCAGTTGGTAAAGGTTTTGTGCGGTCTTCACAAACCCGATGATGAGATCTGGTGTTTAGTCTTTGGTTCGGAGAAACTTGGTCCATGTGAAGCGCGAGAAATCGTCCACGATTACTAACACGTATCTTTGCCCACTGATGGTGTGAGTGCGCATAGCTCCACACAAATCCATGTGACTGAGCTCAAGAAGTTTAGATGTTTATGCCGTGTGTTTGGTGTTGTGGGACGCTTTCCTCATCTTCCACATTTCGCACACCGAGCAAAGATGCTCTTTGTGGTACCAAAACGAGGGAAGCCCTTTGACCAGGTTGTCCGTGCGGAGCTTGTTTAGATCCTTGAAGTTGAGATGTAAGAGGCGTTGACGCCAAAGGTCGTTCTGATGTAGAGAGGCTCGAGAGATGAGGCACGTTGGTCGGGTAGTCTTCAGATCAATGGAGTAGATGTTCGTCTTTCTGTGGCCAGTGAGCAGCTCTGATCTTTTATCATTGATGACACTACACTTGTTAGATTCGAAGAGAACCTTAAAGCATTTGTCACATCAGCGTCCGATGATGAATAAGTTGTAGCTTAGGCCTTCGACGTACAAAACTCTTGATGGTGAGTCTATCATGAATGAGGCCGCATGTTCGTAGCATAGGTGCAGAGTCACCGTTCCCGAAGTAGACCTTCCCGAGATAGCCCTCGGAAAAGTTGCTCAACAGTTCTTTATTTCCCGTCATGTGTGAGGAGCAACATGAGTCTAAGTACCACACATGACGGACCTGCAAAAGAAGTTAAGCAAGCTTAGGTATCTGTTTGAGGACAGGTCCTTCATTAATTGCAGGTGAGGGGTTCAACCTTTTTGTTGTTATGTTGAGTTTTTAGTTAGCTTGTTGAATGATTGACTTAGGAACCCAGACTCAATTATAGCCTATTGAGTGCGGTAGGGATTTTGGAATCCATATTTGTATATGTTTTAACAATTTAGTACGCTTGTCTTTGTCTTGATTTTCGGGTGAGGTGTATCTCTTTCTCTTTGCTTTGTGAGATTGCCTGTATTGCATCGGAGATACACCATCAGGAAGAGGGGGAGAAGTGTTTTTTTCTTTGTAAAGTGGAAGCATTTTTTCGGAAACGATTGTGATGAGTTTTTTGAAAAGGTAAAGTAGTCGAAAACAGGAGAAATAAGAGTCGAAGGTAGCTTCTTCTTTTTATCAAAAAGAGAGTTGCCTCATTCACTCGACCCGACCTAACTTTCTTCGTCTCTCTAGAACTTAGTCTTTGATCTTTAGGGACATGCAATACGGAGTTAGTACGAAACAAAGAAGTTTTCCTGTTTGTTTTCTTGCATTTAGATGTAACTGTTTTGGAAACAGAATAAGAGGTGTAAGGTTTGTATACATCGGGAAAGTTTTGAAGAGTGTAAATTTTGCTTAAAAGAACAGTTCTTTCTTTCGAATAGGCTTTCCTTTCAGATTCCAGAGACACGGTTAATCGCCTATGTTACCCTCGGATTATTCCACTAAAATATTCGAGTCTAAATAACCCGATTTAAGAAAGGGACGAGAAAAGTCCTTACTCCCGAGATGCCGTATTCCCGGGGAAGCGCTCGAGGAATATTGTCTCACTCGGGAAAGAACGTCACCCTGTGGTAAAAGACACGTCATGAATGAAAGAAGGCACGCTCGGGAAAACAACCCGAAAAAAGAAAGACGCAATGGCCCTGAAGATGATAGAACGCTCGGATGCATGCATGCTCGGATGTCCTTCAACATGGAAGGAAAGAGAGTGTGGAATCATAAAATATTCTACAAAGGTTTGACCAAGTAACCATACACGAACTGAAACGTGAGTTGAGGATAAGAGAAAACTAGCGAAAGTGGGAAACGTGGGCAATTGAAGAGAGAACGAACGAAAAGGGCCAACGTGGAAATCGTTAGTGGATGATGGATAGAAACGGTTGAAGAAGGAAGCTGAAGTTGAGAATATCGAGGGTTATAAATAACCCTTAACTACTAAGTTTAAGGCACGTGTGAATCAACAGAGGAAAACTACTACTTTGTACGATATGAAAGAATGAAGAGAGAAGACTCGAAGAGAGAATACCCTACTGACCGCGGCAGGAGGGGGAAAAGTCCCTCACCCCTACCTTTTGAGCGTTGTAGAAGACGACCGCGGTGGCCAAGAAGCTTACGGAGCATAAGGAAGGGAATTTGATATCCCCTTCGAGGTTCGTGGCTAAGAAGAAGGCAGCCCGCTCCCCGTGGCAGGTCGGATAATTTCTAACAGCATCAAATTGGTGTCGTCTGTGGGAACGTGTTTTCTAAAAAATATATTTGGTTGTTGTCGGGAATCCGATCAAAACCCGACCGAGGGTAGTGTGCTGATTATAGAAGAATGGTGAACGCATGATGGAGGCATCATTTACAATATGCCCAGAATCCACGAGATACGAAAAATAAGAAATGAAGTAGAGGCTTTAATTGCCGAGCGGCCGAGCAAAAAGCATATTCTGAGAAAAAAACACAAATTAAAAGGCGAGATGACCGAAGTAAAGAAGAAGTAGAATGCCGAATCGAAGAACTAGAGGGGACGCCAAAGAAAAGGACACTGGGGGAAGATGTTCTGTGAGCTAGGAAGAATTGCAGACTATTAGCGTTTGGAAGATATCGACGAATATGATGTCTTGAAACACGGCGACCATCATCGTCGACTCCCAGCAACTCATCTCCTTGTTGAGAGATCGGGGAGCTCTGGCTTCACCTCTGCGAGTAGTAGATGATCCTCACGCTGTTATTGATCGTCGCGATCGCCGACATCTGTTGAATTAGACGGGCCACCATCCGAAAAAAGAAAGCCAGCAACCACGAATTGGAAAAAGACTTTAATCGGGTTTGTTTCCCGCGAGAGTCAAAGCCATAGATCTTGACCTAACCATCACCACAGTTGAAGTCGAACCCGGAAATTCTACCTCGAGTCCCCTGCAATCCCGAACCACCAGCTCATTCGCGATGCACCCCCATTGAAGTTGTTGTCCTCTCGGGAAATCAGCGACATTTTACGGAACAATCGCTATTTCATGTGCTTGCATAGAAGAAAGTTTTGCCTTGAAGGGACCTTGCTTGCATAGCAGATCTAATTGCCGCAAGCAGCCATTAGGGCTATTAATTGCTGCTGATATAAATCTTATTCTGGAGCACAAATCTAAAAAGAGGACCACGCGAATGATCTCCGGTGTGCGAAAACAAGAAGAGCCACCATCTTGCTCAGCCCTCAGCATATTGTGGAACTGGAAGCTTTCGTCTAAAGCCATTTCTTTTAGAAAGAAAGCCCCGAAGGGTTTCGATCATAAGCACCCGTCGTACATGCGTTTGTTATGGCTCCGTGTGTAGCCATTGCAAAGCAGAGGTCTGCCGAAATCAAGGCTGCACGTCCGATTTGCAGCCTTGAATCAGAGCCCCATACACCTCGCCCGATCGATCCGAGACCACGCCATCAATGATCACCACAAGCGGAACATCAGATAGCTCATCATCAAGGCTGGTTCGCTGGTATCTGTTGAAGCAGATTAACAGCAATCAACTTGAAAGTTGCCTTCGGGACCAACAGCCACAAACAAAAGAAATGGCCAAAAACAGAGAGTTTACACCCGAATTTGCGGCCCCTGATGTCGGCCGACACACATCTTGTGGCACAAATCTCAGAATACCAAAACACAGGGAAAGAAGATAGATAACAAAAGAAAATAGAAGAAGATGGAAGAGAAGAGAAAATAAGATAGGGATGAAAGAAAAACGGAGTAATAGAGAGATGATGGACCGGTTGTTACGAATATCAGAAGATAAAATGACGACAATGAAGAGGAGAATAGGAGAAGGGATTGCAGGAGATTTTGGGAAGAGAAATTTAGATGAATGCAGAGATTGAAAGAAGATGAAGACGATAGAAGCATGTCTCGAGCATTTGATATTGTGCGAAACCCGACAGACCATCACCGGATCCTTGGAAAAGCTCCTTGTACACATAAGTACTTCATGTGGCCAGGAAACTACGATGGAGGATCAAAATGACGTTGGTGCTGAAAATTCGTAACGCGCGGCTTCGCGAAAATCAAAACGCATCGGCTCACTACACGCAAAATTGGGGTATCGATTTATTGTTCATGATATTTTGAGATCTTACTTTTTTCATTTCAGATCGTTCCGGAGAAACCGACGAAGATTTGTACGAGGAAGAAACAAACAAAATTCAAATGAAAAAAGTTGCGATCTCCGGATGATAGAGACAAGCCATCAGGAGAACGAAGTCAGCCTTAGCGATTCGACCGCCGTCGCCATCTCTCCGTCCGAATTATCCTCCTGGTCGCCCGAAATCACATTGCGACAATGCGCAAACTCGAAGAAAATCGTAGTATTCAGAATGGATTTTACGAATTTGAGGGGGAAAATATAACGAGATCGACGCCCGTGGCCATTAAGGACCACCGTGAATCGTGATCACCCCTTCGATTGCCGGTGACAGATCTGCCACTGCTTGCGCCTTGGACCCGGCTATGATCCATGGCAGCGTACACTTATATTCTTGGACATTAAAGGAACATTGCAAGGTTGTTTGACCATCGTCTGCGAAAAATAAGTCTTTGAAACCGTCCACGACAAGACAGAAATAGATTCGACAGCAACCTCGACCAACAGACATTTGATGATGAGCCATCCACACGCGGAAGAACCTCATATGGACAAAAAGCTCCTGCAACGACTAAACTGAAAGGTCAAAATTGCACCAATGCCAAGAAACCCCAGCACACAGCTTCGTAAAATCAAACAAATTGGCTCGTGTCATACAAAATCGAAGGTACCCTGTGCTTTTTTATGATATCTTTGACGACAATACTTCCATAACAGATCTTTTCCGGAGTAATACTCGAAAACTCGTAAAAGAGACCCAAACTTAAAAACTTCACAAGAACGATTTTCCGGATGTCTTGGTTGTAAGTTTTCGGCGATGTCCTTGGGACCATCTCATCCCTGTCCGACGAGTTCTCCCCCATTGACGACGAAACGGGAATTGGTTGTAAGTTTATTTATGTTGGGGTTGATTTGATTTTTATAAGTTTATGTGGCTGATTCTGCTATTTGTCTGAGGAGCGGATATTACAAAATCGGATATTTAGTAGACCATAATGAAACCTCTGAAAATATTCTGATTGTTTTTTATGTGGGATAAATAATTATTTACCTTTCGAATTTTCGGGGCTAGATTTGAATTTTTAAAGCACATGACGGATAGATTCTATTTGAGGGAGAAAAAAATGTGATTACCTCTGAAATTTTGGGACAGATTGGAAGATGTGATTGTTCCGATGATTTTAGTTGCATGAGCCATTGTGGCCGATTATGAATATGAAAACATAGGCTCCGAAATATGAAATTTCTTTAGCATGCTAATATGAATTTCTGGACTGATGACATATACTTGAGTTTATTATTTTTCTGGTTGTGTATTATTCTGGACTATTGGAACTAATGAATTTTCTAGAATAAATTTGCAAGATCTTAGCAGATTTTTGTACACTCAAAAGGTCGATCTGCTCAGAAAAAATATAGTCCATATGTGGCCGAACGTAAGTCCGCGTGTGGTCGGGAATCTAAGTCTCGGATGAGGCAAGACAATGACGCCCTCGGAATTGTGGGACTTGAAAGTTATGAAGAAATTGAAAGTTAAGAACTTGAAAGTTCTGAAGAAGATTTTGGATGATCTTATTATTATATATATATATATTGAATTCTCGACGAATGATATTAATCTCATTTTAAAGTAATTTAATAGCACAGCTTCCTTTGAGCTGTTTAAGTGCAGGAACACCTGATAAGGGCACTACAGGGGCCCGAGGAACCATTGTCGATATGCCTCATAATTACATTGCTCTCGAGGGTTGGATGAGCCGAGCCGGAATGTAGCACATCTAGTTTTCTCTACAAAGACCCGATCAAGAGCACTAACCGGACTTTGAGCAGCGTTGCTCAGAAAAGCATTTTCAAAACCAGCCAACATATAGAGAAATTGAGCACACTCAATAAGGCTGCGCGCCCGAGCCTCGATCTCATTCCTTTAGCGTCGGTTGATGAATCCGTGACTACTAGGGGGCTCCTCGGAAAGCCCTCCGTACGTGGAGGTACCTCATGTGGCCAAAAAGTTGATGTATGGTACATTGAGGGTCAAAGTCGCACCGCCGAGAATCCTAACACCCACCTTGCAGAAATCGAACACCTCGCCTAGCTCCACGCAAAAAATTAGTGGTACTTACTATATATTCTTGATGACTTAATGTTTCTCTTCCAGGAAACAGAATGAGCCGAATGGATGATGATTCTTTCAAAGAAGAAACGAAAATAAACGTTTGGACAAAACCCAATCGTGGCCAAATGTAAGTCCACATGTGGTCGTAAAAAATAAAATTCTTTGGAGGGACTGAAAATGAAAAACCTCGATGAGGTGAGAATCACCCTAGAAAGGGTCAGAAAAATCCACGTATGGTTGGAAAAAATCCTTTGAAAGGACAAAAAAAATGAAATAAACTTCCTCGAATAGGGAAAAGAAGCAACGCCTTCGATAAGGGCAGAAAGATCCACATGTGCTGGATGAAAGTCCATCATTCACATGTGGCTAAGAAAAAACAAGATCCTCATATGACGAAAATCTGAAGAAAATTTCAAGTCCTCGATTGTGCTAAGAAGTCAAAACGAGCTAGTACTTCTCAAATCCACGCCCGAGGAAACATCGGACGACAGAGACAGACCACGAGTTCTGCACAACATAAATCTTTGCGAGGTACGCGCTCTCTTCTCAAATCTCGAATATTTTATCTATTAAGTCCAAAACAATAGACTCTTTTTGGACAATTTTTGGGGGGACTATTGTTACCCTCGGATTATTCCGGTAAAATATTCGAGTTTAAATAACTCGATTTAAGAAAGGGACGAGAAAAGTCCTTTTGAAATACCTCCCGAGACGCCGTATTCCCAAGGAAGCGCTCGAGGAATAGTGTCTCACTCGGGAAAGAACGTCACCATGTGGTAAAAGACACGTTATGAATGAAAGAAGGCACGCTCGGGAAAACAACCCGATAAAAGAAAGACGCGATGGCCCTGAAGAAGATAGAACGCTCGGATGCATGCATGCTCGGATGTCCTTCAACATGGAAGGAAGGAGAGTGTGGAATCATAAAATATTCTACAAAGTTTTGACCAAGTAACCATACACAAACCGAAACGTGAGTTGAGGATAAGAGAAAACTAGTGAAAGTGGGAAATGTGGGCAATTGAAGAGAACGAAGGAAACGAGACAACGTGGAAAATGTTAGTGGATGATGGAAAGAAACGGTTGAAGAAGAAAGCTGAAGCCGATAATATCGAGGGTTATAAATACCCCACTCTAGTTTAAGGTACATGTGAATCAACAGACGAAAACTACTACTTTTTACGATATGAAAGAATGAAGAGAGAGGACTCAAAGAGAGGATACCCTCCTGACTGAGGCAAGAGGGGAAAAGTCCCTCACCCCTACCTTTTGAGTGTTGCAGCAAGACGGTCCGCGGAGGCCGGGAAGCTTACGGAGCAAAAGGAAGGCAAGAAGAAGGAAGCCCGCTGCCTCGTGGCAGGTCGGATAATTTCTAACAGCATCAGATTTTGAGTTAGCTCTGGAATCTAAATGGAGGAATATATGAGTTTGGCCTGTTGGAAGTGCTTTCGTGATTTTTGGGTCCAAAGGGCGAAATGAAGTCCGTAGTTAGCGGAGTGTTTCTAGTTTTATAACTATCGTTCAACTCTGCTTTTCCAGGCTTAGGCCAAAGTGTTTAAGGTCGTACAGAGAATACACTTCATTTTTCTGTGGGTTCGTTTACTTTGGAACCACAAACCTTCGCGAGGATTGTAGAATTCTACATCTTTCGATTGGTTAAGAAAGATGGTATGATCAGTTTGACCTCTTTTTGTAAGAAGGTCATCCAATTGTTTGACCTTCTTATAGAGTTTAACGCGTTCTTTTGTGATCAAGTCGTATTGAGAAGATACATTTACACGTTCTTCTTTGCTTTCCTTCAAATTTTTACTAACATCGCTAACCTGTCTTTCGCTATTCTCTACCTTTTCTGCTAAGTTTTATGCTTTAGAATCTGAAAAGCCTAATGATTCCTTAAGAATATCTATCTCTTCATGTTGTTTGTTTAGTAAGGCGTAATTATTGTTAAACTTTCTTTTTAGTCCTGAGTAATCCATACGTCACATGGACAACTTGTGTATTTTTTGTTTTAGCACAACGTCTTTAGGGGATGGAGTGTATACCTCAAGGTCGGATGTTGAACGATCAGTTCTGTCGGAGCCGAAGCCGGAGCCTAACTCTTCTTCTTCTAAGCCATAGTCCTTGCTCTTGACCATGAGGGCTTTTTTTTGCTTCTCCTCGTCAGACGTATCCTCAAGCCACTTCTCTTCTTCAGCTACCAGAACAATTCCTGCATCTTTGTGCTGGGAGAACTAAAGCTTCGTCTTGTAGTACTCGGTGTCCTTCGTCTAAGGTCTGTAGCAGTCCTTAGCAAAGTGTCCCGGTTTCCCACAATTGAAGCATTTATTTGGAGCTTCAGTTTCCTTGTTGTTAGGTCCTGATTCATCAATCAACAAGCAATATAAGCATGAGTTCTCGATATTCGAGTAAGAAATATTACGGATTACGTTCGGTCGAATATCCGCGTTGAAGATCTTGAGAGAGGTTGTTAGCTTTTTCGAGTTTCTCGGACTTATTTTCTCGTTTAAAATATGACTTCGATGCTTGTAATTTTCTGAATAATAAAAATTGTGTTAACTTTGATAGTGTACATCATATTTATACCTATATCCAATGTATAATTACTATTAGGTCCTACACTATCAAAACTTCTAATTACGCCCCTAATTACAAGGATAATGAAATAATAAAGCACAATTCTAATATTCTCTTCAATCTCCCCCTTTGTGATTGTCTTTGTTTCAGCTCCTTTTATCCTTGTCGGGCGTAAAAAGACTTCCTCAATCCCAATGTTGTCTCGTAACGTCGAACAGCATTCCTCAACTCCGGTCTCTCATTTATAGCATCTAGAAGGTCGTTCAAGAGTGGGGCCTCTTCTTCACAAAGATCTTCGAAGATTGTCTCTTCGGTGATCTCTCCCAATCTCTTCTGAATGTTCTTCCTCACTAACTTTAGCGTCCCGTCGCAGAACTTATGGACTTCTGACTTCAGCATAGCCCTTGTCTTCCCAATGATTGGATTTAGATAGGTTATGGCTAGGCCAGGTTTCTTGAAGATGTAGTTCTCGGGAAAGTTGTTGAGTGTGAAGCCCTTCATGAGTGGAGATTCCATGTTGACCTTCTTCATGTTGTTCTCTATTGCAATTTGAAGGTCGTGTGCGGTGTGATACTTGATTTGTCGCACAATGAATCTTTTCAGTCCCTCGAGTCCTACGGTCTTGATATATCCAGGATGCGTCTTGTACTTTCTCTTGTATATCTGGTATAATTGGTAGACCTCATCCGGTGGAAGGAATGGGAGATAGCTTTCATCTACCTCCCGAAGGGATACCGGGAAAACACCGGTCTCCAAGGCCGCTCCGTCAGAAGCTCAAACCACTCTCGTCTCCTCACCACCTCTTACCACCACTATACACACCCCTATCCAACCCACCATCACCACTCCAACTCCAGCACCTTCACTCATCAACCCTTATACCATCCCGATCACTCAGCTTCATGGCATTCTCATCTCCCGACTCCTAGCCTTAGAGACCAGGACCCTCGGTGAGGAGAGTCTCTACAAAAGGCTGATAGATGAACCCGAGCCGCCCGCTCAAACAAGGTGCCGAGAAGAAAGTTCCCGCACCAAAAGAAGACATGACGATCCCGATGATTCGGATCGTCATGAGGGGGAGAAAAGGCAACGAACCACACGAAGCGGCCGTGGTGTGAGTCGAGGGCAAACAACAAAGAGTCAAGAAGCTGGAGGATCATTATCAAACCCACAAACCACACAACCCACAACCCGCAAACAAACAACTACATCTCCCACCATATCCCACACACTACCTCCCTCTCCTACAAATCCAAATCTAATCCCGACCTCGAACCTCCTCCAAGCCCAACCAGAAGCAGTCGTCTACGATTCATATCTGATCGTAGACGATTATAAAGGAGAAGTGGATGACGCAATGGGAACCAGAGAAAGCTGCTCAAGCTCGACTCTCCAACAACAGATACTTCTTACAACAAGGTTCGGTGGACTTGGTGCTGCTTGAAGATGAAGAACTTCAAGAAGGCGAGAACTACAATTCTGTTCTCCCAGAACTACCAGAAATGATCAGGCATAGAGTCGACTCTCCCCCCGCTTATCAAAAGGGGCAGTCAGAGTCGAGACGCTGTGGGAGAATATCAGAATTGAAGTTTCGTTCATTGAAGATGTTAGAAAGCAGATATGGAGAGAGTGGCATCCCAACGGATCAACTGAAGAAAAACTTCAGGGACAAGTCACCGATTCTCCATCTCGTGGAGGTTTCGCATTCGATTGGAAGCTTCCCTACCCCAATCTACCACATTGAGCGAGCGGACAACAACCACACTCGAGAAGAGATAGATGAGACCTATCTCCCCTTTCTTCCACCGGATGAGGTCTATCGTCTATATCAGATGTACAAAAGAAAATATCAGACGCCCTTCGGATACATCAAGAATGAAGGACTCGAGGGATTGAAAAGATTAATGGTGCAGCAGATCAAGTATCACACCGCACACGACCTTCAAACTGCTATAGAGAACAATATGAAGAAGGTCAACATGGAGTCTCCGCTCATGAAGGGCTTCCCACTCAACGATTTTCCCGAGAACTACTTATTCATGAAACCTGACCTCGCCATAACTTATCATAATCCAGTCATTGGAAAGACGAGAGCTATGATGAAGTCAGAAATCCACAAGTTCTTTGATGGGACGTTGAAGCTAGTGAGGAAGAACATCTAGAAAAGATTGGGAGAGATCACTGAAGATACGATCTTCGAGGATCTTGGTGAAAAAGAGGCCCCACTATTAAATGAGCTTCTGGATGCTCTTAATGAGAGGTTGGAGCTGAGGAATGTTGTTCGACATTACGAAACAACATTGGGATTACGGAAATCATTCAACGCCTGACAAGGATAAATGGAGTTGAAACGAAGACAAGCACAAAGGGGGAGATTGTAGAGACATTAGAATTGTGCTTTGTTATTTTGTTATCCTCTTAATTAGGGGCGTAATTAGTAGTTTTGATAGTGTAGGACTAAATAATAATACCATGTAAATTGGTAAAAATACAATGTACACTATCGAGAAAAAAAAAAGTTCAATTTTCGGAAAAATCACAAGCATTTAATTCACATTCTAAGAGAGAGAAAAGCAACCGAAAAACACTCTCTCTCAAGATCTTCAAAGAAGATATTCGACCGAAGGTAATTTGTAAGATTTATCATTCGAATATCTAGAATTCATGCTTAGATTGATCGTTAGTTGATAGATAATGACCGAACAATCAGCGTCTAACTTGAGTTTTCAGTTGAATCTGGGTTTTTACTGTTCCATTGAACCCAATTGTGTTCTTGGATCATTTTTCGATCGAAAAACTTGGCTCGAAAATCTTTTTCGAATAAGTTCACTGACGAAAAGTTTTTCGATACTTTCACTGTTTCGCGAGTTTCACTAATACATAAGACTCGAAAAACTTTCTTTTTGATAAATAGTTTTTTGATTCACACATATATATATTTTTCGAGCGTAACTAGGCGTAAATTTTTTTTTACGAATACTATTTTCGCTAGATATATATATTTTTGACACGAAAAACTTGTTTTACTATTACCAGTTTTTCGATCTGAAATTATCGATCATCTAAATTCTCGAGTTAAAATTTAGCAAAAACATATTTCGATGGAATATTTCACACACTGAATAAGTTTAGTCAACAATTTGAGTCAAACTTATTTTAAATTTCTTGATAACAAATATTTCGAAAAAAGTTTTTTCGATTGACAAATTTTTTCGATAAAATATTTTCCGATAGGATACTTTTGCAAAACGTTTATCACTCAAAAAATAATATTTGATAAACATACTTCGGAAAACTTATGCTATCCAAAATCATTTTTGATTATAAGGATAGAAATTTTTCAAATCGAAAATCTTACTACTCGAAATTTTTTCAATTATTGAGCTTTCAAACACACACACATTTTACACTAATCTAAATTTTTTCTAAGGAATCAAAATCATAATTTCCAAAACTTACGAAAAATATTTTTCTTCGAATAATCAGTCTTGACACTCAAAAATTTCGATCAAAATCATAAATTCAAAATTCTTTAGCAAAATTTTGAAGTATCAATTTTTATACTAAATATTTTTCGTACTCAGAAATTTCTTTTTGAACCGAAAAATAGGTCCGAAAAGGAAATTGCTTAAAGTACGAATCAAACATTACAAGCTAGTTTGTCACTTGTGAAGCACTTATACCATTTCAACTCCAAACTTTCACGAGATCCTACAAATCAACTACTACAATGGATGCTTACTCACTTGAAAACGATGTCCACCCTCCAATTATAAGAAGAGGCGAATACACCGTATGGAGAAGCCGATTTATGTATTTCTTGGAGACAAAAGATCAAGCTACAAATTTAGTAGCTTCTCTCCAAGAAGGACCCGCTCAATTCTGGCTTATCCAAGAAGGCGATGCCACAAATAATCCTCTCATTCATGCCACTGTAAGAGTCAAAACTCCTAGTGAATACTCTGAGGGGGAGAGATTAAGAGCTAAAGCTGGTCTCGGTGCTAAAACTTTCCTGATGCAAGGCATCCCAAATGAAATCTATATGCAAATAGATAGTCTATCAAGTGCTAAGACTATGTGGGACGAGCTCCACAAAATGATGCAAAGGACCGAAGTCGGAATCAAGGCTAAGAAAGCGAACATACTCACAACTTACTATCAGTCACTTGGAATCATTCAACAATTTTCCGCCGTTAAAACGCCTCAACAAAATGGCGTCGTTGAACGAAAGAAACGGTGAAAATATAAGGAACAAAACGCGACTCGTAGCCAAGGGGTACAATCAGCAAGAAGGCATTGACTATGACGAGACGTATGGCTCTGTTGCTCGTATCGAAGCTATTCGATTATTCTTTGCGTACACGGCTCATAAAGACTTCAAAGTCTATGGACGTAAAACTGCGTTTGTCAATGGCGTGTTAAAAGAAAAGGTTTACGTCGCTCAACCCAAAGGGTTGGTGCACAAAAATCATCCATCTATCGATTGGATAAAGCTCTCTACGGACTAAAATAAGCCCCTCGTGCTTGGTATGATGTTTTGAGCGAATTACTAGTAAAGTCCAACTTTATAAGAGGAACAATCGATACGACACTATTCATCAAAAAGCAAGACAAGGACTTGATGATCGCTCAAGTTTACGTCGATGACATCATTTTTGGCTCGACAAATGAACGACTATGTCAGAAATTTGCTGATCTGATGAAGACAAAATTCGAGATGAGCTTAATGGGCGAACTCCAATTCTTTCTTGGACTTCAAGGCAAGCAACTCGACGATGGAATCTTCATCAGTCAAACCAAATATATAGGAGATATTCTGAAGAGATTTAGTCAAGACAAGAACACACCTATGAGTACTCTCATGTCAACAAACTGTAAATTGGATGCTGATCCTTCTGGAAAGACAATCAACATCACAACTTATCGGAGCATTATTGACTCTCTTCTCTACTTAACGTCAAGCCGACCGACATCATGTTCGCCACTTGCCTATGTGCTCGTTTCAAGCTTACTCGAAGGAGTCCCACATGCACGCGGTCAAGCGAATTCTACGCTATCTCAAAGGAACTCTCAACTTAGGGTTATGGTATCCAAAAGACATTGGTTTTAGATTAATTGGCTATACTGACGCTGATTATGCACAACTTTTGGGCGATAAGTTGGTCTGTTGGTCCTCAAAGAAGTAAAATTGCGTATCAACTTCGATGGCCGAAGCGGAGTACGTCGCGGCTGCCAGCTGTTGCTCTCAAGTTCTGTGGATGAGGACACAACTACGTGACTGCGGGTTTGAATTTAATAACATTTCCATTTATAGTGATTCTCAAAGTGCTATTGCTATTACTTGCAATCCTGTTCATCATTAAGGCACGGACACCTAGATATTCGCTATCATTTTATAAAAGATCAAGTAGAAAGACATTATAGATATGTATTTTGTTAAAACGGAGCTTCAACTTGCCGACTTATTCACTAAGGCATTGGATGAAAAATGATTCCAATTCCTTATTGCTAAGGTAGGCATGTTGAATCACAATCTTGCTTGAAATGTGCTTCACATGCTCTATTATGTTTACGTATAATATTCCATATGCTTCTTGATCTTCCTGCTATATCTTCTGTGATTTTATTTCTCAAATTTTTTATATATAAAAATAAAAGTAAATAAAAATAATATAGTAATAATAATAATAATAATAATGCCATAAAATAAAATAAAAATGGGGGATGGCGATAATTTTGCTTAAAAATTCATATGACATTCTTTCATCCAAAGAGGTTAGTTTCACTAGACACAAAGCCACATCATATATGTGAGAATTTGAGCCTCAATATTTTTTTAAGGAATTATCCTTGTAATAGGCGTCTTTCGTGTGTTAAAACTCGCGTTGCTACATTTCCATCTTTATTTCATATTTTTGGGCATGTGAGAACATTTAAGATGTTTAATTCTTTCTATTGTCATGATGATGCACTTGTTTTAAATTGGCGTCATAGAAAATCAAGCACTAACACAACAAAGAGAGCAATACGTTCTTCTCCCATGTCACGGTCTAAACCCGACAAAAAGAAAGAACGTATAGTCAAAGGTCAAAGCACCCTAAAACTGAAGCTAAAGCTAAAGTTTTTGGAATTAAGAAAATATGGGTAACAAAACAAGAACTTGCATCTGGCACTAAACAATGCTACCTGTTAAGAATTAAAAAGACTGGGTTCCTATGTCCGTCAGTGAGGCTATAGATATAAAGAAAACCGACTTAGGACATGAACCTACAAAAAGTGCATGCATAGCTTTTAAGGCTAATAAGGGAGGACACATCCTTAAATGGGTAACTAAAATCCTTTAATATGTTTTGCAGATCCATCATGTGTGTACCTCGACTGAGGTTGCTCCACACACATGACATGAAGGAAGGAGTTGTTGAGCAACTACACCGAAAGATTCGGTGGGAATGTACGTTTCGGGGACAACCAATCAGCTCCAATATTAGTACATGGAGATCTCATTCATGACAACCTGACGATCAAGGATATCTCATACGTGGACGGTCTAAGCCACAACCTCTTCAGCATTGGTGAATTCTGCGGCAGAAGGCTGAAGGTCAATTTCCATGCTGAAGGGTGCAACATAAGCAACGAGAGAGGAAGAGAGCTCCTCACAGAAACGAGGAAGTCCAATCTCTACACCATCAACCTGAAGACCGTCCACCCCTTGTCCGTCATCTGTTTGATGACGAAGGCCTCGCTTCAACATAGTGACCTTTGGCACCAAAAGAATGCCGCACCTCAACTTCAAGACGTGAACAAACTACAATGTGACAATCTGGTCACTGGACCGCCAGCCTTGAAGTATCACAAGGAGCATCCCACAAGAAAAAGCACATAGCCTGTAAAATTGTGGACGACTTCTCTCACTACACATGGACAAGATTTATAAAGACGAGGACGAGACACCAGACCTGATCATAGCATTTGTAAAGAAGACTCAGAATCTGCTCTGATACAACTTCCATGTGATCCGTACTGACAACGGCACCGAGTTCAAGAATCAGCTGCTCAATAATTTTTATTCATCACTGGAATCTCTCAGCAATTCTCAGCTGCTAAGACTCCTTAACAAAATGGAGTAGTGGAGAGAAAGAACCGTACTCTACTAGAAGCAGCATGTACTATGCTGATCCACTCGAGCCTTCCACACTTCCTCTGGGCTGAAGCAGTCAACACAGCCTGCTACACGTAGAGCATGACACGCATTCACAAGAGATTTGAGAAAACTCCGCAGGAGCTCATAAACCAAAGAATACCCAACATTGGATTTCTTTGAGTCTTTGGGTGCAAGTGCTTCATTGCAAATGATAGAGAAGACCAAGGAAAGTTCGATCCAAAAGCGTTAGAAGGGCCGTTCATTGGATATTCAGCTACATCAAAGGCCTACAGAGTCTACCTAAAATAGAAAAGGACCTTCATGGAAAGCACAAATGTGACGTTCGACGAAGCGCCATCTATTGTTTCTATACAAATCAGTCCAGAACCCGGACTTATAAGAGTGCTGATAGATAATAAAGACGAAAAGCTGGACTTATTATTCGAACATATCTGCATTCGCTCTCGTCAACAATCAAGTCCTCCTCAAAATTACCCAAGTAGTGAAGCATCGGCCCCACCTATAGGACAACAAACTGGAGCCAATGGAGCAACAACAAGTACTCAACCTCAAGCCACTACTAATCCCCAGATAGAAAATACCGAAGATGAAGAATACCCCCCCACAGATAACTCAAAAGAAGAATTTGAAGCCCCAATTGAAATCTCTAATACAAATGAGACAGAGCTGGGTGAGGTACCAAATATGGAGGATCTAATCAACCATGATAAGTTATGATTTTACGTTATTTTTATTCCCCATAAAAGTGTGTTTTCGATTATTATTTATCCAAATATACTCGAGAATACCCCCCCACAGATAACTCAAAAGAAGAATTTGAAGCCCCAATTGAAATCTCTAATACAAATGAGACAGAGCTGGGTGAGGTACCAAATATGGAGGATCTAATCAACCATGATAAGTTATGATTTTACGTTATTTTTATTCCCCATAAAAGTGTGTTTTCGATTATTATTTATCCAAATATACTCGGATATCATATATTTTTGAGTTTATATTTTCATTTGATAGATATCGGAGCAAAACAAATCAAAAGAGGGATTTTGAGATTTTCTTGGACATATCCGATGACTTGGTAAAATACGGCCCATATCTTATTGCGGCCTTTTAACTCAAAGTGGTTGAGGATTTCACCTCCTATAAAAAGGGAGGGCTAAGAAGAGATTGATGGCTGAAGTATAAAAAAAAAGAGGAAAAAGGGCAGAGGAGATACGCGCCGCAACCCTAAATAAAAGAGGGAAGCAAGGAGCTCTCTGCTTCTTTGCTACGACCCACGACCGCACACAACCAAGCAACTGCTCACACCAGGCAGCTCTCATCCTTCTCGCCAGCGCAGCCCCAAAACCCGAAGCAGGCATCTCACGAAGGGACGCATACACGGGCAACGACGGGAGATTCCGAGGGAACACGACGTGACAACTCGAACACTGTGAGGGACGAAGTTTATATTTTTATTTAGACGTTTCAACAATGTTTTCTATGATTTCGTCGTTGTTTTCGTTTAAGATCATGCTAGCTTAATTTCTTTTGTGATTGAGGCCATATTAGGCCGGATTATGAATTCGTATTAATGTTATTCGTATTTTACCTAATCGTATGAGTTGAGTTACGTATTTCTTGTTTGCGTTTAATGCCTGCGTATGCCTGATCACCATATGTTTGATTCTTGATAGGTTTATGAGACTGTATAAGTGATTAGACCGGTTAGAATAATAAACAAGGAATACCACGACGTAAAACCGACCAGAGATGGAATTCGGTTTCGTATGTGTGGTTTCCGAGACCTTAGGCGCCGAAAGCGTCTAAACTCGGGGAAATTCATAAAGGCAAATGCGTGCGGAGTAACTGCAGTCATATAGGAATATAGTTGATTGGTTCACTCTCGCATAAGGTTGCTAGATACGTGGATGACGGGTAGCACGTATGTTAGGAATTTCTACCTTAACTAGATTTATATTGATTAGGTAAAGTCGATTGCATGAAGACGTAGGATTAATCTGTGTCGATTATGTGCTTTAATCACGCTTGTCGTTATTTGATTCCACTATCTTTATTTTATTTGTTTTTATCATTATTTGCGTTTTTATCTCTTTTATCAAATCATTCAAAAATATAAAAAAATATATTTTTAGTCTAAATTAAATTTAGGAATAATATTTTAGAATTAATCGAGCTATCTCTGTGGATTCGATACTCGGACTCACGTCTGTTTTATACTACTTACACGACCTAGTACACTTGCTAGTATTTTACACTATCAGGTTACGTTGATTCTTCATCTTTGACAGAAATTCTTGTTGGTGCATGACACGGAGCTCAAGGAGCGAACCACTACTATTCGACGTAGAAATTGAAGCTACGTGCCGACACAATAATCGAAACAGCAGACAAAGGATGGAGAATCAAGAACATGAGATTCAGGAGGAGGTTCCTCCACGACCCTCTCTACTAAGCCGAGCACTTCCGGGACTCTTTGATGACAATGACCCGATTGTCATTCCCGCGGGACCACATAACCAGTTTCAGATCAAACCAGCTACTATACAGATGGTTACCGGCGCAGTACAGTTCCACGGGAGGACAAACGAGGATGCCAATTCACATATTTTAAAATTTACTCAAATTTGCAGAACTATTAAATATCCCGGAGCCTCTACAGAAGCAATACGACTAACGTTCTTCCCTTTTTCTCTGACAGGTAATGCCTCGGAATGGTTCTCTTCACTTCCACACGCATCTATTACTACATGGGAGCAAATGGCGGAAGTATTTCTCGGCAAATATTACTCATTGTCAAGGACAAGCGAGATTCGGAGCAAGCTGGTGAACTTTAAACAGGACGGTGGCGAATCTCTGAGCGATGCATGGCATGGATATAAAAGTCTTCTACGACAATGCCCGAACCACAGCATACCCCTGATTGTACAAATGCAGTCATTCTTCTTGGGGCTTAGCACACATAATAAAAGGATCGTTGACGGTGTACACAAAATTTTATGTAGTTAGGCGATGCGGAAGCACTCCAGGCCATCGAGCGGATCGCAGCTTATCCAGCAAGATATACTGAGCAAGACCTAGATCGACGTACAGCCGGTGTGCACGAGATCAGTAGCTCATTGGAGGCACAATTCGACGCTATTCATCGGAGGTTAGACGAGCTGCAAGGTAAAGATCTGGAGACGGTGAATCATATTCACAACAGACCTAGAAGACCATACTCCGACACATACGACCCAAGCTGGAGAGACCATCCTAACGTATCTTATGGAAATTCACACTACTTGAAACCTCCAGAAGAAGAGAATCAACAAGGGCGATCTCCATATCAAAAGCATCAGGAGCAACAAAATGCACCACAACTAAAGCAAAAAGCCGATTGGGAAGAAGCGCTTGAGAAAATGGCGATGATGCAAAGCCAAGTAATATAGAAGATGGCGAGATTCCAAGGTGATGAGAATCGCAAGACTGATGAAGGACTCAACAAGATAGAGAATACCATGCAAAGCTTGGCAACTACGATTGAGCATCTATATAATTCAATGTCCGAACGCAAAAAGGGCACACTTCCCAGCGATACTGAGACAAATCCGAGAGAATACGTGAAGGCCATCCAACTGAGGTGTGGAAAGACATTGGAGCCCATATTGGAACCAAAAATGGTCGAAGACAAGATTGAGCCAGAAAAAGCCGATCAACCCACAGAGGTTACTGTAGATCCGGTTCCAGAAAAGTCAAATCTACCACCTATCAAGATTCGACCACCATTTCCAGCAGCTCTAGGAAAAGGGAAGCAAGATAAAGATTTTGAACGTTTCATTAATATATTTAAGAAATTAGAAATTAATATTCCATTTTGTGATGCGCTTTTACAGATTCCAAAGTATGCCAAATACTTTAAGGAGCTCATATCGAAAAGGAACAAGCTGGAAGAAATTGGAACGGTGGCTCTCACTGAAGAATGTTCCACGGTGTTACAGAAAAAGCTGCCACCAAAGCTTAAGGATCGGGGGAGTTTTTCTATTCCTTGTTCTATTGGATCTCTCTCGTTCAACAATGTTTTATGTGATTTAGGTGCCAGCATTAACTTAATGCCGTTTTCCCTTTTCAGGAAACTAGGATTTGGCAAGCCGAAGCCCACATCGACCATTCTTCAGCTCGCCGACAGATCAATTACATACCCGCGAGGGATAATGGAAACGTATTAGTGAAAGTCGGAGATCATTACTTCCCGGCTGATTTTATCGTACTTGATATAGAAGAAGACGATGACCTTCCGTTAATATTTGGACGCCCATTCATGAACACGGCGAGAGCTCTCATTGATGTCGGTAACGGTAAACTTATTTTGCAAGTAGGAGATGAGAAAGTAGAATTCGATGTTTACAAACCTTTGAAAAACCCTACTAGCAATACATGCTCATATATAGATATTTTTGACCCGTGTACCTTTAAGTGTTCTGAGTCTTGCTGGGATAACGTGTCTGGAGAGAATACCAGCAAGCTGAAGGACCTTCAGAACACAAAGACTGATGCAGAAGCAGATCCGCCAGACGAGAAGAAGAATAAATCTAATCCTAATCTAGGCTCTTCTTTATTTGAGTGTAACAGGTGGACACCATGGACTAGAAAAAGCAGCGGTACTGAAACTCATCAGAGCAAGGTGACCCAGCCGAAAAAGAAGAGTAAGAAAAAGTATCGTCAGAAAGTCTGCACAGATATTGAAATCTGTAGAGAGCGAAAGGAGTGTCATGGACCCTACTCGATGAAGCATACTTTCCCGCCAGGACGAAAGGAATCAAAGGTGTACAATGATCGAGATGTGTGGAAAGAAGGTTCAATCAACCTCAATCATCCACCGAAATAAGCGGTTTGAGGGTCGAGCTAACGACTATAAAAACAGCGCTTCTTGGAAGGCAACCCAAGGACTATCCATGCATTATATATTATTTCTAATTTCAGTCATATTTTTCTTTATGTCTTATATATTATATTTTCCTTACCACGGTGCCGTTTAGTCATGTTCTCTCGCAGGCTCGTAATCAGTTTGGGGGTGGTCCGTTCAAGATGGTAGCTCGTTACTGCGGAGCAACCAAATCTTCTTTACGTCCCACCCTACATCGATCGACGCATTATTCAGGGCAGTGTCACTTAAACTCTTTATTTGCTTTAATTTTTACACATTGAGGACAATGTGCTAATCAGTTTGGGGGTGGGGTGACACATGCTAAATTTCATATGCTTATATGCCTAGGTATCGATGTTCTAGAATTTTTGAGAAGTTTTTATTTTAACGTCACCTGTGAAATCTCCTGCTGTGATGAAAATTTTAAAATTTTTGTTGCTTGTGTTGGGATAAGATTCGATGAAGTGAATGTGAGAGTCGTGCATATTTCGTGTTTTGATACTAACATGACTATCTGGTTACATAGACTGCTCTAGAAAAATAATGCGTATCACGAGACACAAATCCAGCTATATTTGTGAGTTTTTGGGCCAATACAGAATTTCTTGAGCAACTCGTTACTTGCTCAATGTGTTTTTTTTTTCTTTCATGAGTGTCACACGTGGATTGAATATTTTCGAACTTGCTTTGTTATGCATGTCGACGTTACTTTGTGGATTGTTGTGTGCGAAAATGAGAAGGGCACCTAGGATTGAGTCATTGGCCTAAACATCTCCGTACCTTGCTTGTCTACCACTTAGTGAACCAATTTGAGCCTTATTTAACTTATTTATTGATGTGGAGCCTAGATATTTAGCCATGTAGCCTCAAATTTAGCCGATACAGTATGTTATCAACATGTTACTTCACTGATCGCTTGGTTGAAAAAAAAAAAAAAAAAAGCTAAGAACCCTTCATGCGATAATCTCATTCCTGAAACGGAAAACCAAGAGAAGAAGGGCTTAGTAAAAAAAATTATTATTGCTAAGAACCCTTCCTGCGATAATCTCATTCCCGAAACGGAAAACCAAGAGAAGAAGGGCTTAGTTAAAAAAAAAAAAAAAAACCGACGTGAGCAAAGCGAAAAGAGCGATTCAGTGATTAATGTGTTTGATTATTTTAGCTCACTTATCCTATATATGACATATCTTTTCTACCCGAGCCCCATTACATAACCTTTGATAAAAGACCCTTCGATTCGTACACGACTTCTACTAAGTAATTATGATATGATATATTTGCAAGCCTAGAGTAATAACTTTATGCGTCGTGAATTGAGCGCTTTTATACACATTCCGTAAACACTTTGAGTGACTTGAGCGATCCATGTAAGAGTTGTTGAGTGATGCGCGTTAGAATTTTAGAAATGTCTTGTATGTTATGATATGATTGCTAAATATCACTTCATGTTTCATGCTTCGCCGAATCATTCACTAGTTGATGATGATCTCAACATATTATGCTTTTACATTTTATGAGATAAAACAGGAGTAATTCATTTGATGATGCTAAGAAATCCTAACTTGATTTAGTTCTATTTCGCTTTTACGATCGAGGACGATCGAAGCTAGTTTGGGGGTTGTTGATAAGTTATGATTTTACGTTATTTTTTTCCCATAAAAGTGTGTTTTCGATTATTATTTATCCAAATATACTCGGATATCATATATTTAAGTTTATATTTTCATTTGATAGATATCAGAGCAAAACAAATCAAAAGAGGGATTTTGAGATTTTCTTGGACATATCCGATGACTTGGTAAAATACGGCCCATATCTTATTGCGGCCTTTTAGCTCCAAGTGGTTGAGGATTTCACCTCCTATAAAAAGGGACCTAGGGCTAAGAAGAGATTGACGGCTGAAGTATAAAAAAAAAAGAGGAAAAAGGGCAGAGGAGATACGCGCCGCAACCCTAAACAAAAGAGGAAAGCAAGGAGCTCTCTGCTTCTTTGCACGACCCACGACCGCACACAACCAAGCAGCTGCTCACACCAGGCAGCTCTCATCCTTCTCGCCAGCGCAGCCCCAAAACCCGAAGCAGGCATCTCACAAAGGGACGCATACACGGGCAACGACGGGAGATTCCGAGGGAACACGGCGTGACAACCCGGAGGGACGAAGTTTATATTTTTATTTAGACGTTTCAACAATGTTTTCTATGATTTCATCGTTGTTTTCGTTTAAGATCATGGTAGCTTAATTTCTTTTGTGATTGAGGCCATATTAGGCCGGATTATGAATTCGTATTAATGTTATTCGTATTTTACCTAATCGTATGAGTTGAGTTACGTATTTCTTGTTTGCGTTTAATGCCCGGGTATGCTTGATCACCATATGTTTGATTCTTGATAGGTTTATGAGACTGTATAAGTGATTAGACCGGTTAGAATAATAAACAAGGAATACCACGACGTAAAACCGACCAGAGATGGAATTCGGTTTCGTATGTGTGGTTTCCGAGACTTAGGCGCCGAAAGCGTCTAAACTCGGGGAAGTTCATAAAGCCAAATGCGTGCGGAGTAACTACAGTCATATAGGAATATAGTTGATTGGTTCACTCTCGCATAGGGTTGCTAGATACATGGATAACGGGTAGCACGTATGTTAGGAATTTCTACCTTAACTAGATTTATATTGATTAGGTAAAGTCGATTGCATGAAGACGTAGGATTAATTGTGTCGATTATGTGCTTTAATCACGCTTGTCGTTATTTGATTCCACTATCTTTATTTTATTTGTTTTTATCATTATTTGCGTTTTTATCTCTTTTATCAAATCATTCAAAAATATAAAAAAATATATTTTTAGTCTAAATTAAATTTAGGAATAATATTTTAGAATTAATCGAGCTATCTCTGTGGATTCGATACTCGGACTCACGTCTGTTTTATACTACTTACACGACCTAGTACACTTGCTAGTATTTGAGCGTGTCAAACCACTTCCACATGAAAAGAAATGGAGGCGAACTTACCCAACGTCTCAAATAATTGGAGCTCCAAATCAACGAGTAAGCACAAGGTCTTCAACCACCAACGAGAATCTCTATGCATGCTTTCTGAGTTAGAATGAACCAAACAAGGTAGCAGAGGCTTTAGCGGACCCTGACTGGATAAACGTCATGCATGAGGAAATCCATCAATTCGAGCGATTGAAGGTGTGAAGATTATTTCCAATACCCCAGGGTAAAACCATAATCCATACTAAGTTGGTCTTCAAGAACAAAAATTATTAAGATGGGATCGTGATGAGAAATAAGGCTCGATTAGTGGCAAAAGGCTACAACCAACACGAAGGAATCGACTACGACGAGACCTTCACACTCGTAGCTCGAATCGAAGTCATTCGTCTATTCCTTGCCAACGCTGCACACAAGAACTTCACTATCTATCAAATGGATGTGAAGACAACCTTCCTCAACAGTGTCTTGAAGGAAAAAGTCTATGTGGCACAGCCCGAAGGATTCGTGAGCGAAGCTCACCCTGACTACGTGTCTTCCTAGAAAAAGGACCCTGACGTGCATATGTGCTCGATTCCAAGCCAATACAAAGGAGTCGCACATGCTAGTCATGAAGAGGATTATGAAGTATCTAAAAGGAACGCCAACACTCGGATTATGGTATCCCATAATGAAGAAGATTACAAATTGTGCTTTGTTTATTGTTATCCTTGCAATTAGGGGCATAGCTTGTATTTTTGTTAGTGTAGGACTAATTAGTAAATATACCATGTATAGAGGTATATATAGAATGTACACTAGATAAATCAATGCACAAGAATTTCAGAAAATTCACAAGGCAAAGAATTCACATTCTAGAATGAAACACAAACGAAAACTTTCTCACTCTAAGCATTTCTCTCTCGTGATCTTCAACCGAGATATTCGACCGAAGGTATCATTTGATAATTCATATTCGAATATCTAGAATTCATGTCTATCTCTCGTTAGTTGATTAATTAGGATCTAACTATTGGTATCAGAGCAGATCGTGATCGTTTTAGATTGATTTCGCTATCTTCTAAATCAATATTATTTTCCAGATTTTTCGATCGAAAAACACGCGCTAAATGCATTGTGATCTACGTGCTGAATCTTGCGAATTTTGTTGATGATCCTGCTGCTAAAATCATAGATTATATGTTAGGAATGAATTTCGTACTGATTTCAATCAGTTAGAACGTCAGATTATTTCTGATTTTCGATTTAGATCGATTTTACTGTTTGCGATTGAGTTTTGAATACGATTTTATTTTCGTCATAAACGATATATTTTGTTCATATTCAGAACTCATATTCGAGTGATTATCAAGAATCTCAACGTCTAACTTGAGTTTTTCAGTTGAATCTGGGTTTTTATCGTTCCATTGAACTCGAGTTGTGTTCTTCGATCGTTTTTCGATGGAAAAACTTGGCTTGAAAATCTTTCTCGAATAAGTTCACTAACGAAAATTTTTTCGATACTTTCACTGTTTTCGTGAGTTTCACTCATACATAAGACTCGAACATCTTTATTTTCGATAAATAGTTTTTCGATTCTCACATAAATATCTTTTTTGAGCGTAAGTAAGCGTAAATGTTTTTTCGACGACTACTGTTTTTGCTAGATATATATCTACTTTTGACACGAAAAACTTGTTTTACGAGTACAAGTTTTCGATCTCAAGTTTTCGATCATCTAAATTCTCTAGTTAAAACTTAGCGAAACATATTTCGATCGAATATTTCACACTAGAATAAGTTTAGTCAACAATTTGAGTCAAACTTATCGAAATTTTTTTTTAAAGACATAGATTTTCGATCATTTTAAATTTTTCGATAACAAATATTTCGATAAAAGTTTTTGCGATTGACAAATTGTTTCAACAAAATATTTTACGATAGGATACTTTTGCAAAACTTTTATCACTCGAAAAATAATTTTCGATAAACATACTTTTTTCACTGATCTGAATTTTTTGCACACACATACACATTCAAATCGAAAATCTTACTGCTCGAAAGTTTTTAAATTACTGAACTTTCAAACACATACACATTTTACACTGATCTGAATTTTTTAAGGAATCAATATCATAATTTTCAAAACTTACGGAAAAAAATTTCTTCGAATAATCATTTTTGACACTAAAAAATTTCGATCAAAATCATAAATTCAAAATTCTTTAGCAAAATTTTTAAGTATCAATTTTTATACTAAATATTTTTCGTACTAAAAGAAATCTTTTTGAACCGAAAAATAGGTCCGAAAAGGAAATTGCTTAAAGTACGAACCAAACATTACTAACTAGTTTGTCACTGGAGATCCTACATATCAACCACTACAATGGATGATTACTCAGTTGGAAACGATGTCCGCCCTCCAATTCTAAGAAGAGGCGAATACACCGTATGGAGAAGCCGATTTATGAATTTCTTGGAGACAAAAGATCAAGCTACAAATTTGATAGCTTATCTCCAAGAAGGACTCGCTCAATTCTGGCTTATCCATTAAGGCGATGCCACAAATAATCCTCTCATTCCTGCCATTAGAAAACTCAAAATTCCTAGTGAATACTGTGAGGGGGAGAGATTAAGATCTAAAGCTGATCTCAGTGCTAAAACTTTCTTGATGCAAGGCATCCCAAATGACATCTATATGCAAATAGATAGTCTATCAAGTGCTAAGGCTATGTGGGACGAGCTCCACAAAATGATGCAAATGACCGAAGTCGGAGTCAACGCTAAGAAAGCGAACATACTCACACCTTACGACTCTTTCAAAGCTAAGACGGAGGAAAATCTCTACGAATCTATCAACGCTATTTGACTCTTCTTAACGAGATGAGGAAAATAGAAATTTTGAAAACAAATTTGGAGGTAAATATCCGATTTCTTTTATCTCTTCAACCGGAGTGGAAGAAAATATCCATGCAAATCCATCAAAACAAGAATTTGGACAAAATGGATGTCCACGCCGTTTTCGACAATCTCGCTCAACACGAGGAAGATATCAGCGAGATACATAAAGAACGAAAGGGCAAACAAATCGAAGACTCAATAGCTCTAGTTCCGAAAGAAAAACTAGTCGATCTCGTAAAGATAAGAATATCAAATTGTCGAGTTCTTCGGAAGAAGACGAGTCAGAATCGGATGCCGAGCCCGATATGAAAGAGTTCAAGAAACAATTGGCTCTCATCACTAAAATGGTGAGCAAAATGTTCTACAAAAAGAAATCCACCTCCTCCGCTAATCGACTTTGGACCTCAAACTCTAAGCACCAGGAAAGACCGTCCGAGTCATCAGAATCCAAAAATGTCAAAGAGCCACAAAAATGTTACAATTGTGGTAAAATAGGCACTTCGCCAGAGAATGCAATCTTCCGAAGAAGAAAGACGCCAATTACTACTCCAGGAAATTTTAATTAACTAAACAAAAGAGAGCTGGAGTAGCTCCAATGGCTGAACAAGAGCACTGGCTAGAAGACACAACTGATTCTGACAAAGATAATTTAGCTCTAATGGCATTTCTTGACGATGCCCTAGATGAAAGCTCAACGAGGAGGTCCGACGACGACAAAGCATCAACATCATCTCAAGAGGTAGCTACACCTGATTCTACATTATTAATCAAGTTAGAATCTTTGCAAATTAAATATGCTAACATGAAAAATGAGCGGAAAAGTACAAACGAGTTAGAGGAGAGACTAGCACTTAGCGAACAAAATTTCGAAAAGCAATTAGATAAAACAGTTCACTTAGAAATTCTCTTATCTAATGCTAAGGAAACTATAATTAGTCTTGAATCTCGGATAACTACTTTTGAGACAAAAATTATCGACCTTAGTAAAACTCTTAGCGATAGTCAGAGAAATTTAGAAATTTCTAGAAATAATTATAAGGAAATCTCTGACGAACGTAAGCAGCTTTACTCTAGGATTAAGACTTTAGACATCTTCTAACAAAAAGGGGACAAACTGATCAGACTATTTTTCTAAATCAGCCACATGATATAGAATTTTATAATCCTGTTGAAGGCTTAGGTTTTAATAATCCTTGTAACTTGAGAAAAGTTAATGTAAAAAAATTATATGATATCAAGTACATGGGTTTAAGATTAACTTCTTTAATGGCCTTTACTAACGCTTCAGAAATAAATGCCTTACAAGAATCCAAAAGAAAAGCCAAAACTAGGACTGACCATTAGATTACACTGTTTTGAATAATAGTTACAAGACACGAGAAATAAACCTGTCTAGTGACTATAATTCATTATATCCTTTAGAAGATATCCCTAAAGTTGAGGAAGAAAATATTGATCATTCTAGAAATTCAACTTTCTCTTATATTCTTGTTGTTATTAAGAAATTAGCTGATTTGAACTCCTCCCTAGAAACAGAAAGAAAGAATTTTAAAGCAGAAAAGAATGCGCTTTTATTGGAGATTTCAAATCTAAAAAATTCCTCAGTTTTGACTAATGTTTTAAAATATAGTCCTGATTTAATTTTGAAAGAAAAATCATTAATTGAAGACAAGACAAAATTTAATAAAATTTCTCCTATTATATTACAAAATATTTCAAAAGAAGAAAAACTCTCTTTAAAAAGCGTCAAGAGAGAAAAAGAGTCCTTAAATGCTTCGAAAGCGAAAAAAATTATTACTAATTCTTTTTCTACTCCATCCATAGGTAGAGTAGGGACGAAACATACTAAGGAGAGAGTGTCTAACATAGAATTTAAGAAGAAAATTGATAGAAATGACTTATTTTCTAAACGTTCTTCTGTATAAAAAAAAAGGACACTCGTAAGAAGACAGTCGTTACTAATTTTCATGTTGTTGCTTCAACCTATGCTTTAAAGTCTATTAATTTTGAAAGCACAAATTTTGAAATCGGCTCCACTTCCAAAAAACAAAAACATTCATTCTTAGATAATCGGCTCGTAGAAGACAAGATGCGGCTATTAAGCAAGCTTACAACTTGATTCACTCTTGCCCTCATCTAAAGTACCCAGTCCAAGTACACTCGGCTAAACACCTTAGGAGACTAGCTAGAGAAAAGATTTTCGAATGAACTCATCTAATAAGACATTTGTCAGAGCTGAAATTGATCTACCATGTAAGGTTCACCGTCAATGGGTTCCCAAAACATCATATAGGCCAACGCAAGCCACAAAGGCCAAGTTGCCTAAAGAGGTACCACTAAACCAACTACTTCTAAGTTGATTTTGGTACCTAAGAATAACATTGGTTTAGGAACCAAAAATGAACAAACTTTATATACTAAATCTGCTAATCTGAGAAGACCCATTTATAAGTGGGTACCTAAGTCTCTCTAAACATTTCTATGCAGATCCATCATGTGTGGTATCTAGATTCTGGTTGCTCCACACACATGACAGGAAATCAAGAACTATTGAGCAACTATCAAGACCGATACAACGGTAAAGTCAGATTCAGCTCCAATACTAAGCTTTGGAGATATAATTCTTAAGAATCTGACAATAAAAGATGTCTCTTACGTCCAAGGTCTTAAACACAACCTGTTCAGCATAGGACAATTCTGCGATAAAAGCTTTCAAGTGGTATTTCTAGCTGATCAGTGCAAAATCCTAAATAGTTAGAATACAGAAGTTCTTACTGAATCTCAAAGATCTAATCTCAACACCATTTCTGACAATTGTACGACCTTCAACAGTTGTTTGCCTCATTTCATAGACAACAATTAAGAGGAACATCTTATGGCATCAACGAATGTCTCATCTAAATCTCAAAGCTTTTCACAAGCTTTTTACTAAAACGTTGGTCAATGGTCCACCAACTATTTCACTTCACCAAGAGCATCAATGTTCGGCGTGTCAAATGGGAAAAATGAAGCGAGCATCACACATACTCCAGCAAGTAGCTTCCACATCTCGACCTTTAGAATTACTACACATGGACCTTTGTGGACCTATGTTAACACAAATTATCAACGGTCGTAAGTATGTATTAGTAATTGTCGACGACTATTCTCGCTACACTTGGACAAGATTTTTACGAACTAAAGATGAGACTGGAGACTTGATAATAAGTTTTGTGAATACAACTCAGAATCTCCTACAACAGAAGATCCAAGTAATCAGGACTGACAATGGGACTTACTATCAGTCACATGGAATCATTCAACAATTTTCAGCCACTAAAACGTCTCAACAAACTGGCGTCGTAGAACGAAAGAACCGAATTTTTGTTGAAGCTTCAAGAACAATGCTTACACATTCCTGTCTCCCTCACTTTCTATGGACTGAATTAGTGTACATCTTGCTTTACGCAAAATCGAACAATTATTCACAAGCGCTTTCAAAAGACGTCGTATGAGATAATAAATCAAAGGATTCCGAATATCTCTTTCTTCAAAGTTTTCAGGTGCAAATGCTTTGTGGCCAACGATCGAGAGCATCGAAGCAAATTCGACCCTAAAGCATTTGAAGCCGTGTTTGTTGGATATTCATCAACTTCAAAAGCATACCGCTATCAAGTCTTCATGTATTATATTGGAAAGTTACAACGTCACTTTTCACGAGGTGACCGACTTGGCTTCTGAACAAAACAGTTCAGAACCCGGACTTATAGGCGTGTTGGCACAAAGTCAACAAATTCCGACAACATCTACCTCACCGTCAGAAGAAGCAATTCCCGCCGATTGGGAAGACTTGCATTTTCTTTTTGAACATTTTTATCGAAATGAGTCTCAAATGCCTCGTTCGTCCCATTCTATACCAAGCAGCGCACCTTCCCCTTCGACGGTGGAAATTACAATTGAGATTCTCAACCCTCAAACTCCAACAAATGTTCTAGATTCTCCAAATTCTAAATCATCAACTGGTGATGCCGCTCCTGCTAATGCCGATGCGGAAATTCAATCAAATTCAATTTCAGAAATGAATTTCCCTATTACGAATGATCCATCTATCAATTCAGGATATCTCGACCTCCATATCAACGATGGTTCTACTTTGGTTCTTCATCATGAATGCAAGTGGGCTTGAGTTCATCATGTCGATCAGATAATGGTGATCCTTCAAGTGGAGTACGCACTAGGACATCTACACAAAGCGGACTATTCACGTGCTTCTTAAGCCAACAAACGAACCACTCAACGTAGCCGAAGCCCTTAAAGACACGGATTGGGTGATCGCAATTCTAGATGAACTCAACCAATTCGAGCGTCTACGAGTTTGGACACTAGTTCCTTGACCGCATGGCAAAACAATTATAGGAACAAAATGGGTCTTTAAAAATAAGAAATATGAGAACGGTGAAATTATCAGGAACAAAGAACGACTCATAGCCAAGGGGTGCAATCTACAAGAAGGCATTTACTCCAACGAGATTTATGCCCATGTTACTCGTATCGAAGCTATTCGATAATTTTTTGCGTACGCGGCTCATAAAGACTTCAAAGTCTATCGAATGGACGTAAAAACTGCTTTTCTCAATGGCGTGTTAAAAGAAGAGGTCTATTCGCTTAACCCGAAGGGTTCGTGCACGAAAATCATCCTGAGCGAATTTCTAGTAAAGTCGCTTCAAAGTCCCTCGTGCTTGGTATGATGTTCTGAGCAAATTTCTAGTAAAGTCCAACATTATAAGAGGAACAATCAATACGACACTAGTCATCAAAAAGCAAGGCAAGGACTTGATGATCGTTCAAGTTTACGTCTATGACATCATTTTCGGCTCGACAAATGAACGACTCTGTCAAAAATTTGGTGATATGATGAAGACAAAATTCGAGATGGGCTTAATGGGTGAACTCCAATTCTTTCTTCGACTACAAGTCAAGAAACTCGATGATGGAATCTTCATCAGTCAAACCAAGTATATAAGAGATATTCTGAAGAGATTTAATCAAGACAAGAGCATACCTATGGGTACTCTCATGTCAACAAACTTTAAATTGGATGTTGATCCTTCTGGAAAGACAATCAACATCACACCCTATAGGAGTATTATGCTCTCTTCTCTACATAACGTCAACTCGACCCGACATCATGTTCGCCACTTGCCTCTGTGATCGTTTTCAAGCTGACCCGAAGGAGTCCCACATGCACGCGGTCAAGCGAATTCTACGCTAGCTCAAAGGAACTCCCAACTTAGGGTTATGGTATCCAAAAGACACTGATTTTATATTATTTGGTTATACCGACGCTGATTATGCACGTTGTCGAATGGACAGAAAAAGTACGTCTGGCGGAGCACAATTTTTGGGCGATAAGGTTGTCTGTTTGTCCTCAAAGAAGCGAAATTGCGTATCGACTTCGACGGCCGAAGCACGTCGCGGATTCCAGTTGTTGCTCTCAAGTTCTCTGGATGAGGACGCAACTACGCGACTTCGGGTTTGAATTTAATAACATTCCCATTTAAAGAGACTCTCAAAGTGCTACTGCCATTACTTGCAATCCTGTTCATCATTCACGCACGAAACACATAGATATTCGCTATCATTTTATAAAAGATCATGTAGAAAAATGCACTCTAGATATGTATTTTGTTAAAACGGAGCTTCAACTTGCCGACTTATTCACTAAGGCATTGAATGAAAAACGATTTCAGTTCCTTATTGCTAAGCTAGGCATGTTGAATCTCAATCTTGCTTTAAATATGCTTCACATGCTCTATTATGTTTACGTATGATATTCTATGTGCTTCTTGACCTTGTTTGCTATATCTTTCGTGATTTTCTTTCTCAAATTTTTTATATATAAAAAAAATAATATAGTACATATAATAATAATAACATAAAATAAAATAAAAATGGGGGATGACGATAATTTTGCTTAAAAATTCATGTGACATTCTTTTATCCAAAGAGGTTAGTTTGTTTCATTAGGCACAAAGCCACATCAATATTTTGTTAAGGAATTATCCTTGAGTATGTCACACTTCAAATGCTTATCTCTCGATTTGTACTCGTAGCCTCATTCTTGCTTTGTGTTAGTTTGTCATGAAAATGATAAGGGCAATTAGGAAATTCCTCACATGGCCCAAATTATCAATACTTCACTATTTCCTCTAGTAATCCCCTTTGAGCCTTCTCCAATATTCTTTTTCTTTAGAAACCCGATCAAGCCTTCAACCTAATTTCTAAGTTTCGGGGTTGCTCAACCAAGAAAAAGAGGGGAGAAAAGGACATGCACATGATGAACTTCTCCGATCATTTTAAAAGAGAAACACGGATCTCGCTGTGAACATCTCCTAGATAATCTCATATACTCCTATAAGAGAAGCACCTCGAAGTGAACTTCTCCAACGATAATCTAGATCTTATATCGAGAAAACGAGAAGAAGAGCACGACCTTGGGTTTGAATTTCATAATTGCGAACCTTCAAAAGGAACACGGTCTCGGCCCGAGAACAAAAGAAGATTTCATCTCTCAAAACCTCGTAATAAACAAGAGACTCATCTTGAGCAAGTGCAGAAGAAAAGAAAAGAAAAAGGAGCAGAAATGAATTTCAAAAGGACCCCTGAAATTGAAGAATTTTTTTTTAAGTTCACTAATCCCAAAATTATCCTACCCTTTTAGTCAGAGTCTAAAAATAATAAACCCTTTAAAGTCCCTTTGATTCAAATTGATGGACTTTCACTTGGTAAGTTGATTAAATACGCTATGATAAAAAATTAATTGATAAAATTTTGTCGTGTTGATATGAGTGATATATCTACTAATTATTTCCATGATAAAAATAAATTGAGTGATATGAGCATACCATGCGAGAGTTGTCGAAATGATTCAAACTATG
Organism: Linderniella brevidens; assembly: GCA_004919715.1. Lineage (NCBI taxonomy): Eukaryota > Viridiplantae > Streptophyta > Magnoliopsida > Lamiales > Linderniaceae > Linderniella > Linderniella brevidens. The sequence continues at coordinate 1,471,807 of SWDC01000158.1, forward strand.
ATATTAGAATATTAGTTTATTTATATGATTAGACGGCAAATTATTATTTTATGTGTTATGAGAAATTATTACGTGATAATATTCAAAATGGAAAATTTGACCCCAAAACAAAATATTTTCGCACATTTTAAATGCATTAGTACATGCATTGGTCCGGAATTGACAAAATGCGAAATTTTATGAAAACACAAGATTTTCGTATACATGATTAGGGGATCATGAATCTACGCTGAATTGATTAAATGCGTTACGTATACTTATATAATATATTTTCATGTGCATAATTGTGTTGAATATGTGTATTTGTTGAGGGGGAGTTTACGTAAATATTTTATATTATCTCCTAAATGATTTACTTGCAATCACGACTTCTCATGTTTCCATTATAAGTTTTTACAGAGAATTTTGAGCTCAATCGAGGAGTCTAGTGATGAATTTCATCGCACATTGGGAGTTAATTGCATTTATTTCAGAACTACCGAGAGCCCTATGAAATTTCTTTTTGGGTGCAAAAGTAAAAATATTAAAATTTTCGTTTAATAGACTTGATTTTAACGTAAGCTCAAAATAATTTTTCACGGCCCAAAACCATTTAACTTTATCTGATCGAAAAGTATTTATACACTTTTTCGATCGAAAAACTCTTTCTCACGCAAACTAAATTGATCGCAACATTCTCAAAAGCTTCAATTTCGAAAAATCTTAACCTTCTCCGATTTTCTGTCAAAAGCTCGTCTAATTAACACGAACCACGACAGTTTTTCAAAATCATTCGAAGATTTTTCTCAACTTCGCGACTTTTCGACTGAAACTTCTTAAGAAATCAAATTTACTGTGTTAAGATTCGACCATTTTGATTAAATGCATGGTATTAGGATGCCCAACTAATTTCTGGTCATTACGAGTCCAGATTAACTCATGTTTTACCCAGAATCGTCATTCGCGTTCTTAAGAACTTACTATATGATTTAATAATTTTTAGGTCAAAAATCGTCTTACCGCAAATAGTACCATCGAAGAACTTCAATTTTCGTTTAGTTTTATTCGATCGCAAAACTCAGCGGCGAAAACCTTTTTTTGATATGTTTTTATTCGATCGTAAAACTTAGCGGCGAAAACTTAAGTTTTTCGATAAAATTTTATTTGATCGCAAAAATAAGCGGCGAAAACTTTAAGTTTTTCGATACATCGCAAAACTACGCGGCGAAAAAACTTAAGTTTTTTGATAACATTTTATTTGATCGCAAAAATACTCAGCGAAAAACTTTAGTTTTCGATACATTTTTATTCGATCGCAAAACTCAGCGGCAAAAATCTTGAGTTTTCGTTAAGTTTTTATTCGATCCCAAAACTTAGCGTTCGAATAAATATTCGCTCGAATAAAACCACGCCGCAAACAGTACACATTTTACACATAAACATTGTTTGCACCTCGACAAAACTTTAAAATTTTCCAAACATTCACAATTACTTAATATAATTTGCATTTGATTATTCTAATCTAATGAATCTTATTCATTTTTTTACTGAAATGGCTCATCAAGAATACTCAATCATCTACCCTTCTGAAGGTTGGGTGACCGTCCACGACAACAATTATATATATATATATATATATATTTATATATATCTTAATATTCAGTTCAATAACTGTTAAACATGGTTGTCTCCAGCTGGATCTAGACACCTTCCGGGGTCCCGATGAAGTCATAATTTTCATTCTCAAAGGACATCCATTATGACCAGCACTCACCATGATTGCCTCAGTCCAGATGGTCTATCTCCAGCAGTTCTGGGGATGCATGAAGAGCCACATTGTAGGTGATGACGTGACCTACACATCCAAGATAAACCAGAAGCACGTCGTCATCGACAAAAATCTTCTGGCTATGGTTCTCAATCTACCGCATCATGAAGTCTACGACCCTCTACCGACAGCTGCGGAGATCGTAGAAGACATGCTTCGGATGGGATACAAGCCACCGCTGACCAAACTAGCAAACATCCAAAACAGCGGGATCCCTCACTCATGGAGGACGTTATTTGGAATTATCAACAAATGTCTCTTCCCGAAGCACTCCGGCTTTGACTTGCATTGAGGTTCAACATGTCTAACTTAGACATTGTTCCACATGTTCCTTAATAAAGTGATACCTAATGTCTATGTATTTTGTGTGTGAATGATGTACGGGATTACAAGTTATCGCTGTTGCACTCTTAGTCATTAAATATGAGAATATTATTGAGTAAAAGATCAATTTATTGTGTAAGTGCTCGAAAAATATTTAAGAGTGTGTTGAGGCCTTTGGCAGAATTTAATATAACATTATATTAAACCATTATTTGATAATGAGTTTAATTTAATTATATTAGCCCAACTTAAATTTTATGGGTAAAATTGATATTTCACCAAAAAATAATTTCGAAAAAATATTAATTTGATTAATATATTAATTTCTGAAATTATAATTAAAAAAATAACAAAATCGAATATGTGGTTTGGAAACCACTTTTGACTAGTTAAGCATAAGGTTAAAGATTAACCTAATAAAGTAAATATTTCATCATGCTTGGCCTTATTTGTGATATAAGGATCGGTCATTTGATATTAAATAAGGTGATAAGACATGTAAGGGCCACTGTTTTGAATAAATTGCTTGGGACTTCATATTCGAGGATAAGATAGCAATATAGCACCGAAAAAGCTCTTTGAGAAAATTCAGAGAAGCAACGGATGCAATACTCGATCAGAGCATGCTATCATTATTTCTTTGAAGAACATATATATGGCAAGGCATTGATATTCGCTGGATGATATTATTATCGAGTGCGTGTTTATGAAAGATGTTAGTCCGATTACGCACTCAAGAGAGGATCAAAGGCTTAAAAATGATAAAGTTCTTAAAACACCTTCAGTGTGTGTTTGTGTGTGTGTGCCGAAATTAAGAACTTACTTTTAAGAATTATGCTTGACCAACCCTAATTAGGGTTAATGGGATGCCTTATATACCACATGAGTTGGTATATTAAGGCTTGGGACTCAAACAATAAAATATTTACAATTTGACCCCAAATACAATAAATTAACTAATATTGACCCAAAACTCAAATACTAACTAAGGACACTACAATTAATTCCTAACATTCTCCCCCTTAGTGTCCTTTCTTCGTCTTTGTCTGTTTCTTTGAGCCTTTGGGTCGTTGCTGGGCGTACACGGAGTTCCGTAGTCCAAGCTTGTGCTCGTACGTCCTTATTTCCCTCCGGAACGAAAGCCTTTCTTGTATGTTGTTCAGCATATTCAGTATCTTGGCTTTTGTGTCCGGTCCTTCACCTTCCATCTTATCCAGTATGCTCCTCAACTTCTCTCGTATGATGAGGAGCGTTCCGTCGGAGAATTTTGGTATCTCCGATGTCTTCAATATTCGCTTTTCTCCCTTGTAGTTGATGTAGACCACCGCTGGATCTTCACTTTCGAACACGTGGCCTTCACCATATTCAACTTGTTCAGGGAGCTCGAATGATGGTTTGGTGAGGTTGACCTTTCTGACATTTGACTCCAGTGCTAGCTGCAGGTCGTGCGTCGCTCCGTACTTGATTTGTCGGAGCATGAACCTTTTGATCGTCATGTATCCTAATTTGACGTCCTGGTCCTGCAGCGTTCCCACGTATCGGTAGCTTCCAATCATCTGTGAGATGTCTTCAGCTCTGATGTACGGGAAGTCAGCCTCTGTCAAGGTCTCTCTTGTACCGTCTTCCCTCACTACGTGGTAGACGCTTAGTAGGAAGGTCCCGAGCCGATCTATTCCAACTCTTTCTACGGCTTGTATTCGGGGCCTCTGCTTTTCCTCTCGCCTGAGAGCAGCCAGATCATTTCCTTTCCCTAAGAACATATGAAGACGTCTTAGGGAAAGAAGGTAGAGATTGGCTCTGCGCTCTGACAGGTGCGTCATCCCACGTAGCTCCAGCTCGTTCAATTTGACGAGCTGATCCTCTTTACGCCAGATTCTTTTCCTTATCTCTTCTTGGTATGGAACTAAGATTCTGACGTTTTGCCACGGAAGATCGACCGTTGCCCCGATCTTTGACATGAGAAGTGGAGCATCCTCATTTTGGACTTGATGTTTGAGTAGTTCCGGTAGATCGGGGAGGTCACTTTGCAGATCTTCCAGCTCCTCATCTTCATGGACTTTCACCAGGCTTATCGACGCCTTTTCGAGGAATAGTCTGGCGTTTTCTCGAAATCTGGCTTCGAGCTGGAGGTCCATCGGTTGCTTCAGCCATCCTTCTTCAAATATATATTTCTCTACCACATCATGTGGATTGTAGAGTTGGCTGATTTCTTCCGAGATTTGGAGGTCAATAGATGTGGCTTGAGGTGGACTTTGTCGGTAGAAGGTTCTTGGTGAGCTAAGGCTTATAGTGACTGGAGTGGGTGTCGAAAGGGAAAGTGTATTGGAGATCTCTTGTGTATTTTGTTCGGTTGTGGTTGAGATCTCCATGGTAGGGAATATTATTGTGGTGCTGGAGACTTGTTTTGTTTTGCCTTTTGAGCTTGAGGTATCCAGCGGGTTGGATTCTTGGACTGTTTTGGTTGTTGGCTGCTGCTGGTGAGGGGATTCGACTCCACGCTGTCGGTTCTCCCCCTCGGGACGGTCCTCGTCTTCAGGGTCGTCCCGCGATCCAGATAGGCCCCCGGCTTGTGTTCGGCAGCTGGTGGGGTCAATCAGCCTCTGGATTTCTTTCTCCTTCGGTGTCAGGTGTGGCGCCGACCGGATACGTGCCAAAAGAATGTTGAAGAGTTCTTCAATGGGCACGTCCCACGGTCCTTCTTCTGGTTGTGTGAGTGAAGGAACAGCAGCAGCTGTCTCGTGTGTGACTGGAGTCTTGCCTTTGTCTTGTCTTGATGTTTCGATCATGGCCCGGACTTTTTCCACTAGTTCGTCGCCAAAAGATCGTAGCCGAGACTCCGTCACAAACGGATCGGGAAATAAAACGGAGCCACTGAGGCGTGCCGTTGTCGCGACGTCAGAGTAGATTTCTGACGTGCCGCCCACTGTAGTGGGTCTTCCGGGGCCACCAAGGCACACCGGTGGCAACGGTGCTAAGACAAACTCAGACCGTTGGCCCGAGACGACTGGTGGGATGTTGATCGTTTCGGGGCTTCCGCTCAGTCCCTCGGAGATTAACCCCAGAGTGACGTCAGAGAGCGTTCTGTCTAAGTCTGGAAGACTTAGAGGTGCGGAAAATAGTGTATGTGTCCTAGAAATGGAAAAAATTTTAGTTGGTGCGGACACTAGACCTGTGATCAAGGAGGGCGCAGTCGGAGGAAGTGAACTGCTTAATTCAACATCTATTGCCTCCGAATAAGGCAATGATGGTTGTCGTGGCTCCTCCGGTGCTATTGAGACGGTCGTCTGTTGGGAGACGACCGAATGGGTTGGAAGGGTTATTTGCGTGCTTGGGCCTGATGGCACGACTGCTACTCGGGAGACGATCGTGTCGTCTCCTGTTCCTACGGGTTCGGCCCGGCTTTGTAGTGGGTTAGAGGACTGAGGAGGTCGATCATGTTTTTGTTTGGTGCGACGCTCCTGTATGCGTCTTACGTCTTCCCCTCGTTTTGTTTTTCGTGAGGAACGAGGAGGGGAAGCGGCGCTTCCTAGACCTAACTGAGGCTGGGTAGGCTAATTCCCGGGGTAGGTTCGACTGGGTTTTGTCGAACCATAGGAGTGTCTTCAAGGGTGATGGATTGGAGGTACCTCGCTACTATTGGGTTGGAAGGATTAGCGATTTGTAGGAGGTGGTCAGGGATCCGCATCGACTCGAGATCAAATTTGGATTTGGAAGAATGGAGGGATGCTAGCTTGGGAATTTGGTATCCCTCCGATCTCGGTCGACGGGTTATCTCGGGGTGTAGGTCTTGAAAGTGGGTTATTATCACTGGAAACCACCGAAGGTAGGGAAGGACTTGTCGGGTTTTATTTTTGGTGGATAAGTCCCTTCGGCGGAGTTGGTCAAGGATATCGGCCCAGATCAACTGCACGATGTCATAATTTTTATTAAAGATGACACCGTGGAAGATGATCATAATGTTGCGGTTACAGCGATCTGGGCCTGAGTGCTTGGGTGATAGGCATTTGTTTATTATGAGAAAGAGTGTGCGCCAAGGTTGTGGAATGTCCTTGGCGCAGAAATCGGGTAGGTGTAGGGATTTATGGATGTCTGGGCGATATCCCATTAGGAGGAAGTCGGTTTTCAATTCTTCCTCCGTGGGTGGTGGGTTATATATTAGGCTGTGAGGTAGGTTTAAGATACGGCGTAGTATGGATGGGGTGAAGATTATGGGTGTTTGGTCTATTTGTGAGGTAAGTGAGGTTGGAGGGGTTTTTGAAGTTGATGGTTGTAGGTTGGCCCATAGCTGTTGTGCGTATACTTCTGGGGCCGATTCCGTAATGGTGAGGGCGGTGTGTAGAGGATGGTGACGAAGGATTTCGAGTATTATCGGTGCGGGGACCGTGATGTTGTCAAAGTCAATGGCCGGGTTGTTGGGTAGTTTAGTGGCCCATTGACTTTGAGGAAAGACTTCGTCAATTTGTCTCAACATGTTTATGTAATCTGCTAAGAAGAAAACACAGAAAATTGTTAGACTAGGCAGAGTAGATAAAAATGTTACTTAGAAAAAATTTCGGACTTGAAAAATTTTATATGAAAGTGCCCGAAATTTGCTTAAGTAAATAAGATTATACTTTTGAAATACAAGCGGCGAAGTTCACAAATTCGGCTAAGAGTACATTGAAAAGTTTAAAACTCGAAGTTTGATTTGGCCGAATTTGGATTTGAAAAGTTTTGTTCGCCGAATTTGATGAAGTTCGGGTTATGAGGATTTGAAATTTTTGTTCGCCGAATTGTAATGAAGTTCGGGTAAGTGAAAATTAAATCGAATTTGTTATCATCATTCATCAAATTCGGGTGCTTGTCTTTAAAATTGAATTTGCCGAAATTGACAAATTCGGGCGATGGAATTCGACTGTGAGGAGTCGGGGTACAGTAGAAATTCGCCGAATTTCGAGTGAACAGTAGAAATTCGCCGAATTTTGGATTGAAAAGCAGAAATTCGGATGAAAATTTAAATTTTACCCGAATTTCGCCCGAAACCTAAAAATTAAAATAGGTCGATTCCATCGGGATTTGGATGAAATTTTGGCAAATAAATTGCAGATTCGGGGTCGCCATTACCTTCTGTAGTAAAATCGAAGTTGAAGAGATTTGATTTGAAGATTTTGTGTTTGCGCGAATTTAAATTCGAGAGTAAATTTTCTGAAATTCGGGCGTTAACTTGTAAATTTAGGGTAAATAATGAAATTCGGGCGAGTAGTGAGATAAATAGGGGTTACTGTGCAAAAGTTCGGGTGAATGAAATTCGGCATGTTAAAATTGAGTTTCGCCGAAATTCGTTCTGATTAAGTGAAAATTATATGAAATTCGGCGATCGAAATTAGTATTGACCAAAAGTGACCCCGAATTTGAAATTCGGCGAGTGAAATTGAAATTGGCCGAATTTCTTCACTGTTAGTCCAAAATTGGACTTCCGAAATTTTATATTATGTCAAAGAGCTCCCCCTCAATAAAATGATATATACTCCCCCGTAATAAAAATAAGCTCCCCCTTAATAAAAATGAAATATGCTCCCCCTTAATAAATATGAAATATGAACTCCCCCTTAATGAAAATGAAATATAAACTCCCCCTTAATGAAAATGAAATAAAACTACCCTTTTAAAATTTGCATGTAGAATTAATTTGTCTACTAAATAAAAGGTCATGAGGCACTATAGGTCAGTGTTGAAAATTCAACATGCCCAACTTAGAAACTAGGAAATGGAATCGTTTTTCATCCAGAGCCTTTGTAAATAAATCTGCAAGTTGAAGTTCTGTACTTACAAAATACATATCGATAGTGCCCTTTTCAACATGATCTTTTATAAAGTGATAACGAAGATCTATGTGTTTAGTGCGAGAGTGATGGACAGGGTTACATGTGATAGCAATTGCGCTCTTTGAGTCACTATATATGGGTATATGATTAAGATCGAACCCATAATCTCGTAGTTGCGTACGCATCCACAAGATTTGAGAGCAACAGCTTGCTGCAGCTACATATTCTGCTTCAGCAGTTGAGGTAGAGACACAATTTTGTTTCTTAGATGACCAACTAATTAGTTTGTCTCCCAGAAATTGTGCTCCACCCGAGGTGCTTTTTCTGTCCATCTTGCACCCTGCATAGTCGGCATCAGAATATCCGACGAGATTATACCCGGAACCTTTGGGATACCAAAGTCCGAGATTAGGTGTTCCTTTGAGATATTTCATGATTCTCTTCACGGCTATGAGGTGCGATTCTTTGGGATTAGCTTGGAATCGGGCACATAGACATGTCGAGAACATGATATCCGGTCTACTAGCTGTCAAGTAAAGTAATGAACCTATAATTCCTCTATAAAGGGTTGGATTGACTGGTTTCCCAAGAGGATCCGAGTCAAGTTGGCATGAGGGGGACATAGGGGTACTTTTTGTAGTACAATTTTCCATGTCAAACTTTTTCAAGATGTCATGGATATATTTGGTTTGACTTATGAAAATTGCGTCCGAAAGTTGCTTGACTTGTAAACCCAAGAAAAAGTTGAGTTCACCCATCATGCTCATTTCGAACTTAGTTTTCATAAGTTCTCCAAATTGGTCACACAGCTTTAAATTAGTAGATCCGAAAATAATATCATCTACATAGATTTGGACTAAGAGAATATCTTTACGTGTGCGTTGGATGAAAAGGGTTGTGTCAATTTTTCCTTTTTCGAAGCCTGACTTGACCAAAAAGTCAGAAAGAACATCATACCAAGCTCGAGGGGCTTGTTTGAGTCCGTATAAGGCTTTATCTAGCTTGTAGACATAGTCAGGGTGAGTTGAGCTCACGAATCCTTCGGGCTGTTCCACATAAACTTCTTCTTTCAAGACTCCGTTAAGAAACGCAGTCTTGACATCCATTTGGAATACGGTGAAGTTTTTATGGGCAGCATAAGCAAGGAATAACCTAATGGCTTCGAGTCGAGCTACGGGGGCGAAGGTTTCATCGTAATCAATTCCTTCTTGTTGATTATACCCCTTAGCTACGAGTCGAGCTTTGTTTCTTATTACTATCCCATTTTCATCCTTCTTATTCTTGAAAACCCATTTGGTACCAATAATGGTTTTGCCAAGGGGTTTCGGGATTAGTCTCCAGACCTGTAATCTATCGAACTGATTTATCTCTTCTTGCATTGCAATAATCCAATCAGGATCTTCCAATGCTTGTTTGGCTCTTTTAGGTTCTATTTGGCTCAAAAAGCAGGTAAATAGTCCTTCGTGAGTAGTTGAGGATCTAGTGCTTATTCCTTGGAGAGGGTCTCCAATAATTTGTTCTACGGGATGAGCACGTGTCCACTTTCTTTCATGAGGAAGTGGTTGAGAGGTTGTCTCGTTTATTGTGGACGCGATTTCATTTTCCGTAGAAATGGAGACCTCAACGGGAGGGTTTGTCTCATTTTCTAAGGTCTCTTCGGAAGAGTCGTTTTCAACAGACACTTCGATTCCTAAATCATTGGTGACATCTAATTCTGGTTCTTGTGAAGTTTCACAGTTCACTATTGGTTCTACCATATGTGGACTGCTTGTGTCACCATCTTGGATGGATTGTCGTGAGACTAATTGTTGACATGGGTTAGAGTAAATTTTCTCAAAAAGGATACTTAATTCCATGTCTTTTGAGGAATTTGAGGCTGATGTCTCTTCCACAGGTGTGGGAATGTGTTGATCATCAGTCAACACTCTAATAAGTCCGGGTTCTGGACTGATTTGTTCAGAAGCCATTAAGGGTGTTTCATTGAAGGTCACATTGGAGCTTTCCATGACCGTTCTCCGCTTCTTAAGGTAGACTCGATATGCTTTAGATTCTAGAGAATACCCAATGAAAGTTGCCTCTAATGCCTTAGCATCAAATTTTCCTCGGTTTTCCCTGTCATTTGCTACGTAGCAAATGCATCCGAAAACGCGAAGAAATCCTATATTGGGGATTCTTCCATTCAATATTTCATATGGAGTCTTTCCAAAGCGTTTGTGAATTATTGTCCTATTTTGGGTGAAGCAGGCAGTACTGACTGCTTCAGCCCATAGAAAGTGAGGAAGTTTAGAGTGAATAAGCATAGTCCTAGCAGCTTCAACTAGGGTCCTATTCCTCCTTTCTACGACTCCGTTTTGTTGAGGAGTTTTAGGAGCAGAGAAGTGTTGGGAGATCCCTAGGGATTGGTAGAATTCGCTCAGTAACTGATTTTTAAATTCAGTCCCATTATCTGAGCGAATTATACGAATTTGTAAGCCCGACAAATTCTGTGTCTTTTTCACAAAAGCAATTATGAAGTCAGGAGTTTCTGCCTTTGTTCTTAAAAATTTGGTCCAGGTGAACCTAGAAAAGTCATCCACTATTACTAGTACGTAACGTCGTCCATTTATGCTCTCAATTCTCATTGGTCCACAGAGGTCCATATGAAGAATCTCGAGTGGTCGTGAGGTTGAGGCAGTTTGTTTTGATTTGTGGGATGCTTTTCGCATTTTTCCTAACTCACATGCTGAGCAGAGATGCTCTTTGTGATATTTCAAGGCAGGCAATCCCTGTACAAGATTATCTCTTTGAAGTTGACTTAGAGTCTTGAAATTTAGGTGAGATAATCGTTGATGCCATAAATTGTTCTGTTGAAGAGATGCTTTACTCAACAGGCAAATGGCTCGGGATTGATGAACGGTTCTAAGATTGATGGTGTAAAGATTGGATTTTCTAGTTCCAGTGAGTAATGGTTTACCGTTACCACCATTTACACTACATCCTTCAGTATGGAAGTTGACCGTGAGTCCACGATCACAGAACTGTCCTATACTGAAAAGATTGTGGCTTAAGCCATCAACATATGAAACATCCTTAATTAAGAGATTTTGATGTATGATATCACCGTGACCCAGGATGGGAGCTGAGTGGTTGTTCCCGAATCGCACATTTCCACCAAATCTCTCTGTGTAGTTGCTCAGCAGTTCTTTTCTTCCGGTCATGTGTGTGGAGCAACCCGAGTCTAAGTACCACACATGACTTATCTGCAAGATAAGATTAAGCAGTGTTAGAGATCCCGTTTATTACGGGTCTTCTATCATTTGCAGAGGTTGAGGTGCATGCAAGATTGGGTGAATTGTGTACCGGGTTGGCTTGTATCTTTCCTGAGTTTTTCGGTACCCAAATTTTTGTTACCCCTAATGGAAAACAGAGCTTTGTGCATGCAGCAAGCACTGTTTTAACTACCCAGATTTGTTTGCAATCTTTTCCCTTAGCTTCAGCTCGGGTTTTCGATTGCTCAGATATTTTTGGATCTGTTTTGGTCACGTTTTTGGCCTTTTTCTCTAAAGCTTGAGCTTTAGTTTTTGTTTCAGTGAGAGTTGGCCTTCTGAATGTTCTAGCTACCTTTTCGTCAACTTTTAGGTTGGACGTTTTGGATGGTAGAACCGTTTTCGTGTGTGTTCCTGAAATCATATTTCTACGACGTATAAATTTAGCATTCATAGCTATACACCTATCGTAGGTAATATAATCACTGACAGTCTTAACAGAACTGGTTTTGGAAGAAATACGGGAATAAGCGGAAGCATTGTTCGAACTACATGAAGAAAGATTTCTAAATGTTTTTGGAAATAATTTTAAATCAGAAACACTAGTCAAATTTTGCTTCGTCTTTTTATCAAAGATTTTGGCATCCTTCTCTTGCGTTCCTGAATTTTTCTTCCCAGCAGTCTCTGTCCGTCTCAGATCTGTCATAGATGGTGAAGGGATGTTAGCTGTTGCTTGAATGATAATCTTCTTAGTTAGCCTATTCTTCATGGATGAGGAATCTATTGGTGTTATAATAACAGACTCCGACTTAGAAGATTTAGCGAGATCAGCATATGATTGATTTTCAAGTGAGGAAATTCTCTCAAGGAGTTTCTCCTTTTCAGCTTGAAATATTTTCCGTTCGAGCTCTATCGTGGATTGAATATTCTTGATCTTTTGGGGAATGTAAATTCTGCAAAGATCTGAGTTCTTTGAGCTAGATATTTCTGTCATGGGCTGATCAGATTCAGAGGGAGGATGGGGAAACATTTGTAGATAGTCATTTGAAAGAGGAATTTCCCTAGTTCCATAACTATCGTTGATTTCCTTGTAATCCAAGGATATTTCGGCCTTGCTTTTGGTCTTGCGCTTTTCCTGTTCTAGGTTATCTTCTTCTTCAGATGATCTGAGAAAGGCTAACAAGCTAGGTATTCCTAGTCCTAGGTATGCAGCATTGTAAAGAGCAAGCGGCCGTTTATCAGTGGTTTGTTGGTTTGGCTTAAAGCCTAAGCCCTCACGTGGATTGTAAAATCTCGTGTCCTTAGGCTGATTCAAGAAAATCGTTTTGTCGGTTTGTCCCCTTTTCGTAAGGAGGTCCTCCAGACTTTTGATTTTGGAGTAAAGCTTCTTACGTTCCTCCATTAGAAGATTGTATTGATCTGTTTTACCAATACGCTCTTCTTCACTAATTCGCAGGCTAGTGGTTAATTGACTAATATTTGCATTCAGCATATTAGTCTCGGATTCAAGCTTCGAGATTTTCTCAGATGCATTTTCTAAATGACATCTGAGAGTTGCTTTTTCACCTAAGTGTTTGAGCACAGATTGATAATTTGTTGCGTTTTTCTTTTCCAGAGCTTCTAGTTTTTTAAGTGTTCTAATGGAGAATTCTGGATATGCTCAAGCACGGTCAGTTTTGATGTCAGGGAAACTACTTTTTCTTCAGATTTTACTAGATTAGCTTCAGCTAATTCTAGTGATTTTTCTGAAGTAGCTAGTTTATTTTCTAGCTCAATGACCAAATTTTGTGTTTTGGCCAAGATGATGTCATTCGTGGCCATATCTTTATATGTAGACTTCCTACTTGAGCGTTCCTTTCGGAAGCTGTTCTTATTCTTAATTTTATGTCTGTAGAAGTCTATATTTTCTACCTCAATGTCCTCGGATGATTCAGTTTCGTCATTGCTCTCCGTCTCGGCTCCTTCTGCATCACCAGCTTCTTCTTCCACAAACGCCATTAGAGCCATGTTCTCGGGTTCATCCTCAGAAGTGTCATCGTACCATTCAGCTTGCTCCGCCAGCAGGGCTACGCCAGCTTTCTTCATTTTGGACAGTTTGAGCTTTTTGGCGTAGTAGTCTTCGTTCTTCTTCTTGGGAAGGAAACAGTCCCTGGCCCAATGTCCTGCCTTCCCACAATTATAGCATTTTGGAGGCTCAGGTAGGGATTTTTGTTCGGGCCGATGCGGAGTTTGTTGAGGTTGATGAGAAGATGAAACTCGTTGTTTGTTGGAAGAGGAGGAAGACTTCTTAAAGAATTTTCTGCCCATCATCTTAGTGATGAGGGCCATTTGTTTCTCGAATTCCTTTAGATCGGAATCCGATGAAGAGTCTGAGTTGTCTTCCTCAGATGAGCTTTCAAGTTTTACGGCCTTATCCTTTGTGGCGCGGGAAGGTTTCTTAGCTCTATTATCAGTTACTAAGGCTAGAGGATCTGCTGCTGATTTTCCTTTTGATTCCGCAGATTTTTGATGTACGTAGTCTGCATGTTGAGAGAGGCTCTCGAAAACGCAGTGGATGTCGATTTCATCAAGGTCTTTGTTCTGCCTGATTTGAGTGGCTATTTTCCTCCACTCTGGCTGCAGTGAGTTAAGGAATCTCACGTTCAATTCCATATTGGAGCGATGAACGTTCACCTTTCGCATCTCGTTGACTTGAGTCATAAACCGTCTATACGTGTCCTCTATGTCCTCCCCTTGCTTTGCTTTGAAGGTATCGTAGGCCGCGAGGGTGTTTGCCTTACGTGCTTTGATTCCCATTTCCGTCCCTTGCATCAGCTTATGGATCTCGTCCCACATTTCCTTAGCAGTGGTGAGGCTATCTACTTGCATGTAGATATCGTTGTGAATACCCTGGATGAGATAGTTGAGTGCAAGTCGATCTGCCTTGACCCTGTTCTTTTCTTCCATTGTGTAGCATGTGGGAGATTTTTTCTGAATGGATGGTAAGGTGGGAGGATTTGTTGTGGAATCACCCTCTATATTAACCCAATATGTTATGGGTCCTTCCGAGAGGGACTCTAGGATTTCGTTTCCTATGTCCTTGGAGCTAACGAAATTTACAAATCGGTTTCTCCATGCTGTGAACTCCCCCCTTTTCATTGTTAGAATTGGGGGTCTGTTATCGCTTCCGATTGCTATGAAATCCATGGATGTAGTTGAGTGCTTTTTAATGATCGTTCACGGTCGTGATCTGCAATCCTAAATGGTCAGTTTCGAAAAATAACGTCTAAGAATAACGTTAAGTTTGAGTAAATTTTGGTGGAAAGAAATTGTGTTTAAGTGTTCGACTTTTTATTTTAATTTTAAAGAATAAAATTCGGGCACTTGTAGAGTTGTTGCCGAAATTTGAATTCTGAAATTCGGATGAAAAGACTTTGTCGAGAATTTTGAAATCAAAGGAAATCAAAATTCGGGTGACAAAATAAGTTCGCCGAAGTTCAGGATTAAATTAAGGTAGGAAAAATTTTATCGAAAATTACTTTCAAAATTCGGGTAAACTAAATTCAGTCGAGAATTAAAAAAATCAAAATTCGGGTGACTTTCTGATAAAAGTTCGCCGAGAATTAAGAAATTCGGGTGACTTAAATCAAAACTTCGCCGAAAATTTTAAGTTGAAATTCGGGCAATCTTAATTTTAAAATTCGACCAAATTCTCCGTGAATTTTAAACAGTAGAAAGCAAATTCGGCGAATAAACTTAGCTTACTCAAATTCGGGATAAATTTTCTCAAATTCGGCGAATTTCAATGAAACTAATTTTCGGTTCGGCGAATTTCGAATTGAATTCGGCAAGACGAACTCGGTTCTAGAGAAACAGAGAAACGCCCGAAATTTTTCCAGCAACTTTAAAACACACCAATTTCAATCGATTTCTCCCCAGAAATTTCTCAAACTTGACGAAAATTAATCTAAACGAGTTCCTAAACAAGCCAAGACTGATAATCAAGCATTTAAAGGTTTAAAAACATCAATAACAGCAAGATCTAACCCAAAATACTTGAAAAAAAATCGAAAATAAAATTTGCTTAGTAAACTCTTTCGATCTTGACGAAATCAAACGAAATTGGTATAGATTTGCACAGATCGATCCGTGTCTTGCTCTGATACCACTTGTTAGTCCGATTACGCACTCAAGAGAGGATCAAAGGCTTAAAAATGATAAAGTTCTTAAAACACCTTCAGTGTGTGTTTGTGTGTGTGTGCCGAAATTAAGAACTTACTTTTAAGAATTATGCTTGACCAACCCTAATTAGGGTTAATGGGATGCCTTATATACCACATGAGTTGGTATATTAAGGCTTTGGACTCAAACAATAAAATATTTACAATTTGACCCCAAATACAATAAATTAACTAATATTGACCCAAAACTCAAATACTAACTAAGGACACTACAATTAATTCCTAACAAAAGATACATATACGCAAGTGATAATCATTCCGCGATCATCTGTTCTTGGTGCAAAAATATTCGAGCAATTCTTGGAGGAAAAAGCTTGAGTTTTTCTCTTGCTATGTTCGAGTTCTCCTCTATCCATCCAAAGGGAGGACTCGTCCTAGATACATCTCGGGATCGGCGTGGCGATCTTTTACTAAGGTGGTCGAGCTCGGGGAGATAGTGGCGATGGTGCTAGGCCGGTTATACAACAACCGAGGGATCTTCGCTCCGAGGGTAAGTTACTCATCTCTTACGTGTCATACGTATAAGTTCTTAACCAAGCGATCCGGGGCTACTCACGGGGATCCCGGGAATATTTTTGTAAACTTCCGCTGCGTCCAGGGACCCGACCCGGCGCTCGGGGTTCCCAAACATCATCTTCTTTTTCTTTGGCTTAATCGCTTGCTATGATACCATTTTGAATTTTGTGTATTGTACTTCTTATAAATTTTGTAGTGTACATCGACTAGTTTATAGAGAAAAAACTAGCCGTTGGAATATAGTCGTTGAGACATTTATGACTAGATCATTTCATGATCTTATTATTTGTCTTGATTGCATGATTTGCTCCTTGATTGTTGTCTTGATTGGATGATAATCCTTCAAATCCTCAACATTCTACAACCATAACCCACAACACAAAACAAAGTTCAAAAACCTCAAAAACTCAGCTCACATACTCAGAAATGAAAATTAGTAACAGACATAAAAAATTACAATCTAACCACATCGATCGGCCTCTGACCTCGCTGGTAATAATTGAAATACATCTCGGGGTAGTTGGTGACATTCTTGTAAGACCTCGGGTTTTTCTCATCGTCGACGAGTTCGTCTCCTGGGCCTATCTCTTTAGCAGGATCGGGAGCACAAAACATGGCTACAGTGATCCTTTCTCGCTTCGAATTTGCTAGGGCTCTATGCACGGGGCTCTTGAATATCCCATTGCTGATTATCTGGTAAAAAGGAAAAATTTAATAATAATAATAATATGAACTATGAAGAGAATTTCGAAAAAAAAAAAAAAAAGCTATGACGAGAATTGGTTTCGATCACTTAACATACCTCGAGCTGATCTCCTGCATTAACGAGTAGGGAGTATGGAGCCAAAGGGACACGAAACCACTCATTGCCTCTGAGCAGCTGTAGCCCTTCGACTTGTTCGTCCTGTAAGAGAATGGTAATGCCAGAACCATCTGCGTGTGGTTTCAGCCCGACAACGAGATCGGGCCTCGAGCACGGAGGGTAGTAGTTAAACCTTGCATACATTTGCCTTCGATCCCCAAACTGGACCAAGAAGGTGTTATCTGGTAAGCTTAAACTCCTTGCCATCGCATTCAGTAGCTCTTTTTCAATCTGTCTAGTCATATCCGTGTATGTGGATAATACATTTCTGGCCAAAGATTTAACTTTTTCGCATAAGAATCCACATTATCTTCTTATCTCAAATGGCAGTTCAATGAATATCTAACTGAATGAAAATCGCGTAGGGACGAGAAGGAATATTATCGAAGAAAGGTATTAACTGGTTAATACAGACAGACGGAGAAAGATAATTTACATGAAGGTTTCCGGATTTTCGGGCCAGTATTGGAGCTTTCTCTGATCTTGAGGATTGACTAAAAGGTAAAGCCTATCTGTCCAATCGAGGGGTTGATCATCGAAGAGAACCTTATCATTTCCATAGCCTTCGAACCCGTGGGCTTCACGGGCATGCTTTTGTTTCTCGGCCATCGGCTGGTGGAAAAACTCTCTTGAAATGTCTCTCACTTGATCCAAGAATGAGTTTCCTATTCCATGGTTGACTACCTGAAGTGACAGAGTCATCAATACATAGCAAAGCTCAAGGATTTGAGAATTGCTTTGGATTTATCTTTCAAAACTAATGACTTCATTACGCTGCTATTAGACTTAACAAGAATCGTCCGATTCATATCGAGAGTGACAACAAAACATGTTTGTAAAAATGCAACAAAGGGCCAGCCAACTAACCTGAAAGCAACCCCATGAAGACACAGCGAATTTTAGCTTCTGCAGCTCCGATTCCGACTTCAGATTCTTGAAATCAATTTCTGGGATATCTGCAGTCGACGTCAGAGTAAGATTTATGGGTCCATAGTGATTAGCGTTAGAATCTCTCCAGATATATCTTTGAGGTAGCTCTTCATAACCATCGTCAACAAGTTCTTGAACTGTTCTTCTGCTGCTTTTTTCAGCCATGAGATGAGAGCGAGTAGTGTAATTTCTTGGAACATCGTATGTTATCAGGTAGTGTTGCCCAACCGCCGGTTACGGTTAACCGGCGGTTGGGATCCGGCGGTTGCCGGTTGGTCGAAATGACCAACCGGCGTCAACCGGCCGGAGACGGTTCCCGGTTGGCCGTCTCCGGTTGCTGGTTGACCAACCGGCGGTTGGTCAAACCGCCGGTCAAAGGATGTCCGGCGGTTACCAACCGCCGGAATTTTTTATTTTTTTTTAATTTTTTTTTAATTTTTTTTAATATTTTTTTTTAATTTTTTATTTCAATTTATAGTGTGTATTTCGATAGTTTTCGACTTTTCGGGACACAATTATTTTTTTCGGGTATATAACAAGGGTTTCGATTTAAAAGTTTTAATCGTAATAAATTAATTTTATTACAAAAACAAAGTTACATTTACAATTAAAATTTACAAAGTCGAAAATACAAAGTAAGAAAAAAAAATTTATTCGCCATTTGCCAACGCCAGTCGATAATCGGTTTCTGAAAAAAAATATACAATAGAAGTTAGTTAGATAATAATTATAATATTCTTTTGTACAATCGCCATTAAAAAATGAAATTAGTTTTAAGGACTTATCTTTTTTCGGACTTGTCGTTGGCTTAGATGTCGTCACGCGAGCGATTTCTTGGAGACGTTGGCTGAAAAATAAGATTGTATGAGTACGTAATTATTTAAAAATATAAAATAAAAAATTAATACAATGAGATTAGTATTAAGGACTTATCTTTTTTCGGGCTTGAATCTTTCGCCATTTTCGGATATTCTCTACTCTCTACTCTTAGTCGTCCCCGTCCCCGCCATTGCCGCCGCCACCACTAGAACCGGTACCGGTGGTGTCGTCGAATACGTCGTCGTCCGAATCGGTATTCGTGGCGTCTTGTGTCCGATGTTCGGCTCTCGTCCAATCATCGAGAAGGCATTGGTATTCGACGTTTTCTACCGTCAACCTCGAACGCCTTTCACTTAACGTTAAGCCGCCCATGCTAAAAGCTTGTTCAACCGCGACGGTTGAAATTGGGACGGCAAAGATTTCCCTAGCGATCTTCGCCAACGTTGGATACGTTGGCGACATCTTCGACCACCATCGGAGGACGTTGAACTGATCTTCATCCTCGCCGAACTCAAAAGTGGTCGACAAGTAGTTTTCTAACTCTATGAACGGGTTCGTCGACCTTTGGCGTTTGCTCGTGTTGAGGAGGTTGTAGTAGGAGGCTAAGCGATCACTACCGCTAGCACTACTACTACTAGTGGATTGACCCGAACTCGATCGAGTTGGTCTTGGCCACTATCGTCTTATACGTTCTAAAGACTGCCTTTAGAGCGTCATACCCTACATTCCTAACTTGAATGTGATAGCCATCGGGGAGGACACTAGAATTAGCCGCTATGGACTGGTAGTATAATCCTAGAAAATTATCGGTCCCCTCTACGCGTAATCTGGGGTCTAATATCTTCGCAATGATGAAGATATCGGGTAGATCCCAAAAGTACTTCAGCCATTTAGCTTTCATGGCTAAAACGGCCGGACCCGCAATCTCGTCATTTACAAACCCGTTTAGAATGCATGCGACTTTAACGCAATGATCTAATGCCAAGATAGATGTCGGGTAATATATTCCCGACATCTCCCTCGTGGCATCGTGAAATACTTGAAGTATTTCACATATGCCGTTGCATCCGTCCCACATCGTAGGATGTAATGCTACCCCGAATTCGGGGTTTTCGTCGTAGAAATCGCTCAAGGTATGGCGATATTCGTACGACGTCTCAACATCTTATAGGTGGAATTCCACCTGTTGGGTACATCTAAGGCAAACTTCTTGGGCATGACACCCAAACTTCTACAATGACGCTTCCACTTCTTCAGTACAGAAGAGTGGCGCATCATGTAACTAATCGCCGTTCGTATCGGCGTAACGTGTGCCTTTAGATGCGTCAGTGCGTCCTGAACACATAGGTTAAGTATGTGGCAGAAGCACCGGACATGAAAGAATCGGCCGCCAAATGACGGTCGACAATACTTAATCAAATCTTCAATGCTCGCGTTATTAGCGCTAGCATTATCAAAGGATACCGAGAAAATCTTCTCGAGTATCCTATATTCCGATAAGATATTCCTAAGCTTAAGTGCGATGTTTTGAGCTGTGTGTGCTGTGTCAAATTCCCTATACGCAATTAAGCGTTTCTGTACTTGCCAAGAGTCATCAATCCAATGGCATGTAACGCCCATGTAATGATGATCTTGCCAGTGATCACTCCATATATCGGAGGCAATGGATACTCTACACTATAAGTTTCCTAATTGATCTATTAACTCGCGTTTATACGCGAGTACGGTCTTCCTAATGTCTCGCGTAAGGGTGCTACGTGAAACTTCTTCGCTTGGGGGTTATACGACTTTCTGATCCAATCTTCGTAGATCGGATCGTCGGCAAACCGAAAAGGAAGATGTTTCGCGCAAACAAATTTTGCAAGTTGTTTGCGCGCAACGTCTTCGTTGTACATGAACAAAGACGTCGGACTCGCACTGGGTCCTTGTCCGGTAGCGGACGACCCCGTACCCGTAGCCCCGTGCATTTGACTTTGACTTTGACTAATTCCTATCTTAGTAGGATGTTTTGAGCGGACATGGCCGGTAAAATTGCCATATCCGCCCCCCTTCCTAAAAGGGTACTCCTTACCACAATAATTACATATAACTCTAAAAATATCTTTATTTTCGGTCGGTACCTTCTTGAAGTGTACCGCGAAAATATCCGAGCGTAGGGCGGCGGTGGCGGCCCGTGCTTGGGTGTCGGTCGTCGGCATCGGGATTTCTTCCGTTTGGTCCCGTTGCGTGTTGCTTTGCGTTCCATCCATGTCCGAGCCGAGTACGTCACTTAGGTCGAGCATAATTTCGGGGGAGTCGTCATATTGGTAGTAGTCATCTTGCGATGAACTACCGACAATCTGTTTCCCCCTAGATCTCGAACTCGATCCTCGACGACGGCTATCCATATCTAAAATAAAAGGTTAGAATAAACGTTCGATAAAAAAAATGTGTAAACTTACGAAAAACGAGGCGAGTGAAATTCGGAGCGCCGTGTAGTAGAGCCGGGCGGGGATTGATGAGCGTAGTAAAGCCGAGCGGGGAATGGTGGACTAGTATTTTAATTAGTTTATTTTTAGTTCGTGGACTACAACTAGACTGAGAATCACGCGTTTTGAGAGTGAATAATTGAGAGAAAGAGATAGAATTGAGTTGTGATTTTTTGAAGAGGGGTGGAGGGGTATTTATAATTTTTTTTTTGGACTAGCCGTTGCAACCGCCGGTTGCCGGTTGCAACCGCCGGTTGCCGGTTGCAACCGCCGGTTCCCGGTCAACCGCCGGTTGCAACGGGTATTTTTTAATTTTTTTTTTTTTTTCTAACTAACGGACTAACAACGGTAACTTTTTTTAAATTTTTTTTTATATTATATATCTATTTATATAATTAAATATATTAAAAAAATAAAAAAAAAAGCCGGAACCGCCGGTTGACAACCGGCGGTTTGCGGTTTGGAAAAATCCCAAACCGCCCGGAACCGGCCACCCGCGGTTGCCGGATACGGTTGGTGGCCGGTTCCGGTTACAAACCGGAACCGGCGGTTGGCCGGTCGGAACCGCCGGTTCCGGTTGTTTTTGGGCAAGTCTATTATCAGGTGAACTTCATAACTGGCTGAGTCTGCTTTGTAATTTTCAGAGAGTGCTGGACTGAAAATAAATGAAGGTAGGCGAAGGGACTAATCATCAATATTTTCTCAAATTTCAACAAATCCTAGTGCATGTCATGTTGGAAGTTGGAACACATTAACTAATAAATACGATGATCCAGAATCAAGTGGCGCCGCAGCTAATGTAAAAAATGATTAATTATAATTAATATCTGTTAATTAAAATATACGAAAATTCATGCCACTATCCATATGTATTTCTTGTGTTATAAAAATATTAATTCTCATTAATATTATATTAATATTAATTTAATTTATAGTATGATTATTATGATAATAGTATTAAGGAGGGAATTTAGAGAGAGATGAAGTCTTTTAATATTTTTGTAGATTTGACAATACAACTCTAATCACCTATATAATACTAAAAATTCATTATTCCAACTAATTAAAATAATACAATTTATACAACTCACACCAAAAGACAATCATTCTAATTATACAACTCATCTTATCATCATTTAATATAATACTTCTAAATCTTCAATAATCTAAAACATCCACATTTTAATAATCAAAACTTGATTATTCATAATATTCCTCCGGTGGGATAAAACCTAGTGAAGGAAAAATAATACATTAATCTTTGATACGCTTCCAGTTGTTGACTCATTAAAATCTTACTGGGAAAACCTATTTGGAAAAACCACAGTGAAGGAACAAATAGTGCAACATGTATATTCTTCCCATGATAATGATATCATTATAAATCTCGCAGCCTACGAACTCCAATTGAATATATCAATTTTCTAAACATTATAGGGGGAGCGTTTTCGTAAATAAATCTGCAAGATTTCACTTGGTCGCACTTGATGTACATCGATATCACTATTTTTCTTTAAATCATGGGTAAAGAAAAATTTCCTCTGAATACGTTTTTTTCTATCACCCTTAATATACCATTCTTTTAATTGGACAATACATGTTGCATTATCTTCATATAAGACTGGTGGAAGTAATTTCTCTGATAACAACCCACAAGTTTGTCGTATATGCTCAATTACTTATCGCAACCAAATACATTCTCGGCTAGCTTCATGAATAGCTAGAATTTCCGCATGGTTATATGAAGTAGCCGTTAAACTTTGTTTAAATGAGCGCCATGAAATAGCGGTTCCACCATATGTAAACAAATAACCTGTTTGCAATCGAGCATTATGGCGGATAGAAATTCAGCATCTGCATACCCAATTAAATATGCTTTCGCTCATTGGAATAGAACAATCCCATATCAGTTGTTCCTTGAAGGTATCGGAAAATCCGTTTAACTCCATTCCAATGTCTGAGTCGTGGCGAACTATATATTTCCAATAAGTTTACGGCGAACGCTATATTAAATTGCGTATGACTCGTAAGATACATTAGTGCTCCTATAACACTAATGGTACTTCTGGAGCAGGTAATTATCTTCACGGGGTCTAAACGGATCTTTAACACAGCTATAGATCTAATTATCATTGGAGTATCAATT
Organism: Linderniella brevidens; assembly: GCA_004919715.1. Lineage (NCBI taxonomy): Eukaryota > Viridiplantae > Streptophyta > Magnoliopsida > Lamiales > Linderniaceae > Linderniella > Linderniella brevidens. The sequence continues at coordinate 1,494,948 of SWDC01000158.1, forward strand.
TGATGAGTTTTATCCATGTAAAATATTTTCAATACCTTCTTCGTATAAGTCTCTTGATGTGCAAATATATCACTTTTCAAATATTCAATCTTAGTCAAAGATAAAATTTTGTTTTTAGGAGATCTTTGATTCAAACACCCTTTTTAGACAATAAAAACCATTTGATAACTCTTCATGAGTTCCAATTATGTTGATATGATTAACATAGACTGCTATAATGACAAACTCATTTTCACGTCTTTTCATAAATATGTGGGGATAAGCTTGATCATTTTTATATCTCTTTTTCATTAGATATTCGTTGAGAAGATTATACCACATACGCCCAGATTGCTTAGTCCTTAAAGCGATTTGTTAAGCTTAATTGAGTACTCATTTTGGGGCCCTAATTTTCCAGGAAACTTAAATCCCTTGGAAGTTTCATGTATATATCACCGTCAAATTTTCCATATAAATAAGCAGTGACAACATCCATAAGATGCATATCGAGTCATTCTCGTACTGCAAGACTTATTAAATAATGAAAAGTTGTTGCATCCACCACGTGAGAATATGTCTCCTCATAATCAATACTTGGTCGTTCGAAAAACTTTGCGCAACAAGCCGTGCTTTATATCACATAATTTCACCTTTTTTATTTCTGTTTCTGATGAAACCCCATTTATATCCAACAGGCTTTACATTTGCTGATATACGGACTACATGTCCAAAAACTTTTCTTTTCTCAAGTGTTCTCAATTCTTCCTCGATTGCATCTTTTCATTTTGGCCAATCTTTTCTTTGTCTGCATTCTTGTACAAATCTTGGTTCATGATCCTCATTCTCATTAATCTTATTCATTTCATGTAGTGCTACGTTAAATGAGAATAAAGTCGACAATGTTGACCCTGTCTCCGTTCCATCTAATTCTATTTTGTGCATAGTTATCGAGATCTCTTTGTTTTCATTATTTCACAATTGTCAGGTACCTATTTCATTTTCATTATCATTTATGCCCATCGACTCTTATTTGGTCGATAAATGCTCGGATAGACTATTCTTATTATTTGATCCTTTTCTTCTAGGTAAAAAGCAAACTGATGCGGAAACTTGGACCACGAAAAGTTTCCAAGTATTTTTAGTAAGGAGTAGCTTAATTTTAAAATATTTTTATAAAATGAGAAAAATATTAAAGTAATTTATCATAATACTTAATTTAAATTACATATATATAAGTAATTAACTATAATACTAATATCATAGTAGTATTTCTACTCCGCCTTGAAAATTCAATAGAAACTCCCCCTCAATTACAATAATTATTCTTCCCCCTATATTTTATGAAAAATTACTCCCACTAGATAAATGCACTCATATGTAATATTTATCTTATAAAAGGTCCGTGATGCACAATCGATCAAGTGTCGAGGTTCAGCATGATTAACTTAGAGACAAGGAAATGGAATCGTTTTTCATCCAAAACCTTGGTAAATAAGTCGGCTAGCTGAAGCTCGATAAAAATGAAGTACATATCTACCGTGCTTTTCTCAACATGATCATTTATAAAGTGATACCTAAGGTCTATGTGCTTGGTCCGTGAATGGTGTACAAGATTGCATGTTATAGCTATTGCACTCTTAGAGTTTCTATAACATGAGCAGTATTTAGATCAAACCCATAATCCCATAGTTGCGTGCACATCAACAAGATTTGAGAGCAGCAGCTAGTGGCGGCAATGTACTCTGCCTCGGCAGTGGAGGTGGACACGCAATTTTGTTTCTTGGATAACCAACTTACTAGATTGTCACCCTAGAATTGCGTTCCACCCGAGGTGCTTTTTCATTCCATTTTACACCCTGCAGAATCGGCGTCAGTATAACCAACTAAATTGAAGCCAGAGTTTTTATGGTACAACAATCCAAGATTTGGTGTCCCTTTGAGATATTTCATGATCCTCTTCACGAAAAGCATGTGTGACTCCTTTTGATTGGCTTGAAAGCGAGCACATGAGCACGTGGAGAACATGATGTCGAGCCTACTAGCTGTGTGGTAGAGTAGTGAGCCGATGATTCCTGGATACGTGGTTGGGTTGACTTGTTTCTCGGAGGGGTCTGAGTCAAGGTGACACGTAGTGGACATCGGCGTGCTCTTCGTCGTGCAATTCTCCATTTCAAAATTTTTCAAGATGTCGTGGATATATTTTGATTGACTTATGAAGATTTTATTCCAGAGTTGCTTGACTTGTAATCCTAGAAAGAAGTTAAGCTCTCTCATCACGCTCATCTCAAACTTAGTCTTCATAAGGTCTCCGAATTGTTCACACAGCCTGAAATTTGTAGACCTGGATAATATCGTTGACGTAAATTTGAACGAGGAGAATGTCCGATCCGTTTCGTTTGATGAAGAGAGTGGTGTCCATCTTCCCTTTTGCGAAGCCTGACTTGACCAAAAGATAATAGAGGACGTCATAGATGTGTTGGGAAAGGTACCCGGTTTGTACCCGAGATGCAACGCCCCGGGATACGGTGCGGAATAAAATTTTTTCCGGGTTCCTTCGCAGCTCGGATCGAAAACTCTAATCACGTTGACACGTAAAAGGGCGGGTCATACCCGTGATAGATTACCTTTGAAGCGAGTGGCAGCTCCTCGTCGATTGCGTCGTCGCCCGCGGTCGTGTTGGGTATCGTCTAGATCGTCACGCCGACCTCGCAGTGTACCACGGTTTCGATTCTCCGAAGATGGCTAGAGAGAATTGATCCGCCGCTCGGGAGAGTGGTTTGCGTTTGTGTGTTCGTGTTTCGATTCTCGGGTCGAGAAATTTCGCGTCGATTCTCTTCCTGTGTCTTTTTCTTTGACGAGGGTCTCACCCTTATTTATAGTAGGGGAGGACGAAATTTTCAGCCCTAAACAAGGCTAAAATGTCGAAATATTTGTTCCTAAATATGAGAGATATTCTTGCCAAAATATCTCTCCTAATTGAATTCAAAATTCTATTAAAGGAACATACTATAAATAGAAAACTAACTAAGATATTAAAATATCTTCAAATATGGTAAATAAATTTTGAAATTTATATAAAATATAAATTCAAATTTTAGTTTTAATAAATAATATTCAAAATATTTTTATTATCATATTTGTAAATTACGAAAATACCCTTTAAGGCATTTTTCGAATTTCTCGGCTTAGGGTTGAATTCCAATTCTTCCCTCAAGTCTTTCTAAGCACTTAGCCAAGCCTAAGTCTTAAAGTTAGTTTCATATGAAGTCCGACTTCGGTCTACTTAATGACCCCGAGGCCCAATAAGGCGTGGCATAACGACCCGAGGCCCGTTAAGGCCCAAAACACAATCTCTCCTTCTCGGTACACATTGATGATCCTTTTTAAGCCCGACGCTCTAGGTTCGACTCAATCGGCAAGGGAGGAATCCAAGAGTCCGGTAGGTGCCTAGCCAATTCCGCAGTACCGGACAGATCCCGACTTGAGCACGAATTTCGAACTAGTCTCATTCCAGAACCTAACTATAGATTATAGTACTACGTACAAACCCTTCAGCTGTGTCCCGATCGAGTGAGAGCCATGGTATTTGTCAAACTCACTAAACTCGATACTATGATAAAATGACACGAGGCAAATTACCAAACTACCCTCCATGTCTAACATGAGTTAGTTTTATACCTTGGCCAAGGAATTTGTAATTTCCCGTCGTCATTCTCATAGGACACTTGTCTCGATTACTTGCGAGACTGTGAATCCGTACTCGGCAGTCTAAGTCCGGCAATCACAAATATCCATCAAGACCGCATCTGTCCCGCTGACCCATGCAATAGCAAATCGGATCTAGCGAAACCAGTGATAGTCAAGACTTCAAAGTCAACTCCGTCAAAGCCCCTTTCGGTCTAAGGTTCAAGCAGACTACTATAGTTTTTGTCGTCGATCATTGACACTCCTTGAGTAATAAGCCATGTTTGATCGTACGACCTGCGAGTCAGTGTCCATGAAACGATTCAATCCCTTGATTCGACTCGTATCACAAGTCATGACTTCCGCTTCCAAGCGGTATATCAGCACACGATAAATCATCTACAAATAAGCCATGATTGGTTTTCCAGCACCCAACTGAAACCTAAGGCTTATGGACATTTTATGTTCGAGGTTAAGAGTCCACTGGTGCCTTCCTCTCTCGTACCCATCGAGAACAGTGACTCAACTCGACACATTTGGATTTATTCATTTATTGCTTTACCCGATGCTAAGTAAAGAACTCATATAACCAATAAACGAATAATGCATTTATTAATACGCAAAACAATGTTTGATTACATTTACAATCGAATGATAAATAAGCTAATGCCCTATACATATCCAATCCTCGTATAGCATTCGAGAGCATATCCCTAACAAGATGTTCTCGAACAAGATGTCCATATCCTCTTAATTTTCTGTCTTTGTGTCAATGTCCCATCCACGGGAGTAGAATTGTGTTGATCTTCTGTTAACACTCTAATGTGACGGGAGTAGAATTGTACAAAAGCCATTTTCGACGTTTCGTCGAATGTGACGTTGGTGCTCTTCATGAAAGTCTCCTATGTTTGAGATAGCCTCTGTACGCCTTAGATTTTCTAGAATACCCCATGAATACTGCTTCGAACACTTTATGGTCAAATTTGCTTCGGTCTTCTCTATCATTTGCAACGAAACACTTGCATCCGAAAACTCGAAGGAACCCTATGTTCAGTATTCTTTGGTTGATTATATGATAAGGAGTCTTCTCAATTTTGTGAATGCTTGTCCTATTTTGAGTGTAGCATCCTGTGTTAACGACTTCAGCCCAAAGGAAGTGAGAAGTTTCACGTGGATTAACGTCGTACGAGCTGCTTTCACTAAAGTCCTATTCCTTCTCTCCACTACCCCATTTTGTTCTGGGGTCTTAGCTGCTGAGAATTGTTGGGAAATCCCGAATTTTTGGTAGAATTCACTGACCATCTTATTCTTGAAATTCAGTGTCGTTGTTCGTGCGGATCACATGTTGCATCCTAACAGATTCTAAGTTGTCTTCACAAAAGGTATGATGAAATCAGATGTCTCGACCTTCGTGTGTAAGAATCTTGTCCACGTATAGCGTGAGAAGTCATCCACAATTACGAGGACATACTTACGTACACTGATGCGTTCAATTCTCATCGGTCCACGTAGATCCATGTGTAGTAGTTTTACTGACCGACAGGTTGAGGCAATTTGTTTAGGCTTGTGGGATGACTTTTTTAATTTTCCCCATTCCACAAGCACAACATAGATGCTCATTGTGATACTTCAACGATGGCAGTCCTGTGACTAATTGTTAGACATATTAGTAGTGTCCAATATATTTTATTTAAGTCTTAGTCATGTACTTTAACTTTACGTGAACTAATCTATAAGTTGTAAAGATTAGTGATTTACTTGTTATAATGGGCTTTTAGGCTCAAGTATCTTATAATATAATCCAAGGGTATAAATACTAAAACCCTACACTCTATTAAGTATGACTCATTTATCGAAAAACACGCCGCTACAGTACCTTAAAGATATCGAAACACACATTCACACATTCTTAAGGTTTTTAGTGCGTTCTTCATCGATTCTTCACCAATCTTGCTGTTAGCTAGGTGATTTGAGACCTACAAGTGGTATCAGAGCCAAGTGTGATAGATTAAAACCAGTTTTCACGTTTGGATTTGAGAAATTTTGTTGGGTTTATCGCGTTTTTCAAGTTCGCAGTTTCGTCAAAGTGTTCTTCAACATTTTCGAGTGATTCTTAGCATTTTTGGTTACTTTTTGATCTCGTTTAGTGTTATAGGACTTTTTCGAGAATCTCTATGAAAAACCCATAAATTTTCATCAAGTTTGAGTAGTTTTTGAGCAATTTTAAGTTTAGAAGGCTTTCGCAAAAGTTTTCGCACTCACTACGAAAACCATTGCGAAAACTAGTCCGAAAACATGTTTTCACCACTGTAACTGGAAAAATCATAACTTACGCTACGATCGACCGTTACTCTCCGAAAACTTGAGTTCCAAAAACCTCAATTTTTGCAATGATCGACCGTTACTCTCCGAAAACTTGAGTTTTCGCACTTCACTGCGAAAATCGATTTTTGCACCAACAGTAACTTACGTTCCGAAAACCTTAGTTTTCGTAATTTACGTTTCGTACCTCACTGTGAAGATCGGTATTCACAACAACGTAAATAATCAAGGGCATTTCAGTAATTTCTATAGTGTTTTGGCAACACGTTTTCATAATACGTTTTCGCAAACACTCTATGAAAACTCCGATTTTTGCAACCCGATTTTTCACAAAAACGATTTTGAACTAAAAGTCTTTCGAAATCAAACTCTTGATAAACTCTCAAATTTCCGAAAATCAAAACTCTTCTCATTCGAACCACTCTTGTTTAAGTCACTTCACGTTTACACGATCACCACCTATCTCTCGACAAGATGGACACCATAGCTATGGGTAGCGACCTTAGGGCATCCATGTTTAGACACAGTGAATTTTCTGTTTGGAAAAACAGATTCCTAAACTTCATCCAGTCCAAGGATCTCGGGGAAGACATTCTTGCCTCACTTAAGGAATTACCTGCTCAGTTTTGGACGACCATTCTGGGTGATGCTACCGCCGACCCTCCAGTACTTCCAAACCGAGTGCTCACGACATAATCAGAGTACACAGATGCTGAGGAGCATAGAGCAAAAGCAGATCGTCACGCTATGAACTATCTTCTGCAAGCCATCCCTGACGACATCTACTCTCAGTTGGATGCTCTTTCCACCGAGAAAGAGATGTGAGATGAGATCCACAAGATGATGCAAGGCACGGAGGTTGGAGCATTGGCCAAGATGACAAACACTATCGCAGCCTATGACACGTTCAAGGCTAGGCCTAGGGAAGAGCTCAGAGACACGTATCGGAGGTTCGTCACTCAAATGAAGGAATTGAAGAAAATAAACGTCCACAGATCAAACATGAAAGTGAACATCCGATTCCTCACATCCCTGCTCCCCAAGTGGAAGAGGATTACTACATTGATCCGACCGAACAAGGAGATCCATGTGGTTGATATCCACAGCATCTATGAGAGTCTCTCACAACACGCTAACGACATTAGCGAGATCGAGAGCAGCATGAAGGTAAAGGAAGTGGCAAATACACTTGCATTAGTAACCGACAACAGAACGAAGAGGAGCATGAGATCCTCCAAAGGCAAGTCGGTGAAGCTCCCTAGCTCCTCAGACGATGATGGATCCGGCTATGACTTTGATCCTAAATTCAGAGACTTTGAGAAGTAGATCTCATGACGAAGCTTATGAAAAAGAAATTCTTCCAAAAGAAGTCGTTATCATCTGCAAAGAAACAAAGGGCCTCCTCAAATTCCAGACAATCACTAGCAGCTCCTGAAGACACCACGCCCAAGAATGCCACCGAACCCACAAAGTGCTACAACTGTGGAATGCTAGGGCATTGGGCAACATATTGCTACTTCCAAAATAAGAGGGATGAGGACTACTACGCCAAGAAGCTACAACTAGTGAGGTAGAAGAAGGCTGACGTAGTCCTAATGGCTGAGCGGACCACTGGCTCGATGACATCTCAGACAGTGAGTCCAATAACGTAGCCCCAATGGCGTTCGTTGAGGAAGCTGAGCAGGAAACAGAGGACAAGAGCCCAAAGCCTCAGATAACGAAGAGAGATGCTTGGAAGGAGGTAGAATCTATTGACGACAGCATATTTTTATAATATAAAAAGAAATATAAATTGTTTCGTAAAGAACCTAAATGCGTTAAGTCATTAAAGAGCATGTTAGCTAACAATGAAACCACGTTAGCTATGGCTCAAGAAAAGGTCACTGCCTTTGAAGATAGTTTGCTAAATATGAGGATATGGTCCGTGCTTTGACCATACGGGTCAACGAATCTGAGAAGGTTGAGAATAACTCTATTGATCACAAATAGACTATAGAGGAACTAGAAGCAAGATTAGAAAACAATCACCAAAGCTTGCTCAGAAACTCAAGAGAGAAACACACTCTTAGTTGTCAGCTTGAAGCTGCATAAGAAAGAGTATCAAGTCCTGATACACAAATAGAGAAGCTCAAAGCTCAAGTTCTCGAACTTACAAACTAGTTTGAAAACTTGTGAGAGCGAGCGAAAAACCAAAAATAGCGAGTGCAACCTTGCAAATGAGAAACGTAGGAAATTATACTCTAAGATTAAAAGCTGAGAGGATATTCCTACGAAAAGAGGACAAACGGACCAAATCATTTTCCTGAAAAAGCCTACGAACACGAGATTTTATAATCAACGAGAAGGCCTAGACTTTAAACCATCCGACCAATTGGTTGAGAAGAAGCCCCTACCTCTTTACGACATTAACTATCTTAAACATAGATAATCTAATGCGTTCAACAGAGCATCAGATGTAGATGCTCTCAAGGAAGAAAAGGAGAAGCGTGAAGCTAAAGTAAGGGCTGAAATTCCGTTATTATGCTAGATTGATTGATAGTTACAAAACAAGGGAAACCCCTTTGTCTTCGGACTATCTACCAATCTGCTCATCCTCTACCGAAGCTACGTCTATTGAAGAGAATTCTGACACGAGAAAATCTATCACCACAAGTGCCTATATTCCAACAATAATCCAAGAACGGATTTATGCTCAACCTTAGAGCGGAAGGATTTCAAGCACAAAAGAGAAACTACTTAGTAGAATATCCTCGCTTGAAAAGCCTCGCGCACAAACGAAGCTTCGACCTCGCACTTTGCCTCTCTAGCTAAAACTATAAATGAATCCCCCACTCAAGCTAGACACCCAGAAAAGAAAGTTATGACTCGCAAAAGCGACTTGACTAACCCATCTTTACGTATGCCCACAGGCAAGAACCTAAGTAAAACGGGGGAGAGGGAAGCCACATGGACTCAGAAGGAGGATGCTAATCTCTTTTCTAAAAAGAAAAAGCTACCCTTATCTAGTGTTTCTGTTTTTACATTTATCTCGAAATCATATAGAAAGACCTCTTCATGTATTTTAGATCGTGTTGCTACTTTCTCTTCGTTATTTTCTAGATTTTGGCATGTAAAGACTGTTAAGCACGTTAATGCCTATGATCGATGTTTTGATTCAAGTGTTAAAATTGTAGCCACATGAATGCATGTCTTAAGAAAAACAGGACTATAGTATCGTCTCCTACTAAGTCAAGTCCAAAACTCGACAAAAAGGGAGAACATACTTTTAAAGTGTGAAAGCACACTAAAACTAAGGCCAAAGCCAAAGTTTTAGGCACTAAACAAATTTGGGTGCCCAAAAAGGAGCTTGCATCAAGCACTAAGCTTTGTTATCACCTAGGAATAAAAAAGATATTGGTTTCTAAGTCGAAATTAAGACATGAAATACATATAAAACTGACTTATACCCAAATTACTAAAAAGTTCGTGCAAAGCACCTTCTGCAAACAAGGGAGGACCCGTCATTAACATGGTACCTAAATCTCCTTAATCTGTTTAACTATCCATCATGTGTAGTACCTTGACTCTGGTTGGTCCACATACATGGCTGGAAGACGAGAGCTGCTGAACAACTACACCGAACGTTTAGGTGGACAAGTGCGTTTCAGGAATAGTCACTCCGCACCCATTCTAGGGCACGACAATCTTATCCATAACAATCTCATAATTAAGGATGTCTCCTACATTGACGGTCTAAGACAAAATCTTTTCAGCATTCGACAATTCTGCGATAGAAGACTAAAAATCAATTTCCATGCTAAAGGATGTAGTATTAGTGATGAGAACGGAAATGAGCTTCTCACGAATCACGAGCGTCCAATGTCTACACTATCAATCTGAGGACCGTCCGACCTTCGACTGCAATCTGCCTGCTACAAAAGGCTTCCCTAGTTCAGAGCAACCTTTGGCATTAATGGTCGTGCCACCTCAACATAAATGCTAAATTAACTACACTCTGACAAGTTAGTCACAGGACTACCAGCGTTGAAGTATCACAAGGAGCATCTATGTTCTGCGTGTGAAATGCGGAAGATGAAGAAGTCATTCCACAAACCAAAATAGGTCGCCTCACCTCTCGGCCACTAGATCTACTACACATGGATCTATGTGGACCAATGAGAATTGAGAGCATTAATTGACGTAAGTATGCCCTTGTGGTAGTGGATGACTTCTCACGCTATACGTGGACAAGATTTCTATGCACGAAGGCTGAGACATCTGATTTCATCATAGCTTTTGTGAAGATGACTCAGAATCTGTTGGGTTGAAACATCCGAGTGATCCGCACAAACAACGGCACCGAGATCAAGAATAAGATGCTCGTGTAATCGCTAACAAGCTATCATTGTATCTTCCTCGAGTGCTTTAGTAGGGAAAGGGCCTAACTACTGTTTTAGTGCACTTGTGTCCATCTGCTTTCTGCTTCACTTCAAAAGAATGACGTAGGTAGACTAGAAGGAAGAGTTTCAGGCTCAAGGCATAGTAGAAAAAGGCAATTGCTCTTACTTCCCGAGGGAAGGGAATTCATTCCATCTCATACGCGACATCGCTTTCCGCAAAGAAGTTGTTTTGCTACTCCCGCCCTCATGCTTTTATTTCTTTTTTCCTTTCCCGGCATAGCGCTTTAGATGGCTGCCTTCTACTTACAGAAGGACTTACTTTAGGAAAGGATTCATACCCAGACAAGCCCTACGCAAAACCACAACCGGTAACCAAAACAAGCAGGCCAGCTTCAGTAGTGGTAGTAGCTTCAAAGGAATTGGTAGTATGTCTTGAATAGGAAAACATTCAAAATGTATGAACAATAAAGTTCAAGCTCTAAGCTAGCTCTTCGATCCCAGCAATGGGTGTAATTGCTAACAAGCTATCATGATACCTCAATCTGTCAACCAAAAGCTATGAACCGTACTCGTCTGGTTGTTCTTCCTCGAGTGCTTTAGTAGGGAAAGGGCCTAACTGCTGTTTTAGTGCACTTGTGTCCATTTGCTTTCTGCTTCACTTCAAAAGAATGACGTAGGTAGACTATAATGAAGAGTTTACCAAAAAATCATGATTTTCCAACAATTCTCAGCTGCTAAGACTATAGAACAAAATGATGTAGTGAAAAGAAGGAATATGACTTTAGTGGAAGCAGCTCGCATGATGCTAATCCATGCAAAACTTTCCCACTTCCTTTGGACCGAAAGCAGCCAACACGGCCTGCTACACCCAAAACAGGATAAGCATTCAAAGGATATTTGGGAAGTCTCCTTACGAATTGATAAACAAAAGAATACCAAACATAGGGTAACTTGGGGTCTTCGGATGCAATTGATTCATTGCAAATGATAGAGAAGACCGAAGCAAATTCGACCCTAAAGTACACGAGGCAGTATTCATAAGGTATTCCACAAGAACTAAAGCATACAGAGTCTACCTAAAAAATAAAAGACTTTTCATGGAGAGCACCAGAATCACTTTCGATGAAATGCTAACCATGGCTTCTGTACTAATCAGTGCAGAATCCGGACTAATCAGAGTGTTTCCAAAAGATTAACACAGTTCTACACTCGTGGACATGTTATTCGAACAATTCTACATCACTCATCGCCAACGTACAGTCCCACCACAAACCATTCCCGACAGTGATTCATCGATACCACAAGTAGAACAACCAACCGTGGCCGATGAAACTCCTCCAACTCAAGAACCAGACGTCACTGCAAATGCCGAAAAATGACATATACTTCGAGAATGAAGCAAACGAACATAATGAGGAAGAATAAGAAAAACCCCCGATTGAGATCTCCACTTCGAATAAAATGGAGTTCGTAGATCCAAAAAATGAAGACAATGTCGTACAACCTCTCCCTCACGGAGAAAGTGGACTCGAGCTCATCCTACAACACAGTTTATCGGAGATCCGAAGCAAGGAGTAAGCACACTGCTTTCAAGAAACCCATGAAGGTCTATTTACATGTTTTCTACGTCAGAACGAACCAAGGAAAGTAGCTGAGGCATTGGCCGATCCCGACTGGATAATGGCAATGCAAGAGGAAATCAACCAGCTCGAGCGACTAAAAGTTTGGAATTAGTCCCAAGACCAAAAGGGAAGACCATTATCTGTACTAGATGGGTTTTCAAAAATTAAAAAGAACGGAGAGAGTGTCGTCATCAGGAATAAGCCTCGATTAGTGGCTAAGGGTTACAACCAACAAGAAGACATCGACTACGACGAGACTTTTGCCCCTGTTGCCCGAATCGAAGCCATAAGACTCTTCATCACCTATGCTGCCCGTAAAACTTCACCGTTTATCAAATGGATGTCAAGACAACATTCCTCAACAGAGTCTTAAAAGAATAAAGCTATGTGGCTCAACCTGAAGGGTTCGGGAGTGAATCTCACCCTGACTATGTCTACTACCTAGACAAGGCACTCTACAGATTAAAACAAGCTCCTCGAGCTTGGTACGATGTTCTATCTGACTTCTTGGTCAAGTCAAGCTTCACAAAAGGGAAGATAGACACCACTCTTTTCATTCAACGTAAAGGGTCAGACATTCTCCTAGTTCAAGTCTACGTTGATGATGTCATCTTTGGGTCGATAAATCCAAGGCTGTGCGAGCAATTTGGAAACCTCATGAAGATTAAGTTTGAGATGAGCATGATGAGAGAGCTTAACTTCTTCATTGGATTACAAGTCAAGAAACTCTCGGATGGAATCTTCATTAGCCAATCCAAATACATCCACGACATCTTGAAAAAGTATGAAATAGAGAACTGCACGACAAAGAGCACGTTGATGTCCACTACGTGTCACCTTGACTCAGACCCCTCCGGGAAACCAGTCAATCCAACCCCGTATCGGGAATCATCGTGTCACTACTCTACCTTGCTGCCTGTGTGCTCGCTTTCAAGCAAACTGTAAGGAGTCACACATGTTTGCCATGAAGAGAATCATGAAATATCTCAAAGGGACACCAAATCTTGGATTGTGGTATCCTAACAACTCCGGCTTCAATTTAATTGGTTATTCTGACGCTTATTATGCAGGGTGCAAGATGGACAGGGAAACCACCTCGGGGTACGTTGTCGCCGCTAGTTGCAGCTCTTAAATCTTATGGATGCGTACGCAACTACAGATTATGGGTTTGATCTTAATAATGTTCCTATTTATAATGACTCTAAAAGTGCAATAGGTATCTCATGCAATCTTGTACACCATTCAAGTACAAAGCACATAGACCTTAGGTTTCACTTTATAAATGATCATGTGGAAAAAGTCACAATAGATATGTACTTCATTTGCAAAGAGCTTCATCTAGCCGACTTATTTATTAAGGCTTTGAATGAAAAATGCTTTTATTTCCTTGTTTCTAAGTTGGGCATGCTGAACCTCGACACTTAATATATTGTGTCTCGCGGACCTTTTTATATTGTGAATATTATATAAGTGGGAAGCAATATTTATTTAATTGACGGGAATCTATCTCTATATGTTTCAGGGGGAGTTTCTATTGAATTTTCAAGGGGGAGTAGAAATATTATTTTAAAGTCACTAATTTAGTTCACTACTTTTATATATACAATTTCAATATTTATTATTATTTATTTTAATATGTTTAATATTTTATTTTCATTTCATAAAAATATTTTAAAATTGAGCTACTCATCACTTTAACACTTTGAAACTTTTCGTAGTCCAAGTTTTCACATTAGAAGGCCTTTTTGCTAAATGGGACGTTTTCGTAACCTATTTGAACATACGTTCCGAAAACTTGTCTTACGCAAACCCACTACGAAAACTATTGTGCGCAAATTCGATTGCGAAAACACTCTCAAACGCCGAAACTTACTTTTCGAAATTCGTCCAGCGTTTCGGTAAATAAAAAATAGTTAGCCCAAATTACATATATTTTCGATACTTCCGCTTTAATTACACACAAAATCAATCCAAAATTCAAGCATTTTCACCTTCAAAATCGATTTCTACATTAAATCCAATTTTTGCAAAATCGCCTTTTAAAGTTCTTTAGATTTAAGGTTTTAAATTGTGTTTAATTGCGTAATTACGCCCCAGTTTTTGCTAAGTTATCACTATGTGCAAATAATATTCAAAGATTTTAGATGATTAAGGAAATTTTTTTATTTTCGCAAGCTAAGGTTTCAGAGTTTACGAAAAATCGCAGTTGCGAAAACTCACTACGAAAACCTAGTTTTCGCTAGTTACTGCGAAAACCCTGTTTTCGCAAGTCACTGCGAAAACCCTGTTTTCGCAAGTCACTGCGAAAATCTCATTATCACACATCATTGCGAAAACTTCGTTTTCGCAACGGAAACTTAGAAAATTTTTCCAACTTCGAATACCTCGTATTCGCAACGGAAACTTAGAAAATTTTTCCAACTTCGAAAACCTCGTTTTCGCACGTCGCAGCAAAAATGACTTTTCGCAACAGAAACTTAGAAAAAATTTCCAACTTCCAAATCCCCATTTTCGCACTAACCACGAAAGCAGCGTTTTAGAAACACTTTTTTTGCAACGCAAACTTCGAAAAACTCATTTTCGTACTAATCAAGAAAACCTCGTTTTTGAAACAATATTTTCGCAACAAATACTTAGGAATTTTTTTTCCAAAAACTCGAAAACAATTGAACCTGCTGGTTGCGAAAACTACTTGGAAAACTTTCCAAACAATTTTATCCAAACACGTAGATAACAATATGGAGGAACAAATTATCCCGCACATATTACATACAAAAACCGCAAGCTATTTATTTAATCCCGAGACTTAAGAAATACTTCATTCGATCAAATCTCAAACATCTAAGTCCTAAATCTATATAAAAACACGAAATTCGACATTTATTCTTGATCTTTGACTAATCGTCTCTATTTTTGTCCACATTTCAGAATGATGGCCTCTTCTTCAAAATCCATCTATCCTATAGAAAAATGGATCAAAATCAAGGAGAACAACTTTGCCCTCGACATTGCAACATTCAAATGCAAGGACGAGGTCGTAAAGGCCATTCAAAAAGGGCACCCCCTCTGGCCGGCAGTCTCCCTCACAACTCAAGTCCCCGAAGTATACCTTCAACAATTCTAGGGGACACCGAGACAGACCAAGAAAACAAACTCGCTCAAGCTGAAGGTCACCCTCAACACAACAATTGTGGTCCTTTCAAAGACAATTCTTCGACGAGTTCTGGGGTTGCCCATGAGTAAAGATTACGAGTGCCCACCGACGCTGACTTTACTACAAACGCGTCGGGTACGCAACGAACTCAAAATGCTCTCCAACTACAAACTGGGTGGCATCCCTCATCCATGGAGAACATTCATTGGTCTTGTCAACAAGTGCCTGTCACCCAAACATACGTGGTTCGACAGAGGAAACGTCAACGTTGCTCGCATCAACCACAGGCCAATCTTACGACGCAATGTTGACTACACACAACTAATTTGGAATGATCTAATGGACCAGATCCAAATGCGGCACAACCCAAAGAAGGTCCAAGTCGTTTTATATCTCTGGTGGCTCTCGCTTTTAATCAACTACTTTATAACGGTCAACCCAGAGATCCCACCTCTGCAAGACACACAGAGTTATCCATCGCTCGTACTCAAATACTTCCAAAATTTAAAGGAGCACTCCCGAGAGCCTTTTTACCCGATGATGATGATTCGGGAGGCCCTCTTGCATCATGCAAACCCGACGGAGTCCGGGATCATTGCCTACCGTTGGGACAAGGGACAAGGGAAAAGCTCCTATGACGGACGCAACCCCACCACCACCTCCACCATCATCTTCCGCACCACCATCATCCTCCGTCCCACCCGCATCAGCCCAACCTCAACCAGACACTGCCCTAATCAACCCATTCATCATCTCAATTGAGTACCTCCACAATGTCCTAATGTTCTGTCTCCTTGAACTCCCAAATAGAACCCCCGCTGAACAACGACTATTCGAGTGCATTGTCGACCGCCAAGAGGATCTACCATCTCCAACCTACCGCGAAGAATCCTCACACTCAAAACGAAGAAATGACGATCCTGACGATCAGAATCGTCTTGAGGGGGAGAAACGACAGAAGACAACGAGGGGCTGCCGAAGAAGAGGAAAGCAAAGACACCATTGCGAGGACCGGGATCATCATCCTTACAAACACCACCCAATACATCGTCCAAACAACCACCACCCAACACGTCGTCCAAACAACCACCACCAACACAAACTCTGCCACCGCCTAACCATAAACAACACCACAAACCACCACCCACCAAGCCTCCCAAACAGTCCAAACGACCACTACCTTCGAACATTTCCAATACCAAGTGTATATTGACAAGTACATCTTGGAGGAGGAGTGGCTGCACCGAACGAAGATGGAAGAAGAAACCCGCCTACGCCTCGAGCACATTAGATACTTTCTACAAAGGATGACGACGGATTCCTTCTCAATTAATCTAGAAGAGAAAGAGACGGGCGCATACCACAAAGGGAGATGCCCAAACTCCCAGAATTGTTCAACAATGGAGTCAAGGAAACACCAAACCTGAACAAAGGCACGGTGTTAGTTGAGACTCCCTAGGAGAACAAGAGGATCACTGCCCCCTTTCTTGTAGACTATTGTCCCAATATTTTGAGGCACCCCAAGAAGATAAAGCCTACCGACGAGCTGACCCTCCGAGGCCTCATGCACCTGAAAAACACGAGGCGAGGGTTCAACCATCTCTTTATGCTCTCACAGCTGACAACGAGAAGGGGACTTTCGTTGGGACAACTGAAAGAAAGACAAAAGGAAGAGGGTCCCGTTGCTGAACTCGAAGAAGTGGAGTACACCAATGACGGGTTTCCCGCTTCCGTCTTCTTCGTGGTCAGAGTGGATGACTGAAAGACCAGATCTTAGAGGCTAAAGTCCCCATCCTTCCTCCGGACGAAGTCACTAACCTCTTCGAAATGTAAAGGAAATTCTTCATGAGGAACCACAAAATCAGGAGGGATTCAACGCCTTGAAGCGCTACATGCTGAGGAAAATCAACTACCATACCGCTGAAGACTTTCAAATTGCTTTGGAAAACAACATGAAGAAAGTTAACATGACGGTGCCTCAAACATGTGGACAAGATATGTAGCATTACCCAGAGACCCGTATCTTTACATACCCAGAGTTGGGAGTCACCTACTGTCATCCAAAGGAGAAGAGGACTCATGTGATGGTAATCTCCCAAATCTCGAAGTTCTCTGACGGGACGCCGAAGATCATAAGAGAAAAGCTTCAAAAGCGACATGCCTCATTGGGACCTGGGAAAATACTCCAAGGATCTTGGACTCAAAGACGGACCAATAATCGAAACGATAATAGAGAAGATCAATGACCAACTGGAGCTAAGACATAGCATCCAAAAGTACGAGCTCGGTCTAGGATTTCACAAGTCCTTCTTTGCCCGGAAAGAAAAGAGAAAAGGAAGAAAGTCAAGACGAAGACCCCATAGCACGACTTGAAGATTAAACACTCAGGGGGAGATTGTTAGATATATTAATAGTGTCCAATGTATTTTATGTAAGTCTTAGTTTTGTACTTTAAATTTACGTGAACTAATTTCTAAGTTGTAGAGATCAGTGATTTAGTTGTTATAATGGGCTTTTAGGGGCCCAGGTATCTTATACCCTAATCCAAAGGTATAAATACTAAAACCATACACTTTATTAAGTAAGAATCATTTTATTGAAAACACGTCGCTACAGTACCTTTAAGATATCGAAACACACACTCACACACACTTAAGGTTTTTAGTGCGTTCTTCATCGATTCTTCACGAATTTTGTTGTTAACTAGGTGATTCGTGACCTACACTAACTTATCGCAGTGTAGTTGATTCAACGTTTTGAAGTTGAGGTGAGACAAGTGTTGATGCCAAAGGTTGCTCTGAAGTAGAGGCGCCTTTGATAATAGGCAAATTGCGGTCAAAGGTCAGACAATCTTCAGGTTGATAGTGTAGAGATTGGCTCTCGTGATCCGATGAGAAGCTGTTTTCCGTTCTCATCACTAATAATGCATCCTTCAGCATGGAAATTGACATTTAGTCTTCTATCGCAGAATTGCTCAATGCTGAAAAGGTTGTGGTGTGGCGTACCGTCAACGTAAGAGACGTCTCTGATTATGAGATTGTTATGGATAAGATCGACGTGTCCTAGAATGGAGCGGAATGACTATTCCGGAAACGCACTTGTCCACCAAATCGTTCAGTGCAGTTGCTCAGGAGCTCTATTCTTCCAGTCATGTGTGTGGAGCAACCAGAACTAAGGTACCACACATGATGTATCTGCAAAACATGTTAAGGAGATTTATGTATCCAGTTAAGGACGGGTCCTCCCATGTTTGCAGAAGGTGATTTGCATGCAGTTTTTGGTGATTTGGGTTCTAAGCCAGTTTCAGACATATGGCTTGACTTAATTTCTGAAATAGGAACCCATATCTTTTTAATTCCTAGGGGATAACAAAGCTTAGTGGTTGATGCGAGTTCCTTTTTGGTCACAAATATTTGTCGGGTGTCTAAAACTTTGGCCTTAGTTTTAGTGTGCTTTGATTCTTTTGAAGGTTCTTCTTTTTTGTTGAGTTTCGAACTTGATTAAATAGGAGAAGGTAGTTGCTTTTTGTCTTTCATATGGCTAGAATTAGCAACATTAGAATCAAAACATCGATCATAGGAATTAGAATGCTTCACAGTCGTTACATGCCCAAATTTAGAAAATAAAGAAGAGAAAGCAGCAACGCGGTCTAAAATACACGAAGAAGTCCTTCTACATGATTTCGAAATAGACGTACAAACAGAAACATAAGATATGGGTAGCTTCTTTGTTTTAGAAAAGAGATCATCATCTTCCTTCTGAGTCTCTGTAGCTTTCCTCTCCCCCTTTATGCTTAAGTTATGGCTTGTGGGCACATGTAAAGATGAGTTAGTCAAGTCGCTTTTGCGAGTCACCTCTTACTTTTCTTGCGTTCTAGCTTGAGTGGGGAACTCCTTAGAAGATTTATCTAGAGGCACATAGTTTGAAGTCGATGCTTTGCTCGCGTCGGGAATCTTTTCAAGCGAAGAGATTCTACTTAGTAGTTTCTCCTTTTCAACTTGAAAGTCTTTTTGTTTTGACTCAAGGGTTGACCGCAAATCCGTTAATTTTTGGATTATCGCTGCGATGTATGCACTCGTAGTGCTAGGTTTTCCATGTCAGAAGACTCTTTGATAGACGTTGCTTCGTTAGAGAGTGAGCAGATTGGTAGATAGTCCGTAGACAAAAGGATTTCCCTTGTCTTGTAAATAACATTCAATTCTGCATATTCAAACGAAATTTCGGCCCTCACCCTTGTTTCATGCTTCTCTTTCTCTTCCTCGATGCATCTACATCTGGCTCCCTTGAAAGGCATCTAATGTCGTAAACAGGTAGGAGCTTCTTCTTAACCATTTGGTTCGATAGTTTAAAGCATAGGTCATCTCATGTATTACAAAATTTCGTATCTTTAGGCTTGTTAAAGAAGATGGTTTGGTCCGTTTGTCATCTTTTCGTTAGGATCCTCTAGACTCTTAATCTTAGAGTATAGTTGCGTACGTTCCTTACTCATGAGGTTATACTCGCAGGTCTTGGTTATTAGCTTGTCTTCACAGGTTCTCAAACTAGTGATAAGTTTGAGAACTTGAGCTTTGAGTTTTTCTATTTGTATATCGCGACTTGACACTCTTTCTTGTACAACTTCTAGCTGACTATTAAGAGTGTGTTTCTCTCTGAAGTTTCTGAGCAAACATTGGTGAATATTTTTTAATCTTGTTTTTAGGTCCTCTATAGTCCTTTTGTAATCTATAGAGTAACTCTCAACCTACTTAGAGACATTGACTCGTTTGGTCAAAGTACTAACCTTAGCCTCAGATTTAGCTAAACTAGATTCTAAGGCTGTGACCTTTTCTTGGGCACTAACTAAAATGGTTTCATTGCTAGCTAGCCTGCTATCTAACGACTTCACATTTACTTTCTTTACGAAACGCTTTATATTTCTCTTTAAGTTCTAAGAATACGCTAAGGTCAATTGATACTACCTCATTCCCAGCTGACCATCTCTCCTTCTTATCCGAGACTTCGTGCACCAAGTTCTCAGCTTCCGGCTCTGCTTCTTCAACGAATGGCATCACGGCTACATTCGCGGGCTCACTGTCTGAGGTATCCTTGAGCCAGTGGTCCTGCTCGGCCATCAGGACTACGCCAGCCTTCTTTTTTCTTTACTAGCTGCAGCTTCTTGGAGTAGTAGTCCCCATCCATCTTCTTTGGGAGGTAGCAATCCCTGGCCCAATGTTCTGGCTTGCCACAGTTGTAGTATTTTACAGGTTCAATGGCATTTTTGGGCTCGGTATGTTGAGGAGCTAGCTGGGGTTGTCGGGAGCTGGAAAATATCCTTTGCTTGTTTGCACATGACGACGACTTATTTGCGAAGAATTTCTTTTTCATCAGCTTCATCATAAAAGCCATCTGCTTCTCAAAATCTCTGAATTCAGGGTCAGAGTCAGATCGGGAGTCATCTTCATCCGAGGAGCTTGAGAGCTTCACCAATTAGCCTTTGGAGGATCTTATGCTCCTCTTTGATCTGTTATCGGTTACTAGGGCAAGTGGGTCTGCCGCTACCTTTCCCTTTAAGCTACTCTCGATCTCGTTGATGTCGTCAGCATGTTGTGAAAGACTTTCGTAGATGCTATGGATATCAAGTATGTGAATCTCCTTGTTCTGTCCAATCGGGGTAGAAATTCTCTTCCACTCGGGCAGTAGGGATGTGAGGAATAGGATATTTACCTCCATGACTGATATGTGAACGTTTATCTTTTTCAACTTGTTCATTTGAGTCACAAATCTCCGATATGTATCTTTGAGCTCTTTCCCGGGCTTAGACTTGAACGTATCATATGCTGCGAGTGTGTTTGCCATCTTGGGCATAGCTCCGACCTCCGTGCCCTGCATCATTTTGTGAATCTCATCCCACATGTCCTTGCAAGTGAAAAGAGCATCGAATTGGGCATAGATGTCGTTCGGATGACTTGAAGCAAGTAGTTCACAGCTTGGAAATCTGCTTTTGCTCTGAGCTCTTCAGCATCTGTGTACTCCGACGGCGTCTTGAGTGCTCGGTTTGGAAGAACGGGAGGGTCGGCGGTAGCATCACCAGGGATGGTCGTCCAGAATTGAGCGGGTCCTTCTTTGAGGGAGGTAAGAATATCTTGCCCGAGGTCCTTGGATTGAATGAAGTTCAAGAACCTATTCCGCCAAACTGAAAATTCACCATGTCGAAGCACACGTGGCCTTAGGTGGCTTCCCATAGCGATGATGTCAATCTTGTTGAGAGTTAGATAATGATCGTTTAGACGTGAAGTGATTGAAACAGAAGTGGTTGGAATAAGAAGAGTTTGGATTTTCGGAGGTTTGAGAGTTTATCGAGAATTTGATTTAGAAAGACTTTAAGTGCAAAAATCGTTTTTGTGAAAGTCGGCTTGCGAAATCACTTATGCAAAAATCGGGTTATGAAAAGTTATGTTTTCGGAATCGTGTTTGCAAAAAGTTGTTATGAAAATCGTGTTGCGAAAACCTCACCCAAATTACAGAAATTCCCTTGACTGTTTACGTTATTGCAAAAAATTGGTTTTCGCAGTGAACACTTTGAAAGTAGTTTTCGCAGTGAGTTGCGAAAAATGTTTTTGCAGTGAGTTGCAAAAATTCAATTTTCGGAACGTAAGTTGCGAAAATAGAGGTTTTCGGAACGAACTTGCAAACGTTGCGAAAACTGTGTCTTCGGAATGTAATTTAAGAGTGTTGTGAAAACTGAGGTTTTCGGAAAACTACGATTCTGCCTTTGGGAGTTGCAAAAACAGGTTTTCGGAGCAGTTTTGGTAATGGTTTTCGAAACGATTTTCTCGAGAATGATTCTTATTAAATAAAGTATAGAGTTTTAGTATTTATACCCCCTTGGTTAATGGCATAAGATATTTGGGCCCTTAAAAGCCCATTACATGAATATATCACTAAACTCTACAAAGTAAAGCCTAGTTCATGTAAATTTAAATATAAGACAAAGACTTAAATAAATTACATTGGACACTATTTAATATCTAACATCATCTTCTCCTAAAGGGTGGACGAGAAAGTTCTTTTTCGTTAGTTACCGTCTCGAGTATCAAGACATGCGCTTTACATCTACATTTTGGAATAACCATCTTCGACTCACTTCTTCCGCTTCTTCACCTGCCTTGGAAGCTTTTCTTTCTGTGGGCGATAGATGGTTCTTGGTTCTTGAACTGATCAAAGACGACCTCCTCTGTTATTTTGGCTTTGATTCTAAGGACGCCCAAATAGCAGGGAGCTTGGGTAATATCATCATCATTCTCTCTCTCTTTTTAAGAAGGTTAACATCTGTGGTTGCACAGATGTACGCATGGCTAGAACCTTCATTCGGTCAGTTCGAACCGGACGATCTATCCAACGAAACAAAGGAATAGCCCTTGTAGTCTCCCTCTCTTCTTCTCTCGAGGCGAATCCCCCTCCCCAACGGAAAAGACCTCTCACTCCCGAGGATTCCACCCTAAAGGGAGTAGGATGTTCTCGAACGATGGGGCCTTTTCTCTCGGAGGAGTTCTTTTTTGGGGGTGTTTGCTTCTCACCTTTCCTTATGGAGGCAGACAAATAGCTTATCAACGGTGTTAACAATGTTGTGGTTTTGGAGAAATGGTGTATATTAATGACACAAGTTTCGGACCCCTTTCTCGCTAGTCTTTATTTTCCGTCTTCTTTTTCCTTCCCCCTTTAATTCTTTACGGCCCGTTCTCGGCATGCATTTTCTCTCTCATGGGCTTATCAATAGCTATAAGGGCCAACAAGAGGCATTATGTTCGCTGTTCAACAAATATTCCATGCTAAAAGCACATCTTCTCTCCAAGGATCATGAAATTACAAATATGAAGAAATCAAACACTCATCTGCAAGACGACTTAGAGCGGATCGCGAAAGACTGCACGCCTTGGAAAAGCTCCGAGTATGCGGAGAGGCTCCTCCTCCCAGCCTCCCTCCATTAGGCCATTTCCCTCATTTCGAATTGGTTTGTTCCAGACTAGGTGTCGGGGATATTCTGCTTCCAGCTACCCATTTGTTTTCCTGGACGTTCGCTGCACTTTCGAGAATAAAGCAGATATTTGTCGATAAACTTTGTTATGAAAAACGATTTAACGGTAAAGATACGTTATCGATAAAACATTTTATGATGCAAGTTTTATTATTAGATGTTTGTGGAGAAAATCAGAAAAGATAGCATAATAGATTTGTTGACAAAAGTTTCTTCTTTCCCTAAACAATTGTCGTTAAAAATTTTATCGATAAAGGATTTTTCGAAAAAAATTTATCGATAAAATGTTTTGCGTATCGATAAAAAAATTTTCGGTAAAATTTCATTTATAAAAGATTTGTCGATAAATTTGTTATCGATAAAATGTTTTGCATATCAATAAAAATTTTGTCGAGAAAAAATTTCTTATCGATAACATTGAGTCGGAAAAAAAATTTGTATCGTTAAAAATTTTCCTTAGAAAAAAATTTTGCATATCGAGAAAGTTGTATGTTAATGAAAATTTGTCGATGAAAATTTTCGATAGGATTTTGAAAAAAAAAATATAAAATTTGCTGAAAAAAAATTTCTCGATAATTTTTGTTATATCAAAAGTTTAGCGATTTCGAAAAAAAATTTTATCGGTAATAAAAGTTTATCGGTGGAAAATTTTCAGTAAAAGATTTTCGGTAAGACCATTATGAAAAAGAATATTTCTCGATAAAAATTTGTCAATAAAATATGTCGATAAGAATTCGGGGAAGAATATCGCGGAAAATATTTATCGATAGAATATCGCGAAAATCGTTCAATTCAAAATTACGATCGAAAAATACTTAATTAATGAAATTTGATACGCATAATCGATCGGAATGAGTAAATTTTCAGCTTAAACACTCAATTAACTAAGATAATCAAAAAAACATGACCGAACTTGTTAAAAATCGATGAAAAAAGTTTGAATATCGAATTTGTGATTTTCGATCAAATTTCAAAATTCGGCGAAATATGAGGTTCAATCGATCAAAATCAAGCGGGGAGTGGTACGATCAAAACTCAGTTAAGCAAAAATAAGTTGAATTTTGAAAAATCAAGATGAAATCATTGAGTGTCTTCGCGGGAAACATTTTCGAAAAAACATATTTTAGATTCAATCGCGATTACTGCTCTAATACCAATTGTAAGTCCCTAATCCAACATGATTTATGAGATTACCGAAGAAACATATTTTAGATTACCGAAATAGGTGCGGAATCGTTAAACGTTCGAAATCTTGATTGAGAGTGTTTCTTCGATATTAGTTGAATCACAAGATAAATCTTGAGTTGTATATTGCAAAAGTAATGTTATTTCTTTATTTACATGATTCACACACACTCCTATATATAAGAAGACATATTTTGGTATATTTACAAATAGGTTCATGAACTTATATGAACTTACAAATAAGCCCGAAACAAAAGATAATTACAATTTGAACACAAATAATTCTCTAATAATTCTATTTTTTGGGTCTTTTTCGGTAAAACAATCAAAGGATGATCGTAGAGAAATTAACGAAGGACGATTGAGTGAGAAAATGAGACTAGATAGAGAGGTAGTGAGAGAATGTTAAAGATGAAGATTAGAATTATCATTTTTTTCCTTAATGTCTCGATACATCTCAAGTAGAGTATTTAAATGTTATACCTTAGCGAGTGCCACGTCAGCAAGTTTAAACATTGCCAGGCGGGAATGCAATGTTGTGCAAAGTCACCAAGGCACATGGCTCGGGAAGCACTTAGAGACACGCACGAGCGGCCGACTGCAGGCGACGGTGGGCGAGCACGTGCAGGACGACTTGGACGTTGAGGTCCAAGACAACGACGGGCGATGGCTCGGTGGACAATAAGCTAAGCACGGTGGTGCGCAGCGGCGCAGGCAGCGGTGGCTCCGGCGGGGAACGGCGGTGCCGGGAGGAGCAAGGCCAAGCAGCGGCTCGGCCAAGCGAAGGTTTGGGGGCGGCGTGCGCGGGACAGCGTGCACAACAAGTGTGGGCGCGCACAACAAGGCTGACGAGGTTTGCGATAATCTTGGGCAAGCTGTTGGCAGGGATCAAGAACGAGTCTTCGATCCGCGTGAAGATTGACCGAATCTCGAGCTCTTGAGAGGATTTGGAGTGCCAAGTCAAACGGGAGAAAATCTCGGAGAGGGATTATCGCAACAGTCGTTTTCGAATTCGAATGAGGTTGTTGAGAAAATCTCTTCGAGCCAGTATTCGCCCAACTCTATAAATACGGAGGCCGAGATCGAGTCATTAGCCGAGAGAGACACACATCCGAGAGAAAGTTCGAAGGCGCGGCACTTCGAGCTCGGACGCCGAGCTTGAGAAGGATCTCGTTGAGGGTTTCGCGTGAGAGAGAGAGTGAGCAACTAAGATCCCGAAAAAGGGGATGTTAGGAGATAACCGTGTCGTGTCGTAGAGTATACGCGTGAGGCCGAAGCGTGTTCGGTGCCACGGGTTTGAGTGTTCTCCTTCGTTGTAAACTTTGCGTGAATAAAAATTACGACAAGCCGAGTAGGCTAACCCGGCTGTCCCCGAATTGACCGTGTCTTTTTTTTTTCCGTTTCCGCATATACAAAGCAGGATCGGGTGAGAGGCTTATCGCGGGTGACTCGGGAATCGGGCGAGCGAGGATCGAGTCAAACGCGAGCCGGTTGTGAAGCGCGCGGGGCTTTTTAATTCGAAAAAAAATTCCAAGTCCCGAATTTGCAACATTAAATGCATAGTAGGTAAATCAAATTCCATAATGGGCTAACTAAACTTAATATATTTAAATTGATTGGCCCGATCCCAATCTTCGGGTCCTGACACTACCCTGCCAATGAAGACAACTTCCTCCTCGAGGATGCGTTAGTAAACTCCTAACATAGTGAGGATAATGTTTGATAACAAAACAACGGAAACCTGCTATTGTCGGTGCACTTTTTCCACGATCAAAAGGGAAGAGTGAACACTCACGCACAACTTTGCTCCCCTTCTCGATGATCTTTTCCACACTCCATTCTGGCTTCTTTAGTGATTCTTTGAAATTAACAGCATTGTGCGAGGAAAGCTCGGAATCATTCGTCAAGAAATTTTGGTATGGAAACTCAATTGCTTGACCGAATTCCCACGCCTAGATCCATTCGCCATCTTGACAACGTCCTTGATCAAATAGCAGACCTCGGACATTCCCCTCGTGTAGCTGCTCGACGTACCATCGCCCTCGATCGAATGGTAGGCAACGGTCCTCGCCTAAGTGGAACGGCTCAACATATCACCGTCCTTGATCGAATGGTACGTTTGTTCCAGCTAATCCTTTGCCTTGTAGCAGATTTTTCTCGAGCAAATAGTTCTCTGTAACCACTTGTAAGATCCCGACCCAAATCTGATTGGTTTCTTACGTATGTTTTTAATCGAACAGTTGATGTGTGTTAATGGAGTGTTAAATTTTATGTATTTTCGGTAAAATGATCGAAGGACGATCGAAAGCGAATGACCCAAGGATAATTGGGATGAGAAAGGAGAACGGGATTGAGAAAGATAGAGAGACTAAGAGAGATATCCGAGAGAGAGCAAGAGCATAAGGTTAAAAATGAGAATTTTGATAATTTTGCTTAATTGATAGAAATCTCGTTACAACTTACTTAATATATAACACATGCACCGAATTTAAGTAAACGGGCCCAAGCTAAATACTAAATCTAACTAGGACCAAAGATATCGAAAGCCCAATAGCCATTTAATAGTTGTCTTCTTCCTTTCTTCACATGGTCGGTCCTGACACTTCCCTCCCGTTGAAAACATCATTGTCCCCAAGGATGATACTGTAAATTTCCGAGGATAACCGAAAATGCCACGTCCATTGAATGCATCTACCGTACATTTCACTCGATCAAAGGGTCGGTATTTGGTGCCCACGGTCACAACATAAGGATGATTGTAAGAATTTTGATTCTCCACTCTGGAGCTACCTAAATCCATCATATATATCAAGTATCCACTAACCTCATCAAAATCACCAACAGAAGAAAAGACTCTAGATCCATCATCCCTCGTAGTTATATGAAGAAAAGAGGGAGCAAAAATGAGATAGTGTTGGCCAGATTTGGTTTGTCTCCTCTTTCAACTGGAAGTTTATATCCGAGAAGGCTCTCGATTTTCTCCTTGCATTTCAAAGGTGTTTCAGCTCCCGACTAATCTAACAGAAGCTAGAATATCGTCGCCCTTTCTCTGCCCTTGTTCCTTATTATCTTGCAAATAATCAAGGACAACTCCAATTATCTCATTAAGACCCCAAATGATCTTGATTAAGGTGTCTTCACATACAAAGGATCATGAAATTGATTCTTCAGCACCAAACTTTGGAATGGGCTTGATTATCATTCTACCAATTCCAAGGCGATAACAACATCTTGAGCTGGCAAACCCAACAATAGACGCACTGGTAAATCTTGATTCTTCTGTCTCGCATAAATTGTTATGTTTTGGTGGTATAATTCATCTCGGTTTGTGGCGATAGAGGCGAGCATAACAAGTCCAACTGCGATTGTTGAGAGCCAAAAACAAAGCTATCGATGACCCATTAGAACGAGTAATGCCAGATATCTTACTTTTTTTCTCTCCTGTTTCATCTCCTTTTGCAGCTTTGAGGTAGAACCACAAGAAGTTATATGATGTTGGTAGGTAGTATTGGAAATTAAGGACTTCATGCACCAGCCACTCCATGGCTACCACTTGGCATCGAGTATAAGAATTGCCTTCCACGTTGAATATTTTTTTCTTTACACAGACGTATGGCTGATATTCTTCAATCCTTGTGGCTAAGCAAAAACACGCAATGCTAGCAATTTGAAGATGGGTTACGCTTTGGAAGTAACCTTTAGTTAGAAATCTACCTTGCGAGCCCACTCCTAGAACTATTGGTTCCTTCTTAACCACCTTGTTGCTAGCTTCCTCAAGTATCCAATGGTAGTAACAGTGGTATGTCCCATGAATCGACTCACCTTTTCCCCGATCGAAGGGTACATTCACCTTCATTCCTTCGACAACACACCAACATCCTCAATCAAATGGTAGGCTAGCGTCCTGTACCACACGTGCTTGGTCGATATGCCACCGTCCTCGATCTAACAACACATTTTGACTTGTATTTACCAGTCCGTCAAAGACACATTCATTTCATCCGCATCAATGTGAACCAACGATCAACTCACACTGACTCCTCAACCAATATCGACGCGTCATCAACCCCCAACGTCGGTTTATCCTCAATCACAATCGATTCAACACCAACCGACAACGACCCATCAATAACCTCGGAATTTTAATGTATACATCATCAATTGAGTGGAACCAACCTCAACCAAGGCCCCATACCATCCAACATCGAAGTGTCCTTATCCACCACAGTCTCTTCATGATGCATAGCGTCAAATTTTACGACCACAGCGTCGGCAAATACATTCTACGTCGGAAGATTATTGTCATCGCAGTAGTCGTTGTACCATTTGAGAGCCATGCCTACAACGTAAATGTAGCCGAGCTGAACCTTCTCCTACTCCTTCATCGTGATTAAAAGCTTGAAATATTCCTTGCATTGTTATAGCCAAGCTCGGGGATCCATTCCGTCAAAGAGGTGAGGCGTTTTCAACTTGAATAGAGTATTCATAGTAATAACGTCCATCGTCAAAATCAAAGGCCGAGAATCGATTGGCTCTGATACCACTTGTAAGATCCGGACCTAAATTCGTTCGGCTTCTTATGTACGCTTTTAATCGAACACTTGGTGTGTGTAAATGAAGTGTTCTATTTTTTGTCTTTTGGGTAAAACGATCGAAGGACGATCATAGGGGAATGTGTAATACCCGTAAAATTAATACGGGAATAATGCGCAATTAGCGTGAAAATTATTCTGTAATTTTCGGAAAATTATGAAGTTAATTTTCGGACAAAGCGAATTTTCGGGAAATTGAACCGAAAATAAGAAAAATACTCTTTGAGTAAAATAAATAGATATGGGCCCAAATTAATTTAAAGTAGGCCCAATAAGAGATTTCCTTAAGAGAAAGGAAACGTAACTTTCCTTTTAAAGGTTTATCTCAAAAGGTGATAAGGACAAACGAAAATATCAAACGAAAGAAAACAAACGAAGAAAAGCAGAGAAGAACTAAGCAATTTCGGCTAACTTGGAAGTGAGGTAGGTGGTTTTTAACCCCTACAAACTGTTTTTAAGTTTGATTTATTTAGTTTAACGAATTTGGATGAAAGGTCATCCGAATTCATGAATTTCGGGAGCTTTGAATGATTATGTGTTGTATTTGCTGTGTTGAGATGTTAAGTTTGAGCTCAAGATATGAGTTCTATGAATTCTTACATGTTTATGTGAAATATGGAACGGATTCATGTGATGAAGTTCTGGAAAATATGAATTTCGATGAGATGAAGAAAGTTTCAGCTCATGAGAAATTCGCGGGTTGAAAAGAAATTCGCGGGCCAAAAAGGTTCGTGAAGTGTGAGAGAGGAAAGAAAATCGCGGGCTGCGATAAAATTCGCGGGCCGAAAGATTTGTAAAGATGTGAGTGAGAAAAGAAGGTCGCGGGCCAAATTTTAAATTTCGCCAAATTTGAAAGGTTGAAATTCGGGCAGATTTTCGATAGTTCGCCGAAGTTTAGTTCGCGAATTATATTCGGGTCGCGAAAAGTTCTTCGCGGACTCAAATGGATTTTATTGTGTGAGTAAATGGGTTTTTCGCGGGTCAGAATTAATTTCGCGGGTCGACCACAGGGTGATTCCTGTGAGAGAAGTAGCGGGTCGGACTAAAGTTTCGCGGGTCAACTTGAATTTCGCGGGGTGATTCCTGTGAGTGAATTTCGGGTGACACGCGAACTAAATCAGACTTCGCAAATTCGATCAAATGACGCGCGAAATCCAAATTCGGGCAATACCGCTAACACTGTGAAGAGTCCCGAATTTTGACTCCAAATGTCGGGTTGACCATATGCTTTTAAAAAGTCTGAAGTTGACCGAACTTCACGTTTCGACCAGTCTAATTATTTTTGGACTTTTGTCTTAAATTAGGCCCAAATATTCAAATAAAATTATTTTAAGTTCATTTTATCTTTAAATCAAAGTATATTCATACTTTGACTAGAATTTTCGGGTCAACCCTTATTTTAAGATACGAGAGTATTTTGGGGTATTATTTGTAAGAAATAATACGTGATATATGTGACGAATGTGATATGCATTTCACGACATGCATAAGAGAGGCGAAGGTACCGTAATGATACGGTGACACGATATTGTGTCGAATGTGAGAAGGGTAGAGTTGCCGATTTTGGCAGTCAGGTTCAGACTCGATTATGCACTTGGTGGGAGAGGGGGTTTGCGACACCCATCTACTCGGGATTGAGCCACCCGAGGTGTAAACCACCGGATATTATTTGGCTCAGGGACGGCAGACAGATGTGAGATTGCTGTCTACCCGAACTTGTGGTATAACATTCGGGGAAAAAGCCGTCGGGTTGAGATTGTGTGCGGAAGGAGCGACCCGGCGCGGCCGGTGTGGGCTACCGCATGGTTGATGGTGTACTTTGCCATTGCGCGCGTGGGTGCCGAGTCTGACCTAGGGCCCTGTTGAGAATTGAGAATTGATAGATGAGATGTGTCGAGTGTGCATTATATTATATTGTGAGGAACCGGGATTGGGTGGAGTGCACGCACGTATTGCATGTTATGTAATCACCTACTGGGCAATAGCTCAGGGTTCTATCATATTTTTGTTTGTAGGTAAGAATGAACCCGACACCGACTAGTGTCAGGGTTGAGATTCATGGCGAGCTGGCGGCGGTGACTCCACGGACTTTTGAGGGTGGCGCAGTACATGGGACGCGACCTGTGGAGTGGCATAGTGTTTGATATTGGGTTTGAAATTTTGGGGCTTCGGCCCAAAGTATTAATAGTAGATATTTTTGTAAACCCGATATAATACTATGTAGGTTATTTAAGTTAAAAAGAAGAAAAGAAAATTTTATCGGGTCTTCCGCGTGTTCTGTTGCGGGGAAATCCGCCAATTAACTTAATTAGGAAGTAGGGTCGCCACAGAATGATAGAAGGACAATCAAGGGAGAAAATGACAGTAAATTGGAAGAGATCGAGGGAGATAGCTAGAGAGACGAGAGAGATCGAGAATGCTGAAGATGAAGATTAGAATTATCATTTTTTGCTTAATGTCTCGATACATCTCAAATAGAGTATTTAAATGCATAGTAAGTGGATCAAATTATATATTGGCCTAACAAGACTAAATATATTTAAATTGTTAAATGATTGGGTCGAGCCCAATATTCGGGTCCTAACACTCCCCTTCTTCAAATTTCTTGAAGTGAAACCCCCGATTATAGGCTCGGGTAATTAATTCTCGATAAGCCGCCATCCTCATAGCCGCCAGATGCCTATTTCCTTTAACTAGATCTACCTTCATGGCTCGTAGTTGGTCGTTTCCATCTGAATAACTCAATATCCGGGCACTTTCTTGCCCGATTCTCGAGGGTAGAATAACCTCATTTCCATAGACTAAACTTAAAGGAGTTTCTCGGGTACCCGTGGGGGGGTGGTTCTATAGGACCACAATATGCTCTGTAATTTGCTAAACTACGCCCTGTCCAAGCCCTTGAGCGGACTCTTTAATCCTTGTATGATGGCCCGATTTGTGACCTCTACCTGATCATTACTTTGAGGGCACATGACTGACGCAAAGCCTGCTTAACCCCCAACTCCTCGCACCATTTCCTTAACTTCTTTCCAGTAAACTACCTTACATTATCCGTAATAAACTTTCGAGGAATGTCGAATCGGAAAACGATGTTTCTCCATAAGAAACCAATCACTACGTCCTTTATAATTTTTTCAATTCCTCGTACGCTTGTGCGTATCTGATCATCATATTCTCTCCCTTTATTCCAAAGTTTCCCTGGGCCTATCACACTACCAATTGAGAGGTTGAATGGAGTGTGAGTCGGGTAACTCCTATAGCCGTCCTCATCCTCTAGCGTAGGGCCTCATATTCGGCCTCGTTATTTGAGGCTTTAAAATCCAGATGGGCTAAGTTAGTCTATTCTCCCCATGGGGATGTGATGATAATACCCACACCACATCCTGTTTGACAAGAGGACACATCAACACTCATCTTCCACATTGTCCCCTTGTTATCGTGCAACATTTCCACTATGAAATCCGCTAGGGCCTGCGCTCTGACTGTTGTTCTTGGGCGGAACTGGATTCATACTCACTTAGCTCTGTAGCCCATTTCACCAATCGCCCCGAGCTTTCGGGTCGCGAGATAATCTTTCCTAGGGGACTTTTCGTCAAGACAGTGATGGGATATGAGATAAAATAAAGCATTAGCATTCGAACGGTTATTACCAGAGCCAGGGTCAGCTTCTCCTGAACAGCATATCACGTCGCAACCTTTTAAACATGGCTTACATAATACACATGCTTTTGTTCTCGACTTTCTTCTCTAACCATGACGGTGCTAACCCGCAGCTCGGAGATTGCAAGATATACAAAAGCTCTTCCTTCAGCTCGGGTTTGTTTTATACGGGTGATTTCTTCAGGCATTCTTTCAGGTCCCGAAAGGTTTTTTTTTACATTCTTCGCTCCATTAAAATTCTTCATCTTCCTTAAAACTTTGATGTTAGTTATGGGTTTAATGTTTCCTGAAAAGCATCCAAAGAGCATATCAGCTCATCCCTGATGTAGAATCCAAAGGTTATCAAACATGGTAATGGTTTCCAGATCCATGTTTGATAACCATTTCGAAAACTGAACTTATATGCCCATTCTTCAACATTCTTCAACTCGCTTTCTTACGCTGCATCCTGAACAGGTCCCAACTATCTCTTCTTCTGGAACACATGGCGTACTCGGGAGAAATATTAAGTTTATGCTTCATTATTGTCCTATGGATCCAACCAAGTCTGCTGTAGACTAGGCAAAGACATTGATTTTATCTTAATAGTCGTATGAGTTTTTCCTTTAACTCATCTTCCATCCCCCATGTGATTCGCACCTTTCCCTCGGGAACTTTTACCAGTACTTCCTCTACTTCGTCATCCTGGTTCTCCTCGTTCGCACCCCTTATACCGTTACATAGATCTACTCCCTCTCTTATTCGAGCTGTCATACCTTCCTTTTTAAGGCTTTTGATTTTACCCAGACTTTTTCGACATAGATCTTTCGAGCCACTACGATCACCTAACGCTTCCCCAACCAGCTCTCATACTGGGAATTTGATTCTTGGTGGAGGGCAGCGGCCACCGTCGAATGCGCTCAGAGTAGGTCTCCCCAAGATGGCATTATAGGAAGAGAGTGTCGTCTACTACTATAAACGAAAGGATTTTAGTCTTCCGTGTCCTTCCCGTTCCGAAGGTCAGGGGAAGGGAATAAAGCCCGAGGGTGAGAATGGCATGCCCCGTGTATCCAAAAAGGGCAGTACTCATGAGGCTCATTTGGTATATTCCGAGATTCATTTGGTCCAGGGTTTCCTTAAAAATGAAATTAATGGAGCTTCCAATATCGCTCAACACCATCCATATGTCGTGATTCGCTACCTCCGCTCTTAACATAAGGCAAACTTCGTGCAGCTCCGCCCCACCAACGAAATCCTCGGTTCCGAAACAGATGGTAGGACCTGACTTTCATCACCCTGGTTATCACCATATTTTCTAGGCGCCGTGCCTAAATTTTTCGGGCGTGATTGGAATCTCCTCCTGCAAGTCCCCCTAGATATAATATTGAGTTGTCGTGGAGGAGGGTGGTGTCCCGGAGGTGATCGCTCCTAGATATCCTCAGAAACCAACCTTCCCTTTTCATGCCTCCTCCACTAGTGACTCCTTCCTCTGCGAGGGGCGCAATTGGTCACTCTACGGCACAATCCCCCTCGGCGTGGTCGTATTCATTCCTACTACATGGTGTCTTTTGTTAGGGGTTTTCGTTAATAAGGCCTGAGCCTTTAGATTCAGTTCTACTGCTTTTTCCAACTCCGTACAACGGTGGGTGCACGCTTCCGTGGTATGGCCGTATTCTTTCTGAAATTCACAAAATGCATCATAGATCGGATTCTTTGGTCTCCCAAGGGCCCCGTACAATTTTTCAGGAATTGGTATTGGTCGCAAATCTTAAACGCCTGAATCCTGTTAACTTTCCATCGGAAACGGGGTGGGCCTGTTTGGGAGGGTTTGGTGTTCCCGGAGCTATGACGTAATGGTATTTTTCCTTTTCCTCGACCACAAATCTTCCAACTCTTCGTTTTCCACTGGCACATATTTCTCTACCCAAGCAATTATCTATTCTACATTTTCGAGCATTTGTTTTATCAAGGATTGGTACAATCCTCCCTCTTTCAACCCTCGATCGAAGGCGTCTATCAGCAAGCCCCATGTCATGTCTAGTAATTCTACCCAGGCCTGATTAGATTTCGTCAAATAATCTAAGAGGCTTTCTTTTTCCACTGGTACTTGTTTAATGTGAAGCAAGTTGACCGTCGAGAACGGAAGCTTCATGTTGCTAAAAAACTACCTCAGGAAAACTAGTGCTAACTCCTGGAAAAAATTTATCCTGCCGGGAGGCAAGAGAGTAAACCATCAGTGAGCCCATCTGACAAAGGTAGTGGCGAACATTTGGCACTTGATGGCGTCGTTTAATTGATTAAACACAACACTCCCTTCAAAACTGTCCACATGTTCCTTAGGGTCCCCAGTGCCATCGGGCATGCGAAAGTAGGGTGGAAGGGGGACATCAAGGATTTCTGTTATAACTGAACTTCCCCGAGATGAGTGCCTTGAAGTCCTAGGCGTAATCATATCCTTCAATCGCTTGACTGCGTCTTTCAACTCCTTAATTTCCGCTTCCCGAATTCTTTCACGCTGAGATTGTCTTCTCATGTTCTTTCCCATTTCGCGTTGGCCTCGATATTGTATTGTGGATATAGACTGTTAGGAATTAATTGTAGTGTCCTTAGTTAGTATTTGAGTTTTGGGTCAATATTAGTTAATTTATTGTATTTGGGGTCAAATTGTAAATATTTTATTGTTTGAGTCCCAAGCCTTAATATACCAACTCATGTGGTATATAAGGCATCCCATTAACCCTAATTAGGGTTGGTCAAGCATAATTCTTAAAAGTGAGTTCTTAATTTCGGCACACACACACAAACACACACTGAAGGTGTTTTAAGAACTTTATCATTTTTAAGCCTTTGATCCTCTCTTGAGTGCGTAATCGGACTAACAAGTGGTATCAGAGCAAGACACGGATCGATCTGTGCAAATCTATACCAATTTCGTTTGATTTCGTCAAGATCGAAAGAGTTTACTAAGCAAATTTTATTTTCGATTTTTTTCAAGTATTTTGGGTTAGATCTTGCTGTTATTGATGTTTTTAAACCTTTAAATGCTTGATTATCAGTCTTGGCTTGTTTAGGAACTCGTTTAGATTAATTTTCGTCAAGTTTGAGAAATTTCTGGGGAGAAATCGATAGAAATTGGTGTGTTTTAAAGTTGCTGGAAAAATTTCGGGCGTTTCTCTGTTTATTCGCTCGAAGTTCGTTCTTGAACCCGAAAATTAACTCATATTGCCGAATTTCAATTGAAATTCGCCGAAATTGAGAAAATTTTCGATCAGAAAATTGACCGAATTTGAGTAAGCTAAGTTTATTCGCCGAATTTGCTTTCTACTGTTTAAAATTAACGGCGAATTTGGTCGAATTTTAAAATTAAGATTGCCCGAATTTCAACTTAAAATTTTCGGCGAAGTTTTGATTTAAGTCACCCGAATTTCTTAATTCTCGGCGAACTTTTATCAGAAAGTCACCCGAATTTTGATTTTTTTTAATTCTCGACTGAATTTAGTTTACCCGAATTTTGAAAGTAATTTTCGATAAAATTTTTCCTACCTTAATTTAATCCTGAACTTCGGCGAACTTATATTTGTCACCCGAATTTTGATTTCCTTTGATTTCAAAATTCTCGACAAAGTCTTTTCATCCGAATTTCAGAATTCAAATTTCGGCAACAACTCTACAAGTGCCCGAATTTTACTCTTTCAAATTAAAATAAAAAGTCGATCACTTAAACACAATTTCTATCCAACCAAAATTTATTCAAACTTAACGTTAATCTTTGACGTTATTTCTCGAAACTGACCATTTAGGATTGCAGATCACGACCGTGAACGATCATTAAAAGGCACTCAACTACATCCATGGATATCATAGCAATCGGAAGTGATAACAGACCCCCAATTCTAACAATGAAAAGGGGGGAGTCTACATATAAAGATATGGCCAAGAATGACATCATCTTTGCCAAAACACAAAATTTGGTCACTGAGCTAGAAAATAAACTAGCTACTTCAGAAAAATCACTAGAATTAGCTGAAGCTAATCTAGTAAAATCTGAAGAAAAGGTAGTTTCCCTGACATCAAAACTGACCGTGCTTGAGCATATCCAGAATTCTCCATTAGAACACTTGCAAAAACTAGAAGCTCTGGAAAAGAAAAACGCAACAAATTATCAATGTGTGCTCAAACACTTAGGTGAAAAAGCAACTCTCAGATGTCATTTAGAAAATGCATCTGAGAAAATCTCGAAGCTTGAATCCGAGACTAATATGCTGAATGCAAATATTAGTCAATTAACCACTAGCCTGCGAATTAGTGAAGAAGAGCGTATTGGTAAAACAGATCAATACAATCTTCTAATGGAGGAACGTAAGAAGCTTTACTCCAAAATCAAAAGTCTGGAGGACCTCCTTACGAAAAGGGGACAAACCGACAAAACGATTTTCTTGAATCAGCCTAAGGACACGAGATTTTACAATCCACGTGAGGGCTTAGGTTTTAAGCCAAACCAACCAACCACTGATAAACGGCCACTTGCTCTTTACAATGCTGCATACCTAGGACTAGGAATACCTAGCTTGTTAGCCTTTCTCAGATCATCTGAAGAAGAAGATAACCTAGAACAGGAAAAGCGCAAGAACAAAAGCAAGGCCGAAATATCCTTGGATTACAAGGAAATCAACGATAGTTATGGAAGTAGGGAAATTCCTCTCTCAAATGACTATCTACATATGTTTCCCCATCCTCCCTCTGAATCTGATCAGCCCATGACAGAAACATCTAGCTCAAAGAACTCAGATCTCTGCCGAATTTACATTCCTCAAAAGATCAAGAATATTCAATCCACGATAGAGCTCGAACGGAAAACATTTCAAGCTGAAAAGGAGAAACTCCTTGAGAGAATTTCCTCACTTGAAAATCAATCATATGCTGATCTCGCTAAATCTTCTAAGTCAGAGTCTGTTACTATAACACCAATAGATTCCTCATCCATGAAGAATAGGCTAACTAAGAAGATTCTCATTCAAGCAACAGCTAACATCCCTTCACCATCTATGACAGATCTGAGACGGACAGAGACTGCTGGGAAGAAAAATTCAGGAACGCAAGAGAAGGATGCCAAAATCTTTGATAAAAAGACGAAGCAAAATTTGACTAGTGTTTCTGATTTAATATTATTTCCAAAAACATTTAGAAATCTTTCTTCATGTAGTTCGAACTATGCTTCCGCTTATTCCCGTATTTCTTCCAAAACCAGTTCTGTTAAGAATGTCAGTGATTATCTTACCTACGATAAGTGTATAGCTACGAATGCTAAATTTATACTTCGTAGAGATATGATTTCAGGAACACACACGAAAACGGTTCTACCATCCAAAACGTCCAACCTAAAAGTTGACGAAAAGGTAGCTAGAACATTCAGAAGGCCAACTCCCACTGAAACAAAAGCTAAAGCTCAAGCTTTAGAGAAAAAGGTCAAAAACGTGACCAAATCAGACCCAAAAATACCTGAGCAATCGAAAAACCGAGCTGAAGCTAAGGGAAAAGATTGCAAACAAATCTGGGTAGTTAAAACAGTGCTTGCTGCATGCACAAAGCTCTGTTTTCCATTAGGGGTAACAAAAATTTGGGTACCGAAAAACTCAGGAAAGATACAAGCCAACCTGGTACACAATTCACCCAATCTTGCATGCACTTTAACCTCTGCAAATGATAGAAGACCCGTAATAAACGGGATCTCTAACACTGCTTAAACTTATCTTGCAGATAAGTCATGTGTGGTACTTAGACTCGGGTTGCTCCACACACATGACTGGAAGAAAAGAACTGCTGAGCAACTACACAGAGAGATTTGGTGGAAAGGAGGAGTTTATTTCATTTTATTAAGGGGGAGCATATTTCATTTTTATTAAGGGGGAGCTTATTTTTATTACGGGGGAGTATATATCATTTTATTGAGGGGAAGCTCTTTGACATAATATAAAATTTCGGAAGTCCAATTTTGGACTAACAGTGAAGAAATTCGGCCAATTTCAATTTCACTCGCCGAATTTCAAATTCGGGGTCACTTTTGGTCAATACTAATTTCGATCGCCGAATTTCATATAATTTTCACTTAATCAGAACGAATTTCGGCGAAACTCAATTTTAACATGCCGAATTTCATTCACCCGAACTTTTGCACAGTAACCCCTATTTATCTCACTACTCGCCCGAATTTCATTATTTACCCTAAATTTACAAGTTAACGCCCGAATTTCAGAAAATTTACTCTCGAATTTAAATTCGCGCAAACACAAAATCTTCAAATCAAATCTCTTCAACTTCGATTTTACTACAGAAGGTAATGGCGACCCCGAATCTGCAATTTATTTGCCAAAATTTCATCCAAATCCCGATGGAATCGACCTATTTTAATTTTTAGGTTTCGGGCGAAATTCGGGTAAAATTTAAATTTTCATCCGAATTTCTGCTTTTCAATCCAAAATTCGGCGAATTTCTATTGTACCCCGACTCCTCACAGTCGAATTCCATCGCCCGAATTTGTCAATTTCGGCAAATTCAATTTTAAAGACAAGCACCCGAATTTGATGAATGATGATAACAAATTCGATTTAATTTTCACTTACCCGAACTTCATTAAAATTCGGCGAACAAAACTTTTCAAATCCAAATTCGGCCAAATCAAACTTCGAGTTTTAAACTTTTCAATGTACTCTTAGCCGAATTTGTGAACTTCGCCGCTTGTATTTCAAAAGTATAATCTTATTTACTTAAGCAAATTTCGGGCACTTTCATATAAAATTTTTCAAGTCCGAAATTTTTTCTAAGTAACATTTTTATCTACTCTGCCTAGTCTAACAATTTTCTGTGTTTTCTTCTTAGCAGATTACATAAACATGTTGAGACAAATTGACGAAGTCTTTCCTCAAAGTCAATGGGCCACTAAACTACCCAACAACCCGGCCATTGACTTTGACAACATCACGGTCCCCGCACCGATAATACTCGAAATCCTTCGTCACCATCCTCTACACACCGCCCTCACCATTACGGAATCGGCCCCAGAAGTATACGCACAACAGCTATGGGCCAACCTACAACCATCAACTTCAAAAACCCCTCCAACCTCACTTACCTCACAAATAGACCAAACACCCATAATCCTCACCCCATCCATACTACGCCGTATCTTAAACCTACCTCACAGCCTAATATATAACCCACCACCCACGGAGGAAGAATTGAAAACCGACTTCCTCCTAATGGGATATCGCCCAGACATCCATAAATCCCTACACCTACCCGATTTCTGCGCCAAGGACATTCCACAACCTTGGCGCACACTCTTTCTCATAATAAACAAATGCCTATCACCCAAGCACTCAGGCCCAGATCGCTGTAACCGCAACATTATGATCATCTTCCACGGTGTCATCTTTAATAAAAATTATGACATCGTGCAGTTGATCTGGGCCGATATCCTTGACCAACTCCGCCGAAGGGACTTATCCACCAAAAATAAAACCCGACAAGTCCTTCCCTACCTTCGGTGGTTTCCAGTGATAATAACCCACTTTCAAGACCTACACCCCGAGATAACCCGTCGACCGAGATCGGAGGGATACCAAATTCCCAAGCTAGCATCCCTCCATTCTTCCAAATCCAAATTTGATCTCGAGTCGATGCGGATCCCTGACCACCTCCTACAAATCGCTAATCCTTCCAACCCAATAGTAGCGAGGTACCTCCAATCCATCACCCTTGAAGACACTCCTATGGTTCGACAAAACCCAGTCGAACCTACCCCGGGAATTAGCCTATCCCAGCCTCAGTTAGGTCTAGGAAGCGCCGCTTCCCCTCCTCGTTCCTCACGAAAAACAAAACGAGGGGAAGACGTAAGACGCATACAGGAGCGTCGCACCAAACAAAAACATGATCGACCTCCTCAGTCCTCTAACCCACTACAAAGCCGGGCCGAACCCGTAGGAACAGGAGACGACACGATCGTCTCCCGAGTAGCAGTCGTGCCATCAGGCCCAAGCACGCAAATAACCCTTCCAACCCATTCGGTCGTCTCCCAACAGACGACCGTCTCAATAGCACCGGAGGAGCCACGACAACCATCATTGCCTTATTCGGAGGCAATAGATGTTGAATTAAGCAGTTCACTTCCTCCGACTGCGCCCTCCTTGATCACAGGTCTAGTGTCCGCACCAACTAAAATTTTTTCCATTTCTAGGACACATACACTATTTTCCGCACCTCTAAGTCTTCCAGACTTAGACAGAACGCTCTCTGACGTCACTCTGGGGTTAATCTCCGAGGGACTGAGCGGAAGCCCCGAAACGATCAACATCCCATCAGTCGTCTCGGGCCAACGATCTGAGTTTGTCTTAGCACCGTTGCCACCGGTGTGCCTTGGTGGCCCCGGAAGACCCACTACAGTGGGCGGCACGTCAGAAATCTACTCTGACGTCGCGACAACGGCACGCCTCAGTGGCTCCGTTTTATTTCCCGATCCGTTTGTGACGGAGTCTCGGCTACGATCTTTTGGCGACGAACTAGTGGAAAAAGTCCGGGCCATGATCGAAACATCAAGACAAGACAAAGGCAAGACTCCAGTCACACACGAGACAGCTGCTGCTGTTCCTTCACTCACACAACCAGAAGAAGGACCGTGGGACGTGCCCATTGAAGAACTCCTCAACATTCTTTTGGCACGTATCCGGTCGGCGCCACACCTGACACCGAAGGAGAAAGAAATCCAGAGGCTGATTGACCCCACCAGCTGCCGAACACAAGCCGGGGGCCTATCTGGATCGCGGGACGACCCTGACGACGAGGACCGTCCCGAGGGGGAGAACCGACAGCGTGGAGTCGAATCCCCTCACCAGCAGCAGCCAACAACCAAAACAGTCCAAGAATCCAACCCGCTGGATACCTCAAGCTCAAAATGCAAAACAAAACAAGTCTCCAGCACCACAATAATATTCCCTACCATGGAGATCTCAACCACAACCGAACAAAATACACAAGAGATCTCCAATACACTTTCCCTTTCGACACCCACTCCAGTCACTATAAGCCTTAGCTCACCAAGAACCTTCTACCGACAAAGTCCACCTCAAGCCACATCTATTGACCTCCAAATCTCGGAAGAAATCAGCCAACTCTACAATCCACATGATGTGGTAGAGAAATATATATTTGAAGAAGGATGGCTGAAGCAATCGATGGACCTCCAGCTCGAAGCCAGATTTCGAGAAAACGCCAGACTATTCCTCGAAAAGGCGTCGATAAGCCTGGTGAAAGTCCATGAAGATGAGGAGCTGGAAGATCTGCAAAGTGACCTCCCCGATCTACCGGAACTACTCAAACATCAAGTCCAAAATGAGGATGCTCCACTTCTCATGTCAAAGATCGGGGCAACGGTCGATCTTCCGTGGCAAAACGTCAGAATCTTAGTTCCATACCAAGAAGAGATAAGGAAAAGAATCTGGCGTAAAGAGGATCAGCTCGTCAAATTGAACGAGCTGGAGCTACGTGGGATGACGCACCTGTCAGAGCGCAGAGCCAATCTCTACCTTCTTTCCCTAAGACGTCTTCATATGTTCTTAGGGAAAGGAAATGATCTGGCTGCTCTCAGGCGAGAGGAAAAGCAGAGGCCCCGAATACAAGCCGTAGAAAGAGTTGGAATAGATCGGCTCGGGACCTTCCTACTAAGCGTCTACCACGTAGTGAGGGAAGACGGTACAAGAGAGACCTTGACAGAGGCTGACTTCCCGTACATCAGAGCTGAAGACATCTCACAGATGATTGGAAGCTACCGATACGTGGGAACGCTGCAGGACCAGGACGTCAAATTAGGATACATGACGATCAAAAGGTTCATGCTCCGACAAATCAAGTACGGAGCGACGCACGACCTGCAGCTAGCACTGGAGTCAAATGTCAGAAAGGTCAACCTCACCAAACCATCATTCGAGCTCCCTGAACAAGTTGAATATGGTGAAGGCCACGTGTTCGAAAGTGAAGATCCAGCGGTGGTCTACATCAACTACAAGGGAGAAAAGCGAATATTGAAGACATCGGAGATACCAAAATTCTCCGACGGAACGCTCCTCATCATACGAGAGAAGTTGAGGAGCATACTGGATAAGATGGAAGGTGAAGGACCGGACACAAAAGCCAAGATACTGAATATGCTGAACAACATACAAGAAAGGCTTTCGTTCCGGAGGGAAATAAGGACGTACGAGCACAAGCTTGGACTACGGAAATCCGTGTACGCCCAGCAACGACCCAAAGGCTCAAAGAAACAGACAAAGACGAAGAAAGGACACTAAGGGGGAGAATGTTAGGAATTAATTGTAGTGTCCTTAGTTAGTATTTGAGTTTTGGGTCAATATTAGTTAATTTATTGTATTTGGGGTCAAATTGTAAATATTTTATTGTTTGAGTCCCAAGCCTTAATATACCAACTCATGTGGTATATAAGGCATCCCATTAACCCTAATTAGGGTTGGTCAAGCATAATTCTTAAAAGTGAGTTCTTAATTTCGGCACACACACACAAACACACACTGAAGGTGTTTTAAGAACTTTATCATTTTTAAGCCTTTGATCCTCTCTTGAGTGCGTAATCGGACTAACATAGACAACGTTTGCTCCCCCCATGTATGGCATTGCCTTCGAAAGATGCGCGGTTTCGGAACATACCCGCGTTTCAAGATCTCTGAAGTCGGATGGTTTCGGAGCCAATCGGATAGCTCTGTTGTTTCCACATATCTGCCTTGGCGAGTCTCGGAAGCTTCGTCATTTCCTTTATTTTTTTGCTTATGGGCCCCAAACAATTTCCTTTCATCATCTGCTAATTTTCTGCTCCTTTAACGACCCGTTCTCCTCATCTTTTCTTCCCGTCGGGAGGGTGAATCTTCGTACGTTCCTTCAGCGTATCCCCATTTCCTTTTTTCCTCCCAAGACTCATCTTCCGTTTTCTCGTAACGCCTCTCCTTTCT
Source organism: Linderniella brevidens (assembly GCA_004919715.1). NCBI lineage: Eukaryota > Viridiplantae > Streptophyta > Magnoliopsida > Lamiales > Linderniaceae > Linderniella > Linderniella brevidens. The sequence goes on from SWDC01000158.1 coordinate 1,538,530, forward strand.
TTTGTCCCATCTCAAGATCTCTTGTGCATCTTCATATTTTGTTTCCCATTGTTTTAAGTTTCTTCTTCATATTTTGAACTTCCTCGAATTCGCGGCGGTTATCCATTGTCATTTTCATCATCTCAGCTAATTCTCTAAGATGGTGTCACGACCACCCCAAACTCACCTGATAATAAAAATAAACAGCTGAATTATTTTTCTTTAAATAACAATTTGCGTGACTCTATTTAATACTCGTCTAAACCCTCTGAACTTGTTAAGTAAAAACTCAAAATCACGAATATTTTAAACTAGATAATTAAATAAAATGTTTCATAACCTAGTACTCACATGCAAACAACTCGACTTGACCTGACTCATCTCGACCTTCTTATTTTATAAAACATGACCTTGCCTCACTTCATAATATCATACAAACCTAAACTTGACCACCGCGATATTTAGATATATGTATACATAAATACATATATAAATATATGTCTAACTCACAAGACAAGCGCAACAAAAAACAGACTCGCCAGCCTCACAGGTCGTCATCTATATACAGTCTATCTCAAAAGCCTGTGGAAGCTTCAACGGCAAGTCTTGTCCTCTACGTCAGGCACGTAAGATCATCACCTTCACCTATAACGCATGAGCTATATGAGCTAGAAGCTCAGTAAGAAAAAATCATGCATGCTGTGAAAATAGGCAAATCCTCAATCCATCTACTTGTGACTCGACATCTCGAAGAGATTGATCACTCTTTTCTCCTCTATCTAGGCCCGTGGCTAAAATATTACCCACCACTACGAGCTCAATAAATAAAATGACAGTGCCCTACTCCGGGTAGCCTAGGCTAGGTTTCCCTAGGTCGCTCCTTCCTAGGTAGCCCCTCGGTTGCCCACGTTGGCAGCCTACGCTAGATTTCCCTAGGTCGCATTCTGTAGGTCGTCCCGACCGCAATAATATGGCAGTAGCCTACGCTATTTCCCTAGGTTGTTCCTTTCTAGGTCGTCCCTTCTGCCTCAATATATGCCGGTAGCCTACTCCGGGTGGCCTATGCCAGGGCTCTCTACCCTAGGTCGCCCTGGTGGAATAGTAATTAGCCCATAAAAATGCCAACCGGCAAATATACATCGCTCTCTGACAATCACAACAGTGTATAACAAACTCGAAAATACTCGATAGAATGCCTGGACGTGCATATGCCGATGAATGATATGCTCATGAATTTACGTATCTCCTTTAAGTCACGCAAGTAAAGGTAGCTTATCATCACCTAATCAAAACACATGATTCACATAAAATATTTATGCAACAAATACTATGTGCATGCGTTGAGTTGTATTTTCACTTACCTGTCATAAGTGGTCTAACGGACTAGAGTATATATATTTGCCTCGCTCGACTCTATTTACGTAGTCAATAACAATCTCTGTGCCTATTTGTTTTTTTTTTCTTAAAAAATTCATAAAAATGGTCATTGTTTGAATTTTCGAATGTGTGTGAAGTCATAGCTTAACTGAGAGATGACAAATCATTAAGAATAATATAATTCAGCAGTACTTGCGAGAATTCGGAAGTACGGTGATTAAGAAATTTTAAAATGAAAACAACACCGGAGCGAACTCCAAGCTTGCTTCTAAGCGTTTCTATCCCTCTTTTCCAATGTATCCCTGGTCTAAGCATAGATATACATATATAATGTACATCATACTCATAATATGTGGACTTAATATACCAATGCATATATATGTATACACGTTATTTCTTTACATCATTGTTCATCATATATAGAATTTGTTTCTTGCAGGTTTCTTAATGAGATACTATTTTTAGCTACTTGATATGTTCGAAGAGCAAAGCATGAATCGATCCTGACTTCAGTTTTTTTTTTATTATTATTATTATTATTATATTATTATTATTATTTGATAAGGATTAAACTCATAATGAACACTTGTAACTAGTCGTGTCTAGTGGTCGACACGTATTTTATTCGTAATCCGACTAAGCTATCCGGATAAGAATTTCTTTAATATAATTCTTATTGTTTATTTATCCTATAATGATGTTAAAACTAACCAAATGTTATGTTAGTCAATTAAAATGCATAAAATATGCACATATGAAAATAATCCTCGTTATATGCAACACACAAATCCCATATAAATAATGCATGTAACAAATTATGCACGTGATCATATAAGTGGAATGATGCAATGCACGAATTATATTGGCCAAACCAGGTGTCGAGAGCTCGGGTATCACATCCTCCTCCCCTTTAAAGAATTTCATCCCCAAAATTTAACTTACCGAAAAATACCTGGGTATTTAGCTCTCATGTCGTCTTCTCTTTCCAATGTCGCTTTTTCCACGAACTGATTCCTCCATAAGACCTTAACCAAAGGAATTTTCTTATTCCTGAGTTGTTTGACTTCGTGTAGAAGAATCTCTACCGGTTCCTTTTCATAGCTCAAGTCGGGTTTTAAATCTATCTACTCATTTTTCATAACATGAGTAGGATCCACAACATATTTTCGTAGCATAGACACATAAACATGTCAAGTATCTGGGATAACCAAGAGGGTAACTCAAGTCTGTAGGCTACATCGCCAACATTTCCAATGATTTTAAAAGGACCAATATACCTCGGACTTAACTTTCCTTTCTTCTCGAATCGCATACCTTTCATTGGGGAGACTTTCAGGAACACCAAGTCACCAATTATAAACTCTAGCGGCCTTCGTTTCAGGTCCGCATAGCTTCTCCGTCGACTTTGGGCAGTTTGCATCCATTGTTTAATTTTCGTAACGACCTCTGTCATTTCCCTCACAATATCGGGACCTAATAGTGTTTTCTCACCAATATCGTCCAATGAATAGGAGATCTGCACTTTCAACCATATAGCGCTTCATAGGGTGACATTCTAATAGTGGCATGATAACTATTGTTGTACGAAAACTCAATCAACGGTAGAAATTTATTCCATTTGACCTTTGAAGTCTAAAACGCACGCATGAAGCATATCCTCCAAAGCTTGTATTGTGCGTTCCGATTAGCCGCCTGTTTGAGGATGATAAGCGGTGTTAAACGATGATTTTTCCCAATCGCCTTTTGTAGGCTTCTCCAGAAATTTGATAGGAATCTGCAGTCTCGATATGAAACTATCGATAGTATAATGCCATGGAGTTGAACTATCTCGTGTATAAGAGTTCTGCGTCCCGATCCATCGTGTACGTTGAAAAAATAGGTAGAAAATGAGCGACCTTGGTTAATATTATAATGATTATGCAAATAGCGTCATGCCCCTTTAGTGTCTTGGGCAAGCCTACCACGAAATCCATGGTGATATGTTCCCACCACTCCAGAATAGGTAATGGTTGTAACATCCCCACTGGCCTTTGATGTTCTACCTTTATTTGTTGACACGTCAAGCATTGGTCAACATATTGCGCTATGTTTTTCTTCATTTCGGGCCACCAATAATAATTTTGAAGATCGCGATACATCTTCGTTGTGCCAGGTTGCACCGAATAAGGTGTCAAATGTGCTTCAGCTAGAACATCTCCCTCGAATCTCATTATTGTTGGGCACGTATAGTTGTTCTTGAAATCGTAAAACGACGTCCTAAAATATTTGAGGTCGGAAGATGACTATTTTCTGGCGTTCTTTTCTACATTTTGATAGTACTCGTCAGCTCGTTGTGATTGTTTGATTTATCAATACAATGGATTGAAGTGTCAATGTTGCTAACCCACCCTACTAACCTGACCTCGATCCCACCACGGTTTATAATTTGCACTTCCATCTTATGTAAACCTGCACGCTCAGATTTCTTAATTGACATAGCAACTACCGAACTTTGAATCGCCTTTCGTCTTAGCACATCTGCAACAACTTTTGCTTTGCCTAGATGGTAGTTGATCACACAGTCGTGGTCTTTAACAAGTTCTAGCCCTCTCCATTGACGCATGTTTATTTCCTTATGAGTGAAGAAATATTTCAGACTCTTGTGGTTCGTGTAAATCTCGCATCGTTCACCGTGAAGATAGTGACGCCATATCTTTAATGCGAACAACACAACTGCAAGTTCCAAATCATGAGGGATAATTCTTCTCATACTCCTTTAACTGTCTCGATGCATATGCAATGACCTTCCCCTTTTGCATTAATACACATCCTAAGTCGTTCTTGGATGCATCGCTGTATACTGAGAAACCTCCAGCTCCAGATGAAATTGTCAAAATAAGCGCCGAAGTAAGTTTGATGTGAAACGAGCAAGCAAGCAAGTTGATGGCGGAGGTTTGACTATGGCTTGACAAGAAACAATAAAGACATCCGACGACCCAGTTCACAACATAACCGGGCCGATGACGCAATCACAAAAAAAATTGGACGAAGCCTTGAACATTCATCATACCTTTGATCAAGAGTCCAATCCAACTAAAGATAGCCAAGCAACATACTACAACATACTAGAAGTAATGGATCTGAAACTGAGTGGTCTCGAGCCGAATTCTTAGCACGTTGGGCTGCAATTTCTAAAGGCCCAAACGAGGCCAACTGAAACAAAGAAATGCAACGAGGCATGGCAGCTAAAGTATCACCGTTGGTCAAAGAGGACTGCATGATTATTCATGCAAAATGGATCATTTGACTACATATTGGATTGGTCAAATCAAGTTTGGTTTTTTGTGAAATAATTAAATATTTTGCTGTAAATTTTTTCTTTTTTCTTTTTAGTTTGGACGTATCCTATTTAGGAGGTCGCAGGATCATGAGAAAAATTATGTAGTGTTTGATTTAGAATAAACTGTGAGTTTATTTCCTTTCGTTAGTTTCTCGCAAATTAGCCGGTTTTGCTTCGCAATTCCTCCGACTTAGAATTTCGTACGATATAACTAGTTGGGGCGTCAAAATTTTCAACCAAACTCAGCCCGCAATTAAAAGGTGTTAGACTCCGTCCTAATATTGTTGTCTGAGGCCCGATTGGGTTCGAAGGGATAAGATTTCGAAAAATGTTCGTTGTGATTTGAAGGAGATAGGTTCATCCTATTTTTTGTCGTATCTAGCATGCACGATTCGAGTCCTCCAAATTGCATCCTATCATTTTTCAGTTCGTATCGAGTCATTATTTTTCTTTCGAGTTCCTTTTGTTTTTATTTTTATTTTATTTTTCTTGAGTTCGTGTCGGTTCTTTTCGTCGTATTCAAATCATTCAAGGACGATTTTAATGCTCACTAACGAATCTCGATCCGAGTTCGTATCAATTTGATATCCGAACCCGTTTTCCTTGATTGATAATTATTGAGTAAAAAAAGAAGAAGCAACAGTGAGGCCGATAAAAATATAAAAAAAATAGAAGCTAAAAAAAGAGAGCAGAAGGTCTTATATACAGATCCGACAAAAAAAAATATATTCAGCAGGTAAAAAAAATCGGCAAAAGAAAATATTTTTTTTTTTGTTTATGAGGGGTTCATTTGTTTTAATTTTATTAATTTTATTAAGCCCTTTTTACTCTTTATTTCTCGATTTCTTTCTGTCTATCACCTTCTCATATCATAGTTTTCTTTTGTCGTGTTTTGATGCGTTGGAATTTTCCGTAGAGCCGTGCTCAACCGCTTGAATTCAATTGAAAGGAAAATAAAAAAAGGAGAGCAAACAACCAAGTAACCCAATCCCACACATAAGCCGCGAGTGCACCGATGAGTGACATTTCGGGTAGAGAGGGGTAGAGAAAGTGAGGAATACTTAGGAACATAAAAACTGAGATCATGTCCATAACACCGTCACCATATCCTTTACAAGCATTTAGAGAAGAAGTGCAGCGAATGAAATAAAAACTATGCCGCCGTCTTGGCACAATTGAGGGAATTGAGGCTAAACAATCAACGAAGGAATGATGGCCATAGTAGCACACGCGAGATGGATTTAGAGTGACATGACGAGGACGAACTGGAGATGTCCGAGAGAGATAGGAGGAGATGACGATCAGCCCGTGATGATCTAAGAATGTCCAGGTCCGAATACCTTCGTTCGCGGCTAGAATGATTCCGAAGCCTATCAATATTGGAAGACAAAGGTGGAACGTGTTTTTGCGGTCCATGACTATTCCGAACGTCGAAAGGTTGAGCTCGCAGCGCTGGAATTCCAGGGGAACGCCCAATTTTGGTGGGACAAGGTTTTCAAGGACCAAAGACGGTTGGCTTGGGAGGAGATGAAGCGGGTATGCGGAAGAGGTTGGTACCACCCCACTACTATCGGGAGCTCTACAACAAGCTTCAAAATATTCAGCAAGGTGGTAAGAGTGTCGCTAATTATTATCAAGAAATGGAAACAGCCATGACTGGAGCAAACATCGAAGAGGATGAAGAGGCTACGATGGCTGGTTTTTTGGGAGGACTACAACGGGAGATTGCCGATCGAGTCGAGCTGCACCATTACATGGACCTGAATGAGCTTATGCACCAGGCCGAGAAGGTGGAGAAAGAGCTCTACGTATAGCTGGCAAAACAGCGAGTACGGGCCCCAGAAATACGTGGATTCGAAATAACAAGTCGAAGCTGAAGATTGAGTTCAAGAACAATGAGCTAGCAAGGCTGAGAAAGAAGGGGGCAGCAAGAGCGCTGCATCATTAGGGTCCAAATTCACTTGTTTTAAGTGTTTGGGAGAGGGGCACATTGCATCGCTATGCCCAAATTCTCATACCATGAGGATGTTAGACGATGGAACGTACGTAAGCGCCAGCGAAGAAGAGAAAGACTGTGAACTAGAAGATGAGGGAGAACAATATGTCGCGAGTGGAGATGATGTGTTGGTAGCTATGAGGACGTTCAGCGCTCGAGTGACCGAGGAGGAGAGCCAAAGACACAACATTTTTCATACGCGTTGCAAAGTTCAAGAGAATGTATGTTTACTTTTAATTGACGGGGGTAGCTGTATTAATTGTGTTAGCTCGTATCTTGTCGAGAAGCTAGGGATACTAATGGAGGTCCATCCAAATGCGTATCGGCTTTATTGGTTGAATGATCACGGAGAAATACAGGTGAACCGACAAGCTCGGGTTAAATACTTGATCGGGAAGTACGAAGATGAGGTGCTTTGCGACGTTGTGCCGATGAACGTTGGCTATAGTTTACTCGGAAGACAATGGGAGTTCGATCACAACACCACCCACCATCGACGATCCAATAAGTAGCATCTCGAGCATAATAAGAAGACGTACACCCTCTTACCACTATCGCCGATTTAGGTTCATACCGAAACGATAAAAGTGAGGGAGAAAAGGCAAAAGGAGAATAGTGAGCGAGGAAAGCCAAGAGAGAGTGAAAGTGAGAAACATATTGGCAAGAAAAATGAGAAAGATTAAAAAGCCGGAAGCAAGTGAGAGAAAAGACGCTTTCTATGCGAGTTTGAGGGACGTAGATAGGGCTGTGAATTCTCAGAAGTCGTTTATTTTACTCTTGCATAAAGAGACACTAGTGTCCTCTAGTGATCTCCCTCACAAAATATCTCTCGAGACAATTTCTATTTTACGTGAGTTTGCAGATATCATGCCCGAGGAGGTCCCAGATGGTCTACCAACGCTTCGAGGCATCGAGCATCAGATCAATTTTTTACCCGGATCATCCATTCCAAACCGGCCAGCTTATCAAGCCAGTCTAGAAGAAACTAAAGAGCTCCAGAAGCAAGTTGAGGAGCTGCTGTCCAAAGGACACATTCGGGAGTCTTTGAGCCCATGCGTCGTACCGGTCATTGTCGTACCAAAAAAAGATGGGACGTGGCGCATGTGCATCGACTGCATGACGGTAAATAAAATAACTATTAAATATTGCCACACCATTCCCTGCTTAGATGACATGCTTGACGAGTTGCATAGTACGTCTTTATTTTCGAAAATGATTTAAAATCAGGATATCATCATATTCGAGCCAAAGAAGGCGATGAATGGAAAATAATCTTTAAGACTAAATTGGGTCTTTACGAGTGGTTGGTAATGCCATTTTGCTTAACTAAATGCTCCAATTACTTTTATGTGCATGATGAATCATGTCTTAAGACGTTTTATCGGCAAGTTTGTTGTTGTGTACGTTGATGACATTCTTGTTTACAGTAAGAATCTGCATGATCACGCCGAGCACCTTAAGATTGTTCTTAATACTATGCGTGAATAAAAGCTATATATCAATGCCAAAAACTGTTTTTTTGTGCAAATGATGTTGTCTTTCTATGTTTGTCGTGGGTAGCAATGCCTTGCGGGTCAATCAATCTAAGGTTCAAGCAATCCTTGAACGGCCGGCCCCTAAAAGTTGGACTGAGATTTGGTCTTTTCATGGCCTTGATAGCTTTTATCGGCGGTTTGTTAAGGATTTCTCAACGGCTCCTTTAAATGAGCTAGTCAAGAAGAACGGAAAGTTCGAATGGGGAGAATCCCAACAAAAGGCCTTTGATCGGGTAAAACGTGATTTAAGGAACACACCCGTCCTTATGATACATGACTTTACTAAATCATTCGAGCTCGAGTGTGATGCCTCATGAATAGGTATATGTGTTGTTTAACTCCAAGAAGGTCGACCATTGCATATTTCAACGAGAAGTTGAACGGGTCAACCTTGAATCACCCGACCTACGGCAGCGAGTTGTATGCCGTGGTAAGTACTTTGGAGACGTGGCAACACTATTTGCTGCCAAAGGATTTTGTCGTGCATGCGGATCACTAGTCGATCAAGTATCTCAAAGGACAAAAGAACCTGCACAAAAGGCATGCTATGTAGATCGCTATCATTTGAGACCTCCTGTGCGTGTTAAAGTATAAGAAGGGTAAGGACAATAGTCGTTGATTCTTTATCACGAAGGTATTCTCTCATCACCTCTCTTAGCACGTCTATTATGGGGTTTGCTTTTATCAAAGACTTATATGAGAATGATCCCGACTTTACATCGATTTATATTGAAGGCGAAAAAGTTGTTGTTAACAGTTCTATTGTCTTGATGGATTCTTGTTCAGGGAGAACCAATTGTGTATTCCTTCATGTCTCTTCGTGAGTATCCAGTGAAGGAGGCGCATTGTGGGGCTTAATGGGACACTTTGGGATATCAAAAACCCTCGATATTTTGAAAGAACAATCTATTGGTGTTGCATGAAACGAGATGTTGAGAGGATTTGTGGTAGGTGCTTAGATAAGAAAGCCAAATCAAAGTCTACGCCACACGGGTTGTATACCCCACTTCCCATCCCGCAAACGCCCTGGACTGACATGTTGATGAATTTCATACTTGGGTTACCGAGGTGTCAAAAGGGGCGGGATTCTATCCTGGTTGTGTTTGATAGATGTTCTAAGATGTCACATTTCATTGTATCGGACGACTAATCATGTCGCCAATCTCTTCTTTAAAAAATTAATCCGTTTGCATGGGGTCTCCGACAATGACGTTAAGTTTCTACGTTATTTTTGGATGAGTCTTGGGAAAAATTAGGTACAAAGCTATTATTTTCAACCACTAGTCACCCCCAAACCGACGGCCAAACCGAGGTAACGAATAGAACCTCAGGTGTTTTAATTCCTGCATTGATTAAAAAAAATTAAAAAGTTGGGAGGATTGTTTACCAATAGCTGAATTTGCCTATAATCGTACGATTTATTCTTCGACGCACTTTTCTCCATTTGAGCTAGTTTATGGTTTTTACTCTTTAACTCCACTTGCTTTAGCCCCATTACCGTTCAAGGATCAGATTAATATGGACGGGGCAAAACGAGCTGATCAGGTAAAGAAATTGCATGAGCAAGCACCTGCAAATCTGGAGAAAAATAGCCAAAAGGTAGCGGGGCAAATAAAGGGCGTAAACGCGTTATCTTTGAACCGGTGAGTGGGTATGGCTTCATATGCGCAAGGAACGGTTCCCGAAAGAGAGGCAAACCAAATTACATCCACGAGGCGACGAACAATTCAAAATGTTGTCCAGAATCAATGACAATGACTACAAACTCGACCTACCGAGTGAGTATGACGTTAGTACGGCTTTTAATGTTGTTGATTTGTCTCCTTCTAAATTTGCAGATTACGTGGATTCGAGGACGAATCATTTCCAAGGGAGAGGAGAGGACGTGAAACGAGCGAGCGAACAAGTCGATGGCGGACGGCTAGACAAGAAACAACAAAGACATCCGACGACTCACTTCACAACATAACCGGGCCGATGACGCGATCAAACGAAGGAGGCCTTGAACGGGTTAATTCATCATACCTTTGACCAAGATTCCAATCCAACTAAAGAGAGCCAAGCCACATACAACAACATACTAGAAGTAACGGATCCGAAAAAGAGTGGTCTCGAGACCGAATTCGTAGCACCTTGGGCTGCGATTTCTAAAGGCCCAAAGGAGCCCAACTGAGACAAGGAAATTCAAAGAGACATGGCAGATAAAGCATCATCTTTGCTCAAAGAGGACTGCATCATCTTTGGTCGTATTCAAATCATTCCGAGTTCGTATCAAAGTCCCTTCTTTAGCCTTGAAAACTTCGTTCGCACGACTCAGTCCAAGGAAATGGTATATTCTTCCGAGTTAACTTTGTTAGCGACTAGACAGTTTTTAAAAATCCCTAGATGAATCTACGATAGTACCCCGCTAAGCCAAGAAAACTGCGTACCTATGAGGGATTCGTCGGTCGTGGCCAGTTGTTGGTTGCCTCAATTTTTCTTGGGTCTACCGATATTCCTGCTCCAGAAATAACATGTCCCAAAAATAAAACTCAATCTAACCACAATTATCATTTCTTGAATTTGGCGTAGAGTTGCTTCTTCCTCGGTATATCTAGGATTGCCTTCAAAGCGACCTCATGTTCCTCCCTTGTCTTGGAACAAATAAGATATCATCGATAATTACGATAACAAATTTATCGAGAAATTCTTGGAACACTCGATTCCCTAGTCAACCCAAACGGCATCACCAGAAAATCGTAGTGCCCATATCTTGTTCTGAATGTTGTCTTTGGAATGTCCCCCTTCCTTTTCTTCAGCCGATGAAAATCGAAACATAAATCGATCTTTGAGAATACCGCTGCTCCTTGTAGTTGATCAAAAAGGTCGTCGATCCGGGGAAAAGGATATTTATTCTTTATCGTAACTTTGTTTAGCTCTCGATATGCAATGCACAACCTCAGCGAACCATCTTTCTTTCGTACGAATAAGATTGGTGCACCCTAAGGTGGAAAGCTAGGTTGAGTAAAACCTTTATCGAGTAGCTCTTGTAATTGTATATTTAGTTCCTTTAGCTCAGTCGGAGCCATTTGATATGGAGCTTTCGATATTGGAGTTGTATCGGGCTGTAGTTCGATAGAAAACTCTATCTCCCGATCATGTGGTAAACCAGGAAAATCAACTGGAAATAAGTATTCGTAGTCTTTAACTATAGGTACTTTATTGAGGCCTGGTTAAGTGAGATAAGCCACATAACCAACAACTACCAATCGGCGAGCCTTTAGTGCTGATATTCTTTGGATCTCACAATGTTTTGCGATTCCTGTGAAAGTGAAAGCCTTTTCCCCAGGTAAATGAAATGTAACTACGTTTTTGTTACAGTCAATCATCACCCCGTAATTTGACAACCAATCCACACCGAGGATGATATCATAACCATTCATAGGAATTACGATCAGATCGACAGATAACACCTTATTATCAATCAAAACCTCGCACTCTTCCAAGATCTGATTTGTTTGTGTTGAAGCTCAATGGGGAATCACCACATTGTAGTTGAACATTGACATGTGAGGTGTTATACCGAGCCTCGTTATGTACTTGATGCAAATGAATGCCTGGCTCCTAAGTCTATTAGTATAGATGTCAGGAAATTGTAAATAGATAACGTACCTGTCACCACAGAAGGGTTTCCCTCCACTTCATCAGACGTAATAGTAAAAACTCTAGAAGGTACACGTTGTGGCTTTTGTTGGTTCACCTCCCGGTTGTTTGCACACGTTTTTGCAACATGTCCCTCTTTCCTACATATAAAGCACTTGATGCTTTGTGGGTAACTATACCCCGAGTGTTGACGTCGGCACCTTGAACAGGTGACATCGGAATTTGGGGTCTCTGTTGGATATCAATTGGCCTTCGATTTTGCGCCCCTTGTTGAGTTGGTTTCTTTTTGAAATTCGGTCTATGGCCTTTGACTATGAATTGTCATTTTATACGTCTTCGGCCCAATTCTGCCCGTGCACAAATTTTCTTTTCGCCTCTTGGGCACGAACAATCCTCATTTCAGCTTGTTCTGCCACCAAAGCCCTTTATGTAGCTTGTGTATAAGTGACTCCTTGAGTTCAAGCCATATTAACATCTCAGTTAAATTCTGGCTTCAGGCCGTCAAGAAATCGCTTGGCTTTTAGAGCATCAGTACTCACCATGTGTACGACGAACCTTGACAACTGCTAAACTTGCGAATGTATTATGCAACAGTCATAACTCCTTGTCGTAAAATTATGAACTCGTTCGTCCTCATAGAACAAACAGGAGCAGTGAAGTACATGGTTCGAAATATTTCTTTGAAGTGTTTCCATGTCATCATGATAGGGTCTGCTATTGCCTTCATCATGTCCCACCAATCACATGCGCTGCCACGAAGCATGAACGCAACACAAAAGACTTTCTCTTCCTTAGGAACTCTGATGTAGTAAAACATATTCTCGAGTGTTCAAAGTCATTTTTCCGTGGATGTGGGATCTATTGCATCCTCAAATATCGGCGGATTGAGTTTTCGAAATCTTTCTCCAACGGTCTCCACCCTTTCAGTTGGATTATGATAAACTCTCGGCTGCTCGTTGGTATTTCTTTGTCGAATCAGCTCTTGAATTTTCTTGGACTGCCGCTGAACATGTCCTGTAAGCTGTGTTACAGCATTATCTCTCTCATCTGTTGGAGCATCACAATCTCTCCACCCTTAATACTACCCCCACTACTTCACCTCTAGTTTGTACCATTGTTATCTCTTTCTTACCCTACCAACCCCTTGAGAGGACGTGGCCAATAAATTCATGCAACGGAAAATAATCACACATTAAAATAAAACCTACTGGCAAGGCTGCATTTCCACGCTTTTGAGTTCATGTACATGGACAATCTACAGAACATGTGACCGAAGCTAAAGAAGGCTTATTAATTGTGCTCATTTATTAGTTATCCTTGTAATTAGGGGCATAACTTTTATTTTGATAGTGTAGGACTTACTTGTAAATATACCATGTATATAGCTATAAATACCATGTACACTATTGAAATCAATACACAAGAATTCAGAAAAATCACAAGGGCTTGTAATTCACATTCTAGAGAGAGAAACACACACGAAATACTTTCTCATACTAAGCTTCTCTCTCTCGTGTTCTTCAAAGGAGATATTCGACCGAAGGTAACAAATCTTAAATCTACACTCAACTATCTAAAATTCATGCCTAGATCTCTCGGTAGTTGATCATATAGGACCTAACAATTGGTATCAGAGCAGATCGTGATTGTTCTGGATTGATTTCGCTATTTAGATCAAATTTGTTTCCAGATTTTTTCGATCGAAAATGCGCGTGAAATGCAAACATGATCTATGTTCTATATTCTGGGAATTTTGTTGTTGATTCTGATGTAAAAGTGATAGATTATATGTTAGGAATGAATCGCGTACTGATTCAATCGCTTAGAACATCGAATTTATCTGATTTTTTATTTTGATCGGTTTTACTGTTTGTGATTGTGTTTTAAATACGTTTTGATTTTCATCAAAATTGATATATTTTGCTATAAAACATGTTTAATCTTGTGTTTGATCGTGTTCAGTACTCATATTCAAGTGATTACCCATAATCCCAATGTCTAATTTGAGCTTATCAATTGAATCTAAGATTTACTGTTCCATTAAACTCATGTTGTGTTCTTTGATCGAAAATTTGGCTCGAAATTGAATAGTTCACTGGTGCAAAAGTTTTTCGACAATTTCACTGTTCTCGCGAGTTTCACTCATAAATAGACTCGAAAAGTTTATTTTTCGATAAATAGTTTTTCGATTCTCACACAACAATCTTTTTCAAGTGTAACTAAGCGTAAAATTGTTTTTCGACGAATACCATTTTTGCTATATACATATTTACTTTTGACACGAAAAACTTGTTTTACGATTACAAGTTTTTCGGTCTCAAGTTTTTCGATAATCTAAATTCCCGAGTTAAAACTTAGCGAAAACCTATTTGGATCTAATATTTCACACTTGAATAAGTTTAGTCAACAATTTGAGTCAAACTTATCGAAAAATTTTAAGATAGAGATTTTCGATCATTTTAATTTTTCGATAACAAATATTTCGATAAAAGTTCTTGCGATCGACAATTTTTTTTTCAATAAACCATTTTTCGACAGGATACTTTTGCAAAAATTTTATCAGTCGAAATATACTTTTCGATAAAAATCCTCCGAAAAACTTATACTTACGAAAATCATTTTCGATTATAACGATTGAAAATTTTCAAATAAAAAACCATACTGCTCGAAAAACCTTTTCAATCAAAATCATAAATTCGAAATTCTTTAGCAAAATTTTTGATGTATCAAATTTTGTGATAAATATTTTTACTCAAAGAAAAATCTTGAGAACCTAAATATAGGCCCTCAAAGGAAATAGTTTAAAGTACGAACCAAACATTACTAACAAATTTGTCACTTGTGAAGCACATTTACCAACTCAAATCCAAACTTTCACGAGATCCTACCAATCAACTGCAACAGTGGATGCTTACTCTCTTGGAAACAATGTCCGTTCTTCAATTCGAAGAAGAGGCGAATATACCGTATGGAGAAGCCAATTTATGAACTTCTTGGAGGCGAAAGATCAAGCTGCGAATTTGATAGCTTCTCTCCAAGAAGGACCCGCCCAATTCTGGCTTATCCAAGAAGGCGATGCCACAAATAATCCCCCCCATTCCCACCACTAGAAGACTTAAAATTCCTAGTGAATATTCCGAGGGGGAGAGATTAAGAACTAAAGCTGATCTCGGACCTAAAACTTTCCTAATGTAAGGCATCACAAATGACATCTATATGCAAATAGATAGTCTATCAAGTGGTAAGGCTATGTGGACGAGCTCCATAAAGTAATGCAAATGACCGAAGTTGGAGTAAAGGCAAAGAAAGCAAACATGCTCACAGCCAACGACTCCTGTAAAGCTAAGACGGAGGAAAATCTATACGAACTCTATCAACACTATCTGACTCTTCTGAATGAGATGAGGAAAATA